>CAWUPB010001200.1:1447489-2082926 GCA_963924115.1 Dovyalis caffra | reverse complement strand
TTTGCCCAAAAAAGATCAACCAAGTATCGGGCGCTTTAGACCCGGCTCGAGGGTAAACGAGCCAACGATAAAAACTTATTGCCTTTGGCCATAACCTCGAGGGTGATTTTTACAAAAAAACGAAGTTTTGGCCTAGAAAATACGCTTTTCTAGTCTTTCGAGATAATGTCGGCTAACGACCTTTCGAGTTCCCGGAAGGGCCGATGAGAACGAGTGTGAAACAATCTATAATGAAAATGTAATTCCCGGTTTTAGGTTTTTGGGACCTACATCATAGCAAAAGTGACAACCACGGAGACTCATCCGCCTCGACCGTGAGTCGAGTTTGATTTTCGCCCAAATATGGCCATCCAAGTTTTGAGCAGCTTTAAACCCAGCTCGATGGCAAACGAGCCAACGGTTCAACTCATTGCCTTTGGCCATGACCTTGGGGTGATTTTTGCCAAAAAACCACGTTTAGGCCGAGAAAATACGTTTTTCTAGCTTTTCAAGACAATGCGAGCATGCGAGCTTTCGAGTTCCTGGAAGGGCCGGTGTGAAAGAGTGTGAAACAATCTATAGAGAAAGTGTAATTCCCGGTTTGTGGTTTTTGGGACCTACCTCATAGCCAAAGTGACAACCACAGAGACTCATTGGCCTCGATTGTGATCCGAGGTTGATTTTTGCCCAAAAAAGATCAACCAAGTATCGGGCGCTTTTAGACCCGGTTCGAGGGTAAACGAGCCAACGATAAAAACTTATTGCCTTTGGCCATAACCCGAGGGTGATTTTTGCAAAAAAACAAAGTTTTGGCCTAGAAAATATGCTTTTCTAGTCTTTCGAGATAATGTCGGCTTACGAGCTTTCGAGTTCCCGTAAGGGCCGGTGAGAATGAGTGCGAAACAATCTATAAACAAAATGTAATTCCCGGTTTTAGGTTTTTGGGACCTACATCATAGCAAAAGTGACAACCACGGAGACTCATCGGCCTCGATCGTGAGCCGAGTTTGATTTTCGCCCAAATATGGCCATCCATGTTTTGAGCGGTTTCGGACCCAGTTCGATGGCAAAGGAGCCAACGATAAAACTCAATGCCTTTGTCTATGACCTTGGGGTGATTTTTGCCAAAAAACCACGTTTAGGCCGAGAACATACGCCTTTCTAGTTTTTCTAGACAATGCGGGCATGCGAGCTTTCGAGTTCCTAGAAGGGCCGGTGTGAACGAGTGTGAAACAATCTATAGAGAAAGTCTAATTCCCGGTTTGTGATTTTTGGGACCTACATCCTAGCCAAAGTGACAACCACAGAGACTCATTGGCCTCGATTGTGATCCGAGGTTGATTTTTGCCCAAAAAAGATCAACCAAGTATCGGGCAGTTTTAGACCCGGCTCGAGGGTAAACGAGCCAACGATAAAAACTTATTGCCTTTGGCCATAACTCGAGGGTGATTTTTGCAAAAAAACGACGTTTTGGTCGACAAAATAAGCTATTCTAGTTTTTCGAGATAATGTCGGCTAACGACCTTTCGAGTTCCCGGAAGGGCTCGGTGAGAACGAGTGTGAAACAATCTATAATGAAAATGTAATTCCCGGTTTTAGGTTTTTGGGACCAACATCATAGCAAAAGTGACAACCACGTAGACTCATCGGCGTCGACCGTGAGTTGAGTTTGATTTTCGCCCAAAAATGGCCATCCAAGTTTTGAGCAGCTTTAAACTCACTGCGATGGCAAACGAGCCAACGGTTAAACTCATTGCCTTTGGCCATGACCTTGGGGTGATTTTTGCCAAAAAACCACGTTTAGGCCGACAAAATACGCCTTTCTAGTTTTTCGTGACAATGCGGGCATGCGAGCTTTCGAGTTCCTAGAATGGCCGGTGTGAACGAGTGTGAAACAATCTATAGAGAAAGTTTAATTCCCGGTTTGTGATTTTTGGGACCTACATCCTAGCCAAAGTGACAACCACAGAGACTCATTGGCCTCGATTGTGATTCGAGGTTGATTTTTGAGCAAAAAAGATCAACCAAGTATTGGGCAGTTTTAGACCCAGCTCGAGGGTAAACGAGCCAACGATAAAAATTTATTGCCTTCGGCCATAACCCGAGGGTGATTTTTGCAAAAAAACGACGTTTTGGTCGACAAAATAAGCTATTCTAGTTTTTCGAGATAATGTCGGCTAACGACCTTTCGAGTTCCCGGAAGGGCCTGTGAGAACGAGTGTGAAACAATCTATAATGAAAATGTAATTCCCGGTTTTAGGTTTTTGGGACCTACATCATAGCAAAAGTGACAACCACAGAGACTCATCGGCCTCGACCGTGAGCCGAGTTTGATTTTCGCCCAAATATGGCCATCCATGTTTTGAGCAGCTTCGGACCCAGCTCGATGGCAAAGGAGCCAACGATAAAACTCAATGCCTTTGTCTATGACCTTGGGGTGATTTTTGCCAAAAAACCACGTTTAGGCCGAGAAAATACGCCTTTCTAGTTTTTCTAGACAATGCGAGCATGCGAGCTTTCGAGTTCCTAGAAGTGGCCGGTGTGAACGAGTGTGAAACAATCTATAGAGAAAGTGTAATTCCCGGTTTGTGATTTTTGGGACCTACATCCTAGCCAAAGTGACAACCACAGAGACTCATTGGCCTCGATTGTGATCTCGAGGTTGATTTTTGCCCAAAAACGATCAACCAAGTATCGGGTAGTTTTAGACCTAGTTCGAGGGTAAACGAGCCAACGATAAAAACTTATTGCCTTTGGCCATAACCCGAGGGTCATTTTTGCAAAAAAACGAAGTTTTGGCATAGAAAATACGCTTTTCTAGTCTTTCGAGATAATGTCGGCTTACGAGCTTTCGAGTTCCCGGAAGGGCCGGTGTGAAAGAGTGTGAAACAATCTATAGAGAAAGTGTAATTCCCGGTTTGTGGTTTTTGGGACCTACCTCATAGCCAAAGTGACAACCATAGAGACTCATTGGCCTCGATCGTGATCTCGAGGTTGATTTTTGCCCAAAAAGATCAACCAAGTATCGAGCGCTTTTAGACCCGGCTCGAGGGTAAACGAGCCAACGATAAAAACTTATTGCCTTTGGCCATAACTCCGAGGGTGATTTTTGCAAAAAAACGAAGTTTTGGCCGAGAAAATACGCTTTTCTAGTTTTTCGAGATAATGCCGGCTTACGAGCTTTCGAGTTCCCGGAAGGGCCGGTGAGAATGAGTGTGAAACAATCTATAAAGAAAATGTAATTCCCGGTTTTAGGTTTTTGGGACCTACATCATAGCAAAAGTGACAACCACGTAGACTCATCGGCCTCGACCGTGAGCCGAGTTTGATTTTCGCCCAAATATGGCCATCCATGTTTTGAGCAGCTTCGTACCCAGCTCGATGGCAAAGGAGCCAACGATAAAACTCAACGCCTTTGTCTATGACCTTGGGGTGATTTTTGCCAAAAAACCACGTTTAGGCCGAGAAAATACGCCTTTCTAGTTTTTCTAGACAATGCGGCATGCGAGCTTTCGAGTTCCTAGAAGGGCCGGTGTGAACGAGTGTGAAACAATCTATAGAGAAAGTGTAATTCCCGGTTTGTGATTTTTGGGAACTACATCCTAGCCAAAGTGACAACCACAGAGACTCATCGGCCTCGATTGTGATCCGAGGTTGATTTTTGCCCTAAAAAGATCAACCAAGTATCAGGCGCTTTTAGACCCGGCTCGAGGGTAAACGAGCCAACGATAAAAACTTATTGCCTTTGGCCATAACCCGAGGGTGATTTTTGCAAAAAAACGAAGTTTTGGCCTAGAAAATACGCTTTTCTAGTCTTTCGAGATAATGTCGGCTTACGAGCTTTCGAGTTCCCGGAAGGGCCTGTGAGAATGAGTGTGAAACAATCTATAAAGAAAATGTAATTCCCGGTTTTAGGTTTTTGGGACCTACATCATAGCAAAAGTGACAACCACGAGACTCATCGGCCTCGACCGTGAGTTGAGTTTGATTTTCGCCCAAAAATGGCCATCCAAGTTTTGAGCAGCTTTAAACCCAGCTCGATGGCAAACGAGCCAACGGTTCAACTCATTGCCTTTGGCCATGACCTCGGGGTGATTTTTGCCAAAAACCACGTTTAGGCCGAGAAAATACGTTTTTCTAGCTTTTCGAGACAATGCGAGCATGCGAGCTTTCGAGTTCCCGGAAGGGCCGTGTGAAAGAGTGTGAAACAATCTATACGAGAAAGTGTAATTCCCGGTTTGTGGTTTTTGGGACCTACCTCATAGCCAAAGTGACAACCACAGAGACTCATTGGCCTCGATTGTGATCTCGAGGTTGATTTTTGCCCAAAAAAGATCAACCAAGTATCAGGCGCTTTAGACCCGAGCTCGAGGGTAAACGAGCCAACGATAAAAACTTATTGTCTTTGGCCATAACCCGAGGGTGATTTTTGCAAAAAAACGAAGTTTTGGCCGAGAAAATACGCTTTTCTAGTCTTTCGAGATAATGTCGGCTTACGAGCTTTCGAGTTCCCGGAAGGGCCGTGAGAATGAGTGTGAAACAATCTATAAAGAAAATGTAATTCCCGGTTTTAGGTTTTTGGGACCTAAATCATAGCAAAAGTGAAAACCACGAGACTCATCCGCCTCGACCGTGAGCCGAGTTTGATTTCCGTCCAAATATGGCCATCCATGTTTTGAGTCGCTTCGGACCCAGCTCGATGGCAAAGGAGCCAACGATAAAACTCAACGCCTTTGTCTATGACCTCGGGGTGATTTTTGCCAAAAAACCACGTTTAGGCCGAGAAAATACGCCTTTCTAGTTTTTCTAGACAATGCGGGCATGCGAGCTTTCGAGTTCCTAGAAGGGCCGGTGTGAACGAGTGTGAAACAATCTATAGAAAAAGTGTAATTCCCGGTTTGTGATTTTTGGGAACTACATCCTAGCCAAAGTGACAACCACAGAGACTCATTGGCCTCGATTGTGATCCGAGGTTGATTTTTGCCTTAAAAAGATCAACCAAGTATCGGGCGCTTTAGACCCGGCTCGAGGGTAAACGAGCCAACGATAAAAACTTATTGCCTTTGGCCATAACCCGAGGGTGATTTTTGCAAAAAAACGACGTTTTGGTCGAGAAAATACACTATTTTAGTGTTTCGAGATATTGTCGGCTAACGAGCTTTCGAGTTCCCGGAAGGGCCGGTGAGAATGAGCGTGAAACAATCTATAATGAAAATATAATTCCCGGTTTGAGGTTTTTGGGACCTACATCATAACGAAAGTGACAACCACAGAGACTCATCGGCCTCGACCGTGAGCCGAGTTTGATTTTCGCCCAAAAATGACCATCCAAGTTTTGAGCAGCTTTCAAACCCGGCTCGATGGCAAACGAGCCAACGGTTAAACTCATTGCCTTTGGCCATGACCTTGGGGTGATTTTTGCCAAAAAACCACGTTTAGGCCGAGAAAATACGTTTTTCTAGCTTTTCGAGACAATGCGAGCATGCGAGCTTTCGAGTTCCCGGAAGAGCCGATGTGAAAGAGTGTGAAACAATCTATAGAGAAAGTGTAATTCCCGGTTTGTGGTTTTTGGGACCTACCTCATAGCCAAAGTGACAACCACAGAGACTCATCGGCCTCGATTGTGATCCGAGGTTGATTTTTGCCCAAAAAAGATCGACCAAGTATCGGGCGCTTTAGACCCGGCTCGAGGGTAAACGAGCCAACGATAAAAACTTATTGCCTTCGGCCATAACCCGAGGGTGATTTTTGCAAAAAAACGATGTTTTGGCCTAGAAAATACGCTTTTCTAGTCTTTCGAGATAATGCTAGCTTACGAGCTTTCGAGTTCCCGGAAGGGCCTGTGAGAATGAGTGTGAAACAATCTATAAAGAAAATGTAATTCCCGGTTTTAGGTTTTTGGGACCTACATCATAGCAAAAGTGACAACCACGTAGACTCATCGGCCTCGACCGTGAGCCGAGTTTGATTTTCGCCCAAATATGGCCATCCATGTTTTGAGCAGCTTCGGACCTAGTTCGATGGCAAAGGAGCCAACGATAAAACTCAATGCCTTTGTCTATGACCTTGGGGTGATTTTTGCCAAAAAACCACGTTTAGGCCGAGAAAATACGCCTTTCTAGTTTTTCTAGACAATGCGGCATGCGAGCTTTCGAGTTCCAAGAAGGCCGGTGTGAACGAGTGTGAAACAATCTATAGAGAAAGTGTAATTCCCGGTTTTTGCTTTTTGCGAACTACATCCTAGCCAAAGTGACAACCACAGAGACTCATTGGCCTCGATTGTGATCCGAGGTTGATTTTTGCCCAAAAACGATCAACCAAGTATCGGGTAGTTTTAGACCCAGCTTCGAGGGTAAACGAGCCAACGATAAAAACTTATTGCCTTTGGCCATAACTCCGAGGGTGATTTTTGCAAAAAAATGACGTTTTGGTCGAGAAAATAAGCTATTCTAGTTTTTCGAGCTAATGTCGGCTAACGAGCTTTCGAGTTCCCGGAAGGGCCGATGAGAATGAGTGTGAAACAATCTATAATGAAAATGTAATTTCCGGTTTTAGGTTTTTGGGACCTACATCATAGCAAAAGTGACAACCACGGAGACTCATCGGCCTCAACCGTGAGCCGAGTTTGATTTTCGCCCAAATATGGCCATCCATGTTTTGAGCAGCTTCGTACTCAGCTCGATGGCAAAGGAGCCAACGATAAAACTCAATGCCTTTGTCTATGACCTTGGGGTGATTTTTGCCAAAAAACCACGTTTAGGCCGAGAAAATACGCCTTCCTAGTTTTTCTAGACAATGGGGGCATACGAGCTTTCGAGTTCCTAGAAGGGCCGGTGTGAACGAGTGTGAAACAATCTATAGAGAAAGTGTAATTCCCGGTTTGTGATTTTTGGGACTAACATCCTAGCCAAAGTGACAACCACATAGACTCATTAGCCTCGATTGTGATCCGAGGTTGATTTTTGCCCAAAAAAGATCGACCAAGTATCGGGCGCTTTAGACCCAATTCGAGGGTAAACGAGCCAACGATAAAAACTAATTGCCTTTGGCCATAACCCGAGGGTGATTTTTGCAAAAAAACGATGTTTTGGCCTAGAAAATACGCTTTTCTAGTCTTTCGAGATAATGCTAGCTTAAGAGCTTTTGAGTTCCCGGAAGGGCCGGTGAGAATGAGTGTGAAACAATCTATAAAGAAAATGTAATTCCCGGTTTTAGGTTTTTGGGACCTACATCATAGCAAAAGTGACAACCACAGAGACTCATCGGCCTCGACCGTGAGCCGAGTTTAATTTTCGCCCAAATATGGCCATCCATGTTTTGAGCAGCTTCGGACCCAGCTCGATGGCAAAGGAGCCAACGATAAAACTCAATGCCTTTGTCTATGACCTTGGGGTTATTTTTGCTAAAAAACCACGTTTAGGCCGAGAAAATACGCCTTCCTAGTTTTTCTAGACAATGGGGGCATGCGAGCTTTCGAGTTCCTAGAAGGGCCGTGTGAACGAGTGTGAAACAATCTATAGAGAAAGTGTAATTCCCGGTTTTGGATTTTTGGGAACTACATCCTAGCCAAAGTGACAACTACAGAGACTCATTGGCCTCGATTGTGATCCGAGGTTGATTTTTGCCCAAAAAAGATCGACCAAGTATCGGCGCTTTTAGACCCAGCTTGAGGGTAAACGAGCCAACGATAAAAACTTATTGCCTTTGGCCATAGCCCGAGGGTGATTTTTACAAAAACACGAAGTTTTGGCCTAGAAAATACGCTTTTCTAGTCTTTCGAGATAATGTCGGCTAACGACCTTTCGAGTTCCCGGAAGGGCTGGTGAGAACGAGTGTGAAACAATCTATAATGAAAATGTAATTCCTCGTTTTAGGTTTTTGGGACCTACATCATAGCAAAAGTGACAACCATAGAGACTCATCGGCCTCGACCGTGAGTTGAGTTTGATTTTCGCCCAAAAATGGCCATCCAAGTTTTGAGCAGCTTTAAACCCGGCTCGATGGCAAACGAGCCAACGGTTCAACTCATTGCCTTTGGCCATGACCTTGGGGTGATTTTTGCCAAAAAACCACGTTTAGGCCGAGAAAATACGTTTTTCTAGCTTTTCGAGACAATGCGAGCATGCGAGCTTTCGAGTTCCCGGAAGGGCCGGTGTGAAAGAGTGTGAAACAATCTATAGAGAAAGTGTAATTCCCGGTTTGTGGTTTTTGGGACCTACCTCATAGCCAAAGTGACAACCACAGAGACTCATTGCCCTCGATTGTGATCTCGAGGTTCATTTTTGCCCAAAAAAGATCAACCAAGTATCGGGCGCTTTTAGACCCGGCTCGAGGGTAAACGAGCCAACGATAAAAACTTATTGCCTTTGGCCATAACCCGAGGGTGATTTTTGCAAAAAAACGAAGTTTTGGCCTAGAAAATACGCTTTTCTAGTCTTTCGAGATAATGCCGGCTTACGAGCTTTCGAGTTCCCGGAAGGGCCGGTGAGAATGAGTGTGAAACAATCTATAAAGAAAATGTAATTCCCGGTTTTAGGTTTTTGGGACCTACATCATAGCAAAAGTGACAACCACAGAGACTCATCGGCCTCGACCGTGAGCCGAGTTTGATTTTCGCCCAAATATGGCCATCCATGTTTTGAGCGAGCTTCGGACCCAGCTCGATGGCAAAGGAGCCAACGATAAAACTCAATGCCTTTGTCTATGACCTTGGGGTGATTTTTGCCAAAAAACCACGTTTAGGCCGAGAAAATACGCCTTTCTAGTTTTTCTAGACAATGCGGGCATGCGAGCTTTCGAGTTCCTAGAAGGGCCGGTGTGAACGAGTGTGAAACAATCTATAGAGAAAGTGTAATTCCCGGTTTTGTGATTTTTGGGAACTACATCCTAGCCAAAGTGACAACCACGAGACTCATTGGCCTCGATTGTGATCCGAGGTTGATTTTTGCCTTAAAAAGATCAACCAAGTATCGGGCGCTTTAGACCCGGCTCGAGGGTAAACGAGCCAACGATAAAAACTTATTGCCTTTCGCCATAACCCGAGGGTGATTTTTGCAAAAAAACGACGTTTTGGTCAAGAAAATACACTATTTTAGTGTTTCGAGATAATGTCGGCTAACGAGCTTTCGAGTTCCCGGAAGGGCCGGTGAGAATGAGCGTGAAACAATTTATAATGAAAATGTAATTACCTGGTTTGAGGTTTTTGGGACCTACATCACAACGAAAGTGACAACCACGGAGACTCATCGGCCTCGACCGTGAGCCGAGTTTGATTTTCGCCCAAAAATGACCATCCAAGTTTTGAGCAGCTTTAAACCCGGCTCGATGGCAAACGAGCCAACGGTTAAACTCATTGCCTTTGGCCATGACCTCGGGGTGATTTTTGCCAAAAAACCACGTTTATGCCGAGAAAATACGCCTTTCTAGTTTTTCTAGACAATGCGGCATGCGAGCTTTAGAGTTCCCGGAAGAGCCGGTGTGAACGAGTGTGAAACAATCTATAGAGAAAGTGTAATTCCCGGTTTGTGATTTTTGGGACCTACCTCATAGCCAAAGTGACAACTACGGAGACTCATTGGCCTCGATTGTGATCCGAGGTTGATTTTTGCCCAAAAACGATCAACCAAGTATCGGGTAGTTTTAGACCCGGCTTCGAGGGTAAACGAGCCAACGATAAAAACTTATTGCCTTTGGCCATAACCCGAGAGTGATTTTTGCAAAAAAACGAAGTTTTGGCATAGAAAATACGCTTTTCTAGTCTTTCGAGATAATGCTAGCTTATGAGCTTTCGAGTTCCCGGAAGGGCTGGTGAGAATGAGTGTGAAACAATCTATAAAGAAAATGTAATTCCCGGTTTTAGGTTTTTGGGACCTACATCATAGCAAAAGTGACAACCACAGAGACAAATCGGCCTCGACCGTGAGCCGAGTTTGATTTTCGCCCAAATATGGGCATCCATGTTTTGAGCAGCTTCGGACCCAGCTCGATGGCAAAGGAGCCAACGATAAAACTCAATGCCTTTGTCTATGACCTTGGGGTGATTTTTGCGAAAAAACCACGTTTAGGCCGAGAAAATACGCCTTCCTAGTTTTTCTAGACAATGCGGGCATGCGAGCTTTCGAGTTCCTAGAAGGGCCGGTGTGAACGAGTGTGAAACAATCTATATAGAAAGTGTAATTCCCGGTTTTTGATTTTTGGGAACTACATCCTAGCCAAAGTGACAACCATAGAGACTCATTGGCCTCGATTGTGATCCGAGGTTGATTTTTGCCCAAAAACGATCGACCAAGTATCGGGCGCTTTTAGACCTAGTTCGAGGGTAAACGAGCCAACGATAAAAACTAATTGCCTTTGGCCATAACCCGAGGGTGATTTTTGCAAAGAAACGAAGTTTTGGCCTAGAGAATATGCTTTTCTAGTCTTTCGAGATAATGCCGGCTTACGAGCTTTCGAGTTCCCGGAAGGGTCGGGCGAATGAGTGTTAAACAATCTATAAAGAAAATGTAATTCCCGGTTTTAGGTTTTTGGGACCTACATCATAGCAAAAGTCACAACCATAGAGACTCATTGGCCTCGACCGTGAGCCGAGTTTGATTTTTGCCCAAATATGGTCATCCATGTTTTGAGCAGCTTCGGACCCGGCTCGATGGCAAAGGAGCCAACGATAAAACTCAATGCCTTTGTCTATGACCTTGGGGTGATTTTTGCCAAAAAACCACGTTTAGGCCGAGAAGATACGCCTTTCTAGTTTTTCTAGACAATGCGGCATGCGAGCTTTCGAGTTCCTAGAAGGGCCGGTGTGAACAAGTGTGAAACAATCTATAGAGAAAGTGTAATTCCCGGTTTGTGATTTTTGGGACTAACATCCTAGCCAAAGTGACAACAACAGAGACTCATTGGCCTCGATTGTGATCCGAGGTTGATTTTTGCCCAAAAAGATCAACCAAGTCTCGGGCGCTTTTAGACCCGGCTCGAGGGTAAACGAGCCAACGATAAAAATTTATTGCCTTTGGCCATAACCCGAGGGTGATTTTTGCAAAAAAACGACGTTTTGGTCGACAAAATAAGCTATCTAGTTTTTCGAGATAATGTCGGCTAACGACCTTTCGAGTTCCCGGAAGGGCTCGGTGAGAACGAGTGTGAAACAATATATAATGAAAATGTAATTCCCGGTTTTAGGTTTTTGGGACCTACATCATAGCAAAAGTGACAACCACAAAGACTCATCGGCCTCGACCGTGAGTTGAGTTTGATTTTCGCCCAAAAATGGCCATCCAAGTTTTGAGCAGCTTTGAAACCCAGCTCGATGGAAAACGAGCCAACGGTTAAACTCATTGCCTTTGGCCATGACCTTGGGGTGATTTTTGCCAAAAAACCACGTTTAGGCCGAGAAAATACGTTTTTCTAGCTTTTCGAGACAATGCGAGCATGTGAGCTTTCGAGTTCCCGGAAGGGCCGGTGTGAAAGAGTGTGAAACAATCTATAGAGAAAGTGTAATTCTTGGATTGTGGTTTTTGGGACCTACCTCATAGCCAAAGTGACAACCACGAGACTCATTGGCCTCGATTGTGATCCGAGGTTGATTTTTGCACAAAAAAGATCAACCAAGTATCAGGCGCTTTAGACCCAGCTCGAGGGTAAACGAGCCAACGATAAAAACTAATTGCCTTTGGCCATAACCCGAGGGTGATTTTTGCAAAAAACGAAGTTTTGGCCTAGAGAATATGCTTTTCTAGTCTTTCGAGATAATGTCGGCTTACGAGCTTTCGAGTTCCCGGAAGGGCCGGGCGAATGAGTGTTAAACAATTTATAAAGAAAATGTAATACCCGGTTTTAGGTTTTTGGGACCTACATCATAGAAAAAGTGACAACCACGGAGACTCATCGGCCTCGATCGTGAGCCGAGTTTGATTTTCGCCCAAATATGGCCATCCATGTTTTGAGCAGCTTCACACCCAGCTCGATGGCAAAGGAGCCAACGATAAAACTCAATGCCTTTGTGTATGACCTTGGGGTGATTTTTGCCAAAAAACCACGTTTATGCCGAGAAAATACGCCTTTCTAGTTTTTCTAGACAATGCGGGCATGCGAGCTTTAGAGTTCCTAGAAGAGCCGGTGTGGACGAGTGTGAAACAATCTATAGAGAAAGTGTAATTCCCGGTTTGTGATTTTTGGGACCTACCTCATAGCCAAAGTGACAACCACAGAGACTCATTGGCCTCGATTGTGATCCGAGGTTGATTTTTGCCCAAAAAAGATCAACCAAGTATTAGGCGCTTTAGACCCGGCTCGAGGGTAAACGAGCCAACGATAAAAACTTATTGCCTTTGGCCATAACTCCGAGGGTGATTTTTGCAAAAAAACGAAGTTTTGGCATAGAAAATACGCTTTTCTAGTCTTTCGAGATAATGTCGGCTTACGAGCTTTCGAGTTCCCGGAAGGACCGGTGAGAATGAGTGTGAAACAATCTATAAAGAAAATGTAATTCCCGGTTTTAGGTTTTTGGGGCCTACATCATAGCAAAAGTGACAACCATAGAGACTCATTGGCCTCGACCGTGAGTCGCGTTTGATTTTTGCCCAAATATGGTCATCCATGTTTTGAGCAGCTTCGGACCCAGCTCGATGGCAAAGGAGCCAACGATAAAACTCAATGCCTTTGTCTATGACCTCGGGGTGATTTTTGCCAAAAAATCACGTTTAGGCCGAGAAGATACGCCTTTCTAGTTTTTCTAGACAATGCGGGCATGCGAGCTTTCGAGTTCCTAGAAGGGCCGGTGTGAACGAGTGTGAAACAATCTATAGAGAAAGTGTAATTCCCGGTTTGTGATTTTTGGGACCTACATTCTAGCCAAAGTGACAACCATAGAGACTCATTGGCCTCAATTGTGATCCGAGGTTGATATTTGCCCAAAAAAGATCAACCAAGTATTAGGCAGCTTTAGACCCGGTTCGAGGGTAAACGAGCCAATGATAAAAACTTATTGCCTTTGGCCATAACTCGAGGGTGATTTTTGCAAAAAAACGACGTTTTGGTCGACAAAATAAGCTATTCTAGTTTTTCGAGATAATGTCGGCTAACGACCTTTCGAGTTCCCGGAAGGGCTCGTGAGAACGACCGTGAAACAATCTATAATGAAAATGTAATTCCCGGTTTTAGGTTTTTGGGACCAACATCATAGCAAAAGTGACAACCACAGAGACTCATTGGCCTCGATTGTGATCCGAGGTTGATTTTTGCCCAAAAACGATCAACCAAGTATCGGGCGCTTTTAGACCCGGCTCGAGGGTAAACGAGCCAACGATAAAAACTTATTGCCTTTGGCCATAACCCGAGGGTGATTTTTGCAAAAAAACGAAGTTTTGGCATAGAAAATACGCTTTTCTAGTCTTTCGAGATAATGTCGGCTTACGAGCTTTCGAGTTCCCGGAAGGGCCGGTGAGAATGAGTGCGAAACAATCTATAAACAAAATGTAATTCCCGGTTTTAGGTTTTTGGGACCTAAATCATAGCAAAAGTGACAACCACGGAGACTCAATGGCCTCGACCGTGAGCCGAGTTTGATTTTCGCCCAAATATGGCCATCCATGTTTTGAGCACTTTCGGACCCGGCTCGATGGCAAAGGAGCCAACGATAAAACTCAATGCCTTTGTCTATGACCTTGGGGTGATTTTTGCCAAAAAACCACGTTTATGCCGAGAAAATACGCCTTTCTAGTTTTTCTAGACAATGCGGCATGCGAGCTTTAGAGTTCCTAGAAGAGTCGGTGTGAACGAGTGTGAAACAATCTATAGAGAAAGTGTAATTCTTGGATTGTGGTTTTTGGGACCTACCTCATAGCCAAAGTGACAACCACAGAGACTCATTGGCCTCGATTGTGATCTCGAGGTTGATTTTTGCCCAAAAAAGATCAACCAAGTATCGGGCGCTTTTAGACCCGGCTCGAGGGTAAACGAGCCAACGATAAAAACTAATTGCCTTTGGCCATAACCCGAGGGTGATTTTTGCAAAAAAACGAAGTTTTGGCCTAGAGAATATGCTTTTCTAGTCTTTCGAGATAATGTCGGCTTACGAGCTTTCGAGTTCCCGGAAGGACCGGTGAGAATGAGTGTGAAACAATCTATAAAGAAAATGTAATTCCCGGTTTTAGGTTTTTGGGACCTACATCATAGCAAAAGTGACAACCATAGAGACTCATTGGCCTCGACCGTGAGCCGAGTTTGATTTTTGCCCAAATATGGCCATCCATGTTTTGAGCGAGCTTCGGACCCGGCTCGATGGCAAAGGAGCCAACGATAAAACTCAATGCCTTTGTCTATGACCTTGGGGTGATTTTTGCCAAAAAACCACGTTTAGGCCGAGAAGATACGCCATTCTAGTTTTTCTAGACAATGCGGGCATGCGAGCTTTCGAGTTCCTAGAAGGGCGGTGTGAACGAGTGTGAAACAATCTATAGAGAAAGTGTAATTCCCGGTTTGTGATTTTTGGGACCTACATCCTAGCCAAAGTGACAACCACAGAGACTCATTGGCCTTAATTGTGATCCGAGGTGGATTTTTGCCCAAAAAAGATCAACCAAGTATTAGGCGCTTTAGACCCGGCTCGAGGGTAAACGAGCCAACGATAAAAACTTATTGCCTTCGGCCATAACCCGAGGGTGATTTTTGCAAAAAAACGACGTTTTGGTCGACAAAATAAGCTATTCTAGTTTTTCGAGATAATGTCGGCTAACGACCTTTTGAGTTCCTAGAAGGGCTCGGTGAGAACGAGTGTGAAACAATCTATAATGAAAATGTAATTCCCGGTTTTAGGTTTTTGGGACCAACATCATAGCAAAAGTGACAACCACAGAGACTCATTGGCCTCGATTGTGATCTCGAGGTTGATTTTTGCCCAAAAAAGATCAACCAAGTATCGGGCGCTTTTAGATCCAGCTCGAGGGTAAACGAGCCAACGATAAAAACTAATTGCCTTTGGCCATAACCCGAGGGCGATTTTTGTAAAAAAACGAAGTTTTGGCCAAGAGAATATGCTTTTCTAGTCTTCCGAGATAATGCCGGCTTACGAGCTTTCGAGTTCCCGTAAGGGCCGGTGAGAATGAGTGCGAAACAATCTATAAACAAAATGTAATTCCCGGTTTTAGGTTTTTGGGACCTACATCATAGCAAAAGTGACAACCACAGAGACTTATCTGCCTCGATCGTGAGCCGAGTTTGATTTTCGCCCAAATATGGCCATCCATGTTTTGAGCAGCTTCGGACCCAGCTTGATGGCAAAGGAGACAACGATAAAGCTCAATGCCTTTGTCTATGACCTTGGGGTGATTTTTGCCAAAAAACCACGTTTAGGCAGAGAAAATACGCCTTTCTAGTTTTTCTAGGCAATGCGGGCATGCGAGCTTTCGAGTTCCTAGAAGGGCCGGTGTGAACAAGTGTGAAACAATCTATAGAGAAAGTGTAATTCCCGGTTTGTGATTTTTGGGACTAACATCCTAGCCAAAGTGACAACAACGAGACTCATTGGCCTCGATTGTGATCCGAGGTTGATTTTTGCCCAAAAAAGATCAACCAAGTCTTGGGCGCTTTAGACCCAGCTCGAGGGTAAACGAGCCAACGATAAAAATTTATTGCCTTTGGCCATAACCCGAGGGTGATTTTTGCAAAAAACGACGTTTTGGTCGACAAAATAAGCTATCTAGTTTTTCGAGATAATGTCGGCTAACGACCTTTCGAGTTCCCGGAAGGGCCGGTGAGAACGAGTGTGAAACAATATATAATGAAAATGTAATTCCCGGTTTTAGGTTTTTGGGACCTACATCATAGCAAAAGTGACAACCACAAAGACTCATCGGCCTCGACCGTGAGTTGAGTTTGATTTTCGCCCAAAAATGGCCATCCAAGTTTTGAGCAGCTTTAAACCCAGCTCGATGGAAAACGAGCCAACGGTTAAACTCATTGCCGTTGGCCATGACCTTGGGGTGATTTTTGCCAAAAAACCACGTTTAGGCCGAGAAAATACGTTTTTCTAGCTTTTCGAGACAATGCGAGCATGTGAGCTTTCGAGTTCCCGGAAGGGCCGTGTGAAAGAGTGTGAAACAATCTATAGAGAAAGTGTAATTCTTGGATTGTGGTTTTTGGGACCTACCTCATAGCCAAAGTGACAACCACAGAGACTCATTGGCCTCGATTGTGATCCGAGGTTGATTTTTGCCCAAAAAAGATCAACCAAGTATTAGGCGCTTTAGACCCAGCTCGAGGGTAAACGAGCCAACGATAAAAACTAATTGCCTTTGGCCATAACCCGAGGGTGATTTTTGCAAAGAAACGAAGTTTTGGCCTAGAGAATATGCTTTTCTAGTCTTTCGAGATAATGTCGGCTTACGAGCTTTCGAGTTCCCGGAAGGGCCGGGCGAATGAGTGTTAAACAATCTATAAAGAAAATGTAATTCCCGGTTTTAGGTTTTTGGGACCTACATCATAGAAAAAGTGACAACCACGAGACTCATCGGCCTCGATCGTGAGCCGAGTTTGATTTTCGCCCAAATATGGCCATCCATGTTTTGAGCAGCTTCGGACCCAGCTCGATGGCAAAGGAGCCAACGATAAAACTCAATGCCTTTGTGTATGACCTCGGGGTGATTTTTGCCAAAAAACCACGTTTATGCCGAGAAAATACGCCTTTCTAGTTTTTCTAGACAATGCGGCATGCGAGCTTTAGAGTTCCTAGAAGAGCTGTGTGAACGAGTGTGAAACAATCTATAGAGAAAGTGTAATTCCCGGTTTGTGATTTTTGGGACCTACCTCATAGCCAAAGTGACAACCACAGAGACTCATTGGCCTCGATTGTGATCCGAGGTTGATTTTTGCCCAAAAAAGATCAACCAAGTATTAGGCAGCTTTAGACCCGGCTCGAGGGTAAACGAGCCAACGATAAAAACTTATTGCCTTTGGCCATAACCCGAGGGTGATTTTTGCAAAAAAACGAAGTTTTGGCCTAGAAAATACGCTTTTCTAGTCTTTCGAGATAATGTCGGCTTACGAGCTTTCGAGTTCCCGGAAGGACCGGTGAGAATGAGTGTGAAACAATCTATAAAGAAAATGTAATTCCCGGTTTTAGGTTTTTGGGACCTACATCATAGCAAAAGTGACAACCATAGTAGACTCATCGGCCTCGACCGTGAGTTGAGTTTGATTTTTGCCCAAATATGGCCATCCATGTTTTGAGCGGCTTCGGACCCAGCTCGATGGCAAAGGAGCCAACGATAAAACTCAATGCCTTTGTCTATGACCTTGGGGTGATTTTTGCCAAAAAACCACGTTTAGGCCGAGAAGATACGCCTTTCTAGTTTTTCTAGACAATGCGGGCATGCGAGCTTTCGAGTTCCTAGAAGGGCCGGTGTGAACGAGTGTGAAACAATCTATAGAGAAAGTGTAATTCCCGGTTTTTGATTTTTGGGACCTACATCCTAGCCAAAGTGACAACCACGGAGACTCATTGGCCTCGATTGTGATCCGAGGTTGATTTTTGCCCAAAAAAGATCAACCAAGTATTAGGCGCTTTAGACCCAGCTCGAGGGTAAACGAGCCAACGATAAAAACTTATTGCCTTTGGCCATAACTCCGAGGGTGATTTTTGCAAAAAACGACGTTTTGGTCGACAAAATAAGCTATTCTAGTTTTTCGAGATAATGTCGGCTAACGACCTTTCGAGTTCCCGGAAGGGCCGGTGAGAACGAGTGTGAAACAATCTATAATGAAAATGTAATTCCCGGTTTTAGGTTTTTGGGACCAACATCATAGCAAAAGTGACAACCACAGAGACTCATTGGCCTCGATCGTGATCCGAGGTTGATTTTTGCCCAAAAAAGATCAACCAAGTATCGGGCGCTTTAGACCCGAGCTCGAGGGTAAACGAGCCAACGATAAAAACTTATTGCCTTTGGCCATAACCCGAGGGTGATTTTTGCAAAAAAACGAAGTTTTGGCATAGAAAATACGCTTTTCTAGTCTTTCGAGATAATGTCGGCTTACGAGCTTTCGAGTTCCCGGAAGGGCCGGTGAGAATGAGTGCGAAACAATCTATAAACAAAATGTAATTCCCGGTTTTAGGTTTTTGGGACCTAAATCATAGCAAAAGTGACAACCACAGAGACTCAATCGGCCTCGACCGTGAGCCGAGTTTGATTTTCGCCCAAATATGGCCATCCATGTTTTGAGCACTTTCGGACCCAGCTCGATGGCAAAGGAGCCAACGATAAAACTCAATGCCTTTGTCTATGACCTTGGGGTGATTTTTGCCAAAAAACCACGTTTATGCCGAGAAAATACGCCTTTCTAGTTTTTCTAGACAATGCGGGCATGCGAGCTTTAGAGTTCCTAGAAGAGCCGGTGTGAAAGAGTGTGAAACAATCTATAGAGAAAGTGTAATTCTTGGATTGTGGTTTTTGGGACCTACCTCATAGCCAAAGTGACAACCACAGAGACTCATTGGCCTCGATTGTGATCCGAGGTTGATTTTTGCCCAAAAAAGATCAACCAAGTATCGGGCGCTTTAGACCCGAGCTCGAGGGTAAACGAGCCAACGATAAAAACTAATTGCCTTTGGCCATAACCCGAGGGTGATTTTTGCAAAGAAACGAAGTTTTGGCCTAGAGAATATGCTTTTCTAGTCTTTCGAGATAATGTCGGCTTACGAGCTTTCGAGTTCCCGGAAGGGCCGGTGAGAATGAGTGTGAAACAATCTATAAAGAAAATGTAATTCCCGGTTTTAGGTTTTTGGGACCTACATCATAGCAAAAGTGACAACCACAGAGACTCATCGGCCTCGATCGTGAGCCGAGTTTGATTTTCGCCCAAATATGGCCATCCATGTTTTGAGCAGCTTCAGTACCCAGCTCGATGGCAAAGGAGCCAACGATAAAACTCAATGCCTTTGTCTATGACCTTGGGGTGATTTTTGCCAAAAAACCACGTTTAGGCCGAGAAAATACGCCTTTCTAGTTTTTCTAGACAATGCGGGCATGCGAGCTTTCGAGTTCCTAGAAGAGCCGGTGTGAACGAGTGTGAAACAATCTATAGAGAAAGTGTAATTCCCGGTTTGTGATTTTTGGGACCTACCTCATAGCCAAAGTGACAACCACAGAGACTCATTGGCCTCGATTGTGATCCGAGGTTGATTTTTGCCCAAAAAAGATCAACCAAGTATTGGGCAGCTTTAGACCCAGCTCGAGGGTAAACGAGCCAACGATAAAAACTTATTGCCTTTGGCCATAACCCGAGGGTGATTTTTGCAAAAAAACGAAGTTTTGGCCTAGAAAATACGCTTTTCTAGTCTTTCGAGATAATGTCGGCTTACGAGCTTTCGAGTTCCCGGAAGGGCCGGTGAGAATGAGTGTGAAACAATCTATAAAGAAAATGTAATTCCCGGTTTTAGGTTTTTGGGACCTACATCATAGCAAAAGTGACAACCATAGAGACTCATCGGCCTCGACCGTGAGTTGAGTTTGATTTTCGCCCAAATATGGCCATCCATGTTTTGAGCAGCTTCGGACCCAGCTCGATGGCAAAGGAGCCAACGATAAAACTCAATGCCTTTGTCTATGACCTTGGGGTGATTTTTGCCAAAAAACCACGTTTAGGCCGAGAAGATACGCCTTTCTAGTTTTTCTAGACAATGCGGGCATGCGAGCTTTCGAGTTCCTAGAAGGGCCGGTGTGAACGAGTGTGAAACAATCTATAGAGAAAGTGTAATTCCCGGTTTGTGATTTTTGGGACCTACATCCTAGCCAAAGTGACAACCACGGAGACTCATTGGCCTCGATTGTGATCCGAGGTTGATTTTTGCCCAAAAAAGATCAACCAAGTATTAGGCGCTTTTAGACCCGGCTCGAGGGTAAACGAGCCAACGATAAAAACTTATTGCCTTTCGCCATAACCCGAGGGTGATTTTTGCAAAAAACGACGTTTTGGTCGACAAAATAAGCTATTCTAGTTTTTCGAGATAATGTCGGCTAACGACCTTTCGAGTTCCCGGAAGTGGCTGGTGAGAACGAGTGTGAAACAATCTATAATGAAAATGTAATTCCCGGTTTTAGGTTTTTGGGACCAACATCATAGCAAAAGTGACAACCACGGAGACTCATTGGCCTCGATCGTGATCCGAGGTTGATTTTTGCCCAAAAAAGATCAACCAAGTATCGGGCGCTTTTAGACCCAGCTTCGAGGGTAAACGAGCCAACGATAAAAACTTATTGCCTTTGGCCATAACCCGAGGGTGATTTTTGCAAAAAAACGACGTTTTGGTCGACAAAATAAGCTATTCTAGTTTTTCGAGATAATGTCGGCTAACGACCTTTCGAGTTCCTAGAAGGGCTCGGTGAGAACGAGTGTGAAACAATCTATAATGAAAATGTAATTCCCGGTTTTAGGTTTTTGGGACCAACATCATAGCAAAAGTGACAACCACGGAGACTCATCGGCCTCGATTGTGATCCGAGGTTGATTTTTGCCCAAAAACGATCAACCAAGTATCGGCGCTTTAGACCCAGCTCGAGGGTAAACGAGCCAACGATAAAAACTTATTGCCTTTGGCCATAACCCGAGGGTGATTTTTGCAAAAAACGAAGTTTTGGCATAGAAAATACGCTTTTCTAGTCTTTCGAGATAATGTCGGCTTACGAGCTTTCGAGTTCCCGGAAGGACCGGTGAGAATGAGTGTGAAACAATCTATAAAGAAAATGTAATTCCCGGTTTTAGGTTTTTGGGACCTACATCATAGCAAAAGTGACAACCATAGTAGACTCATTGGCCTCGACCGTGAGTCGCGTTTGATTTTTGCCCAAATATGGTCATCCATGTTTTGAGCGCTTTCGGACCCGGCTCGATGGCAAAGGAGCCAACGATAAAACTCAATGCCTTTGTCTATGACCTTGGGGTGATTTTTGCCAAAAAATCACGTTTAGGCCGAGAAGATACGCCTTTCTAGTTTTTCTAGACAATGCGGGCATGCGAGCTTTCGAGTTCCTAGAAGGGCCGGTGTGAACGAGTGTGAAACAATCTATAGAGAAAGTGTAATTCCCGGTTTGTGATTTTTGGGACCTACATCCTAGCCAAAGTGACAACCACGGAGACTCATTGGCCTCGATCGTGATCCGAGGTTGATTTTTGCCCAAAAAAGATCAACCAAGTATTAGGCGCTTTAGACCCGGCTCGAGGGTAAACGAGCCAACGATAAAAACTTATTGCCTTTGGCCATAACCCGAGGGTGATTTTTGCAAAAAAACGACGTTTTGGTCGACAAAATAAGCTATTCTAGTTTTTCGAGATAATGTCGGCTAACGACCTTTCGAGTTCCCGGAAGGGCCTGTGAGAACGAGTGTGAAACAATCTATAATGAAAATGTAATTCCCGGTTTTAGGTTTTTGGGACCAACATCATAGCAAAAGTGACAACCACAGAGACTCATTGGCCTCGATTGTGATCCGAGGTTGATTTTTGCCCAAAAAAGATCAACCAAGTATCGGGCGCTTTTAGACCCGGCTCGAGGGTAAACGAGCCAACGATAAAAACTTATTGCCTTCGGCCATAACCCGAGGGTGATTTTTGCAAAAAAACGACGTTTTGGTCGACAAAATAAGCTATTCTAGTTTTTCGAGATAATGTCGGCTAACGACCTTTTGAGTTCCTAGAAGGGCCGGTGAGAACGAGTGTGAAACAATCTATAATGAAAATGTAATTCCCGGTTTTAGGTTTTTGGGACCAACATCATAGCAAAAGTGACAACCACAGAGACTCATTGGCCTCGATTGTGATCTCGAGGTTGATTTTTGCCCAAAAAAGATCAACCAAGTATCGGGCGCTTTAGACCCGGCTCGAGGGTAAACGAGCCAACGATAAAAACTTATTGCCTTTGGCCATAACCCGAGGGTGATTTTTGCAAAAAAACGACGTTTTGGTCGACAAAATAAGCTATTCTAGTTTTTCGAGATAATGTCGGCTAACGACCTTTTGAGTTCCTAGAAGGGCCGGTGAGAACGAGTGTGAAACAATCTATAATGAAAATGTAATTCCCGGTTTTAGGTTTTTGGGACCAACATCATAGCAAAAGTGACAACCACAGAGACTCATTGGCCTCGATTGTGATCCGAGGTTGATTTTTGCCCAAAAACGATCAACCAAGTATCGGGCGCTTTAGACCCGAGCTCGAGGGTAAACGAGCCAACGATAAAAACTTATTGCCTTTGGCCATAACCCGAGGGTGATTTTTGCAAAAAAACGAAGTTTTGGCATAGAAAATACGCTTTTCTAGTCTTTCGAGATAATGTCGGCTTACGAGCTTTCGAGTTCCCGGAAGGACCGGTGAGAATGAGTGTGAAACAATCTATAAAGAAAATGTAATTCCCGGTTTTAGGTTTTTGGGACCTACATCATAGCAAAAGTGACAACCATAGTAGACTCATCGGCCTCGACCGTGAGCCGCGTTTGATTTTTGCCCAAATATGGTCATCCATGTTTTGAGCGAGCTTCGGACCCAGCTCGATGGCAAAGGAGCCAACGATAAAACTCAATGCCTTTGTCTATGACCTTGGGGTGATTTTTGCCAAAAAATCACGTTTAGGCCGAGAAGATACGCCTTTCTAGTTTTTCTAGACAATGCGGGCATGCGAGCTTTCGAGTTCCTAGAAGGGCCGGTGTGAACGAGTGTGAAACAATCTATAGAGAAAGTGTAATTCCCGGTTTGTGATTTTTGGGACCTACATTCTAGCCAAAGTGACAACCATAGAGACTCATTGGCCTCAATTGTGATCCGAGGTTGATATTTGCCCAAAAAAGATCAACCAAGTATTAGGCGACTGTAGACCCAGCTCGAGGGTAAACGAGCCAATGATAAAAACTTATTGCCTTTGGCCATAACCCGAGGGTGATTTTTGCAAAAAAACGACGTTTTGGTCGACAAAATAAGCTATTCTAGTTTTTCGAGATAATGTCGGCTAACGACCTTTCGAGTTCCCGGAAGGGCTCGGTGAGAACGACCGTGAAACAATCTATAATGAAAATGTAATTCCCGGTTTTAGGTTTTTGGGACCAACATCATAGCAAAAGTGACAACCACAGAGACTCATTGGCCTCGATTGTGATCCGAGGTTGATTTTTGCCCAAAAACGATCAACCAAGTATCGGCGCTTTTAGACCCGGCTCGAGGGTAAACGAGCCAACGATAAAAACTTATTGCCTTTGGCCATAACCTCGAGGGTGATTTTTGCAAAAAAACGAAGTTTTGGCATAGAAAATACGCTTTTCTAGTCTTTCGAGATAATGTCGGCTTACGAGCTTTCGAGTTCCCGGAAGGGCCGGTGAGAATGAGTGCGAAACAATCTATAAACAAAATGTAATTCCCGGTTTTAGGTTTTTGGGACCTAAATCATAGCAAAAGTGACAACCACGGAGACTCAATCGGCCTCGACCGTGAGCCGAGTTTGATTTTCGCCCAAATATGGCCATCCATGTTTTGAGCACTTTCGGACCCAGTTCGATGGCAAAGGAGCCAACGATAAAACTCAATGCCTTTGTCTATGACCTTGGGGTGATTTTTGCCAAAAAACCACGTTTATGCCGAGAAAATACGCCTTTCTAGTTTTTCTAGACAATGCGGGCATGCGAGCTTTAGAGTTCCTAGAAGAGCCGGTGTGAACGAGTGTGAAACAATCTATAGAGAAAGTGTAATTCTTGGATTGTGGTTTTTGGGACCTACCTCATAGCCAAAGTGACAACCACAGAGACTCATTGGCCTCGATTGTGATCTCGAGGTTGATTTTTGCCCAAAAAAGATCAACCAAGTATCGGGCGCTTTTAGACCCGGTTCGAGGGTAAACGAGCCAACGATAAAAACTAATTGCCTTTGGCCATAACCCGAGGGTGATTTTTGCAAAAAAACGAAGTTTTGGCCTAGAGAATATGCTTTTCTAGTCTTTCGAGATAATGTCGGCTTACGAGCTTTCGAGTTCCCGGAAGGACCGGTGAGAATGAGTGTGAAACAATCTATAAAGAAAATGTAATTCCCGGTTTTAGGTTTTTGGGACCTACATCATAGCAAAAGTGACAACCATAGAGACTCATCGGCCTCGACCGTGAGCCGAGTTTGATTTTTGCCCAAATATGGCCATCCATGTTTTGAGCGGCTTCGGACCCAGCTCGATGGCAAAGGAGCCAACGATAAAACTCAATGCCTTTGTCTATGACCTTGGGGTGATTTTTGCCAAAAAACCACGTTTAGGCCGAGAAGATACGCCATTCTAGTTTTTCTAGACAATGCGGGCATGCGAGCTTTCGAGTTCCTAGAAGGGCCGGTGTGAACGAGTGTGAAACAATCTATAGAGAAAGTGTAATTCCCGGTTTGTGATTTTTGGGACCTACATCCTAGCCAAAGTGACAACCACAGAGACTCATTGGCCTCAATTGTGATCCGAGGTTGATTTTTGCCCAAAAAAGATCAACCAAGTATTAGGCAGCTTTAGACCCAGCTCGAGGGTAAACGAGCCAACGATAAAAACTTATTGCCTTTGGCCATAACCCGAGGGTGATTTTTGCAAAAAAACGACGTTTTGGTCGACAAAATAAGCTATTCTAGTTTTTCGAGATAATGTCGGCTAACGACCTTTTGAGTTCCTAGAAGGGCCGGTGAGAACGAGTGTGAAACAATCTATAATGAAAATGTAATTCCCGGTTTTAGGTTTTTGGGACCAACATCATAGCAAAAGTGACAACCACAGAGACTCATTGGCCTCGATTGTGATCCGAGGTTGATTTTTGCCCAAAAAAGATCAACCAAGTATCGGGCGCTTTAGATCCAGCTCGAGGGTAAACGAGCCAACGATAAAAACTAATTGCCTTTGGCCATGACCCGAGGGCGATTTTTGCAAAAAAACGAAGTTTTGGCCAAGAGAATATGCTTTTCTAGTCTTCCGAGATAATGCCGGCTTACGAGCTTTCGAGTTCCCGTAAGGGCCGTGAGAATGAGTGCGAAACAATCTATAAACAAAATGTAATTCCCGGTTTTAGGTTTTTGGGACCTACATCATAGCAAAAGTGACAACCACGGAGACTTATCGGCCTCGATCGTGAGCCGAGTTTGATTTTCGCCCAAATATGGCCATCCATGTTTTGAGCGGTTTCGGACCCAGCTTGATGGCAAAGGAGACAACGATAAAGCTCAATGCCTTTGTCTATGACCTTGGGGTGATTTTTGCCAAAAAACCACGTTTAGGCAGAGAAAATACGCCTTTCTAGTTTTTCTAGGCAATGCGGGCATGCGAGCTTTCGAGTTCCTAGAAGGGCCGGTGTGAACAAGTGTGAAACAATCTATAGAGAAAGTGTAATTCCCGGTTTGTGATTTTTGGGACTAACATCCTAGCCAAAGTGACAACAACGGAGACTCATTGGCCTCGATTGTGATCCGAGGTTGATTTTTGCCCAAAAAGATCAACCAAGTCTTGGGCGCTTTTAGACCCGGCTCGAGGGTAAACGAGCCAACGATAAAAATTTATTGCCTTTGGCCATAACCCGAGGGTGATTTTTGCAAAAAAACGACGTTTTGGTCGACAAAATAAGCTATTCTAGTTTTTCGAGATAATGTCGGCTAACGACCTTTCGAGTTCCCGGAAGGGCCGGTGAGAACGAGTGTGAAACAATCTATAATGAAAATGTAATTCCCGGTTTTAGGTTTTTGGGACCTACATCATAGCAAAAGTGACAACCACAGAGACTCATCGGCCTCGACCGTGAGTTGAGTTTGATTTTCGCCCAAAAATGGCCATCCAAGTTTTGAGCAGCTTTAAACCCAGTTCGATGGCAAACGAGCCAACGGTTAAACTCATTGCCGTTGGCCATGACCTTGGGGTGATTTTTGCCAAAAAACCACGTTTAGGCCGAGAAAATACGTTTTTCTAGCTTTTCGAGACAATGCGAGCATGCGAGCTTTCGAGTTCCCGGAAGGGCCGGTGTGAAAGAGTGTGAAACAATCTATAGAGAAAGTGTAATTCTTGGATTGTGGTTTTTGGGACCTACCTCATAGCCAAAGTGACAACCACGGAGACTCATTGGCCTCGATTGTGATCCGAGGTTGATTTTTGCCCAAAAAGATCAACCAAGTATCAGGCGCTTTTAGACCCGGCTCGAGGGTAAACGAGCCAACGATAAAAACTAATTGCCTTTGGCCATAACCCGAGGGTGATTTTTGCAAAGAAACGAAGTTTTGGCCTAGAGAATATGCTTTTCTAGTCTTTCGAGATAATGCCGGCTTACGAGCTTTCGAGTTCCCGGAAGGGCCGGGCGAATGAGTGTTAAACAATCTATCAAGAAAATGTAATTCCCGGTTTTAGGTTTTTGGGACCTACATCATAGAAAAAGTGACAACCACGGAGACTCATCGGCCTCGATCGTGAGCCGAGTTTGATTTTCGCCCAAATATGGCCATCCATGTTTTGAGCAGCTTTCGGACCCGGCTCGATGGCAAAGGAGCCAACGATAAAACTCAATGCCTTTGTCTATGACCTTGGGGTGATTTTTGCCAAAAAACCACGTTTATGCCGAGAAAATACGCCTTTCTAGTTTTTCTAGACAATGCGGGCATGCGAGCTTTAGAGTTCCTAGAAGAGCCGGTGTGAACGAGTGTGAAACAATCTATAGAGAAAGTGTAATTCTTGGATTGTGGTTTTTGGGACCTACCTCATAGCCAAAGTGACAACCACAGAGACTCATTGGCCTCGATTGTGATCCGAGGTTGATTTTTGCCCAAAAAGATCAACCAAGTATTGGGCGCTTTTAGACCCGGTTCGAGGGTAAACGAGCCAACGATAAAAACTAATTGCCTTTGGCCATAACCCGAGGGTGATTTTTGCAAAGAAACGAAGTTTTGGCCTAGAGAATATGCTTTTCTAGTCTTTCGAGATAATGCCGGCTTACGAGCTTTCGAGTTCCCGGAAGGGCCGGGCGAATGAGTGTTAAACAATCTATCAAGAAAATGTAATTCCCGGTTTTAGGTTTTTGGGACCTACATCATAGAAAAAGTGACAACCACGGAGACTCATCGGCCTCGATCGTGAGCCGAGTTTGATTTTCGCCCAAATATGGCCATCCATGTTTTGAGCGAGCTTCGGACCCAGCTCGATGGCAAAGGAGCCAACGATAAAACTCAATGCCTTTGTCTATGACCTTGGGGTGATTTTTGCCAAAAAACCACGTTTATGCCGAGAAAATACGCCTTTCTAGTTTTTCTAGACAATGCGGGCATGCGAGCTTTAGAGTTCCTAGAAGAGCCGGTGTGAACGAGTGTGAAACAATCTATAGAGAAAGTGTAATTCCCGGTTTGTGATTTTTGGGACCTACCTCATAGCCAAAGTGACAACCACAGAGACTCATTGGCCTCGATTGTGATCCGAGGTTGATTTTTGCCCAAAAAAGATCAACCAAGTATTAGGCGCTTTTAGACCCGGCTCGAGGGTAAACGAGCCAACGATAAAAACTTATTGCCTTTGGCCATAACCCGAGGGTGATTTTTGCAAAAAACGAAGTTTTGGCATAGAAAATACGCTTTTCTAGTCTTTCGAGATAATGCCGGCTTACGAGCTTTCGAGTTCCCGGAAGGGCCGGTGAGAATGAGTGTGAAACAATCTATAAAGAAAATGTAATTCCCGGTTTTAGGTTTTTGGGACCTACATCATAGCAAAAGTGACAACCATAGAGACTCATCGGCCTCGACCGTGAGTTGAGTTTGATTTTCGCCCAAATATGGCCATCCATGTTTTGAGCAGCTTCGGACCCAGCTCGATGGCAAAGGAGCCAACGATAAAACTCAATGCCTTTGTCTATGACCTTGGGGTGATTTTTGCCAAAAAACCACGTTTAGGCCGAGAAGATACGCCTTTCTAGTTTTTCTAGACAATGCGGGCATGCGAGCTTTCGAGTTCCTAGAAGGGCCGGTGTGAACGAGTGTGAAACAATCTATAGAGAAAGTGTAATTCCCGGTTTGTGATTTTTGGGACCTACATCCTAGCCAAAGTGACAACCACGGAGACTCATTGGCCTCGATTGTGATCCGAGGTTGATTTTTGCCCAAAAAAGATCAACCAAGTATTAGGCAGCTTTAGACCCAGCTTCGAGGGTAAACGAGCCAACGATAAAAACTTATTGCCTTTGGCCATAACCCGAGGGTGATTTTTGCAAAAAAACGACGTTTTGGTCGACAAAATAAGCTATTCTAGTTTTTCGAGATAATGTCGGCTAACGACCTTTCGAGTTCCCGGAAGGGCCGGTGAGAACGAGTGTGAAACAATCTATAATGAAAATGTAATTCCCGGTTTTAGGTTTTTGGGACCAACATCATAGCAAAAGTGACAACCACGGAGACTCATTGGCCTCGATTGTGATCCGAGGTTGATTTTTGCCCAAAAAAGATCAACCAAGTATTGGGCGCTTTTAGACCCGGTTCGAGGGTAAACGAGCCAACGATAAAAACTTATTGCCTTTGGCCATAACTCCGAGGGTGATTTTTGCAAAAAAACGAAGTTTTGACATAGAAAATACGCTTTTCTAGTCTTTCGAGATAATGTCGGCTTACGAGCTTTCGAGTTCCCGGAAGGGCCGGTGAGAATGAGTGCGAAACAATCTATAAACAAAATGTAATTCCCGGTTTTAGGTTTTTGGGACCTAAATCATAGCAAAAGTGACAACCACAGAGACTCAATGGCCTCGACCGTGAGCCGAGTTTGATTTTCGCCCAAATATGGCCATCCATGTTTTGAGCACTTTCGTACCCAGCTCGATGGCAAAGGAGCCAACGATAAAACTCAATGCCTTTGTCTATGACCTTGGGGTGATTTTTGCCAAAAAACCACGTTTATGCCGAGAAAATACGCCTTTCTAGTTTTTCTAGACAATGCGGGCATGCGAGCTTTAGAGTTCCTAGAAGAGCTCGGTGTGAAAGAGTGTGAAACAATCTATAGAGAAAGTGTAATTCTTGGATTGTGGTTTTTGGGACCTACCTCATAGCCAAAGTGACAACCACAGAGACTCATTGGCCTCGATTGTGATCTCGAGGTTGATTTTTGCCCAAAAAAGATCAACCAAGTATCGGGCGCTTTTAGACCCAGCTCGAGGGTAAACGAGCCAACGATAAAAACTAATTGCCTTTGGCCATAACCCGAGGGTGATTTTTGCAAAGAAACGAAGTTTTGGCCTAGAGAATATGCTTTTCTAGTCTTTCGAGATAATGCCGGCTTACGAGCTTTCGAGTTCCCGGAAGGGCCGGGCGAATGAGTGTTAAACAATCTATCAAGAAAATGTAATTCCCGGTTTTAGGTTTTTGGGACCTACATCATAGAAAAAGTGACAACCACAGAGACTCATCGGCCTCGATCGTGAGCCGAGTTTGATTTTCGCCCAAATATGGCCATCCATGTTTTGAGCGAGCTTCGGACCCAGCTCGATGGCAAAGGAGCCAACGATAAAACTCAATGCCTTTGTCTATGACCTTGGGGTGATTTTTGCCAAAAAACCACGTTTATGCCGAGAAAATACGCCTTTCTAGTTTTTCTAGACAATGCGGGCATGCGAGCTTTAGAGTTCCTAGAAGAGCCGGTGTGAACGAGTGTGAAACAATCTATAGAGAAAGTGTAATTCCCGGTTTGTGATTTTTGGGACCTACCTCATAGCCAAAGTGACAACCACAGAGACTCATTGGCCTCGATTGTGATCCGAGGTTGATTTTTGCCCAAAAAAGATCAACCAAGTATTAGGCGCTTTAAGACCCAGCTCGAGGGTAAACGAGCCAACGATAAAAACTTATTGCCTTTGGCCATAACCCGAGGGTGATTTTTGCAAAAAAACGAAGTTTTGGCATAGAAAATACGCTTTTCTAGTCTTTCGAGATAATGCCGGCTTACGAGCTTTCGAGTTCTCGGAAGGGCCGGTGAGAATGAGTGTGAAACAATCTATAAAGAAAATGTAATTCCCGGTTTTAGGTTTTTGGGACCTACATCATAGCAAAAGTGACAACCATAGAGACTCATCGGCCTCGACCGTGAGCCGAGTTTGATTTTCGCCCAAATATGGCCATCCATGTTTTGAGCGGCTTCGGACCCAGCTCGATGGCAAAGGAGCCAACGATAAAACTCAATGCCTTTGTCTATGACCTTGGGGTGATTTTTGCCAAAAAACCACGTTTAGGCCGAGAAGATACGCCTTTCTAGTTTTTCTAGACAATGCGGGCATGCGAGCTTTCGAGTTCCTAGAAGGGCCGGTGTGAACGAGTGTGAAACAATCTATAGAGAAAGTGTAATTCCCGGTTTGTGATTTTTGGGACCTACATCCTAGCCAAAGTGACAACCACAGAGACTCATTGGCCTCGATTGTGATCCGAGGTTGATTTTTGCCCAAAAAAGATCAACCAAGTATTAGGCAGCTTTAGACCCGGTTCGAGGGTAAACGAGCCAACGATAAAAACTTATTGCCTTTGGCCATAACCCGAGGGTGATTTTTGCAAAAAAACGACGTTTTGGTCGACAAAATAAGCTATTCTAGTTTTTCGAGATAATGTCGGCTAACGACCTTTCGAGTTCCCGGAAGGGCCGGTGAGAACGAGTGTGAAACAATCTATAATGAAAATGTAATTCCCGGTTTTAGGTTTTTGGGACCAACATCATAGCAAAAGTGACAACCACGGAGACTCATTGGCCTCGATTGTGATCCGAGGTTGATTTTTGCCCAAAAAAGATCAACCAAGTATCGGGCGCTTTTAGACCCGGCTCGAGGGTAAACGAGCCAACGATAAAAACTTATTGCCTTTGGCCATAACCCGAGGGTGATTTTTGCAAAAAAACGAAGTTTTGGCATAGAAAATACGCTTTTCTAGTCTTTCGAGATAATGCCGGCTTACGAGCTTTCGAGTTCCCGGAAGGGCCGGTGAGAATGAGTGCGAAACAATCTATAAACAAAATGTAATTCCCGGTTTTAGGTTTTTGGGACCTAAATCATAGCAAAAGTGACAACCACGAGACTCATCGGCCTCGACCGTGAGCCGAGTTTGATTTTCGCCCAAATATGGCCATCCATGTTTTGAGCACTTTCGTACCCAGCTCGATGGCAAAGGAGCCAACGATAAAACTCAATGCCTTTGTCTATGACCTTGGGGTGATTTTTGCCAAAAAACCACGTTTAGGCCGAGAAAATACGCCTTTCTAGTTTTTCTAGACAATGCGGGCATGCGAGCTTTCGAGTTCCTAGAAGAGCCGGTGTGAACGAGTGTGAAACAATCTATAGAGAAAGTGTAATTCCCGGTTTGTGATTTTTGGGACCTACATCCTAGCCAAAGTGACAACCACAGAGACTCATTGGCCTCGATTGTGATCCGAGGTTGATTTTTGCCCAAAAAAGATCGACCAAGTATCGGGTAGTTTTAGACCCGGCTCGATAGTAAACGAGCCAACGATAAAAACTTATTGCCTTTGGCCATAACCCGAGGGTGATTTTTGCGAAAAAACGAAGTTTTGGCCTAGAAAATACGCTTTTCTAGTCTTTCGAGATAATGCCGGCTTACGAGCTTTCGAGTTCCCGGAAGGGTCGATGAGAATGAGTGTGAAACAATCTATACAGAAAATGTAATTCCCGGTTTTAAGTTTTTGGGACCTACATCATAGCAAAAGTGACAACCACAGAGACTCATCGGCCTCGACCGTGAGCCGAGTTTGATTTTCGCCCAAATACGGCCATCCATGTTTGGAGCAGCTTTCGGACCCATTTCGATGGCAAACGAGCCAACGATAAAACTCAATGCCTTTGTCTATGACCTTGGGGTGATTTTTGCCAAAAAACCGCGTTTAGGTCGAGAAAATACGCTTTTCTAGTTTTTCTAGACAATGCGTGCATGCGAGCTTTCGAGTTCCTAGAAGGGCCGGTGTGAACGAGTGTGAAACAATCTATAGAGAAAGTGTAATTCCCGGTTTGTGATTTTTGGGACCAACATCCTAGCCAAGGTGACAACCAAAGAGACTCATTGGCCTCGATTGTGATCCGAGGTTGATTTTTGCCCAAAAAGATCCACCAAGTATCAGGCGCTTTTAGACCAATTTCGAGTGTAAACGAGCCAACGATAAAACTTATTGCCTTTGGCCATAACCCGAGGGTGATTTTTGGGAAAAAACGAAGTTTTGGCCTAGAAAATACGCTTTTCTAGTCTTTCGAGATAATGTCGGCTTATGAGCTTTCGAGTTCCCGGAAGGGTCGGTGAGAATGAGTGTGAAACAATCTATAAAGAAAATGTAATTCTTGGTTTTAGGCTTTTGGGACCTACATCATAGCAAAAGTGACAACCACGAGACTCATCGGCCTCCACCGTGAGTTGAGTTTGATTTTCGCCCAAATATGGCCATCCATGTTTTGAGCAGCTTCGTATGCAGCTCGATGGCAAAGGAGCCAACGATAAAACTCAATGCCTTTGTCTATGACCTTGGGGTGATTTTTGCCAAAAAACCACGTTTAGGCCGAGAAAATACGCCTTCTTAGTTTTTCTAGACAATGCGGGTATGCGAGCTTTCGAGTTCCTAGAAGGGCCGGTGTGAACGAGTGTGAAACAATCTATAGAGAAAGTGTAATTCCCGGTTTGTGATTTTTGTGACCAACATCCTAGCCAAAGTGACAACCACAGAGACTCATTGGCCTCGATTGTGATCCGAGGTTGATTTTTGCCCAAAAAAGATCGACCAAGTATCGGACGGCTTTAGACCCAGCTCGAGGGTAAACGAGCCAACGATAAAAACTTATTGCCTTTGGCCATAACTCCGAGGGTGATTTTTGCGAAAAAACGAAGTTTTGGCATAGAAAATACGCTTTTCTAGTCTTTCGAGATAATGCCGGCTTACGAGCTTTCGAGTTCCCGGAAGAGTCGGTGAGAATGAGAGTGAAACAATCTATAAAGAAAATGTAATTCCCGGTTTTAGGTTTTTGGGACCTAAATCATAGCAAAAGTGACAACCATAGAGACTCATCGGCCTCGACCGTGAGCCGAGTTTGATTTTTGCCCAAATATGGCCATCAATGTTTTGAGCGGCTTCGGACCCATTTCGATGGCAAAGGAGCCAACGATAAAACTCAATGCCTTTGTCTATGACCTTGGGGTGATTTTTGCCAAAAAACCACGTTTAGGCCGAGAAAATACGGCTTTCTAGTTTTTCTAGACAATGCGGGCATGTGAGCTTTCGAGTTCCTAGTAAGGCCGGTGTGAACGAGTGTGAAACAATCTATAGAGAAAGTGTAATTCCCGGTTTGTGATTTTTGGGACTAACATCCTAGCCAAAGTGACAACCACAGAGACTTATCGGCCTCGATTGTGATCCGAGGTTGATTTTTGCCCAAAAAAGATCAACCAAGTATCGGGCGCTTTAGACCCGGCTCGAGGGTAAACGAGCCAACGATAAAAATTTATTGCCTTTGGCCATAACCCGAGGGTGATTTTTGCAAAAAACGACGTTTTGGTCGACAAAATAAGCTATTCTAGTTTTTCGAGATAATGTCGGCTAACGACCTTTCGAGTTCCCGGAAGGGCCGGTGAGAACGAGTGTGAAACAATCTATAATGAAAATGTAATTCCCGGTTTGAGGTTTTTGGGACCTACATCATAGCAAAAGTGACAACCACGGAGACTCATCCGCCTCGACCGTGAGTTGAGTTTGATTTTCGCCCAAAAATGGCCATCCAAGTTTTGAGCAGCTTTAAACCCAGCTCGATGGCAAACGAGCCAACGGTTCAACTCATTGCCTTTGGCCATGACCTTGGGGTGGTTTTTGCCAAAAAACCACGTTTAGGCCGAGAAAATACGTTTTTCTAGCTTTTCGAGACAATGCGAGCATGCGAGCTTTCGAGTTCCCGGAAGGGCCGGTGTGAAAGAGTGTTAAACAATCTATAGAGAAAGTGTAATTCCCGGTTTTTGATTTTTGGGAACTACATCTTAGCCAAAGTGACAACCACAGAGACTCATTGGCCTCGATTGTGATCTCGAGGTTGATTTTTGCCCAAAAACGATCAACCAAGTATCGGGCGCTTTTAGACCCGGCTCGAGGGTAAACGAGCCAACGATAAAAACTTATTGCCTTTGGCCATAACTCCGAGGGTGATTTTTGCAAAAAAACGAAGTTTTGGCCTAAAAAATACGCTTTTCTAGTCTTTCGAGATAATGCTCGGCTTACGAGCGTTCGAGTTCCCGGAAGGGCCGGTGAGAATGAGTGTGAAACAATCTATAAAGAAAATGTAATTCCCGGTTTTAGGTTTTTGGGACCTAAATCATAGCAAAAGTGGCAACCACAGAGACTCATCGTCCTCGACCGTGAGCCGAGTTTGATTTTCGCCCAAATATGGCCATCCATGTTTTGAGCGAGCTTCGGACCCAGCTCGATGGCAAAGGAGTCAACGATAAAACTCAATGCCTTTGTCTATGACCTTGGGGTGATTTTTGCCAAAAAACCACGTTTATGCCGAGAAAATACGCCTTTCTAGTTTTTCTAGACAATGCGGGCATACGAGCTTTCGAGTTTCTAGAAGAGCCGGTGTGAACGAGTGTGAAACAATCTATAGAAAAAGTGTAATTCCCGGTTTGTGATTTTTGGGAACTACATCCTAGCCAAAGTGACAACCACGGAGACTTATTGGCCTCGATTGTGATCCGAGGTTGATTTTTGCCCAAAAAGATCAACCAAGTATTGGTCGGCTTTAGACCCGGTTCGAGGGTAAACGAGCCAACGATAAAAACTTATTGCCTTTGGCCATAACTCGAGGGTGATTTTTGCAAAAAAACGACGTTTTGGTCGAGAAAATACGCTATTCTAGTGTTTCGAGATAATGTCAGCTAACGAACTTTCGAGTTCCCGAAAGTGCCGGTGAGAATGAGCGTGAAACAATCTATAATGAAAATGTAATTCCCGGTTTGAGGTTTTTGGGACCTACATCATAGCGAAAGTGACAACCACGGAGACTCATCCGCCTCGACCGTGAGCCGAGTTTGATTTTCGCCCAAAAATGACCATCCAAGTTTTGAGCAGCTTTAAACCCGGCTCGATGGCAAATGAGCCAACGGTTAAACTCATTGCCTTTGGGCATGACCTTGGGGTGATTTTTGCCAAAAAACCACGTTTAGGCCGAGAAAATACGCCTTTCTTATTTTTCTAGGCAATGCGGGCATGCGAGCTTTCGAGTTCCTAGAAGGGCTGTGTGAACGAGTGTGAACAATCTATAGAGAAAGTGTAATTCTTGGATTGTGATTTTTGGGACCTACATCCTAGCCAAAGTGACAACCACAGAGACTCATTGGCCTCGATTGTGATCCGAGGTTGATTTTTGCCCAAAAAGATCAACCAAGTATTGGTCGGCTTTAGACCCGGCTCGAGGGTAAACGAGCCAACGATAAAAACTTATTGCCTTTGGCCATAACCCGAGGGTGATTTTTGTAAAAAACGACGTTTTGGTCGAGAAAATACGCTATTCTAGTGTTTCGAGATAATGTCGGCTAACGAACTTTCAAGTTCCCGGAAGTGCCGGTGAGAATGAGCGTGAAACAATCTATAATGAAAATGTAATTCCCGGTTTGAGGTTTTTGGGACCTACATCATAGCTAAAGTGACAACCACAGAGACTCACTCGGCCTCGACCGTGAGTTGAGTTTGATTTTCGTCCAAAAATGGCCATCCAAGTTTTGAGCAGCTTTAAACCCGGCTCGATGGTAAACGAGCCAACGGTTCAACTCATTGCCTTTGGCCATGACCTTGGGGTGATTTTTGCCAAAAAACCACATTTAGGCCGAGAAAATACGTTTTTCTAGCTTTTCGAGACAATGCGAGCATGCGAGCTTTCGAGTTCCCGGAAGGGCCGGTGTGAAAGAGTGTGAAACAATCTATAGAGAAAGTGTAATTCTTGGATTGTGATTTTTGGGACCTACATCCTAGCCAAAGTGACAACCACGAGACTCATTGGCCTCGATTGTGATCCGAGGTTGATTTTTGCCCAAAAACGATTAACCAAGTATCGGGCGCTTTAGAACCAGTTCGCAGGGTAAACGAGCCAACGATAAAAATTTATTGCCTTTGGCCATAACCCGAGGGTGATTTTTGCAAAAAAACGACGTTTTGGTCGACAAAATAAGCTATTCTAGTTTTTCGAGATAATGTCGAGCTAACGACCTTTCGAGTTCCCGGAAGGGCTGGTGAGAACGAGTGTGAAACAATCTATAATGAAAATGTAATTCCCGATTTTAGGTTTTTGGGACCTAAATCATAGCAAAAGTGACAACCACGAGACTCATCGGCCTCGACCGTGAGTTGAGTTTGATTTTCGCCCAAAAATGGCCATCCAAGTTTTGAGCAGCTTTAAACCCAGCTCGATGGCAAACGAGCCAACGGCTCAACTCATTGCCTTTGGCCATGACCTTGGGGTGATTTTTGCCAAAAAACCACGTTTAGGCCGAGAAAATGCGTTTTTCTAGCTTTTCGAGACAATGCGAGCATGCGAGCTTTCGAGTTCCCGGAAGGGCCGGTGTGAAAGAGTGTGAAACAATCTATAGAGAAAGTGTAATTCCCGGTTTTTGATTTTTGGGAACTACATCCTAGCCAAAGTGACAACCACAGAGACTCATTGGCCTCGATTGTGATCCGAGGTTGATTTTTGCCCAAAAACGATCAACCAAGTATCGGGCGCTTTTAGACCCAGCTAGAGGGTAAACGAGCCAACGATAAAAACTTATTGCCTTTGGCCATAACTCCGAGGGTGATTTTTGCAAAAAACGAAGTTTTGGCCTAAAAAATACGCTTTTCTAGTCTTTCGAGATAATGCCGGCTTACGAGCGTTCAAGTTCCCGAAAGGGCCGGTGAGAATGAGTGTGAAACAATCTATAAAGAAAATGTAATTCCCGGTTTTAGGTTTTTGGGACCTAAATCAAAGCAAAAGTGACAACCACAGAGACTCATCGGCCTCGACCGTGAGCCGAGTTTGATTTTCGCCCAAATATGGCCATCCATGTTTTGAGCGGCTTCGGACCCGGCTCGATGGCAAAGGAGTCAACGATAAAACTCAATGCCTTTGTCTATGACCTTGGGGTGATTTTTGCCAAAAAACCACGTTTATGCCGAGAAAATACGCCTTTCTAGTTTTTCTAGACAATGCGGGCATGCGAGCTTTCGAGTTCCTAGAAGAGCCGGTGTGAACGAGTGTGAAACAATCTATAGAGAAAGTGTAATTCCCGGTTTGTGATTTTTGGGAACTACATCCTAGCCAAAGTGACAACCAAAGAGACTTATTGGCCTCGATTGTGATCCGAGGTTGATTTTTGCCCAAAAAAGATCAACCAAGTATCGGGCAGCTTTAGACCCGGCTCGAGGGTAAACGAGCCAACGATAAAAATTTATTGCCTTTGGCCATAACCCGAGGGGGATTTTTGCAAAAAAAGACGTTTTGGTCGACAAAATAAGCTATCTAGTTTTTCGAGATAATGTCGGCTAACGACCTTTCGAGTTCCCGGAAGGGCCGGTGAGAACGAGTGTGAAACAATCTATAATGAAAATGTAATTCCCGGTTTGAGGTTTTTGGGACCTACATCATAGCAAAAGTGACAACCACAAAGATTCATCGGCCTCGACCGTGAGTTGAGTTTGATTTTCGCCCAAAAATGCCCATCCAAGTTTTGAGCAGCTTTAAACCCAGCTCGATGGCAAACGAGCCAACGGTTCAACTCATTGCCTTTGGCCATGACCTTGGGGTGATTTTTGCCAAAAAACCACATTTAGGCCGAGAAAATACGTTTTTCTAGCTTTTCGAGACAATGCGAGCATGCGAGCTTTCAAGTTCCCGGAAGGGCCGGTGTGAAAGAGTGTTAAACAATCTATAGAGAAAGTGTAATTCCCGGTTTTTGATTTTTGGGAACTACATCCTAGCCAAAGTGACAACCACAGAGACTCATTGGCCTCGATTGTGATCCGAGGTTGATTTTTGCCCAAAAACGATCAACCAAGTATCGGGCGCTTTTAGACCCGGCTAGAGGGTAAACGAGCCAACGATAAAAACTTATTGCCTTTGGCCATAACCCGAGGGTGATTTTTGCAAAAAAACGAAGTTTTGGCCTAAAAAATACGCTTTTCTAGTCTTTCGAGATAATGTCGGCTTACGAGCGTTCAAGTTCCCGAAAGGGCCGGTGAGAATGAGTGTGAAACAATCTATAAAGAAAATGTAATTCCCGGTTTTAGGTTTTTGGGACCTAAATCATAGCAAAAGTGGCAACCACAGAGACTCATCGTCCTCGACCGTGAGCCGAGTTTGATTTTCGCCCAAATATGGCCATCCATGTTTTGAGCAGCTTCGGACCCGGCTCGATGGCAAAGGAGTCAATGATAAAACTCAATGCCTTTGTCTATGACCTTGGGGTGATTTTTGCCAAAAAACCACGTTTATGCCGAGAAAATACGCCTTTCTAGTTTTTCTAGACAATGCGGGATACGAGCTTTCGAGTTTCTAGAAGAGCCGGTGTGAACGAGTGTGAAACAATCTATAGAAAAAGTGTAATTCCCGGTTTGTGATTTTTGGGAACTACATCCTAGCCAAAGTGACAACCACAGAGACTTATTGGCCTCGATTGTGATCCGAGGTTGATTTTTGCCCAAAAAAGATCAACCAAGTATCGGTCGGCTTTAGACCCGGCTCGAGGGTAAACGAGCCAACGATAAAAACTTATTGCCTTTGGCCATAACCCGAGGGTGATTTTTGCAAAAAAACGACGTTTTGGTCGAGAAAATACGCTATTCTAGTGTTTCGAGATAATGTCGGCTAACGAACTTTCGAGTTCCCGAAAGTGCCTGTGAGAATGAGCGTGAAACAATCTATAATGAAAATGTAATTCCCGGTTTGAGGTTTTTGGGACCTACATCATAGCGAAAGTGACAACCACGGAGACTCACTCGCCTCGACCGTGAGCCGAGTTTGATTTTCGCCCAAAAATGACCATCCAAGTTTTGAGCAGCTTTAAACCCAGCTCGATGGCAAATGAGCCAACGGTTAAACTCATTGCCTTTGGGCATGACCTTGGGGTGATTTTTGCCAAAAAACCACGTTTAGGCCGAGAAAATACGCCTTTCTTATTTTTCTAGGCAATGCGGGCATGCGAGCTTTCGAGTTCCTAGAAGGGCCGGTGTGAACGAGTGTGAACAATCTATAGAGAAAGTGTAATTCTTGGATTGTGATTTTTGGGACCTACATCCTAGCCAAAGTGACAACCACAGAGACTCATTGGCCTCGATTGTGATCCGAGGTTGATTTTTGCCCAAAAAAGATCAACCAAGTATTGGTCGGCTTTAGACCCAGCTCGAGGGTAAACGAGCCAACGATAAAAACTTATTGCCTTTGGCCATAACCCGAGGGTGATTTTTGTAAAAAAACGACGTTTTGGTCGAGAAAATACGCTATTCTAGTGTTTCGAGATAATGTCGGCTAACGAACTTTCAAGTTCCCGGAAGTGCCGGTGAGAATGAGCGTGAAACAATCTATAATGAAAATGTAATTCCCGGTTTGAGGTTTTTGGGACCTACATCATAGCTAAAGTGACAACCACGGAGACTCATCGGCCTCGACCGTGAGTTGAGTTTGATTTTCGTCCAAAAATGGCCATCCAAGTTTTGAGCAGCTTTAAACCCAGTTCGATGGTAAACGAGCCAACGGTTCAACTCATTGCCTTTGGCCATGACCTTGGGGTGATTTTTGCCAAAAAACCACATTTAGGCCGAGAAAATACGTTTTTCTAGCTTTTCGAGACAATGCGAGCATGCGAGCTTTCGAGTTCCCGGAAGGGCCGGTGTGAAAGAGTGTGAAACAATCTATAGAGAAAGTGTAATTCTTGGATTGTGATTTTTGGGACCTACATCCTAGCCAAAGTGACAACCACAGAGACTCATTGGCCTCGATTGTGATCTCGAGGTTGATTTTTGCCCAAAAACGATTAACCAAGTATTGGGCGCTTTAGAACCAGTTCGCAGGTAAACGAGCCAACGATAAAAATTTATTGCCTTTGGCCATAACTCCGAGGGTGATTTTTGAAAAAAACGACGTTTTGGTCGACAAAATAAGCTATTCTAGTTTTTCGAGATAATGCCGGCTAACGACCTTTGGAGTTCCCGGAAGGGCCGGTGAGAACGAGTGTGAAACAATCTATAATGAAAATGTAATTCCCGGTTTTAGGTTTTTGGGACCTAAATCATAGCAAAAGTGACAACCACAGAGACTCATCCGCCTCGACCGTGAGTTGAGTTTGATTTTCGCCCAAAAATGGCCATCCAAGTTTTGAGCAGCTTTAAACCCGGCTCGATGGCAAACGAGCCAACGGTTCAACTCATTGCCTTTGGCCATGACCTTGGGGTGATTTTTGCCAAAAAACCACGTTTAGGCCGAGAAAATGCGTTTTTCTAGCTTTTCGAGACAATGCGAGCATGCGAGCTTTCGAGTTCCCGGAAGGGCCGGTGTGAAAGAGTGTGAAACAATCTATAGAGAAAGTGTAATTCCCGGTTTTTGATTTTTGGGAACTACATCCTAGCCAAAGTGACAACCACAGAGACTCATTGGCCTCGATTGTGATCTCGAGGTTGATTTTTGCCCAAAAACGATCAACCAAGTATCAGGCGCTTTTAGACCCGAGCTAGAGGGTAAACGAGCCAACGATAAAAACTTATTGCCTTTGGCCATAACCCGAGGGTGATTTTTGCAAAAAAACGAAGTTTTGGCCTAAAAAATACGCTTTTCTAGTCTTTCGAGATAATGTCGGCTTACGAGCGTTCAAGTTCCCGAAAGGGCCGGTGAGAATGAGTGTGAAACAATCTATAAAGAAAATGTAATTCCCGGTTTTAGGTTTTTGGGACCTAAATCATAGCAAAAGTGACAACCACGGAGACTCATCGGCCTCGACCGTGAGCCGAGTTTGATTTTCGCCCAAATATGGCCATCCATGTTTTGAGCGGCTTCGGACCCGGCTCGATGGCAAAGGAGCCAACGATAAAACTCAATGCCTTTGTCTATGACCTTGGGGTGATTTTTGCCAAAAAACCACGTTTATGCCGAGAAAATACGCCTTTCTAGTTTTTCTAGACAATGCGGGCATGCGAGCTTTCGAGTTCCTAGAAGAGCCGGTGTGAACGAGTGTGAAACAATCTATAGAAAAAGTGTAATTCCCGGTTTGTGATTTTTGGGAACTACATCCTAGCCAAAGTGACAACCAAAGAGACTTATTGGCCTCGATTGTGATCCGAGGTTGATTTTTGCCCAAAAAAGATCAACCAAGTATTGGGCGCTTTTAGACCCGGCTCGAGGGTAAACGAGCCAACGATAAAAATTTATTGCCTTTGGCCATAACCCGAGGGTGATTTTTGCAAAAAAAGACGTTTTGGTCGACAAAATAAGCTATCTAGTTTTTCGAGATAATGTCGGCTAACGACCTTTCGAGTTCCCGGAAGGGCCTGGTGAGAACGAGTGTGAAACAATCTATAATGAAAATGTAATTCCTGGTTTGAGGTTTTTGGGACCTACATCATAGCAAAAGTGACAACCACGGAGATTCATCGACCTCGACCGTGAGTTGAGTTTGATTTTCGCCCAAAAATGCCCATCCAAGTTTTGAGCAGCTTTAAACCCAGCTCGATGGCAAACGAGCCAACGGCTCAACTCATTGCCTTTGGCCATGACCTTGGGGTGATTTTTGCCAAAAAACCACATTTAGGCCGAGAAAATACGTTTTTCTAGCTTTTCGAGACAATGCGAGCATGCGAGCTTTCAAGTTCCTGGAAGGGCCGGTGTGAAAGAGTGTTAAACAATCTATAGAGAAAGTGTAATTCCCGGTTTTTGATTTTTGGGAACTACATCCTAGCCAAAGTGACAACCACGAGACTCATTGGCCTCGATTATGATCCGAGGTTGATTTTTGCCCAAAAATGATCAACCAAGTATTGGGCGCTTTAGACCCAGTTCGAGGGTAAACGAGCCAACGATAAAAACTTATTGCCTTTGGCCATAACCCGAGGGCGATATTTGCAAAAAAACGAAGTTTTGGCCTAGAAAATACGCTTTTCTAGTCTTTCGAGATAATGTCGGCTTACGAGCTTTCGAGTTCCCGGAAGTGCCTGGTGAGAACGAGTGTGAAACAATCTATAATGAAAATGTAATTCCCGGTTTTAGGTTTTTGGGACCAACATCATAGCAAAAGTGACAACCACGTAGACTCATCGGCGTCGACCGTGAGTTGAGTTTGATTTTCGCCCAAAAATGGCCATCCAAGTTTTGAGCAGCTTTAAACCCGAGTGCGATGGCAAACGAGCCAACGGTTAAACTCATTGCCTTTGGCCATGACCTTGGGGTGATTTTTGCCAAAAAAACCACATTTAGGCCGAGAAAATACGCCTTTCTAGTTCTTCAAGACAATGCGGGCATGCGAGCTTTCGAGTTCCTAGAATGGTCGATGTGAACGAGTGTGAAACAATCTATAGAGAAAGTTTAATTCTTGGTTTGTGATTTTTGGGACCTACATCCTAGCCAAAGTGACAACCACGAGACTCATTGGCCTCGATTGTGATCTCGAGGTTGATTTTTGCGCAAAAACGATCAACCAAGTATCGGGCGCTTTTAGACCCGGCTCGCGGGTAAACGAGCCAACGATAAAAATTTATTGCCTTTGGCCTTAACCTAAGGGTGATTTTTGCAAAAAACGACGTTTTGATCGACAAAATAAGCTATTCTAGTTTTTCGAGATAATGTCGGCTAACAACCTTTGGAGTTCCCGGAAGGGCTGTGAGAACGAGTGTGAAACAATCTATAATTAAAAATGTAATTCCCGGTTTTAGGTTTTTGGGACCTACATCATAGCAAAAGTGACAACCATAGAGACTCGTCCGCCTCGACCGTGAGTTGAGTTTGATTTTCGCCCAAAAATGGACATCCAAGTTTTGAGTAGTTTTAAACCCAGCTTCGATGGCAAACGAGCCAACGGCTCAACTCATTGCCTTTGGCCATGACCTTGGGGTGATTTTTGCCAAAAAACCACGTTTAGGTCGAGAAAATATGTTTTTCTAGCTTTTCGAGACAATGCGAGCATGCGAGCTTTCGAGTTCCCGGAAGGGCCGGTGTGAAAGAGTGTGAAACAATCTATAGAGAAAGTATAATTCCCGGTTTTTGATTTTTGGGAACTACATCCTAGCCAAAGTGACAACCACAGAGACTTATTGGCCTCGATTGTGATCCGAGGTTGATTTTTGCCCAAAAAAGATCAACCAAGTATCGGGCGCTTTTAGACCCGAGTTCGAGGGTAAAAGAGCCAACGATAAAAACTTATTGCCTTTGGCCATAACCCGAGGGTGATTTTTGCAAAAAAACGAAGTTTTGGCCTAGAAAATACGTTTTTCTAGTCTTCCGAGATAATGTCGGCTTACGAGCTTTCGAGTTCCCGGATGGGCCGGTGAGAATGAGTGTGAAACAATCTATAAAGAAAATGTAATTCCCGGTTTTAGGTTTTTGGGACCTACATCATAGCAAAAGTGACAACCACGAGACTCATCGGCCTCGACCGTGAGCCGAGTTTGATTTTTGCCCAAATATGGCCATCCATGTTTTGAGCGAGTTTCGGACCCAGCTCGATGGCAAAGGAGTCAACGATAAAACTCAATGCCTTTGTCTATGACCTTGGGGTGATTTTTGCCAAAAAACCACGTTTATGCCGAGAAAATACGCCTTTCTAGTTTTTCTAGACAATGCGGGCATGCGAGCTTTCGAGTTCCTAGAAGGGCCGGTATGAACGAGTGTGAAACAATCTATAGAAAAAGTGTAATTCCCGGTTTGTGATTTTTGGAAACTACATCCTAGCCAAAGTGACAACTACGGAGACTTATTGGCCTCGATTGTGATCCGAGGTTGATTTTTGCCCAAAAACGATCAACCAAGTATTGGGCGCTTTAGACCCGGTTCGAGGGTAAACGAGCCAAAGATAAAAACTTATTGCCTTTGGCCATAACCCGATGGTGATTTTTGCAAAAAAACGACATTTTAGTCGAGGAAATACGCTATTCTAGTGTTTCGAGATAATGTCGGCTAACGAACTTTCGAGTTCCCGGAAGTGCTGGTGAGAGTGAGCGTGAAACAATCTATAATGAAAATGTAATTCCCGGTTTGAGGTTTTTGGGACCTACATCATAGCGAAAGTGACAACCACGGAGACTCACTCGGCTTCGACCGTGAGCCGAGTTTGATTTTCGCCCAAAAATGATCATCCAAGTTTTGAGCGCTTTTAAACCCAGTTCGATGGCAAACGAGCCAACGGTTAAACTCATTGCCTTTGTCCATGACCTTGGGGTGATTTTTGCCAAAAAACCACGTTTAGGCCGAGAAAATACGCCTTTCTAGTTTTTCTAGGCAATGCGGGCATGCGAGCTTTCGAGTTCCTAGAAGGGCCGGAGTGAACGAGTGTGAAACAATCTATAGAGAAAGTGTAATTCCCGGATTGTGATTTTTGGGACCTACATCCTAGCCAAAGTGACAATTACGAGACTCATTGGCCTCGATTGTGATCCGAGGTTGATTTTTGCCCAAAAAAGATCAACCAAGTATTGGGCGCTTTAGACCCGGTTCGAGGGTAAACGAGCCAACGATAAAAATTTATTGCCTTTGGCCATAACCCGAGGGTGATTTTTGCAAAAAAACGACGTTTTGGTCGACAAAATAAGCTATTCTAGTTTTTCGAGATAATGTCGGCTAACGACCTTTCGATTTCCTGGAAGGGTCGGTGAGAATGAGTGTGAAACAATCTATAACGAAAATGTAATTCCCGGTTTTAGGTTTTTGGGACCTAAATCATAGCAAAAGTGACAACCACGGAGACTCATCGGCCTCGACCGTGAGCCGAGTTTGATTTTCGCCCAAACATGGCCATCCTTGTTTTGAGAAGTTTCGGACCCAGCTCGATGGCAAAGGAGTCAACGATAAAACTCAATGCCTTTGTCTATGACCTTGGGGTGATTTTTTCCAAAAAACCACGTTTATGCCGAGAAAATACGCCTTTCTAGTTTTTCTAGACAATGCGGGCATGCGAGCTTTCGAGTTCCTAGAAGGGCCGGTGTGAACGAGTGTGAAACAATCTATAGAAAAAGTGTAATTCCCGGTTTGTAATTTTTGAGAACTACATCCTAGCCAAAGTGACAACCACAGAGACTTATTGGCCTCGATTGTGATCCGAGATTGATTTTTGCCTAAAAACGATCAACCAAGTATTGGGCGCTTTTAGACCCGGTTCGAGGGTAAACGAGCCAACGATAAAAACTTGTTGCCTTTGGCCATAACCCGAGGGTGATTTTTGCAAAAAAACGACGTTTTGGTCGAGAAAATACGCTATTCTAGTGTTTCGAGATAATGTCGGCTAACGAACTTTCGAGTTCCCGGAAGTGCCGGTGAGAGTGAGCGTGAAACAATCTATAATGAAAATGTAATTCCCGGTTTGAGGTTTTTGGGACCTACATCATAGCGAAAGTGACAACCACGGAGACTCATCCGCCTCGACCGTGAGCCGAGTTTGATTTTCGCCCAAAAATGATCATCCAAGTTTTGAGCAGCTTTAAACCCGGTTCGATGGCAAACGAGCCAACGGTTAAACTCATTGCCTTTGTCCATGACCTTGGGGTGATTTTTGCCAAAAAACCACGTTTAGGCCGAGAAAATACGCCTTTCTAGTTTTTCTAGGCAATGCGGGCATGCGAGCTTTCGAGTTCCTAGAAGGGCCGGAGTGAACGAGTGTGAAACAATCTATAGAGAAAGTGTAATTCCCGGATTGTGATTTTTGGGACCTACATCCTAGCCAAAGTGACAATTACGGAGACTCATTGGCCTCGATTGTGATCCGAGGTTGATTTTTGCCCAAAAAAGATCAACCAAGTATTGGGCGCTTTTAGACCCGGTTCGAGGGTAAACGAGCCAACGATAAAAATTTATTGCCTTTGGCCATAACCCGAGGGTGATTTTTGCAAAAAACGACGTTTTGGTCGACAAAATAAGCTATTCTAGTTTTTCGAGATAATGTCGGCTAACGACCTTTCGATTTCCCGGAAGGGCCGGTGAGAATGAGTGTGAAACAATCTATAACGAAAATGTAATTCCCGGTTTTAGGTTTTTGGGACCTAAATCATAGCAAAAGTGACAACCACGGAGACTCATCGGCCTCGACCGTGAGCCGAGTTTGATTTTCGCCCAAATATGGCCATCCATGTTTTGAGCGGCTTCGGACCCGGTTCGATGGCAAAGGAGTCAACGATAAAACTCAATGCCTTTGTCTATGACCTTGGGGTGATTTTTGCCAAAAAAACCACGTTTATGCCGAGAAAATACGCCTTTCTAGTTTTTCTAGACAATGCGGGCATGCGAGCTTTCGAGTTCCTAGAAGGGCCGGTGTGAACGAGTGTGAAACAATCTATAGAAAAAGTGTAATTCCCGGTTTGTAATTTTTGAGAACTACATCCTAGCCAAAGTGACAACCATAGAGACTTATTGGCCTCGATTGTGATCCGAGATTGATTTTTGCCTAAAAACGATCAACCAAGTATTGGGCGTTTTAGACCCGGTTCGAGGGTAAACGAGCCAACGATAAAAACTTGTTGCCTTTGGCCATAACCCGAGGGTGATTTTTGCAAAAAAACGACGTTTTGGTCGAGAAAATACGCTATTCTAGTGTTTCGAGATAATGTCAGCTAACGAACTTTCGAGTTCCCGGAAGTGCCGGTGAGAGTGAGCGTGAAACAATCTATAATGAAAATGTAATTCCCGGTTTGAGGTTTTTGGGACCTACATCATAGCGAAAGTGACAACCACGAGACTCATCGGCCTCGACCGTGAGCCGAGTTTGATTTTCGCCCAAAAATGATCATCCAAGTTTTGAGCGAGTTTTAAACCCGGTTCGATGGCAAACGAGCCAACGGTTAAACTCATTGCCTTTGTCCATGACCTTGGGGTGATTTTTGCCAAAAAACCACGTTTAGGCCGAGAAAATACGCCTTTCTAGTTTTTCTAGGCAATGCGGGAATGCGAGCTTTCGAGTTCCTAGAAGGGCCGGAGTGAACGAGTGTGAAACAATCTATAGAGAAAGTGTAATTCCCGGATTGTGATTTTTGGGACCTACATCCTAGCCAAAGTGACAACTACGGAGACTTATTGGCCTCGATTGTGATCCGAGGTTGATTTTTGCCCAAAAACGATCAACCAAGTATCGGGCGCTTTTAGACCCGGTTCGAGGGTAAACGAGCCAAAGATAAAAACTTATTGCCTTTGGCCATAACCCGATGGTGATTTTTGCAAAAAAACGACATTTTGGTCGAGAAAATACGCTATTCTAGTGTTTCGAGATAATGTCGGCTAACGAACTTTCGAGTTCCCGGAAGTGCCGTGAGAGTGAGCGTGAAACAATCTATAATGAAAATGTAATTCCCGGTTTGAGGTTTTTGGGACCTACATCATAGCGAAAGTGACAACCACAGAGACTCATCGGCCTCGATTGTGATCCGAGGTTGATTTTTACCCAAAAAGATCGACCAAGTATTGGGATGTTTTAGACCGAGTTCGAGGGTAAACGAGCCAACGATAAAAACTTATTGCCTTTGGCCATAACTCGAGGGTGATTTTTGCAAAAAAACGAATTTTTGGCCTAGAAAATACGCTATTCTAGTCTTTCGAGATAATGCCGGCTTACGAGCTTTCGATTTCCTGGAAGGGCCGATGAGAATGAGTGTGAAACAATCTATAAAGAAAATGTAATTCCCGGTTTTAGGTTTTTGGGACCTACATCATAGCAAAAGTGACAACCACGGAGACTCATCGGCCTCGACCGTGAGCCGAGTTTGATTTTTGCCCAAATATGGCCATCCATGTTTTGAGCGGTTTCGGACCCGGTTCGATGGCAAAGGAGTCAACGATAAAACTCAATGCCTTTGTCTATGACCTTGGGGTGATTTTTGCCAAAAAAACCACGTTTATGCCGAGAAAATACGCCTTTCTAGTTTTTCTAGACAATGCGGGCATGCGAGCTTTCGAGTTCCTAGAAGGGCCGGTGTGAACGAGTGTGAAACAATCTATAGAAAAAGTGTAATTCCCGGTTTGTAATTTTTGAGAACTACATCCTAGCCAAAGTGACAACCACGGAGACTTATTAGCCTCGATTGTGATCCGAGATTGATTTTTGCCTAAAAACGATCAACCAAGTATTGGGCGGTTTTAGACCCGGTTCGAGGGTAAACGAGCCAACGATAAAAACTTGTTGCCTTTGGCCATAACCCGAGGGTGATTTTTGCAAAAAAACGACGTTTTGGTCGAGAAAATACGCTATTCTAGTGTTTCGAGATAATGTCGGCTAACGAACTTTCGAGTTCCCGGAAGTGCCGGTGAGAGTGAGCGTGAAACAATCTATAATGAAAATGTAATTCCTGGTTTGAGGTTTTTGGGACCTACATCATAGCGAAAGTGACAACCACAGAGACTCATCGGCCTCGACCGTGAGCCGAGTTTGATTTTCGCCCAAAAATGATCATCCAAGTTTTGAGCGAGCTTTAAACCCGGTTCGATGGCAAACGAGCCAACGGTTAAACTCATTGCCTTTGGGCATGACCTTGGGGTGATTTTTTCCAAAAAACCACGTTTAGGCCGAGAAAATACGTTTTTCTAGCTTTTCGAGACAATGCTAGCATGCGAGCTTTCGAGTTCCTGGAAGGGTCGTGTGAACGAGTGTGAAACAATCTATAGAGAAAGTGTAATTCCTGGTTTGTGATTTTTGGGACTTACATCCTAGCCAAAGTGACAACCATAGAGACTCATTGGCCTCGATTGTGATCCGAGGTTGATTTTTACCCAAAAAAGATCGACCAAGTATTGGGATGTTTTAGACCGAGTTCGAGGGTAAACGAGCCAACGATAAAAACTTATTGCCTTTGGCCATAACCCGAGGGTGATTTTTGCAAAAAGCGAATTTTTGGCCTAGAAAATACGCTATTCTAGTCTTTCGAGATAATGCCGGCTTACGAGCTTTCGATTTCTCGGAAGGGCCGATGAGAATGAGTGTGAAACAATCTATAAAGAAAATGTAATTCCCGGTTTTAGGTTTTTGGGACCTACATCATAGCAAAAGTGACAACCACGGAGACTCATCGGCCTCGACCGTGAGCCGAGTTTGATTTTCACCCAAATATGGCCATCCATCTTTTGAGCGGCTTCGGACCCGGTTCGATGGCAAAGGAGGCAACGATAAAACTCAATGCCTTTGTCTATGACCTTGGGGTGATTTTTGCCAAAAAGCCACGTTTAGGCCAAGAAAATACGCCTTTCAAGTTTTTCTAGACAATGCGGGCATGCGAGCTTTCGAGTTCCTAGAAGGGCCGGTGTGAACGAGTGTGAAACAATCTATAAAGAAAGTGTAATTCCTGGTTTGTGATTTTTGGGACATACATCCTAGCCAAAGTGACAACCACAGAGACTCATTGGCCTCGATTGTGATCCGAGGTTGATTTTTACCCAAAAACGATCGACCAAGTATTGGGCGGTTTTAGACCGAGTTCGAGGGTAAATGAGGCAACGATAAAAACTTATTGCCTTTGGCCATGACCTTGGGGTGATTTTTGCCAAAAAACCACGTTTAGGTCGAGAAAATACGTTTTTCTAGCTTTTCGAGATAATGCGAGCATGCGAGCTTTCGAGTTCCTGGAAGGGCCGGTGAGAATGAGTGTGAAACAATCTATAAAGAAAATGTAATTCCCGGTTTTAGGTTTTTGGGACCTACATCATAGCAAAAGTGACAACCACGGAGACTCATCGGCCTCGACCGTGAGCCGAGTTTGATTTTCGCCCAAATATGGCCATCCATGTTTTGAGCGAGCTTCGGACCTAGTTCGATGGCAAAGGAGCCAACGATAAAACTCAATGCCTTTGTCTATGACCTTGGGGTGATTTTTGCCAAAAAACCACGTTTAGGCCGAGAACATACGCCTTTCTAGTTTTTCTAGACAATACGGGCATGCGAGCTTTCGAGTTCCTAGAAGGGCCGGTGTGAACGAGTGTGAAACAATCTATAGAGAAAGTGTAATTCCCGGTTTGTGATTTTTGGGACCTACATCCTAGCCAAAGTGACAACTACGGAGACTCATTGGCCTTGATTGTGATCCGAGGTTGATTTTTGCCCAAAAACGATCGACCAAGTATTGGGCGGTTTTAGACCCGGTTCGAGGGTAAACGAGCCAACGATAAAAACTTATTACCTTTGGCCATAACTCGAGGGTTATTTTTGCAAAAAAATGAAGTTTTGGCCTAAAAAATATGCTTTTCTAGTCTTTCGAGATAATGTCGGCTAATGAGCTTTCGAGTTCTCGGAAGGGCCGGTGAGAATGAGCGTGAAGCAATCTATAATGAAAATGTAATTCCCGGTTTGAGGTGTTTGGGACCTACATCATAGCAAAAGTGACAACCACGGAGACTCATCGGCCCCGACCGTGAGCCGAGTTTTATTTTCGCCCAAATATGGCCATCCATGTTTTGAGCGAGTTTCGAGACGCAGTTCGATGGCAAAGGAGCCAACGATAAAACTCAATGCCTTTGTCTATGACCTTGGGGTGATATTTGCCAAAAAACCACGTTTAGTCCTAGAAAATACGCCTTTCTAGTTTTTCTAGACAATGCGGGCATGCGAGCTTTCGAGTTCCTAGAAGGGCCGGTGTGAACGAGTGTGAAACAATCTGCAGAGAAAGTGTAATTCCTAGTTTGTGATTTTTGGGACCTACATCCTAGCCAAAGTGACAACCACGGAGACTCATTGGCCTTGATTGTGATCCGAGGTTGATTTTTGCCCAAAAACGATCCGCCAAGTATTGGGCGAGTTTTAGACCCGGTTCGAGGGTAAACAAGTCAACGATAAAAACTTATTGCCTTTGGCCATAACTCGAGGGTGATTTTTGCAAAAAAATAAAGTTTTTGCCTAGAAAATACATTTTTCTAGTCTTTCGAGATAATGTCGGCTAATGAGCTTTCGAGTTCTTGGAAGGGCCGGTGAGAATGAGCATGAAACAATCTATAATGAAAATGTAATTCCCGGTTTAAGGTGTTTGGGACCTACATCATAGCAAAAGTGACAACCACGAGAGACTCATCGGCCTCGACCGTGAGCCGAGTTTGATTTTCGCCCAAAAATGGCCATCCAAGTTTTGAGCGGTTTCGGACCCGGTTCGATGGCAAACGAGCCAACGATTAAACTCAATGCCTTTTGCCATGACCTTGGGGTGATTTTGGCCAAAAAACCACGTTTAGGCCGAGAAAATACGTTTCTCTAGCTTTTCGAGACAATGTGAGCATGCGAGCTTTCGGGTTCTCGGAAGGGCCGGTGTGAACGAGTGTAAAACAATCTATAGAGAAAGTGTAATTCCTAGTTTGTGATTTTTGGGACTAACATCCTAGCCAAAGTGACAACCACGGAGACTCATTGGCCTCGATTGTGATCTAAGGTTGATTTTTGCCCAAAAACGATCGACCAAGTATTGGGTAGTTTTAGACCCGAGTTCGAGGGTAAACGAGCCAACGATAAAAACTTATTGCCTTTGGCCATAACCCGAGGGTATTTTTGCAAAAAAACGAAGTTTTGGCCTAGAAAATATGCTTTTCTAGTCTTTCAAGATAATGTCGGCTAACGAGCTTTCGAGTTCCTGGAAGGGCGGTGAGAATGAGCGTGAAACAATCTATAAAGAAAATGTAATTCCCGGTTTTAGGTTTTTGGGACCTACATCATAGCAAAAGTGACGACCACGGAGACTCATCGGCCTCAACCGTGAGCCGAGTTTGATTTTTGCCCAAATATGGCCATCCATGTTTTGAGCGAGTTTCGGACGCAGTTCGATGGCAAAGGAGCCAACGATAATACTCAAAGCCTTTGTCTATGACCTTGGGGTATTTTTGCCAAAAAACCACGTTTAGGCCGAGACAATACGTCTTTCTAGTTTTTCTAGACAATGCGGGCATGCGAGCTTTCGAGTTCCTAGAGGGGCCGGTGTGAACGAGTGTGAAACAATCTATAGAGAAAGTGTAATTCCTGGTTTGTGATTTTTGGGACCTACTCCTAGCCAAAGTGACAACCACAGAGACTCATTGGCCTCGATTGTGATCCGAGGTTGATTTTTGCCCAAAAATGATCGACCAAGTATTAGGCAGCTTTGCACCCATTTCGAGGGTAAACGAGCCAACGATAAAAACTTATTGCCTTTGGCCATAACCCGAGGGTGATTTTTACAAAAAAACGAAGTTTTGGCCTAGAAAATACGCTTTTCTAGTCTTTCGAGATAATGTCGGCTAACGAGCTTTCGAGTTCCCGGAAGGGCCTGTGAGAATGAGCGTGAAACAATCTATAAAGAAAATGTAATTCCCGGTTTTAGGTTTTTGGGACCTACATCATAGCAAAAGTGACAACCATAGAGACTCATCGACCTTGACCGTGAGCCGAGTTTGATATTTGTCCAAAAATGGCCATCCATGTTTTAAGCGAGTTTTAGACCCGGTTCAATGGCAAACGAGCCAACGATAAAACTCATTGCCTTTGGCCATGACTTTGGGGTGATTTTTGCTAAAAAACCACGTTTAGGCCGAGAAAATACGATTTTCTAGTTTTTCGAGACAACACGGGCATGCGAGCTTTCCGAGTTCTTGGAAGGGCCGATGTCAACGAGCGTGAATCAATCTATAGAGAAAGGGTAATTCGGGTTTGTGGTTTTTAGGACCTACATCCTAGCCAAAGTGACAACTACGGAGACTCGTTGGCCTCGATTGTGATCCGAGTTTGATTTTTGCCCAAAAATGATCGACCAAGTATTGGGCGGTTTTAGACCCGGTTCGAGGCTAAACAAGCCAACAATAAAAACTTATTGCGTTTGGCCATAACCCGAGGGTGATTTTTGCCAAAAAACGACGTTTTGGCCTAGAAAATATGCTTTTCTAGTCTTTCGAGATAATGTCGGCTTACGAGCTTTCGAGTTCCCGGAATTACCGATGAGAATGAGCATGAAACAATCTATAAAGAAAATGTAATTCCTAGTTTTAGGTTTTTGGGACCTACATCATAGCAAAAGTGACAACCATAAAGACTCATCGGCCTTGACCAGTGAAGCTGGGTTTGATTTTTGCCCAAAAATGGCCATCCAAGTTTTAAGCAATTTTAGACCCGAGTTCGATGGCAAACGAGCCAACGATAAAACTCATTGCCTTTGGCCATGACCTTGGGTTGATTTTCGCCAAAAAACCACGTTTAGGCCGAGAAAATACGATTTTCTAGTTTTTCGAGACAACGCGGGCATGCGAGCTTTCCGAGTTCTTGGAAGGGCCGATGTCAACGAGCGTGAATCAAGCTATAGAGAAAGGTTAATTCGGGTTTGTGGTTTTTAGGACCTACATCCTAGCCAAAGTGACAACTACGGAGACTCATTGGCCTCGATTGTGATCCGACGTTAATTTTTGCCCAAAAATGATCGACCAAGTATTGGGCGGTTTTAGACCCGGTTCGAGGGTAAACGAGCCAACGATAAAAACTTATCGCCTTTGGCCATAACACGAGGGTGATTTTTGCAAAACAACGACGTTTTGGCATAGAAAATACGTTTTTCTAGTCTTTTGAGATAATGTCGGCTTACGAGCTTTCGAGTTCTGGAAGGGCCGGTGAGAATGAGCATAAAACAATCTATAAAGAAAATATAATTCCTGGTTTGTGGCTTTTGGGACCTACATCATAGCAAAAGTGACAACCATAGTGACTCATCGGCCTCGACCGTGAGTCGAGTTTGATTTTCGCCCAAAAATGGCCATCCATGTTTTGAGCGAGTTTTAGATCCGGTTCGATGGCAAATGAGCCAACGATAAAACTCATTGCCTTTGTCTATGACCTTGGGGTGATTTTTCCCAAAAAACCACGTTTAGGCGAGAAAATACGCCTTTATAGTTTTTCTAGACAATGCGGGCATGCGAGCTTTCGAGTTCCTAGAAGGGCGGTGTGAATGAGTGTGAAACAATCTATAGAGAAAGTTTAATTCCTGGTTTGTGATTTTTGGGACCTACATCCTAGCCAAAGTGATAACCACGGAGACTCGTTGGCCTCGATTGTGATGCGAGGTTGATTTTCGCCCAAAAATGATCGACCAAGTATTGGGCGAGTTTTAGACCCGGTTCGAGGGTAAACGAGCCAACGATAAAAACTTATTGCCTTTGGCCATAACACGAGAGTGATTTTTGCAAAAAAACGACGTTTTGGCCTAGAAAATACGCTTTTCTAGTCTTTCGAGATAATGCGGCTTACGAGCTTTCGAGTTCTGGAAGGACAGGTGAGAATGAGCGTGAAACAATCTATAATGAAAATGTAATTCCTGGTTTGAAGTTTTTGGAACCTACATCATAGCAAAAGTGACAACCACGGAGACTCATCGGCCTCGACCAGTGAGTCGAGTTTGATTTTCGCCCAAAAATGGCCTTCCAAGTTTTGAGCCGTTTTAAACCCGAGTTCGATGGAAAACGAGCCAACGGTAAAACTCATTGCCTTTGGCCATGACCTTGGGGTGATTTTTGCCAAAAAACCACGTTTAGCACGAGAAAATACATTTTTGTAGCTTTTCGAGACAATGGGAGCATGCGAGCTTTCGAGGTCCTAGAAGGGCCGGTGTGAACGAGCGTGAAACAATCTATAGAGAGAGTTTAATTCCTGGTTTGTGGTTTTTGGGACCTACATCCTAGCCAAAGTGACAACCACGGAGACTCATTGGACTCGATTGTGATCCGAGGTTGATTTTTGCCCAAAAAGGATCGACCAAGTATTGGGTAGTTTTAGACCCGGTTTGAGGGTAAACGAGCCAAGGATAAAAACTTATTACCTATGGCCATAACCGAGACGAGTGATTTTTGTAAAAAAAAGACGTTTTGGCATAGAAAATACGTTTTTTAGTTTTTTTGAGATAATGCGGGCTTACGAGCTTTCGAGTTCTCGGAAGGGCCGGTGAGAATGAGCGTGAAAAAATCTATAAAGAAAATGTAATTCTTGGTTTTAGGTTTTTGGGACCTATATCATAGCAAAAGTGACAACCATAGAGACTCATCGGCCTCGACGGTGAGTCGAGTTTGATTTTTGTCCAAAAATGGCCATCCAAGTTTTAAGCGAGTTTTAGACCCGAGTTCGATGGCAAACGAGCCAACGATAAAACTCATTGCCTTTGGCCATGACCATGGAGTGATTTTTGCCAAAAAAACCACGTTTAGGCCGAGAAAATACGATTTTTTAGTTTTTCGAGACAACGCGGGCATGCAAGCTTTCGAGTTCCTGGAAGGGCCGGTGCAAACGAGCGTGAATCAATCTATAGAGAAAGTTTAATACCTGGTTTATGGTTTTTGGGACCTACATCCTAGCCAAAGTGATAACCACGGACACTCATTGGCCTCGATTGTGATCCGAGGTTGATTTTTGCCCAAAGATGATCGACCAAGTATTGGGCGGTTTTAGACCCGAGTTCGAGGGTAAACGAGCCAACGATAAAAACTTATTAGCTTTGGCCATAACATGAGGGTGATTTTTGCAAAAAAACGACGTTTTGGCCTAGAAAATACGCTTTTCTATTTTTTCGAGATAATGCGGGCTTACGAGATTTCAAGTTCTCGGAAGGGCCGGTGAGAATGAGCATGAAACAATCTATAAAGAGAATGTAATTTCGGTTTAAGGTTTTTGGGACCTATATCATAGCAAAAGTGACAACCACGGACTCATCGGCCTCGACCGTGAGCCGAGTTTGATTTTCGCCCAAAAATAGCCATCCATGATTTGAGCGAGTTTTAGACCTAGTTCGATGGAAAATGAGCCAACGATAAAACTCATTGCCTTTGTCTATGACCTTGGTTTGATTTTTTCCAAAAAACCACTTTAGGTCGAGAAAATACGCCTTTCTAGTTTTTCTAGACAATGCGGGCATGCGAGCTTTCGAGTTCCTAGAAGGGCCGGTGTGAACGAGTGTGAAACAATCTATAGAGAAAGTGTAATTTCTAGTTTGTGATTTTTGGGGCCTACATCCTAGCCAAAGTGACAACCACGGAGACTCATTGGCCTCGATTGTGATCCGAGGTTGATTTTTGCCCAAAAATGATCGACCAAGTATTGGGCGAGTTTTAGACCCGAGTTCGAGGGTAAACGAGACAACGATAAAAACTTATTGCCTTTAGCCATAACACGAGAGTGATTTTTGCAAAAAAATGACGTTTTGGCCTAGAAAATACGCTTTTCTAGTCTTTCGAGATAATGTCGGCTTACGAGCTTTCGAGTTCTCGGAAGGACAGGTGAGAATGAGCGTGAAACAATCTATAATGAAAATGTAATTCCTGGTTTGAAGTTTTTGGAACCTACATCATAGCAAAAGTGACAACCATAGAGACTCATCGGCCTCGACCGTGAGTCGAGTTTGATTTTCGCCCAAAAATGGCCTTCCAAGTTTTGAGCCGTTTTAAACCCGAGTTCAATGGAAAACGAGCCAACGGTAAAACTCATTGCCTTTGGCCATGACCTTGGGGTGATTTTTGCCAAAAAACCACGTTTAGCACGAGAAAATACATTTTTGTAGCTTTTCGAGACAATGGGAGCATGCGAGCTTTCGAGGTCCTAGAAGGGCCGGTGTGAACGAGCGTGAAACAATCTATAGAGAGAGTTTAATTCCTGGTTTGTGGTTTTTGGGACCTACATCCTAGCCAAAGTGACAACCACAGAGACTCATTGGACTCGATTGTGATCCGAGGTTGATTTTTGCCCAAAAAGGATCGACCAAGTATTGGGTAGTTTTAGACCCGAGTTTGAGGGTAAACGAGCCAAGGATAAAAACTTATTACCTATGGCCATAACCGGACGAGTGATTTTTGTAAAAAAAAAGACGTTTTGGCATAGAAAATACGTTTTTTTAGTTTTTTTGAGATAATGCGGGCTTACGAGCTTTCGAGTTCTCGGAAGGGCCGGTGAGAATGAGCGTGAAAAAATCTATAAAGAAAATGTAATTCTTGGTTTTAGGTTTTTGGGACCTATATCATAGCAAAAGTGACAACCATAGAGACTCATCGGCCTCGACGGTGAGTCGAGTTTGATTTTTGTCCAAAAATGGCCATCCAAGTTTTAAGCGAGTTTTAGACCCGGTTCGATGGCAAACGAGCCAACGATAAAACTCATTGCCTTTGGCCATGACCATGGAGTGATTTTTGCCAAAAAAACCACGTTTAGGCCGAGAAAATACGATTTTTTAGTTTTTCGAGACAACGCGGGCATGCAAGCTTTCGAGTTCCTGGAAGGGCCGGTGCAAACGAGCGTGAATCAATCTATAGAGAAAGTTTAATACCCGGTTTATGGTTTTTGGGACCTACATCCTAGCCAAAGTGATAACCACGGACACTCATTGGCCTCGATTGTGATCCGAGGTTGATTTTTGCCCAAAGATGATCGACCAAGTATTGGGCGGTTTTAGACCCGGTTCAAGGGTAAACGAGCCAACGATAAAAACTTATTAGCTTTGGCCATAACATGAGGGTGATTTTTGCAAAAAAACGACGTTTTGGCCTAGAAAATACGCTTTTCTATTTTTTCGAGATAATGCGGGCTTACGAGATTTCAAGTTCCTGGAAGGGCCGGTGAGAATGAGCATGAAACAATCTATAAAGAGAATGTAATTTACGGTTTAAGGTTTTTGGGACCTATATCATAGCAAAAGTGACAACCACGGACTCATCGGCCTCGACCGTGAGCCGAGTTTGATTTTCGCTCAAAAATAGCCATCCATGATTTGACCGAGTTTTAGACCTAGTTCGATGGAAAATGAGCCAACGATAAAACTCATTGCCTTTGTCTATGACCTTGGTTTGATTTTTTCCAAAAAACCACTTTAGGTCGAGAAAATACGCCTTTCTAGTTTTTCTAGACAATGCGGGCATGCGAGCTTTCGAGTTCCTAGAAGGGCGGTGTGAACGAGTGTGAAACAATCTATAGAGAAAGTGTAATTTCTAGTTTGTGATTTTTGGGGCCTACATCCTAGCCAAAGTGACAACCACGGAGACTCATTGGCCTCGATTGTGATCCGAGGTTGATTTTTGCCCAAAAATGATCGACCAAGTATCGGGCGCGTTTTAGACCCGAGTTCGAGGGTAAACGAGACAACGATAAAAACTTATTGCCTTTAGCCATAACCCGAGAGTGATTTTTGCAAAAAAACGACGTTTTGGCCTAGAAAATACGCTTTTCTAGTCTTTCGAGATAATGTCGGCTTACGAGCTTTCGAGTTCCCGGAAGGGCCGGTGAGAATGAGCGTGAAACAATCTATAATGAAAATGTAATTCCCGGTTTGAGGTTTTTGGGACCTACATCATAGCAAAAGTGACAACCACGGAGACTCATCGACCTCGACCGTGAGCCGAGTTTGATTTTTGCCCAAAAATGGCCATCCAAGTTTTGAGCGAGTTTTAAATCCAGTTTGATGGCAAACGAGCCAATGGTAAAACTCATTGCCTTTGCCCATGACCTTGGGGCGATTTTTGCCAAAAAACCACGTTTAGGCCGAGGAAATACGATTTTCTAGTTTTTCGAGGCAACGCGGGCATGCGAGCTTTTGAGTTCTTGGAAGGGTCGGTGTGAACGAGCGTGAATCAATCTATAGAGAAAGTTTAATTCCTGGTTTGTGGTTTTCGGGACCTACATCCTAGCCAAAGTGACAACCACAAAGACTCATTGGTCTCGATTGTGATCCGAGGTTGATTTTTGCCCAAAAAGGATCGACCAAGTATTGGGTAGTTTTAGACCCGAGTTTGAGGGTAAACGAGCCAAGGATAAAAACTTATTGCCTTTGGCCATAACCCGAGGGTGATTTTTGCAAAAAAAAGAAGACATTTTGGCATAGAAAATACGTTTTTTTAGTTTTTTCGAGATAATGCGGGCTTACGAGCTTTCGAGTTCCTGGAAGGGCCGGTGAGAATGAGCGTGAAACAATCTATAAAGAAAATGTAATTCTTGGTTTTAGGTTTTTGGGACCTATATCATAGAAAAAGTGACAACCATAGAGACTCATCGGCCTCGACGGTGAGTCGAGTTTGATTTTTGCCCAAAAATGGCCACCCAAGTTTTAAGTAGTTTTAGACCCGGTTCGATGGCAAACGAGCCAACGATAAAACGCATTGCCTTTGGCCATGACCTTGGGGTGATTTTTGCCAAAAAACCACGTTTAGGCCGAGAAAATACGATTTTCTAGTTTTTCGAGACAACGCGGGCATGCAAGCTTTCGAGTTCCTGGAAGGGCCGGTGCGAACGAGTGTGAATCAATCTATAGAGAAAGTGTAATTCCTGGTTTGTGATTTTTGGGACATACATCCTAGCCAAAGTGACAACCACGGAGACTCATTGGCCTCGATTGTGATGCGAGGTTGATTTTTGCCCAAAGATGATCGACCAAGTATTGGGCGAGTTTTAGACCCGGTTCGAGGGTAAACGAGCCAACGATAAAAACTTATTGCCTTTGGCCATAACACGAGGGTGATTTTTGCAAAAAAACGACGTTTTGGCCTAGAAAATACGCTTTTCTAGTCTTTCGAGATAATGCTTACTTACGAGCTTTCGAGTTCTTGGAAGGGTTGGTGAGAATGAGCGTAAAACAATCTATAAAGAAAATGTAATTCCTAGTTTGTGGTTTTTGGGACCTACATCATAGCAAAAGTGACAACCACGGAGACTCATCGGCCTCGATCGTGAGCTGAGTTTGATTTTCGCCCAAAAATGGCCATCCAAGTTTTGTACGAGTTTTAAACCCAATTCGATGGCAAACGAGCCAATGGTAAAACTCATTGCCTTTGGCCATGGCCTTGGGGTGATTTTTGCCAAAACACCACGTTTAGGCCGAGAAAATACGTTTTTCTAGCTTTTCGAGACAATGCTAGCATGCGAGCTTTCGAGTTCTGGAAGGGCCGTGTGAACGAGTGTGAAACAATCTATAGAGAAAGTGTAATTCCTGGTTTGTGATTTTTGGGACTTACATCCTAGCCAAAGTGACAACCACGGAGACTCATTGGCCTCGATTGTGATCCGAGGTTGATTTTTACCCAAAAAGATCGACCAAGTATTGGGCGAGTTTTAGACCGAGTTCGAGGGTAAATGAGGCAACGATAAAAACTTATTGCCTTTGGCCATGACCTTGGGGTGATTTTTGCCAAAAAACCACGTTTAGGTCGAGAAAATACGTTTTTCTAGCTTTTCGAGATAATGCGAGCATGCGAGCTTTCGAGTTCCTGGAAGGGCCGGTGAGAATGAGTGTGAAACAATCTATAAAGAAAATGTAATTCCTGGTTTTAGGTTTTTGGGACCTACATCATAGCAAAAGTGACAACCACGGAGACTCATCGGCCTCGACCGTGAGCCGAGTTTGATTTTCGCCCAAATATGGCCATCCATGTTTTGAGCGAGTTTCGGACCTAGTTCGATGGCAAAGGAGCCAACGATAAAACTCAATGCCTTTGTCTATGACCTTGGGGTGATTTTTGCCAAAAAACCACGTTTAGGCCGAGAACATACGCCTTTCTAGTTTTTCTAGACAATACGGGCATGCGAGCTTTCGAGTTCCTAGAAGGGCCGGTGTGAACGAGTGTGAAACAATCTATAGAGAAAGTGTAATTCCTGGTTTGTGATTTTTGGGACCTACATCCTAGCCAAAGTGACAACTACGGAGACTCATTGGCCTTGATTGTGATCCGAGGTTGATTTTTGCCCAAAAACGATCGACCAAGTATTGGGCGGTTTTAGACCCGGTTCGAGGGTAAACGAGCCAACGATAAAAACTTATTACCTTTGGCCATAACTCGAGGGTGATTTTTGCAAAAAAATGAAGTTTTGGCCTAGAAAATACGCTTTTCTAGTCTTTCGAGATAATGTCGGCTAATGAGCTTTCGAGTTCCTGGAAGGGCCGGTGAGAATGAGCGTGAAACAATCTATAATGAAAATGTAATTCCTGGTTTGAGGTGTTTGGGACCTACATCATAGCAAAAGTGACAACCACGGAGACTCATCGGCCTCGACCAGTGAGCCGAGTTTTATTTTCGCCCAAATATGGCCATCCATGTTTTGAGCGAGTTTCGGACGCAGTTCGATGGCAAAGGAGCCAACGATAAAACTCAATGCCTTTGTCTATGACCTTGGGGTGATATTTGCCAAAAAACCACGTTTAGTCCTAGAAAATACGCCTTTCTAGTTTTTCTAGACAATGCGGGCATGCGAGCTTTCGAGTTCCTAGAGGGCCGGTGTGAACGAGTGTGAAACAATCTGCAGAGAAAGTGTAATTCCTGGTTTGTGATTTTTGGGACCTACTCCTAGCCAAAGTGACAACCACGGAGACTCATTGGCCTCGATTGTGATGCGAGGTTGATTTTTGCCCAAAAATGATCGACCAAGTATTAGGCGAGTTTTGCACCCATTTCGAGGGTAAACGAGCCAACGATAAAAACTTATTGCCTTTGGCCATAACTCGAGGGTGATTTTTCCAAAAAAATAAAGTTTTGGCCTAGAAAATACATTTTTCTAGTCTTTCGAGATAATGCTTGGCTAATGAGCTTTCGAGTTCTTGGAAGGGCCGGTGAGAATGAGCATGAAACAATCTATAATGAAAATGTAATTCCTGGTTTGAGGTGTTTGGGACCTACATCATAGCAAAAGTGACAACCACGGAGACTCATCGGCCTCGACCAGTGAGCCGAGTTTGATTTTCGCCCAAAAATGGCCATCCAAGTTTTGAGCGAGTTTCGGACCCGAGTTCGATGGCAAACGAGCCAACGATTAAACTCAATGCCTTTGGCCATGACCTTGGGGTGATTTTGGCCAAAAAACCACGTTTAGGCCGAGACAATACGTTTCTCTAGCTTTTCGAGACAATGTGAGCATGCGAGCTTTCGGGTTCTCGGAAGGGCCGGTGTGAACGAGTGTAAAACAATCTATAGAGAAAGTGTAATTCCTGGTTTGTGATTTTTGGGACCAACATCCTAGCCAAAGTGACAACCACGAGAGACTCATTGGCCTCGATTGTGATCTAAGGTTGATTTTTGCCCAAAAACGATCGACCAAGTATTGGGTAGTTTTAGACCCGAGTTCGAGGGTAAACGAGCCAACGATAAAAACTTATTGCCTTTGGCCATAACTCGAGGGTATTTTTGCAAAAAAACGAAGTTTTGGCCTAGAAAATATGCTTTTCTAGTCTTTCAAGATAATGTCGGCTAACGAGCTTTCGAGTTCCTGGAAGGGCCGGTGAGAATGAGCGTGAAACAATCTATAAAGAAAATGTAATTCCCGGTTTTAGGTTTTTGGGACCTACATCATAGCAAAAGTGACGACCACGGAGACTCATCGGCCTCAACCGTGAGTCGAGTTTGATTTTTGCCCAAATATGGCCATCCATGTTTTGAGCGAGTTTCGGACGCGAGTTCGATGGCAAAGGAGCCAACGATAATACTCAAAGCCTTTGTCTATGACCTTGGGGTATTTTTGCCAAAAAACCACGTTTAGGCCGAGACAATACGTCTTTCTAGTTTTTCTAGACAATGCGGGCATGCGAGCTTTCGAGTTCCTAGAGGGGCGGTGTGAACGAGTGTGAAACAATCTGCAGAGAAAGTGTAATTCCTGGTTTGTGATTTTTGGGACCTACTCCTAGCCAAAGTGACAACCACGAGAGACTCATTGGCCTCGATTGTGATCCGAGGTTGATTTTTGCCCAAAAATGATCGACCAAGTATTAGGCGAGTTTTGCACCCATTTCGAGGGTAAACGAGCCAACGATAAAAACTTATTGCCTTTGGCCATAACCCGAGGGTGATTTTTGCAAAAAAACGAAGTTTTGGCCTAGAAAATACGCTTTTCTAGTCTTTCGAGATAATGTCGGCTAACGTGCTTTCGAGTTCCTGGAAGGGCGGTGAGAATGAGCGTGAAACAATCTATAAAGAAAATGTAATTCCCGGTTTTAGGTTTTTGGGACCTACATCATAGCAAAAGTGACAACCATAGAGACTCATCGACCTTGACCGTGAGTCGAGTTTGATATTTGTCCAAAAATGGCCATCCATGTTTTAAGCGAGTTTTAGACCCGGTTCAATGGCAAACGAGCCAACGATAAAACTCATTGCCTTTGGCCATGACCTTGGGGTGATTTTTGCTAAAAAACCACGTTTAGGCCGAGAAAATACGATTTTCTAGTTTTTCGAGACAACACGGGCATGCGAGCTTTCCGGTTCTTGGAAGGGCCGATGTCAACGAGCGTGAATCAATCTATAGAGAAAGGGTAATTCGGGTTTGTGGTTTTTAGGACCTACATCCTAGCCAAAGTGACAACTACGGAGACTCGTTGGCCTCGATTGTGATCCGAGTTTGATTTTTGCCCAAAAATGATCGACCAAGTATTGGGCGGTTTTAGACCCGGTTCGAGGCTAAACGAGCCAACAATAAAAACTTATTGCGTTTGGCCATAACTCGAGGGTGATTTTTGCCAAAAAACGACGTTTTGGCCTAGAAAATATGCTTTTCTAGTTTTTCGAGATAATGTCGGCTTACGAGCTTTCGAGTTCCCGGAATTGCCGATGAGAATGAGCGTGAAACAATCTATAAAGAAAATGTAATTCCTAGTTTTAGGTTTTTGGGACCTACATCATAGCAAAAGTGACAACCATAAAGACTCATCGGCCTTGACCGTGAGCTGGGTTTGATTTTTGCCCAAAAATGGCCATCCAAGTTTTAAGCAATTTTAGACCCGAGTTCGATGGCAAACGAGCCAACGATAAAACTCATTGCCTTTGGCCATGACCTTGGGTTGATTTTCGCCAAAAAACCACGTTTAGGCCGAGAAAATACGATTTTCTAGTTTTTCGAGACAACGCGGGCATGCGAGCTTTCCGAGTTCTTGGAAGGGCCGATGTCAACGAGCGTGAATCAAGCTATAGAGAAAGGTTAATTCCGGGTTTGTGGTTTTGAGGACCTACATCCTAGCCAAAGTGACAACTACGGAGACTCATTGGCCTCGATTGTGATCCGACGTTAATTTTTGCCCAAAAATGATCGACCAAGTATTGGGCGGTTTTAGACCCGGTTCGAGGGTAAACGAGCCAACGATAAAAACTTATCGCCTTTGGCCATAACTCGAGGGTGATTTTTGCAAAACAACGACGTTTTGGCATAGAAAATACGCTTTTCTAGTCTTTTGAGATAATGCGGCTTACGAGCTTTCGAGTTCCTGGAAGGGCCGGTGAGAATGAGCGTAAAACAATCTATAAAGAAAATGTAATTCCTGGTTTGTGGCTTTTGGGACCTACATCATAGCAAAAGTGACAACCATAGTGACTCATCGGCCTCGACCGTGAGCCGAGTTTGATTTTCGCCCAAAAATGGCCATCCATGTTTTGAGCGAGTTTTAGATCCGAGTTCGATGGCAAATGAGCCAATGTTAAAACTCATTGCCTTTGTCTATGACCTTGGGGTGATTTTTCCCAAAAAACCACGTTTAGGCCGAGAAAATACGCCTTTATAGTTTTTCTAGACAATGCGGGCATGCGAGCGTTCGAGTTCCTAGAAGGGCCGGTGTGAATGAGTGTGAAACAATCTATAGAGAAAGTTTAATTCCTGGTTTGTGATTTTTGGGACCTACATCCTAGCCAAAGTGATAACCACAGAGACTCATTGGCCTCGATTGTGATCCGAGGTTGATTTTCGCCCAAAAATGATCGACCAAGTATTGGACGAGTTTTAGACCCGGTTCGAGGGTAAACGAGACAACGATAAAAACTTATTGCCTTTGGCCATAACCCGAGAGTGATTTTTGCAAAAAAATGACGTTTTGGCCTAGAAAATACGCTTTTCTAGTCTTTCGAGATAATGTCGGCTTACGAGCTTTCGAGTTCCTGGAAGGACAGTGAGAATGAGCGTGAAACAATCTATAATGAAAATGTAATTCCTGGTTTGAGGTTTTTGGAACCTACATCATAGCAAAAGTGACAACCACAGAGACTCATCGGCCTCGACCGTGAGCCGAGTTTGATTTTCGCCCAAAAATGGCCATCCAAGTTTTGAGTAGTTTTAAACCCGGTTCGATGGCAAACGAGCCAATGGTAAAACTCATTGCCTTTGGCCATGACCTTGGGGTGATTTTTGCCAAAAAACCACGTTTAGCACGAGAAAATACATTTTTGTAGCTTTTCGAGACAATGGGAGCATGCGAGCTTTCGAGGTCCTGGAAGGGCCGGTGTGAACGAGCGTGAAACAATCTATAGAGAGAGTTTAATTCCCGGTTTGTGGTTTTTGGGACCTACATCCTAGCCAAAGTGACAACCACGGAGACTCATTGGACTCGATTGTGATCCGAGGTTGATTTTTGCCCAAAAAGGATCGACCAAGTATTGGGTAGTTTTAGACCCGGTTTGAGGGTAAACGAGCCAAGGATAAAAACTTATTACCTATGGCCATAACCGAGACGAGTGATTTTTGTAAAAAAAAGACGTTTTGGCATAGAAAATACGTTTTTTTAGTTTTTTTGAGATAATGCGGGCTTACGAGCTTTCGAGTTCTCGGAAGGGCCGGTGAGAATGAGCGTGAAAAAATCTATAAAGAAAATGTAATTCTTGGTTTTAGGTTTTTGGGACCTATATCATAGCAAAAGTGACAACCATAGAGACTCATCGGCCTCGACGGTGAGCCGAGTTTGATTTTTGTCCAAAAATGGCCATCCAAGTTTTAAGCGAGTTTTAGACCCGGTTCGATGGCAAACGAGCCAACGATAAAACTCATTGCCTTTGGCCATGACCATGGAGTGATTTTTGCCAAAAAAACCACGTTTAGGCCGAGAAAATACGATTTTTTAGTTTTTCGAGACAACGCGGGCATGCAAGCTTTCGAGTTCCCGGAAGGGCCGGTGCAAACGAGCGTGAATCAATCTATAGAGAAAGTTTAATACCTGGTTTATGGTTTTTGGGACCTACATCCTAGCCAAAGTGATAACCACGGACACTCATTGGCCTCGATTGTGATCCGAGGTTGATTTTTGCCCAAAGATGATCGACCAAGTATTGGGCGGTTTTAGACCCGGTTCAAGGGTAAACGAGCCAACGATAAAAACTTATTAGCTTTGGCCATAACATGAGGGTGATTTTTGCAAAAAAACGACGTTTTGGCCTAGAAAATACGCTTTTCTATTTTTTCGAGATAATGCGGGCTTACGAGATTTCAAGTTCTCGGAAGGGCCGGTGAGAATGAGCATGAAACAATCTATAAAGAGAATGTAATTTCCGGTTTAAGGTTTTTGGGACCTATATCATAGCAAAAGTGACAACCACGGACTCATCGGCCTCGACCGTGAGCCGAGTTTGATTTTCGCCCAAAAATAGCCATCCATGATTTGAGCGAGTTTTAGACCTAGTTCGATGGAAAATGAGCCAACGATAAAACTCATTGCCTTTGTCTATGACCTTGGTTTGATTTTTTCCAAAAAACCACTTTAGAGCCGAGAAAATACGCCTTTCTAGTTTTTCTAGACAATGCGGGCATGCGAGCTTTCGAGTTCCTAGAAGGGCCGGTGTGAACGAGTGTGAAACAATCTATAGAGAAAGTGTAATTTCTAGTTTGTGATTTTTGGGGCCTACATCCTAGCCAAAGTGACAACCACGGAGACTCATTGGCCTCGATTGTGATCCGAGGTTGATTTTTGCCCAAAAATGATCGACCAAGTATTGGGCGCGTTTTAGACCCGAGTTCGAGGGTAAACGAGACAACGATAAAAACTTATTGCCTTTATCCATAACCCGAGAGTGATTTTTGCAAAAAAACGACGTTTTGGCCTAGAAAATACGCTTTTCTAGTCTTTCGAGATAATGTCGGCTTACGAGCTTTCGAGTTCCTAGAAGGGCCGGTGAGAATGAGCGTGAAACAATCTATAATGAAAATGTAATTCCCGGTTTGAGGTTTTTGGGACCTACATCATAGCAAAAGTGACAACCACGGAGACTCATCGACCTCGACCGTGAGCCGAGTTTGATTTTTGCCCAAAAATGGCCATCCAAGTTTTGAGCGAGTTTTAAATCCAGTTTGATGGCAAACGAGCCAATGGTAAAACTCATTGCCTTTGCCCATGACCTTGGGGCGATTTTTGCCAAAAAACCACGTTTAGGCCGAGGAAATACGATTTTCTAGTTTTTCGAGGCAACGCGGGCATGCGAGCTTTTGAGTTCTTGGAAGGGTCGGTGTGAACGAGCGTGAATCAATCTATAGAGAAAGTTTAATTCCTGGTTTGTGGTTTTTGGGACCTACATCCTAGCCAAAGTGACAACCACAAAGACTCATTGGTCTCGATTGTGATCCGAGGTTGATTTTTGCCCAAAAAGGATCCACCAAGTATTGGGTAGTTTTAGACCCAGTTTGAGGGTAAACGAGCCAAGGATAAAACTTATTGCCTTTGGCCATAACCCGAGGGTGATTTTTGCAAAAAAAAAAAGACATTTTGGCATAGAAAATACGTTTTTTTAGTTTTTTCGAGATAATGCGGGCTTACGAGCTTTCGAGTTCTCGGAAGGGCCGGTGAGAATGAGCGTGAAACAATCTATAAAGAAAATGTAATTCTTGGTTTTAGGTTTTTGGGACCTATATCATAGCAAAAGTGACAACCATAGAGACTCATCGGCCTCGACAGTGAGTCGAGTTTGATTTTTGCCCAAAAATGGCCACCCAAGTTTTAAGCGAGTTTTAGACCCGGTTCGATGGCAAACGAGCCAATGATAAAACGCATTGCCTTTGGCCATGACCTTGGGGTGATTTTTGCCAAAAAACCACGTTTAGGCCGAGAAAATACGATTTTCTAGTTTTTCGAGACAACGCGGGCATGCAAGCTTTCGAGTTCCTGGAAGGGCCGGTGCGAACGAGTGTGAATCAATCTATAGAGAAAGTGTAATTCCTGGTTTGTGATTTTTGGGACATACATCCTAGCCAAAGTGACAACCACGGAGACTCATTGGCCTCGATTGTGATCCGAGGTTGATTTTTGCCCAAAGATGATCGACCAAGTATTGGGCGCTTTTAGACCCGGTTCGAGGGTAAACGAGCCAACGATAAAAACTTATTGCCTTTGGCCATAACCCGAGGGTGATTTTTGCAAAAAAACGACGTTTTGGCCTAGAAAATACGCTTTTCTAGTCTTTCGAGATAATGCTTACTTACGAGCTTTCGAGTTCTCGGAAGGGTTGGTGAGAATGAGCGTAAAACAATCTATAAAGAAAATGTAATTCCTGGTTTGTGGTTTTTGGGACCTACATCATAGCAAAAGTGACAACCATAGAGACTCATCGGCCTCGATCGTGAGTCGAGTTTGATTTTCGCCCAAAAATGGCCATCCAAGTTTTGTGCGGTTTTAAACCCAATTCGATGGCAAACGAGCCAATGGTAAAACTCATTGCCTTTGGCCATGGCCTTGGGGTGATTTTTGCCAAAACACCACGTTTAGGCCGAGAAAATACGTTTTTCTAGCTTTTCGAGACAATGCGAGCATGCGAGCTTTCGAATTCCTAGAAGGGCCGGTGTGAACGCGCGTGAAACTATCTATAGAGAAAGTTTAATTCCTGGTTTGTGGTTTTTGGGACCTACATCCTTGCCAAAGTGACAACCACGGAGACTCATTGGCCTCGATTGTGATCCGAGGTTGATTTTTACCCAAAAATGATCGACCAAGTATTGGGCAATTTTATACCCGAGTTCAAGGGTAAACGAGCTAACGATAAAAACTTATTACCTTTGGCGATAACCTAAGGCTGATTTTTGCAAAAAAAATTACGTTTTGGCCTAGAAAATACGTTTTTTAGTTTTTTCGAGATAATGCGGGCTTACAAGCTGTCGAGTTCCTAGAAGGGCCGATGCAAATGAGCGTGAAACAATCTATAAAGAAAATATAATTCCCGATTTTAGGTTTTTGGGACCTACATCGTAGCAAAAGTGACAACCATAGAGACTCATCGGCCTCGGCCATGAGCCGAGTTTGATTTTTGCCCAAAAATGGCCATCAAAGTTTTAAGCGAGTTTTAGACCCGGTTCGATGGCAAACGAGCCAACGATAAAACTCATTGCCTTTGGCCATGACCTTGGGGTGATTTTTGCCAAAAAACCATTGTAGGCCGACAAAATACGATTTTCTTGTTTTTCGAGACAACGCGGGCATGCGAGCTTTCGAGTTTTTGGAAGGGTCGGTGTGAACGAGCGTGAATCAATCTATAGAGAAAGTTTAATTCCTGGTTTGTGGTTTTTGGGACTTACATCCTAGCCAAAGTGACAACCACAGAGACTCATTGGCCTCGATTGTGATCCGAGGTTATTTTTGCCCAAAAATGATCGACCAAGTATTTGGCAGTTTTAGACCCGGTTCGAGGGTAAACGAGCCAACGATAAAAACTTGTTGCCTTTGCCCATAACATGAGAGTGATTTTTGCCAAAAAAAGACGTTTTGGCCCGGAAAATACGCTTTTCTAGTCTTTCGAGATAATGTCGGCTTATGAGCTTTCGAGTTCCTGGAAGGGCCGATGAGAATGAGCATAAAACAATCTATAAAGAAAATGTAATTCCTGGTTTGAGGTTTTTGGGACCTACATCATAGCAAAAGTGACAACCACGGACACTCATCGGCCTCGTCCGTGAGCCGAGTTTGATTTTCGCCCAAAAATGGCCATCCAAGTTTTGAGCGAGTTTTAGACCCGGTTCAATGGCAAACGAGCCAATGGTAAAACTCATTGCCTTTGGCTATGACCTTGGGGTATTTTTGCCAAAAAACCACGTTTAGGCCGAGAAAATACGTTTTTCTAGCTTTTCGAGACAATGCGAGCATGCGAGCTTTCAAATTCCTGGAAGGGCCGGTGTGAACGAGCGTGAAACTATCTATAGAGAATGTTTAATTCCTGGTTTGTGGTTTTTGGGACCTACATCCTTGCCAAAGTGACAACCACGGAGACTCATTGGCCTCGATTGTGATCCGAGGTTGATTTTTGCCCAAAAAAGATCAACCAAGTATTGGGCAATTTTATACCCGGTTCAAGGGTAAACGAGCTAACGATAAAAACTTATTACCTTTGGCGATAACCCGAGGCTGATTTTTGCAAAAAAAATTACGTTTTGGCCTAGAAAATACGTTTTTTTAGTTTTTTTGAGATAATGCGGGCTTACGAGCTCTCGAGTTCCTGGAAGGGCCGATGCGAATGAGCGTGAAACAATCTATAAAGAAAATGTAATTCCCGGTTTTAGGTTTTTGGGACCTACATCATAGCAAAAGTGACAACCATAGAGACTCATCGACCTCGGCCGTGAGCCGAGTTTGATTTTTGCTCAAAAATGGCCATCAAAGTTTTAAGCGAGTTTTAGACCTAGTTCGATGGCAAACGAGCCAACGATAAAACTCGTTGCCTTTGGCCATGACCTTGGGGTGAGTTTTGCCAAAAAACCATGTTTAGGCCTAGAAAATACGATTTTCTAGTTTTTCGAGACAACGCGGGCATGCGAGCTTTCGAGTTCTTGGAAGGGTCGGTGTGAACGAGCATGAATCAATCTATAGAGAAAGTTTAATTCCTGGTTTGTGGTTCTTGGGGCTTACATCCTAGCCAAAGTGACAACCACGGAGACTCATTGGCCTCGATTGTGATCCGAGGTTGATTTTTGCCCAAAAATGATCGACCAAGTATTGGGCGGTTTTAGACCTAGTTCGAGGGTAAACGAGCCAACGATAAAAACTTATCGCCTTTGGCCATAACACGAGAGTGATTTTTGCCAAAAAACGACGTTTTGGCCCGGAAAATACGCTTTTCTAGTCTTTCGAGATAATGTCGGCTTACGAGCTTTCGAGTTCCTGGAAGGGCCGGTGAGAATGAGCATAAAACAATCTATAAAGAAAATGTAATTCTTGGTTTGAGGTTTTTGGGACCTACATCATAGCAAAAGTGACAACCACGGAGACTCATCGGCCTCGACCGTGAGCCGAGTTTGATTTTCGCCCAAAAATGGCCATCCAAGTTTTGAGTAGTTTTAAACCCGAGTTCGATGGCAAACGAGCCAATGGTAAAACTCATTGCCTTTGGCCATGACCTTGGGGTGATTTTTGCCAAAAAACCACGTTTAGGCCGAGAAAATTCGTTTTTCTAGCTTTTCGAGACAATGCGAGCATGCGAGCTTTCGAATTCTGGAAGGGCCGGTGTGAACGAGCATGAAACTATCTATAGAGAATGTTTAATTCCTGGTTTGTGGTTTTTGGGACCTACATCCTTGCCAAAGTGACAACCACGGAGACTCATTGGCCTCGATTGTGATATGAGGTTGATTTTTGCCCAAAAATGATCGACCAAGTATTTGGCGGTTTTAGACCCGGTTCGAGGGTAAACGAGCCAACGATAAAAACTTGTTGCCTTTGGCCATAACCCGAGAGTGATTTTTGCCAAAAAACGACGTTTTGGCCCGGAAAATACGCTTTTCTAGTCTTTCGAGATAATGTCGGCTTACGAGCTTTCGGGTTCCTGGAAGGGCCGGTGAGAATGAGCATAAAACAATCTATAAAGAAAATGTAATTCCTGGTTTGAGGTTTTTGGGATCTACATCATAGCAAAAGTGACAACCACGGAGACTCATCGCCCTCGACCGTGAGCCGAGTTTGATTTTCGCCCAAAAATGGCCATCCAAGTTTTGAGCGAGTTTTAAACCCGGTTCGATGGCCAACAAGCCAATGGTAAAACGCATTGCCTTTGGCCATGACCTTGGGGTGATTTTTGCCAAAAAACCACGTTTAGGCCGAGAAAATACGTTTTTCTAGCTTTTCGAGACAATGCGAGCATGCGAGCTTTCAAGTTCCTGGATGGGCCGGTGTGAACGAGCGTGAAACTATCTATAGAGAAAGTTTAATTCCTGGTTTCTGGTTTTTGGGACCTACATCCTTGCCAAAGTGACAACCACGGAGACTCATTGGGCTCGATTGTGATCCGAGCTTGATTTTTGCCCAAAAACGATCAACCAAGTATTGGGCGGTTTTATACCCGGTTCAAAGGTAAACGAGCCAACGATAAAAAGTTATTACCTTTAGCCATAACTCGAGGCTGATTTTTGCAAAAAAAATTACGTTTTGGCCTAGAAAATACGTTTTTTAGTTTTTTCGAGATAATGAGGGCTTACGAGCTTTCGAGTTCCCGGAAGGGCCGGTGCGAATGAGCGTGAAACAATCTATAAAGAAAATGTAATTCCTGGTTTTAGGTTTTTGGGACCTACATCATAGCAAAAGTGACAACCATAGAGACTCATCGGCCTCGGCCGTGAGCCGAGTTTGATTTTTGCCCAAAAATGGCCATCCAAGTTTTAAGCGAGTTTTAGACCCGGTTCGGTGGCAAACGAGCCAACAATAAAACTCATTGCCTTTGGCCATGACCTTGGGGTGAGTTTTGCCAAAAAACCACGTTTAGATTGAGAAAATACGATTTTTTAGTTTTTCGAAACAACGCGGGCATGCGAGCTTTCGAGTTCTTGGAAGGGCCGATGTAAACGAGCGTGAATCAATCTATAGAGAAAGTTGAATCCTTGGTTTGTGGTTTTTGGGACCTACATCCTAGCCAAAGTGACAACCACGGAGACTCATTGGCCTTGATTGTGATCCGAGGTTGATTTTTGCCCAAAAAAGATCAACCAAGTATTGGGCATGTTTTAGACCCGGTTCGAGGGTAAACGAGCCAACGATAAAAACTTATTGCCTTTGGCCATAACACGAGGGTATTTTTGCAAAAAAACGACGTTTTGGCCTAGAAAATATGCTTTTCTAGTCTTTCGAGATAATGTCGGCTTACGAGCTTTCGAGTTCCTGGAAGGGTCGATGACAATGAGCGTAAAACAATCTATAAAGAAAATGTAATTCCCGGTTTGAGGTTTTTGGGACCTACATCATAGCAAAAGTGACAACCACGAGAGACTCATCGGCCTCGACCAGTGAGCCGAGTTTGATTTTCGCCCAAAAATGGCCATCCATGTTTTGAGCGAGGTTTAGACCCGGTTCGATGACAAATGAGCCAACAAGAAAACTCATTGCCTTTGTCTATGCCCTTGGGGTGATTTTTGCCAAAAAACCACCTTTAGGCCGACAAAATACGTTTTTCTAGCTTTTCGAGACAATGCGAGCATGCGAGCTTTCGAATTCCTGGAAGGGCCGGTGTGAACGAGCGTGAAACTATCTATAGAGAAAGTTTAATTCCTGGTTTGTGGTTTTTGGGACCTACATCCTTGCCAAAGTGACAACCACGGAGACTCATTGGCCTCGATTGTGATCCGAGGTTGATTTTTGCCCAAAAATGATCGACCAAGTATTGGGCAATTTTATACCCGAGTTCAAGGGTAAACGAGCCAACGATAAAAACTTATCACCTTTGGTGATAACCCGAGGCTGATTTTTGCAAAAAAACGACGTTTTAGCCTAGAAAATACGCTTTTTTAGTCTTTCGAGATAATGCTTGCTTACGAGCTTTCGAGTTCTTGGAAGGGTCGGTGAGAATAGCGTAAAACAATCTATAAAGAAAATGTAATTCTTCGTTTGAGTTTTTTGGGACCTACATCATAGCAAAAGTGACAACCACAAAGATTCATCGGCCTCGACCAGTGAGCCGAGTTTTATTTTCGCCCAAAAATGGCCATCCAAGTTTTGAGTAGTTTTAAACCGAGTTCGATGGAAAACGAGCCAATGGTAAAGCCGATTGCCTTTGGCCATGACTTTGGGGTGATTTTTGCCAAAACACCACGTTTAGGCCGAGAAATTACGTTTTTCTAGCTTTTTGAGACAATGCGGGCATGCGAGCTTTCGAGTTCCTGGAAGGGCCGGTGTGAACGAGCGTGAAACAATCTGTAGAGAAAGTTTAATTCCTGGTTTGTGGTTTTTGGGACCTACATCCTAGCTAAAGTGACAACTACGGAGACTCATTGGCCTCGATTGTGATCCGAGGTTGATTTTTGCCCAAAAATGATCGACCAAGTATTGGGTAGTTTTAGACCCGAGTTCGAGGGTAAACGAGCCAACGATAAAAACTTATTGCCTTTGGCCATAACTACGAGGGTGATTTTTTGTAAAAAAATGACAATTTGGCCTAGAAAATACGCTTTTCTATTCTTTCGAGATAATGTCGGCTTACGAGCTTTCGAGTTCCTGGAAGGGCCGGTGAGAATGAGCGTGAAACAATCTATAAAGAAAATGTAATTCGTTGGTTTAAGGTTTTTGGGACCTACATCATAGCAAAAGTGACAACCACGGAGACTCATCGGCCTCGACCAGTGAGCCGAGTTTGATTTTCGCCCAAAAATGACCATCCATGTTTTGAGCGAGTTTTAAACCCGGTTCGATGGCAAATGAGCCAATGGTAAAACTCATTGCCTTTGCCCATGACCTTGGGGTGATTTTTGCCAAAAAACCACGTTTAGGCTAAGAAAATATGTTTTTCTAGCTTTTCGAGACAATGCGAGTATGCGAGCTTTCGAGTTCTCGGAAGGGCCGGTGTGAACAAGCGTGAAACAATCTATAGAGAAAGTTTAATTCCTGGTTTGTGGTTTTTGGGACCTACATCCTAGCCAAAGTGACAACCACGAGAGACTCATTGGCCTCGATTGTGATCCGAGGTTGATTTTTGCCCAAAAAGGATCAACCAAGTATTGGGTAGTTTTAGACCCGGTTCGAGGGTAAACGAGCCAACGATAAAAACATATTGCCTTTGGGCATAACCCGAGGGTGATTTTTGCAAAAAAAATGACGTTTTATCCTACAAAATACGTTTTTTTAGTTTTTTTGAAATAATGCGGCTTACGAGCTTTTAAGTTCCTGGAAGGGCCGATGACAATGAGCGTCAAACAATCTATAAAGAAAATGTAATTCCCGGTTTTAGTTTTTTGGGACCTACATCATAGCAAAACCGACAACCATAGAGACTCATCGGCCTCGATCGTGAGCCGAGTTTGATTTTTGCCAAAAAATAGCCATCCAAGTTTTAAGCGAGTTTTAGACCCGGTTCGATGGCAAACGAGCCAACGATAAAACTCATTACCTTTCTCCATGACCTTGGGTTGATTTTTGCTAAAAAACCACGTTTAGGCCGACAAAATACGATTTTCTAGTTTTTCGAGACAACGCGGGCATGCGAGCTTTCGAGTTCTTGGAAGGGTCGGTGTGAATGAGCGTGAATCAATCTATAGAGAAAGTTTAATTCCTGGTTTGTGGTTTTTGGGACTTACATCCTAGCCAAAGTGACAACCACGGAGACTCATTGGCCTCGATTATGATCCGAGGTTGATTTTTGCCCAAAAATGATCGACCAAGTATTGTGCCGTTTTAGACCCGGTTCGAGGGTAAACGAACCAACAATAAAAACTTATGGCCTTTGGCCATAACCCGAGAGTGCATTTTGCCAAAAAACGACGTTTTGGCCTAGAAAATACGCTTTTCTAGTCTTTCGAGATAATGCTAGCTTACGAGCTTTCGAGTTCTCGGAAGGGCCGGTGAGAATGAGCTTAAAAAAATCTATAAGGAAAATGTAATTCCCGGTTTGAGGTTTTTGGGACCTACATCATAGCAAAAGTAACAACCACGGAGACTCATCGGCCTCGACCAGTGAGCCGAGTTTGATTTTCGCCCAAAAATGACCATCCAAGTTTTGAGCCGTTTTAAACCCGGTTCGATGGCAAACGAGCCAACGGTAAAACTCATTGCCTTTGGCCATGACCTTGGGGTGATTTTTGCCAAAAAACCACGTTTAGGCCGAGAAAATACGTTTTTCTAGCTTTTCGAGACAATGCGAGCATGCGAGCTTTCGAGTTCCTGGAAGGGCCGGTGTGAACGAGCGTGAAACAATCTATAGAGAAAGTTTAATTCCCGGTTTGTGGTTTTTGGGACCTACATCCTAGCCAAAGTGACAACCACGGAGACTCATTGGCCTCGATTGTGATCCGAGGTTGATTTTTGCCCAACAAGGATCAACCAAGTATTGGGTAGCTTTAGACCCGGTTCGAGGGTTAATGAGCCAACAATAAAAACTTATTGCCTTTGGCTATAACCCGAGGGTGATTTTTGCAAAAAAAAATGACGTTTTAGCCTAGAAAATACGTTTTTTTAGTTTTTTCGAGATAATGCGGGCTTATGAGCTTTCAAGTTCCGGGAAAGGCCGGTGACAATGAGCGTGAAACAATCTATAAAGAAAATGTAATTCCCGGTTTTAGGTTTTTGGGACCTACATCATAGCAAAAGTGACAACCACGGAGACTCATCGGCCTCGACCAGTGAGTCGAGTTTAATTTTTGCCAAAAAATGGCCATCCAAGTTTTAAGCGAGTTTTAGACCCAGTTCATTGGCAAACGAGCCAACGATAAAACATATTGCCTTTGTCCATGACCTTGGGTTGATTTTTGCCAAAAAACCACGTTTAGGCCGAGAAAATACGATTTTCTAGTTTTTCGAGACAACGCGGGCATGCGAGCTTTCGAGTTATTGGAAGGGCCGATGTGAATGATCATGAATCAATCGTAGAGAAAGTTTAATTCTTGGTTTGTGGTTTTTGGGACCTACATCCTAGCCAAAGTGACAACCACAGAGACTCATTAGCCTCGATTGTGATCCGAGGTTGATTTTTGCCCAAAAAAGATCAACTAAGTATTGGGCGGTTTTAGACCCGGTTCGAGGGTAAACGAGCCAACGATAATAACTTATTGCCTTTGGCCATAACACGAGGGTGATTTTTGTAAAAAAACGACGTTTTGGCCTAGAAAATATGCTTTTCTATTCTTTCGAGATAATGTCTGGTTACGAGCTTTCGAGTTCCTGGAAGGGCCGGTGAGAATGGGCGTAAAATAATCTATAAAGAAAATGTAATTCCTGGTTTGAGGTTTTTGAGACCTACATCGTAGCAAAAGTGACAACCACGGAGACTCATCGGCCTCGACCGTGTGTTGAGTTTGATTTTCGCCCAAAAATGGCCATCCATGTTTTGAGCGAGTTTTAGACCCGGTTCGATGGGAAATGAGCCAACGATAAAACTCATTGCCTTTGTCTATGACCTTGGGGTGATTGTTGCCAAAAAACCACGTTTAGGTCGAGAAAATACGCCTTTCTAGTTTTTCTAGACAATGCGGGCATGCGAGCTTTCGAGTTCCTAGAAGGGCCGATGTGAACGAGTGTGAAACAACCTATAGAGAAAGTTTAATTCCCGGTTTGTGATTTTTGGGACCTACATCCTAGCCAAAGTGAGAACCACGGAGACTCGTTGGCCTCGATTGTGATCCGAGGTTGATTTTTGCCCAAAAAGATCAACCAAGTATTGGGCGATTTTAGACCCGGTTCGAGGGTAAACGAGCCAACGATAAAAACGTATTACCTTTGGCCATAACTCGAGGATGATTTTTGCAAAAAAAATTACGTTTTGGCCTAGAAAATACGTTTTTTAGTTTTTTCGAGATAATGCGGGCTTACGAGCTTTTGGGTTCTCGGAAGGGCCGGTGCGAATGAGCGTGAAACAATCTATAAAGAAAATGTAATTCTTGGTTTTAGATTTTTGGGACCTACATCATAGCAAAACTGACAACCATAGAGACTCATCGGCCTCAACCGTGAGCCGAGTTTGATTTTTGCCCAAAAATGGCCATCCAAGTTTTAAGCGAGTTTTAGACCCAATTCGATGGCAAACAAGCCAATGAGAAAACGCATTGCCTATATCCATGACCTTGGGGTGATTTTTGCCAAAAAACCACGTTTAGGCCGAGAAAATACGATTTTCAAGTTTTGCGAGACAACGCGGGCATGCGAGCTTTCGAGTTCTTGGAAGGGCCAAAGTAAACGAGCGTGAATCAATCTATAGAGAAAATTTAATTCCTGGTTTGTGGTTTTTGGGACCTACATCCTAGCCAAAGTGACAACCACGGAGACTCATTGGCCTCGATTGTGATCCGAGGTTGATTTTTGCCCAACAAGGATCAACCAAGTATTGGGCGATTTTATACCCGGTTCTAGGGTAAACGAGCCAACGATAAAAACTTATTACCTTTGGCCATAACTCGAGGCTGATTTTTGCAAAAAAAATTACGTTTTGGCCAAGAAAATACGTTTTTTTAGTTTTTTCGAGATAATGCGGGCTTACGAGCTTTCGAGTTCTGGAAGGGCCGGTGCGAATGAGCGTGAACCAATCTATAAAGAAAATGTAATTCCTGGTTTTAGGTTTTTGGGACCTACATCATCGCAAAAGTGACAACCATAGAGACTCATCGGCCTCGACCGTGAGCCGAGTTTGATTTTTGCCCAAAAATGGCCATCCAAGTTTTAAGCGAGTTTTAGACCCAATTCGATGGAAAACGAGCCAACGATAAAACTCATTGCCTTTGGCCATGAACTTGGGGTGATTTTTGCCAAAAAAACCACGTTTAGGCTAAGAAAATACGATTTTCTAGTTTTTCGAGACAACGCGGGCATGCGAGCTTTCGAGTTCTTGGAAGGGCCGATGTAAACGAGCGTGAATCAATCTATAGAGAAAGTTTAATTCTTGGTTTGTGGTTTTTGGGACCTACATCCTAGCCAAAGTGACAACCACGGAGACTCATTGACCTCGATTGTGATCCGAGGTTGATTTTTTCCCAAAAAGATCAACCAAGTATTGGGCGGTTTTAGACCCGGTTCGAGTGTAAACGAGCCAACGATAAAAACTAATTGCCTTTGGCCATAACCCGAGGGTGATTTTTGCAAAAAAACGATGTTTTGGCCTAGAAAATACGCTTTTTTAGTCTTTCGAGATAATGCTAGCTTACGAGCTTTCGAGTTCTGGAAGGGCCGATGACAATGAGCGTAAAACAATCTATAAAGAAAATGTAATTCCCGGTTTGAGCTTTTTGGGACCTACATCATAGCTAAAGTGACAACCACGGAGGCTCATCGGCCTCGACCAGTGAGCCGAGTTTGATTTTCGTCCAAAAATGGCCATCCATGTTTTGAGCGAGTTTTAGACCCGGTTCGATGGCAAATGAGCCAACGATAAAACTCATTGCCTTTGTCTATGACCTTGGGGTGATTTTTGCATAAAAACCACGTTTAGGCCGAGAAAATACGCCTTTCTAGTTTTTCTAGACAATGCGGGCATGCGAGCTTTCGAGTTCCTAGAAGGGCCGATGTGAATGAGTGTGAAACAATTTATAGAGAAAGTGTAATTCCTAGTTTGTGATTTTCGGGACCTACATCCTAGCCAAAGTGATAACCACGGAGACTCATTGGCCTCGATTGTGATCCGAGGTTGATTTTTTCCCAAAAATGATCGACCAAGTATTGGGTAGTTTTAGACCCGGTTCGAGGGTAAACGAGCCAACGATAAAAAATTATTGCCTTTGGCCATAACACGAGGGTGGTTTTTGCAAAAAAACGACGTTTTGGCCTAGAAAATACGCTTTTTTAGTCTTTCGAGATAATGTCGGCTTACGAGCTTTCGAGTTCCTGGAAGGGCCGGTGAGAATAGCATAAAACAATCTATAAAGAAAATGTAATTCTTCGTTTGAGTTTTTTGGGACCTACATCATAGCAAAAGTGACAACCACAAAGACTCATCGACCTCGACCGTGAGTCGAGTTTTATTTTTGCCCAAAAATGGCCATCCAAGTTTTGAGCGAGTTTTAAACCCGAGTTCGATGGCAAACGAGCCAACGGTAAAACCGATTGCCTTTGGCCATGACTTTGGGGTGATTTTTGCCAAAACACCACGTTTAGGCCGAGAAAATACATTTTTCTAGCTTTTCGAGACAATGCGGGCATGCGAGCTTTCGAGTTCATGGAATGGCCGGTGTGAACGAGCATGAAACAATCTATAGAGAAAGTTTAATTCCTGGTTTGTGGTTTTTGGGACCTACATCCTAGCCAAAGTGACAACCACGGAGCCTCGTTGGCCTCGATTGTGATGCGAAGTTGATTTTTGACCAAAAATGATCGACCAAGTATTGGGCGAGTTTTAGACCCGAGTTCGAGGGTAAACGAGCCAACGATAAAAACTTATTGCCTTTGTCCATAACACGAGGGTGATTTTTTGCAAAAAAATGACATTTTGGCCTAGAAAATACGCTTTTCTATTCTTTCGAGGTAATGTCGGCTTACGAGCTTTCGAGTTCTCGGAAGGGCCGGTGAGAATGAACGTGAAACAATCTATAAAGAAAATGTAATTCCTGGTTTTAGGTTTTTGGGACCTACATCATAGCAAAAGTGACAACCACGGAGACTCATCGGCCTCGACCGTGAGCCGAGTTTGATTTTCGCCCAAAAATGGCCATCCAAGTTTTGAGCGAGTTTTAAACCCGAGTTTGATGGCAAACGAGCCAATGGTAAAACTCATTGCTTTTGGCCATGACCTTGGGGTGATTTTTGCCAAAAAACCATGTTTAGCCGGAGAAAATATGTTTTTCTACCTTCTCGAGACAATGCGAGCATGCGAGATTTCGAGTTCCTGGAAGGGCCGGTGTGAACGAGCATGAAACTATCTATAGAGAAAGTTTAATTCCCGGTTTGTGGTTTTTGGGACCTACATCCTTGCCAAAGTGGCAACCACGGAGACTCGTTGGCCTCGATTGTGATATGAGATTGATTTTTGCCCAAAAAGATCAACCAAGTATTGGGCGAGTTTTATACCCGGTTCGAGGGTAAACGAGCCAACGATAAAAACTTATTACCTTTGGCCATAACTCGAGGCTGATTTTTGCAAAAAAAAATTATGTTTTGGCCTAGAAAATACGTTTTTTTAGTTTTTTCCGGATAATGCGGGCTTACGAGCTTTCGAGTTCCTGGAAGGGCCGGTACAAATCAGCGTGAAACAATCTATAAAGAAAATGTAATTCCTAGTTTTAGTTTTTTGGGACCTACATCATAGCAAAAGTGACAACCACGGAGACTCATCGGCCTCGACCGTGAGCCGAGTTTGATTTTCGCCCAAGAATGGCCATCCAAGTTTTGAGCGAGTTTTAAACCCCGTTCGATGGCAAACGAGCCAATGGTAAAACTCATTGCCTTTGGCCATGACCTTGGGGTGATTTTTGCAAAAAAACCACCTTTAGGTCGAGAAAATACGTTTTTCTTGCTTTTCGAGACAATGCGAGCATGCGAGCTTTCGAGTTCCCGGAAGGGCCGGTGTGAACGAGTGTGAAACAATCTATAGAGAAAGTTTAATTCCTAGTTTGTGGTTTTTGGGACCTACATCATAGCCAAAGTGACAACCACGGAGACTCATTAGCCTCGATCGTGATCCGAGGTTGATTTTTGCCCAAAAAGGATCAACCAAGTATTGGGTAGTTTTAGACCTAGTTCGAGGGTAGACGAGCCAATGATAAAAACTTATTGCCTTTGGCCATAACCCGAGGGTGATTTTTGCAAAAAAAATGACGTTTTAGCCTAGAAAATACGTTTTTTTAGTTTTTTCGAGATAATGCGGGCTTACGACCTTTTAAGTTCCTAGAAGGGCCGATGACAATGAGCGTGAAACAATCTTTAAAGAAAATGTAATTCCCGGTTCTAGGTTTTTGGGACATACCTCATAGCAAAAGTGACAACCATAGAGACTCAACGGCCTCGACCTTGAGCCGAGTTTGATTTTTGCCCAAAAATGGCCCTCCAAGTTTTAAGCGAGTTTTAGACCCGGTTCGATGGAAAACGAGCCAACGATAAAACTCATTGCCTTTGGCCATGACCTTGGGTTGATTTTTGCTAAAAAACCACGTTTAGGCCGAGAAAATACGATTTTCTAGTTTTTCAAGACAACGCGAGCATGCGAGCTTTTGAGTTCTTGGAAGGGCCGGTGTAAACAAGCATAAATCAATCTATAGAGAAAGTTTAATTCCTGGTTTGTGGTTTTTAGGACCTACATCCTAGCCAAAGTGACAACCACGGAGACTCATTGGCCTCGATTGTGATGCGAGGTTGATTTTTGCCCAAAAACGATCAACCAAGTATTGGGCGAGTTTTAGACCCGGTTCGAGTGTAAATGAGCCAACGATAAAAACTTATTGCCTTTGGCCATAACACGAGGGTGATTTTTGCAAAAAAAACAACGTTTTTACCTAGAAAATACGCTTTTTTAGTCTTTCGAGATAATGTCGGCTTACAAGCTTTCGAGTTCTCGGAAGGGCCGATGACAATGAGCGTAAAACAATCTATAAAGAAAATGTAATTCCCGGTTTGAGGTTTTTGGGACCTACATCATAGCAAAAGTGACAACCGAGAGAGACTCATCGGCCTCGACCGTGAGCCGAGTTTGATTTTCGCCCAAAAATGGCCGTCCATGTTTTGAGCGGTTTTAGACCCGAGTTCGATGGCAAACGAGCCAATGGTAAAACTCATTACCTTTGGCCATGACCTTAGCGTGATTTTTGCCAAAAAAACCACGTTTAGGCCGAGAAAATACGTTTTTCTAGCTTTTTGAGACAATGCGAGCATGCAAGCTTTCGAGTTCCTGGAAGGGCCGGTGTGAACGAGCGTGAAACTATCTATAGAGAAAGTTTAATTCCTAGTTTGTGGTTTTTGGGACCTACATCCTTGCCTAAGTGACAACCACAAAGACTTATTGGCCTCGATTGTGATGCGAGGTTGATTTTTGCCCAAAAAGATCAACCAAGTATTGGGCGAGTTTTATACCCGGTTCGAGGGTAAACGAGCCAACGATAAAAACTCATTACCTTTGGCCATAACTCGAGGCTGATTTTTGCAAAAAAAATTACGTTTTGGCCTAGAAAATACGTTTTTTTAGTTTTTTCGAGATAATGCGGGCTTACGAGCTTTCGAGTTTCGGAAGGGTCGGTGAGAATGAGCGTGAAACAATCTATAAAGAAAATGTAATTCCCGGTTTTAGGTTTTTGGGACCTATGTCATAGCAAAAGTGACAACCATAGAGACTCATCGGCCTCGACCGTGAGCCGAGTTTGATTTTTGCCCAAAAATGGCCATCCAAGTTTTAAGCGAGTTTTAGACCCGAGTTCGATGGCAAACGAGCTAACGATAAAACTCATTGCCTTTGGCCATGACCTTGGGGTGAGTTTTGCCAAAAAACCATGTTTAGGCCGAGAAAATACGATTTTCTAGTTTTTCGAGACAACGCGGGATGCGAGCTTTCGAGTTCTTGGAAGGGTCGGTGTGAACGAGCGTGAATCAATCTATAGAGAAAGTTTAATTCCTAGTTTGTGGTTTTTGGGACATACATCCTAGCCAAAGTGACAACCACGGAGACTCATTGGCCTCGATTGTCATCCGAGGTTGATTTTTGCCCAAAAAGGATCAACCAAGTATTGGGCGAGTTTTAGACCTAGTTCGAGTGTAAACGAGCCAACGATAAAAACATATTGCCTTTGGCCATAACCCGAGGGTGATTTTTGCAAAAAAACGACGTTTTGGCCTAGAAAATACGCTTTTCTAGTCTTTCGAGATAATGTCGGCTTACGAGCTTTCGAGTTCTGGAAGGGCCGATGAGAATGAGCATGAAACAATCTATAAAGAAAATATAATTCTTGGTTTGAGGTTTTTGGGACCTACATCATAGCAAAAGTGACAACCACGGAGACTCATTGGCCTCGACCAGTGAGCCGAGTTTGATTTTCGCCCAAAAATGGCCATCCATGTTTTGAGCGAGTTTTAGACCCGGTTCGATGGCAAACGAGCCAATGGTAAAACTCATTGCCTTTGGCCATGACCTCGGGGTGATTTTTTCCAAAAAAAACCACGTTTAGGCCGAGAAAATACGTTTTTCTAGCTTTTTGAGAGAATGTGAGCATGCAAGCTTTCGAGTTCCTAGAATGGCCGGTGTGAACGAGCGTGAAACTATCTATAGAGAAAGTTTAATTCCCGGTTTCGGTTTTTGGGACCTACATCCTTGCCAAAGTGACAACCACGGAGACTCATTGGGCTCGATTGTGATCCGAGGTTGATTTTTGCCCAAAAAAGATCAACCAAGTATTGGGCGGTTTTATACCCAGTTCAAGGGTAAATGAGCCAACGATAAAAACTTATTACCTTTGTCCATAATCCGAGGTAGATTTTTGCAAAAAAAATTACGTTTTGGCCTCGAAAATACGTTTTTTAGTTTTTTCGGGATAATGCGGGCTTACGAGCTTTCGAGTTCTTGGAAGGGCCGGTGCGAATAAGCGTGAAACAATCTATAAAGAAAATGTAATTCCTGGTTTTAGGTTTTTGGGACCTACATCATAGCAAAAGTGACAACCACGGAGACTCATCGGCCTCGGCCAGAGAGCTGGGTTTGATTTTCGCCCAAAAATAACTTATTGCCTTTGGCCATAACCCGAGGGTGATTTTTGGAAAAAAACGACGTTTGGGCCTAGAAAATACGCTTTTCTATTCTTTCGAGATAATGTCGGCTTACGAGCTTTCGAGTTCCTAGAAGGGCGGTGAGAATGAGCGTGAAATAATCATAAAGAAAATGTAATTCCTGGTTTTAGGTTTTTGGGACCTACATCATAGCAAAAGTGAAAACCACGGAGACTCATCGGCCTCGACCGTGAGTCGACTTTGATTTTCGCCCAAAAATGGCCATCCAAGTTTTGAGCGAGTTTTAAATCTAGTTCGATGGAAAATTAGCCAACGGTAAAACTCATTGCCTTTGGCCATGACCTTGGGGTGATTTTTGCCAAAAAACCACGTTTAGGCCGAGAAAATATGTTTTTGTAGCTTTCCGAGACAATGCGAGCATGCGAGCTTTCGAGTTCCTAGAAGGGCCGGTGTGAACGAGCATGAAACAATCTATAGAGAAAGTTTAATTATTGGTTTGTGGTTTTTGGGACTTACATCCTAGCTAAAGTAACAACCACGGAGACTCATTGGCCTCGATTGTGATCCGAGGTTGATTTTTGCCCAAAAAATGATCGACCAAGTATTGGGCGGTTTTAGACCCGGTTCTAGGGTAAACGATCCAACGATAAAAACTTATTGCCTTTGGCCATAACACGAGGGTGATTTTTGCCAAAAAACGACGTTTTGGCCCGGAAAATACACTTTTCTAGTCTTTCGAGATAATGTCGGCTTACGCGCTTTCGAGTTCCTGGAAGGGCCGGTGAGAATGAGCGTGAAACAATCTATAAAGAAAATGTAATTCCTGGTTTTAGGTTTTTGGGACCTACATCATAGCAAAAGTGACAACCACGGAGACTCATCGGCCTCGACCGTGAGTCGAGTTTGATTTTTGCCCAAAAAAGGCCGTCCTAGTTTTGAGCGAGTTTTAAACCCGAGTTCGATGGCAAATGAGCCAATGGTAAAACTCATTGCCTTTGGCCATGACCTTGGGGTGATTTTTGCCAAAAAACCACGTTTAGGTCGAGAAAATACGTTTTTCTAGCTTTTCGAGACAATGCGAGCATGCGAGCTTCCGAGTTCTCGGAAGGGCCGGTGTGAACGAGCGTGAAACTATCTATAGAGAAAGTTTAATTCCTGGTTTATGGTTTTTGGGACCTACATCCTTGCCAAAGTGACAACCACGGAGACTCGTTGGCCTCGATTGTGATCCGAGGTTGATTTTTGCCCAAAAAGGATCAACCAAGTATTGGGTAGTTTTAGACCCGGTTCGAGGGTCAACGAGCCAAAGATAAAAACTTATTGCCTTTGGCCATAACTCGAGGGTGATTTTTGCAAAAAAACGATGTTTTGGCCTAGAAAATACGCTTTTCTATTCTTTCGAGATAATGTCGGCTTACGAGCTTTCGAGTTCCTGGAAGGGCCGATGAGAATGAGCGTAAAACAATCTACAAAGAAAATGTAATTTACGGTTTGAGGTTTTTATGACCTACATCGTAGCAAAAGTGACAACCACGGAGACTCATTGGCCTCGAATGTGAGCTGAGTTTGATTTTCGCCCAAAAATGGCCATCCATGTTTTGAGCGGTTTTAGACCCGGTTCGATGGCAAATGAGCCAACTATAAAACTCATTGCCTTTGTCTATGACCTTGGGGTGAGTTTTGTCAAAAAACCACGTTTAGGCGAGAAAATTCGCCTTTCTAGTTTTTCTAGACAATGCGGGCATGCGAGCTTTCGAGTTCCTAGAAGGGCGGTGTGAACGAGTGTGAAACAATCTATAGAGAAAGTGTAATTCCTGGTTTGTGATTTTTGGGACCTACATCCTAGCCAAAGTGATAACCACGTAGACTCGTTAGCCTCGATTGTGATTTGAGGTTGATTTTTGCCCAAAAATGATCGACCAAGTATTGGGCGGTTTTAGACCCGGTTCGAGGGTAAACGAGCCAACGATAAAAACTTATTGCCTTTGGCCATAACACCGAGGGTGATTTTTGCAAAAAAATGACGTTTTGGCCCAGAAAATACGCTTTTTTAGTCTTTCGAGATAATGCTGGCTTACGAGCTTTCGAGTTCTCGGAAGGGCCGGTGAGAATATCGTAAAACAATCTATAAAGAAAATGTAATTCTTCGTTTGAGGTTTTTGGACCTACATCATAGCAAAAGTGACAACCATAGAGACTCATCGGCTTCGACCGTGAGTCGAGTTTGATTTTTGCCCAAAAATGGCCATCCAAGTTTTAAGCGAGTTTTAGACCCGGTTCGATGGCAAACGAGCCAATGATAAAACTCATTGCCTTTGTCTATGACCTTGGGGTGATTTTTGCCAAAAAACCACGTTTAGGCCGAGAAAATACGCCTTTCTAGTTTTTCTAGACAATGCGAGCATGCGAGCTTTCGAGTTTCTAGAAGGGCGGTGTGAACGAGTGTGAAACAATCTATAGAGAAAGTGTAATTCCTGGTTTGTGATTTTTGGGACCTACATCCTAGCCAATGTGACAACCACGAGAGGCTCGTTGGGCTCGATTGTGATGCGAGGTTGATTTTTGCCCAAAAACGATCAACCAAGTATTGGGCGATTTTATACCCGGTTCGAGGGTAAATGAGCCAATGATAATAACTTATTGCCTTTGGCCATAACTCGAGGGTGATTTTTGCGAAAAAATGACGTTTTGGCCTAGAAAATACGCTTTTCTATTCTTTCGAGATAATGTTGGCTTACGAGCTTTCAAGTTCTCGGAAGGGCCGGTGAGAATGGGTGTAAAACAATCTATAAAGAAAATGTAATTCCCGATTTGAGGTTTTTGAGACCTACATCGTAGCAAAAGTGACAACCACGGAGACTCATCGGCCTCGACCGTGAGTCGAGTTTGATTTTTGCCCAAAAATGGCCATCCATGTTTTAAGCGAGTTTTAGACCCGGTTCGATGGCAAATGAGCCAACGATAAAACCCATTGCCTTTGTCTATGACCTTGGGGTGATTGTTGCCAAAAAACCACATTTAGGCCGAGAAAATACGCCTTTCTAGTTTTTCTAGACAATGCGGGCATGCGAACTTTCGAGTTCCTAGAAGGGCGGTGTGAACGAGTGTGAAACAACCTATAGAGAAAGTGTAATTCCTGGTTTGTGATTTTTGGGACCTACATCCTAGCCAAAGTGATAACCACGAAGACTCGTTGGCCTCGATTGTGATGCGAGGTTGATTTTTGCCCAAAAATGATCAACCAAGTTTTAGGCGAGTTTTAGACCCGGTTCGAGGGTAAACGAGCCAACGATAAAAACTTATTACTTTTGGCCATAACACGAGGGTGATTTTTGCAAAAAAACGACATTTTGGCCCGGAAAATACGCTTTTTTAGTCTTTCGAGATAATGTCGGCTCACGAGCTTTTGAGTTCTGGAAGGGCCGGTGAGAATAGCGTAACACAATCTATAAAGAAAATGTAATTCTTCTTTTGAGGTTTTTGGGACCTACATCATAGCAAAAGTGACAACCCCGGAGACTCATCGACCTCGAGCGTGAGCCGAGTTTGATTTTCGCCCAAAAATGGCCATCCAACTTTTGAGCGAGTTTTAAACCCGGTTCGATGGCAAACGAGCCAACGGTAAAACTCATTGCCTTTGTCCATGACTTTGGGTTGATTTTTGCCAAAAAACCACGTTTAGGCCGAGAAAATACGTTTTTCTAGCTTTTCGAGACAATGCGGGCATGCGAGCTTTCGAGTTCCTGGAAGGGCTGGTGTGAAAGAGCGTGAAACAATCTATAGAGAAAGTTTAATTCTTGGTTTGTGGTTTTTGGGACCTACATCCTAGCCAAAGTGACAACCACGGAGACTCGTTGGCCTCGATTGTGATCCGAGGTTGATTTTTGCCCAAAAAGATCAACCAAGAATTGGGCGGTTTTATACCCGGTTCAAGGGTAAACGAGCCAACGATAAAAACTTATTACCTTTGGCCATAACTCGAGGCTGATTTTTGCAAAAAAATTACGTTTTGGCCTAGAAAATACGTTTTTTTTGTTTTTTCGAGATAATGCGGGCTTACGAGCTTTCGAGTTCTGGAAGGGCCGATGCGAATGAGCATGAAACAATTTATAAAGAAAATTTAATTCCTGGTTTTAGGTTTTTGGGACCTACATCATTGCAAAAGTGACAACCATAGAGACTCATCGGCCTTGACCGTGAGTCGAGTTTGATTTTTGCCCAAAAATGGCCATCCATGTTTTAAGCGAGTTTTAGACCCGGTTCGATGGCAAACGAGCCAACGATAAAACTCATTGCCTTTGGCCATGACCTTGGGGTTAGTTTTGCCAAAAAACCATGTTTAGGCCGAGAAAATACGATTTTCTAGTTTTTCGAGACAACGCGGGCATCCAAGCTTTCGAGTTCTTGGAAGGGTCGGTGTGAATGAGCGTGAATCAATCTATAGAGAAAGTTTAATTCCTGGTTTGTGGTTTTTGGGACTTACATCCTAGCCAAAGTGACAACCACGGAGACTCATTGGCCTCGATTGTGATCCGAGGTTGATTTTTGCCCAAAAATGATCGACCAAGTATTGGGTAGTTTTAGACCCGGTTCGAGGGTAAACGAGCCAATGATAAAAACTTATTGCCTTTGGCCATAACACGACGGTGATTTTTGTAAAAAAACGACATTTTGGCCTAGAAAATACGCTTTTCTATTCTTTCGAGATAATGTCGGCTTACGAGCTTTCGAGTTCTGGAAGGGCCGGTGAGAATGAGTGTGAAACAATCTATAAGGAAAATGTAATTCCCGATTTTAGGTTTTTGAGACGTACATCATAGCAAAAGTGACAACCATAGAGACTCATCGGCCTCGATCGTGAGATGAGTTTGATTTTTGCCCAAAAATGGCCATCCAAGTTTTGAGCGGTTTTTAAACCCGAGTTCGATGGCAAACGAGCCAACGGTAAAACTCATTGCCTTTGGCCATGACTTTGGGTTGATTTTTGCCAAATAACCACGTTTGGGCCGAGAAAATACGTTTTTCTAGCTTTTCGAGACAATGCGGCATGCGAGCTTTCGAGTTCTCGGAAGGGCTAGTGTGAACGAGCGTGAAACAATCTATAGAGAAAGTTTAATTCTTGGTTTGTGGTTTTTAGGACCTACATCCTAGCCAAAGTGACAACCACGGAGACTCATTGGCCTCGATTGTGATCCGAGGTTGATTTTTTCCCAAAAAGATCAACCAAGTATTGGGCGGTTTTATACCCGAGTTCAAGGATAAACAAGCCAACGATAAAAACTTATTACCTTTGGCCATAACTCGAGGCTGATTTTTGCAAAAAAAATTACGTTTTGGCCTAGAAAATACGTTTTTTTTGTTTTTTCGAGATAATGCGGGCTTACGAGCTTTCGAGTTCCTGGAAGGGCCGATGCAAATGAGCGTGAAACAATTTATAATGAAAATTTAATTCCCGGTTTTAGGTTTTTGGGACCTACATCATTGCAAAAGTGACAACCATAGAGACTCATCGGCCTTAACTGTGAGTCGAGTTTGATTTTTGCCCAAAAATGGCCATCCATGTTTTAAGCGAGTTTTAGACCCGAGTTCGAGGGCAAACGATCCAACGATAAAACTCATTGCCTTTGGCCATGACCTTGGGTTGATTTTTGCTAAAAAACCACGTTTAGGCTAAGAAAATACGATTTTCTAGTTTTTCTAGACAACGCGGGCATCCGAGCTTTCGAGTTCTTGGAAGGGTCGGTGTGAATGAGCGTGAATCAATCTATAGAGAAAGTTTAATTCCTGGTTTGTGGTTTTTGGGACTTACATCCTAGCCAATGTGACAACCACGGAGACTCATTGGCCTTGATTGTGATCCGAGGTTGATTTTTGCCCAAAAATGATCGACCAAGTATTGAGTAGTTTTAGACCCGGTTCGAGGGTAAACGAGCCAACGATAAAAACTTATTGCCTTTGGCCATAACTCGACGGTGATATTTGTAAAAAAACGACATTTTGGCCTAGAAAATACGCTTTTCTATTCTTTCGAGACAATGCGGGCATGCGAGCTTTCGAGTTCTCGAAAGGGCTAGTGTGAACGAGCGTGAAACAATCTATAGAGAAAGTTTAATTCTTGGTTTGTGGTTTTTAGGACCTACATCCTAGCCAAAGTGACAACCACGGAGACTCATTGGCCTCGATTGTGATCCGAGGTTGATTTTTTCTCAAAAAAGATCAACCAAGTATTGGGCGATTTTATACCCGGTTCAAGGATAAACAAGCCAACGATAAAAACTTATTACCTTTGGCCATAACTCGAGGCTGATTTTTGCAAAAAAAATTACGTTTTGGCCTAGAAAATACGTTTTTTTTGTTTTTTCAAGATAATGCGGGCTTACGAGCTTTCGAGTTCCTGGAAGGGCCGATGCGAATGAGCGTGAAACAATTTATAAAGAAAATTTAATTCCTGGTTTTAGGTTTTTGGGACCTACATCATTGCAAAAGTGACAACCATAGAGACTCATCGGCCTTGACCGTGAGTCGAGTTTGATTTTTGCCCAAAAATGGCCATCCATGTTTTAAGCGAGTTTTAGACCCGGTTCGATGGCAAACGAGCCAACGATAAAACTCATTGCCTTTGGCCATGACCTTGGGGTTAGTTTTGCCAAAAAACCATGTTTAGGCCGAGAAAATACGATTTTCTAGTTTTTCGAGACAACGCGGGCATCCAAGCTTTCGAGTTCTTGGAAGGGTCGGTGTGAATGAGCGTGAATCAATCTATAGAGAAAGTTTAATTCCTGGTTTGTGGTTTTTGGGACTTACATCCTAGCCAAAGTGACAACCACGGAGACTTATTGGCCTCGATTGTGATGTGAGGTTGATTTTTGCCCAAAAATGATCGACCAAGTATTGGGTAGTTTTAAACCCGAGTTCGAGGGTAAACGAGCCAACGATAAAAACTTATTGCCTTTGGCCATAACTCGACGATGATTTTTGTAAAAAAATGACATTTTGGCCTAGAAAATACGCTTTTCTATTCTTTCGAGATAATGTCGGCTTACGAGCTTTCGAGTTCTCGGAAGGGCCGGTGAGAATGAGTGTGAAACAATCTATAAGGAAAATGTAATTCCCGGTTTTAGGCTTTTGAGACGTACATCATAGCAAAAGTGACAACCATAGAGACTCATCGGCCTCGATCGTGAGATGAGTTTGATTTTTGCCCAAAAATGGCCATCCAAGTTTTGAGCGAGTTTTTAAACCCGGTTCGATGGCAAACGAGCCAACGGTAAAACTCATTGCCTTTGGCCATGACTTTGGGTTGATTTTTGCCAAAAAACCACGTTTGAGCCGAGAAAATACGTTTTTCTAGCTTTTCGAGACAATGCGGGCATGCGACCTTTCGAGTTCTCGGAAGGGCTAGTGTGAACGAGCGTGAAACAATCTATAGAGAAAGTTTAATTCTTGGTTTGTGGTTTTTAGGACCTACATCCTAGCCAAAGTGACAACCACGGAGACTCATTGGCCTCGATTGTGATCCGAGGTTGATTTTTTCCCAAAAAGATCAACCAAGTATTGGGCGATTTTATACCCGAGTTCAAGGATAAACAAGCCAACGATAAAAACTTATTACCTTTGGCCATAACTCGAGGCTGATTTTTGCAAAAAAAATTACGTTTTGGCCTAGAAAATACGTTTTTTTTGTTTTTTCGAGATAATGCGGGCTTACGAGCTTTCGAGTTCTGGAAGGGCCGATGCGAATGAGCGTGAAACAATTTATAAAGAAAATTTAATTCCTGGTTTTAGGTTTTTGGGACCTACATCATTGCAAAAGTGACAACCATAGAGACTCATCGGCCTTAACCGTGAGTCGAGTTTGATTTTTGCCCAAAAATGGCCATCCATGTTTTAAGCGAGTTTTAGACCCGGTTCGAGGGCAAACGATCCAACGATAAAACTCATTGCCTTTGGCCATGACCTTGGGTTGATTTTTGCTAAAAAACCACGTTTAGGCTAAGAAAATACGATTTTCTAGTTTTTCGAGACAACGCGGGCATCCGAGCTTTCGAGTTCTTGGAAGGGTCGGTGTGAATGAGCGTGAATCAATCTATAGAGAAAGTTTACTTCCTGGTTTGTGGTTTTTGGGACTTACATCCTAGCCAATGTGACAACCACGGAGACTCATTGGCCTCGATTGTGATCCGAGGTTGATTTTTGCCCAAAAATGATCGACCAAGTATTGAGTAGTATTAGACCCGAGTTCGAGGGTAAACGAGCCAACGATAAAAACTTATTGCCTTTGGCCATAACTCGACGGTGATTTTTGTAAAAAAACGACATTTTGGCCTAGAAAATACGCTTTTCTATTCTTTCGAGATAATGTCGGCTTACGAGCTTTCGAGTTCTCGGAAGGGCCGGTGAGAATGAGTGTGAAACAATCTATAAGGAAAATGTAATTCCCGGTTTTAGGTTTTTGAGACGTACATCATAGCAAAAGTGACAACCATAGAGACTCATCGGCCTCGATCGTGAGATGAGTTTGATTTTTGCCCAAAAATGGCCATCCAAGTTTTGAGCGAGTTTTTAAACCCGGTTCGATGGCAAACGAGCCAACGGTAAAACTCATTGCCTTTGGCCATGACTTTGGGTTGATTTTTGCCAAAAAACCACGTTTGGGCCGAGAAAATACGTTTTTCTAGCTTTTCGAGACAATGCGGGCATGCGAGCTTTCGAGTTCTCGGAAGGGCTAGTGTGAACGAGCGTGAAACAATCTATAGAGAAAGTTTAATTCTTGGTTTGTGGTTTTTAGGACCTACATCCTAGCCAAAGTGACAACCACGGAGACTCATTGGCCTCGATTGTGATCCGAGGTTGATTTTTTCCCAAAAAGATCAACCAAGTATTGGGCGATTTTATACCCGGTTCAAGGATAAACAAGCCAACGATAAAAACTTATTACCTTTGGCCATAACTCGAGGCTGATTTTTGCTAAAAAAATTACGTTTTGGCCTAGAAAATACGTTTTTTTTGTTTTTTCGAGATAATGCGGGCTTACGAGCTTTCGAGTTCTGGAAGGGCCGATGCGAATGAGCGTGAAACAATTTATAAAGAAAATTTAATTCCTGGTTTTAGGTTTTTGGGACCTACATCATTGCAAAAGTGACAACCATAGAGACTCATCGGCCTTAACCGTGAGCCGAGTTTGATTTTTGCCCAAAAATGGCCATCCATGTTTTAAGCGAGTTTTAGACCCGGTTCGAGGGCAAACGATCCAACGATAAAACTCATTGCCTTTGGCCATGACCTTGGGTTGATTTTTGCTAAAAAACCACGTTTAGGCTAAGAAAATACGATTTTCTAGTTTTTCGAGACAACGCGGGCATCCGAGCTTTCGAGTTCTTGGAAGGGTCGGTGTGAATGAGCGTGAATCAATCTATAGAGAAAGTTTACTTCCTGGTTTGTGGTTTTTGGGACTTACATCCTAGCCAATGTGACAACCACGGAGACTCATTGGCCTCGATTGTGATCCGAGGTTGATTTTTGCCCAAAAATGATCGACCAAGTATTGAGTAGTATTAGACCCGAGTTCGAGGGTAAACGAGCCAACGATAAAAACTTATTGCCTTTGGCCATAACTCGACGGTGATTTTTGTAAAAAAACGACATTTTGGCCTAGAAAATACGCTTTTCTATTCTTTCGAGATAATGTCGGCTTACGAGCTTTCGAGTTCTCGGAAGGGCCGGTGAGAATGAGTGTGAAACAATCTATAAGGAAAATGTAATTCCTGGTTTTAGGTTTTTGAGACGTACATCATAGCAAAAGTGACAACCATAGAGACTCATCGGCCTCGATCGTGAGATGAGTTTGATTTTTGCCCAAAAATGGCCATCCAAGTTTTGAGCGAGCTTTTAAACCCGGTTCGATGGCAAACGAGCCAACGGTAAAACTCATTGCCTTTGGCCATGACTTTGGGTTGATTTTTGCCAAAAAACCACGTTTGGGCCGAGAAAATACGTTTTTCTAGCTTTTCGAGACAATGCGGGCATGCGAGCTTTCGAGTTCCCGGAAGGGCTAGTGTGAACGAGCGTGAAACAATCTATAGAGAAAGTTTAATTCTTGGTTTGTGGTTTTTAGGACCTACATCCTAGCCAAAGTGACAACCACGGAGACTCATTGGCCTCGATTGTGATCCGAGGTTGATTTTTTCCCAAAAAGATCAACCAAGTATTGGGCGATTTTATACCCAGTTCAAGGATAAACAAGCCAACGATAAAAACTTATTACCTTTGGCCATAACTCGAGGCTGATTTTTGCTAAAAAAATTACGTTTTGGCCTAGAAAATACGTTTTTTTTGTTTTTTCGAGATAATGCGGGCTTACGAGCTTTCGAGTTCTCGGAAGGGCCGATGCGAATGAGCGTGAAACAATTTATAAAGAAAATTTAATTCCCGGTTTTAGGTTTTTGGGACCTACATCATTGCAAAAGTGACAACCATAGAGACTCATCGGCCTTAACCGTGAGCCGAGTTTGATTTTTGCCCAAAAATGGCCATCCATGTTTTAAGCGAGTTTTAGACCCGGTTCGAGGGCAAACGATCCAACGATAAAACTCATTGCCTTTGGCCATGACCTTGGGTTGATTTTTGCTAAAAAACCACGTTTAGGCTAAGAAAATACGATTTTCTAGTTTTTCGAGACAACGCGGGCATCCGAGCTTTCGAGTTCTTGGAAGGGTCGGTGTGAATGAGCGTGAATCAATCTATAGAGAAAGTTTAATTCTCGGTTTGTGGTTTTTGGGACTTACATCCTAGCCAATGTGACAACCACGGAGACTCATTGGCCTCGATTGTGATCCGAGGTTGATTTTTGCCCAAAAATGATCGACCAAGTATTGAGTAGTATTAGACCCGAGTTCGAGGGTAAACGAGCCAACGATAAAAACTTATTGCCTTTGGCCATAACTCGACGGTGATTTTTGTAAAAAAACGACATTTTGGCCTAGAAAATACGCTTTTCTATTCTTTCGAGATAATGTCGGCTTACGAGCTTTCGAGTTCTCGGAAGGGCCGGTGAGAATGAGTGTGAAACAATCTATAAGGAAAATGTAATTCCCGGTTTTAGGTTTTTGAGACGTACATCATAGCAAAAGTGACAACCATAGAGACTCATCGGCCTCGATCGTGAGATGAGTTTGATTTTTGCCCAAAAATGGCCATCCAAGTTTTGAGCGAGTTTTTAAACCCGAGTTCGATGGCAAACGAGCCAACGGTAAAACTCATTGCCTTTGGCCATGACTTTGGGTTGATTTTTGCCAAAAAACCACGTTTGGGTCGAGAAAATACGTTTTTCTAGCTTTTCGAGACAATGCGGGCATGCGAGCTTTCGAGTTCTCGGAAGGGCTAGTGTGAACGAGCGTGAAACAATCTATAGAGAAAGTTTAATTCTTGGTTTGTGGTTTTTAGGACCTACATCCTAGCCAAAGTGACAACCACGGAGACTCATTGGCCTCGATTGTGATCCGAGGTTGATTTTTTCCCAAAAAAGATCAACCAAGTATTGGGCGATTTTATACCCGGTTCAAGGATAAACAAGCCAACGATAAAAACTTATTACCTTTGGCCATAACTCGAGGCTGATTTTTGCTAAAAAAATTACGTTTTGGCCTAGAAAATACGTTTTTTTGTTTTTTCGAGATAATGCGGGCTTACGAGCTTTCGAGTTCTCGGAAGGGCCGATGCGAATGAGCGTGAAACAATTTATAAAGAAAATTTAATTCCCGGTTTTAGGTTTTTGGGACCTACATCATTGCAAAAGTGACAACCATAGAGACTCATCGGCCTTAACCGTGAGCCGAGTTTGATTTTTGCCCAAAAATGGCCATCCATGTTTTAAGCGAGTTTTAGACCCGGTTCGAGGGCAAACGATCCAACGATAAAACTCATTGCCTTTGGCCATGACCTTGGGTTGATTTTTGCTAAAAAACCACGTTTAGGCTAAGAAAATACGATTTTCTAGTTTTTCGAGACAACGCGGGCATCCGAGCTTTCGAGTTCTTGGAAGGGTCGGTGTGAATGAGCGTGAATCAATCTATAGAGAAAGTTTAATTCCCGGTTTGTGGTTTTTGGGACTTACATCCTAGCCAATGTGACAACCACGGAGACTCATTGGCCTCGATTGTGATCCGAGGTTGATTTTTGCCCAAAAATGATCGACCAAGTATTGGGTAGTTTTAGACCCGGTTCGAGGGTAAACGAGCCAACGATAAAAACTTATTGCCTTTGGCCATAACACGACGGTGATATTTGTAAAAAAACGACATTTTGGCCTAGAAAATACGCTTTTCTATTCTTTCGAGATAATGTCGGCTTACGAGCTTTCGAGTTCTCGGAAGGGCCGGTGAGAATGAGCGTGAAACAATCTATAAGGAAAATGTAATTCCTGGTTTTAGGTTTTTGGGACCTACATCATAGCAAAAGTGACAACCACGGAGACTCATCGGCCTCGACCGTGAGCTGAGTTTGATTTTTGCCCAAAAATGGCCATCCAAGTTTTAAGCGAGTTTTAGACCCACTTCGATGGCAAACGAGCCAACGATAAAACTGCATTGCCTTTGGCCATGACCTTGGGGTGATTTTTGCCAAAAAACCACGTTTAGGTCGAGAAAATACGATTTTCTAGTTTTTCGAGACAACGCGGGCATGCGAGCTTTCGAGTTCTTGGAAGGGCCGATGTGAACGAGCATGAATCAATCTATAGAGAAAGTTTAATTCTTGGTTTGTGGTTTTTGGGACCTACATCCTAGCCAAAGTGACAACCACGGAGACTCGTTGGCCTCGATTGTGATCCGAGGTTGATTTTTGCCCAAAAACGATCAACCAAGTATTGGGCGAGTTTTAGACCTAGTTCGAGGATAAACGAGCCAACGATAATAACTTATTGCCTTTGGCCATAACACGAGGGTGATTTTTGCAAAAAAATGACGTTTTGGCCTAGAAAATACGCTTTTTTATTCTTTCGAGATAATGCGGCTTACGAGCTTTCAAGTTCTGGAAGGGCCGGTGAGAATATCGTAAAACAATCTATAAAGAAAATGTAATTCCTGGTTTGAGGTTTTTGAGACCTACATCGTAGCAAAAGTGACAACCACAGAGACTCATCGGCCTCGACCGTGAGTCGAGTTTGATTTTCGTCCAAAAATGGCCATCCATGTTTTAAGCGAGTTTTAGACCCGGTTCGATGGCAAATGAGCCAACGATAAAACTCATTGCCTTTGTCTACGACCTTGGGGTGATTGTTGCCAAAAAACCACGTTTAGGCCGAGAAAATACGCCTTTCTAGTTTTTCTAGACAATGCGGGCATGCGAGCTTTCGAGTTCCTAGAAGGGCCGGTGTGAACGAGTGTGAAACAACCTATAGAGAAAGCGTAATTCTTCGTTTGTGATTTTTGGGACCTACATCCTAGCCAAAGTGATAACCACGGAGACTCATTGGCCTCGATTGTGATGCGAGGTTGATTTTTGCCAAAAAAGATCAACCAAGTATTAAGCGAGTTTTATACCCGAGTTCGAGGGTAAACGAGCCAACGATAAAAACTTATTACCTTTGGCCATAACTCGAGGCTGATTTTTGCAAAAAAAATTACGTTTTGGCCTAAAAAATACGTTTTTTTTGTTTTTCAAGATAATGCGGGCTTACGAGCTTTCGAGTTCCTGGAAGGGCCGGTGCGAATGAACGTGAAACAATCTATAAAGAAAATGTAATTCCTGGTTTTAGGTTTTGGGACCTACATCATAGCAAAAGTGACAACCATAGAGACTTATCGGCCTCGACCGTGAGTCGAGTTTGATTTTTGCCCAAAAATGACCATCCAAGTTTTAAGCGAGTTTTAGACCCGGTTCGAAGGCAAACGAGCAAATGGTAAAACTCATTGCCTTTGGCCATGACCTTGGGGTGATTTTTGCCGAAAAACCACGTTTAGGCCGAGAAAATACGTTTTTCTAGCTTTTCGAGACAATGCGAGCATGCGAGCTTTCGAGTTCTTGGAAGGGCCATTGTGAACGAGCGTGAAACTATCTATAGAGAAAGTTTAATTGCTGGTTTATGGTTTTTGGGACCTACATCCTTGTCAAAGCGACAACCACGGAGACTCATTAGCCTCGATTGTGATGCGAGGTTGATTTTTACCCAAAAACGATCAACCAAGTATTGGGCGGTTTTATACCTAGTTCGAGGGTAAACGAGCCAACGATAAAAACTTATTACCTTTGGGCATAACTCGAGGCTGATTTTTGCGAAAAAAATTACGCTTTGGCCTAGAAAATACGTTTTTTTAGTTTTTTCGAGATAATGCGGGCTTACGAGCTTTCGAGTTCCGGGAAGGGCCGGTGTGAATGAGCATGAAACAATCTATAAAGAAAATGTAATTCCTGGTTTTAGGTTTTTGGGACCTACATCATAGCAAAAGTGACAACCATAGAGACTCATCGGCCTCGACCGTGAGCTGAGTTTGATTTTTGCCCAAAAATAGACATCCAAGTTTTAAGCGAGTTTTAGACCCGGTTCGAAGGCAAACGAGCCAATGGTAAAACTCATTGCCTTTGGCCATGACCTTGGGGTGATTTTTGCCAAAAAACCACGTTTAGGCCGAGAAAATACGTTTTTCTAGCTTTTCGAGACAATGCGAGCATGCTAGATTTCGAGTTCCTGGAAGGGCCGGTGTGAACGAGCGTGAAACTATCTATAGAGAAAGTTTAATTTCCGGTTTGTGGTTTTTGGGGCCTACATCCTTGCCAAATCGACAACCACGGAGACTCATTGGCCTCGATTGTGATCCGAGGTTGATTTTTGCCCAAAAACGATCAACCAAGTATTGGGCCGTTTTATACCCGGTTCGAGGGTAAACGAGCCAACGATAAAAACTTATTACCTTTGGGCATAAACCGAGGCTGATTTTTGCAAAAAAAAATTACGTTTTGGCCTAGAAAATACGTTTTTTTAGTTTTTCGAGATAATGCGGGCTTACGAGCTTTCGAGTTCTCGGAAGGGCCGGTGCGAATGAGCGTGAAACAATCTATAAAGAAAATGTAATTCCTGGTTTTAGGTTTTTGGGACCTACATCATAGCAAAAGTGACAACCATAGAGACTCATCGTTCTCGACCAGTGAGCTGAGCTTGATTTTCGCCCAAAAATGACCATCCAAGTTTTGAGCAATTTTAAACCCGGTTCGATGGCAAACGAGCCAACGGTAAAACTCATTGCCTTTGGCCATGACCTCGGGGTGATTTTTGCCAAAAAACCACGTTTAGGCCGAGAAAATACGTTTTTCTAGCTTTTCGAGACAATGCGAGCATGCGAGCTTTCGAGTTCCTGGAAGGGCCGGTGTGAACGAGCGTGAAACAATCTATAAAGAAAGTTTAATTCCTAGTTTGTGGTTTTTGGGACCTACATCCTAGCCAAAGTGACAACCACGGAGACTCATTGGCCTCGATTGTGATCCGAGGTTGATTTTTGCCCAACAAGGATCAACCAAGTATTGGGTAGTTTTAGACCCGGTTCGAGGGAAACGAGCCAACGATAAAAACTTATTGCCTTTAGCTATAACTCGAGGGTGATTTTTGCAAAAAAAATGACGTTTTAGCCTAGAAAATACGTTTTTTTAGTTTTTTCGAGATAATGTGGGCTTACGAGCTTTCAAGTTCCTAGAAAGGCCGGTGACAATGAGCGTGAAACAATCTATAAAGAAAATATAATTCCCGGTTTTAGGTTTTTGGGACCTACATCATAGCAAAAGTGACAACCACAGAGACTCATCGGCCTCGACCGTGAACCGAGTTTAATTTTTGCCCAAAAATGGCCATCCAAGTTTTAAGCGAGTTTTAGACCCGGTTCGATGGCAAACGAGCCAACGATAAAGCTCAATACCTTTGGCCATGACCTTGGGGTGATTTTTGCCAAAAAACCACGTTTAGGCCGAGAAAATACGATTTTCTAGTTTTTCGAGACAACGCGGGCATGCGAGCTTTCGAGTTCTTGGAAGGGCCGATGTGAATGATCATGAATCAATCTATAGAGAAAGTTTAATTCTTAGTTTGTGGTTTTTGGGACCTACATCCTAGCCAAAGTGACAACCACAGAGACTCATTGGCCTCGATTGTGATCCGAGGTTGATTTTTTCCCAAAAAGATCAACCAAGTATTGGGCGGTTTAAACCCGGTTCGAGGGTAAATGAGCCAACGATAAAAACTTATTACCTTTGGCCATAACCCGAGGATGATTTTTGCAAAAAAAATTACGTTTTGGCCTAAAAAATATGTTTTTTTAGTTTTTTCGAGATAATACGGGCTTACGAGCTTTTGGGTTCCTGGAAGGGCCGGTGCGAATGAGCGTGAAACAATCTATAAAGAAAATGTAATTCTTGGTTTTAGATTTTTGGGACCTACATCATAGCAAAAGTGACAACCATAGAGACTCATCGGCCTCGACCGTGAGCCGAGTTTGATTTTTGCCCGTAAATGGCCATCCAAGTTTTAAGCGAGTTTTAGACCCGGTTCGATCGCAAACGAGCCAACGATAAAACTCATTGCCTTTGGCCATGACCTTGGGGTGTGTTTTGCCAAAAAACCATGTTTAGGCCGAGAAAATACGACTTTCTAGTTTTCCGAGACAACGCGGGCATGCGAGCTTTCGAGTTCTTGGAAGGGTCGGTGTGAACGAGCGTGAATCAATCTATAGAGAAAGTTTAATTCCTGGTTTGTGGTTTTTGGGACTTACATCCTAGCCAAAGTGACAACTACGGAGACGCATTGGCTTCGATTGTGATACGAGGTTGATTTTTGCCAAAAAATGATCGACCATGTATTGGGCAGTTTTAGACCCGGTTCGAGGGTAAACGAGCCAACGATAAAAACTTATTGACTTTGGCCATAACACGAGAGTGATTGTTGCCAAAAAAACGACGTTTTGGCCCAAAAAATACGTTTTTCTAGTCTTTCAAGATAATGTCGGCTTACGAGCTTTCGAGTTCCTGGAAGGGTCGGTGAGAATGAGCATAAAACAATCTATAAAGAAAATGTAGTTCCCGGTTTGAGGTTTTTGGGCCCTACATCATAGCAAAAGTGACAACCATAGAGACTCATCGTTCTCCACCGTGAGCTAAGTTTGATTTTCGCCCAAAAATGGCCATCCAAGTTTTGAGCGGTTTTAACCCCGGTTCGATGGCAAACGAGCCAATGGTAAAACTCATTGCCTTTGGCCATGACCTTGGGGTGATTTTTGCCAAAAAACCACGTTTAGGCCGAGAAAATACACCTTTCTAGTTTTTCTAGACAATGCGGGCATGCGAGCTTTCGAGTTCCTATAAGGGCCGGTGTGAACGAGTGTAAAACAATCTATAGAGAAAGTGCAATTCCTGGTTTGTGATTTTTGGGACCTACATCCTAGCAAAAGTGATAACCACGGAGACTCATTGGCCTCGATTGTCATCCGAGGTTCATTTTTGCCCATAAATGATCGACCAAGTATTGGGTAGTTTTAGACCCGGTTCGAGGGTAAACGAGCCAACGATAAAAACTTATTGCCTTTGGCCATAACCCGAGGATGATTTTTGCAAAAAAAATTACATTTTGGCCTAGAAAATACGCTTTTTTAGTTTTTCGAGATAATGCGGGCTTACGAGCTTTTGAGTTCTGGAAGGGCCGGTGCGAATGAGCGTGAAACAATCTATAAAGAAAATGTAATTCTTGGTTTTAGGTTTTTGGGACCTACATCATAGCAAAAGTGACAACCATAGAGACTCATCGGCCTCGGCCGTGAGTCGAGTTTGATTTTTGCCCAAAAATGGCCATCCAAGTTTTAAGCGAGTTTTAGACCCGAGTTCGATGGCAAACGAGCCAACGATAAAACTCATTGCCTTTGTCTATGACCTTGGGGTGATTTTTGCCAAAAAACCACGTTTAGGCGAGAAAATACGCCTTTCTAGTTTTTCTAGACAATGCGGGCATGCGAGCTTTCGAGTTCCTAGAAGGGCCGGTGTGAACGAGTGTGAAACAATCTATAGAGAAAGTGTAATTCCTGGTTTGTGATTTTTGGGACCTACATCCTAGCCAAAGTGACAACCACGGAGACTCGTTGGCCTCGATTGTGATGCGAGGTTGATTTTTGCCCAAAAACGATCGACCAAGTATTGGGCGAGTTTTATACCCGGTTCGAGGGTAAACGAGCCAACGATCAAAACTTATTACCTTTGGCCATAACACGAGGCTGATTTTTGCAAAAAAAATTATGTTTTAGCCTAGAAAATACGTTTTTTTGTTTGTTCGAGATAATGCGGGCTTACGAGCTTTCGAGTTCCTGGAAGGGCGGTGCGAATGAGCGTGAAACAATCTAGAAAGAAAATGTAATTCCCGGTTTTAGGTTTTCGGGACCTACATCATAGCAAAAGTGACAACCATAGAGACTTATCGGCCTCGACCAGTGAGTCGAGTTTGATTTTTGCCCAAAAATGACCATCCAAGTTTTAAGCGAGTTTTAGACCTAGTTCGAAGGCAAACGAGCCAATGGTAAAACTCATTGCCTTTGGCCATGACCTTGGGGTGATTTTTGCCAAAAAACCACGTTTAGGCGAGAAAATACGTTTTTCTAGCTTTTCGAGACAATGCGAGCATGCGAGCTTTCGAGTTCCTGGAAGGGCGGTGTGAACGAGTGTGAAACAATCTATAGAGAAAGTGTAATTCCTGGTTTGTGGTTTTTGGGACCTACCTCTAGCCAAAGTGACAACCACGGAGACTCATTGGCCTCGATTGTGATGCGAGGTTGATTTTTGACCAAAAAATGATCGACCAAGTATTGGGTAGTCTTAGACCCGGTTCGAGGGTAAACGAGCCAATGATAAAAACTTGTTGCCTTTGGCCATAACACGAGGGTGATTTTTGCAAAAAAACGACGTTTTGGCCAAGAAAATACGCTTTTCTAGTCTTTCGAGATATTGTTGGCTTACGAGCTTTCGAGTTCTGGAAGGGCCGGTGAGATTGAGCGTAAAACAATCTATAAAGAAAATGTAATTCCTGGTTTGAGGTTTTTGGGACCTACATCATAGCAAAAGTGACAACCACGGAGACTCATCGGCCTCGACCAGTGAGTCGAGTTTGATTTTTGCCCAAAAATGGCCATCCAAGTTTTAAGCGAGTTTTAGACCTAGTTCGATGGCAAACGAGCCAACAATAAAACTCATTGCCTTTGGCCATGACCTTGGGGTGATTTTTGCCAAAAAACCACGTTTAGGTCGAGAAAATACGATTTTCTAGTTTTTCGAGACAACGCGGGCATGCGAGCTTTCGAGTTCTTTGAAGGGCCGGTGACAATGAGCGTGAAACAATCTATAAAGAAAATGTAATTCCTGGTTTTAGGTTTTTGGGACCTACATCATAGCAAAAGTGACAACCATAGAGACTCATCGGCCTCGGCCAGTGAGTTGAGTATGATTTTCGCCCAAAAATGGCCATCAATGTTTTGAGCGAGTTTTATACCCGGTTCGATGGCAAAGGAGCCAACGATAAAACTCATTTCCTTTGTCTATGTCCTTGGGGTGATTTTTACCAAAAAACCACGTTTAGGCCGACAAAATACACCTTTCTAGTTTTTCTAGACAATGCGGGCATGCGAGCTTTCGAGTTCTTAGAAGGGCCGATGTGAACGAGTGTGAAACAATCTATAGAGAAAGTGTAATTCCTGGTTTGTGATTTTTGGGACCTACATCCTAGCCAAAGTGATAACGACGGAGACTCGTTGGCCTCGATTGTCATCCGAGGTTCATTTTTGCCCAAAAATGATCGACCAAGTATTGGGCGGTTTTAGACCCGAGTTCGAGGGTAAACGAGCCAATGATAAAAACGTATTGCCTCTTGCCATAACTCGAGGGTGATTTTTGCAAAAAAATGACGTTTTGGCCCGAGAAAATACGTTTTTTTAGTCTTTCGAGATAATGTCGGCTTACGAGCTTTCGAGTTCCTCGAAGGGCCGGTGAGAATAGCGTAAAACAATCTATGAAGAAAATGTAATTCTTCTTTTGAGGTTTTTGGGACCTACATCATAGCAAAAGTGACAACCACGGAGACTCATCGGCCTCGACCAGTGAGTCGAGTTTGATTTTCGCCCAAAAATGGCCATCCAAGTTTTGAGCGAGTTTTAAACCCGAGTTCGATGGCAAACGAGCCAACGGTAAAACTCATTGCCTTTGGCCATTACTTTGGGGTGATTTTTGCCAAAAAAACCACGTTTAGGCCGAGAAAATACGTTTTTCTAGCTTTTCGAGACAATGCGGGCATGCGAGCTTTCGAGTTCCTGGAAGGGCCGGTGTGAACGAGCGTGAAACATTCTATAGAGAAAATTTAATTCCCGGTTTATGGTTTTTGGGACCTACATCCTAGCCAAAGTGACAACCACGGAGACTCATTGGCCTCGATTGTGATCCGAGGTTGATTTTTGCCCAAAAATGATCGACCAAGTATTGGGCGATTTTAGACCCGGTTCGAGGGTAAACGAGCCAACGATAAAAACTTATTGCCTTTGATCATAACTCGACGGTGATTTTTGCAAAAAAAATGACATTTTGGCCTAAAAAATAAGCTTTTTTATTCTTTCGAGATAATGCTGGCTTACGAGCTTTCGAGTTCTCGGAAGGGCGGTGAGAATGAGCGTAAAACAATCTATAAAGAAAATGTAATTCCTGGTTTTAGGTTTTTGGGACCTACATCGTAGCAAAAGTGACAACCACAGAGACTCATCGGCCTCGACCGTGAGCCGAGTTTGATTTTCGCCCAAAAATGGCCATCCAAGTTTTAAGCGAGTTTTAGACCCGGTTCGATGGCAAACGAGCCAACGATAAAACTCATTGCCTTTGGCCATGACCTTGGGGTGATTTTTTCCAAAAAACCACGTTTAGGCCGAGAAAATACGATTTTCTAGTTTTTCGAGACAACGCGGGCATGCGAGCTTTCGAGTTCTTGGAAGGGTCGATGTGAACGAGCATGAATCAATCTATAGAGAAAGTTTAATTGATGGTTTGTGGTTTTTGAGACCTACATCCTAGCCAAAGTGACAACCACAAAGACTCATTGGCCTCGATTGTGATCCGAGGTTGATTTTTGCCCAAAAAGATCAACCAAGTATCGGGCGCTTTAGACCCGGTTCGAGGGTAAACGAGCCAACGATAATAACTTATTGCCTTTGGCCATAACCCGAGGGTGATTTTTACAAAAAAATTACGTTTTGGCCTAGAAAATACGCTTTTCTATTCTTTCGAGATAATGTCGGTTACGAGCTTTCGAGTTCCTGGAAGGGCCGGTGAGAATGGGCGTAAAAAAATCTATAAAGAAAATGTAATTCCCGGTTTGAGGTTTTTGAGACCTAAATCGTAGCAAAAGTGACAACCACGGAGACTCATCGGCCTCGACCATGAGCCGAGTTTGATTTTCGTCCAAAAATGGCCATCCATGTTTTGAGCAGTTTTAGACCCGGCTCGATGGCAAATTAGCCAATGATAAAACTCATTGCCTTTGTCTATGACCTTGGGGTGATTGTTGCCAAAAAACCACGTTTAGGCCGAGAAAATATGCCTTTCTAGTTTTTCTAGACAATGCGGGCATGCGAGCTTTTGAGTTCCTAGAAGGGCCGGTGTGAACGAGTGTGAAACAACCTATAGAGAAAGTGTAATTCCCGGTTTGTGGTTTTTGAGACCTACATCCTAGCCAAAGTGACAACCACAGAGACTCATTGGCCTCGATTGTGATCCGAGGTTGATTTTTGCCCAAAAATGATCGACCAAGTATCGGGCGCTTTTAGACCCGGTTCGAGGGTAAACGAGCCAACGATAAAAACTTATTGCCTCCGGCCATAACTCGAGGGTGATTTTTGCAAAAAAACGACGTTTTGGCCCGTAAAATACGCTTTTTTAGTCTTTCGAGATAATGTCGGCTTACGAGCTTTCGAGTTCCCGGAAGGACCGGTGAAAATAGCGTAAAACAATCTATGAAGAAAATGTAATTCTTCTTTTGAGGTTTTTGGGACCTACATCATAGCAAAAGTGACAACCACGGAGACTCATCGGCCTCGACCGTGAGCCGAGTTTGATTTTCACCCAAAAATGGCCATCCAAGTTTTGAGCGAGTTTTAAACCCGGTTCGATGGGAAACGAGCCAACGATAAAACTCATTGCCTTTGGCCATGACTTTGGGGTGATTTTTGCCAAAAAACCACGTTTAGGTCGAGAAAATACGTTTTTCTAGCTTTTCGAGACAATGCGGGCATGTGAGCTTTCGAGTTCCTGGAAGGGTCGGTGTGAACGAGCGTGAAACAATCTATAGAGAAAGTTTAATTCCCGGTTTGTGGTTTTTGGGACCTACATCCTAGCCAAAGTGACGACCACGGAGACTCATTGGCCTCGAATATGATCCGAGGTTGATTTTTGCCCAAAAATGATTGACCAAGTATTGGGCGGTTTTAGACCCGGTTCGAGGGTAAACGAGCCAACGATAAAAACTTATTGCCTTTGGCCATAACTCGACGGTGATTTTTGCAAAAAAATGACATTTTTGCCTAAAAAATACGCTTTTCTATTCTTTCGAGATAATGTCGGCTTACGAGCTTTCGAGTTCTCGGAAGGGCCGGTGAGAATGAGCGTGAAACAATCTATAAAGAAAATATAATTCCCGGTTTTAGGTTTTTGGGACCTACATCATAGCAAAAATGACAACCATAGAGACTCATCGGCCTCGACCGTGAGCGGAGTTTGATTTTTGCCCAAAAATGGCCATCCAAGTTTTAAGCGAGTTTTAGACCCGGTTCGATGGCAAACGAGCCAACGATAAAATTCATTACCTTTGGCCATGACCTTGGGGTGATTTTTGCCAAAAAACCACGTTTAGGCCGAGAAAATACAATTTTCTAGTTTTTCGAGACAACGCGAGCATGCGAGCTTTCGCGTTCTTGGAAGTGGCCGATGTGAACGAGCATGAATCAATCTATAGAGAAAGTTTAATTCTTGGTTTGTGGTTTTTGGGACCTACATCCTAGCCAAAGTGACAACCACAGAGACTCATTGGCCTCGATTGTGATCCGAGGTTGATTTTTGCCCAAAAAAGATCAACCAAGTATCGGGCGCTTTTAGACCCAGCTCGAGGGTAAACGAGCCAACGGTAATAACTTATTCCCTTTGGCCATAACCCGAGGGTGATTTTTGCAAAAAACGACGTTTTGGCCTAGAAAATACGCTTTTCTATTCTTTCGAGATAATGCCGGTTACGAGCTTTCGAGTTCTCGGAAGTGGCCGGTGAGAATGGGCGTAAAACAATCTATAAAGAGAATTTAATTCCTGGTTTGAGGTTTTTGAGACCTACATCGTAGCAAAAGTGACAACCACAGAGACTCATCGGCCTCGACCGTCGACTCGAGTTTCATTTTCGCCAAAAAATGGCCATCCATGTTTTGAGCGGTTTTAGACCCGGTTCGATTGCAAATGAGCCAACGATAAAACTCATTGCCTTTGTCTATGACCTTGGGGTGATTGTTGCTAAAAAAACACGTTTAGGTCGAGAAAATACGCCTTTCTAGTTTTTCTAGACAATGCGGGCATGCGAGCTTTCGAGTTCCTAGAAGGGCCGGTGTGAACGAGTGTGAAACAACCTATAGAGAAAGTGTAATTCCCGGTTTGTGATTTTTGGGACCTACATCCTAGCCAAAGTGAGAACCACGGAGACTCATTGGCCTCGATTGTGATCCGAGGTTGATTTTTGTCCAAAAAAGATCAACCAAGTATTGGGCGATTTTAGACCCGGTTCGAGGGTAAACGAGCCAACGATAAAAACTTATTACCTTTGGCCATAACTCGAGGATGATTTTTGCAAAAAAAATTACGTTTTGGCCTAGAAAATACGTTTTTTTAGTTTTTTCGAGATAATGCCGGCTTACGAGCTTTCGAGTTCCCGGAAGAGCCGGTGCGAATGAGCATGAAACAATTTATAAAGAAAATGTAATTCTTGGTTTTAGGTTTTTGAGACCTACATCGTAGCAAAAGTGACAACCACAGAGACTCATCGGCCTCGACCGTGAGCTGAGTTTGATTTTTGCCCAAAAATGGCCATCCAAGTTTTGCGCGAGTTTTAAACCCAGTTCGATGGCAAACGAGCCAATGGTAAAACTCATTGCCTTTGCCCATGACCTTGGGATGATTTTTGCCAAAAAACCACGTTTAGGCCGAGAAAATACGTTTTTTTAGCTTTTCGAGACAATGCGAGCATGCGAACTTTCGAGTTCCCGGAAGGGCCGGTGTGAACGAGCGTGAAACTATTTATAGAGAAAGTTTAATTCCCGGTTTGTGGTTTTTGGGACCTACATCCTTGCCAAAGCGACAACCACGGAGACTCATTGGCCTCGATTATGATCCGAGGTTGATTTTTGCCCAAAAAAGATCAACCAAGTATCGGGCGCTTTTATACCCAGTTCAAGGGTAAACGAGCCAACGATAAAAACTTATTACCTTTGGCCATAACTCGAGGCTGATTTTTGCAAAAAAAATTACGTTTTGGCCTAGAAAATACGTTTTTTTTGTTTTTTCGAGATAATGCGGGCTTACGAGGTTTCGAGTTCTCGGAAGGACAGATTGCGAATGAGCTTGATACAATCTATAAAGAAAATGTAATTCCCGGTTTTAGGTTTTTGGGACCTACATCATAGCAAAAGTGACAACCATAGAGACTCATCGACCTCGACCGTGAGCCGAGTTTGATTTTTGCCCAAAAATGCCATCCAAGTTTTAAGCGAGTTTTAGACCTAGTTCGATGGCAAACGAGCCAATGATAAAACTCATTGCCTTTGGCCATGACCTTGGGGTGATTTTTACCAAAAAACCACGTTTTGGGTGAGAAAATACGATTTTCTAGTTTTTCGAGACAACGCGGGCATGTGAGCTTTCGAGTTCTTGGAAGGGCCGATGTGAATGAGCATGAATCAATCTATAGAGAAAGTTTAATTCTTGGTTTGTGGTTTTTGGGACCTACATCCTAGCCAAAGTGACAACCACAGAGACTCATTGGCCTCGATTGTGATCCGAGGTTGATTTTTGCCCAAAAAAGATCCACTAAGTATTGGGCGCTTTTAGACCCGGTTCGAGGGTAAACCAGCCAACGATAATAACTTATTGCCTTTGGCCATAACCCGAGGGTGATTTTTGCAAAAAAACGACGTTTTGGCATAGAAAATACGCTTTTCTATTCTTTCGAGATAATGTCGGTTACGAGCTTTCGAGTTCTTGGAAGGGCCGGTGAGAATGGACGTAAAACAATCTATAAAGAAAATGTAATTCCCGGTTTGAGGTTTTTGAGAGCTACATCGTAGCAAAAGTGACAACCACGAGACTCATCGGCCTCGACCGTGAGCCGAGTTTGATTTTCGCCCAAAAATGGCCATCCATGTTTTAAGCGAGTTTTAGACCCGGTTCGATGGCAAACAAGCCAACGATAAAACTCATTGCCTTTGGCCATGACCTTGGGGTGAGTTTTCCCAAAAAACCATGTTTAGGCCGAGAAAATACGATTTTCTAGTTTTTCGAGACAACGCGGGCATGCAAGCTTTCGAGTTCTTGGAAGGGTCGGTGTGAACGAGCGTGAATCAATCTATAGAGAAAGTTTAATTCCTGGTTTGTGGTTTTTGGGACTTACATCCTAGCCAAAGTGACAACTACGGAGACTCATTGGCCTCGATTGTGATCCGAGGTTGATTTTTGGCCAAAAATGATCGACCAAGTATTGGGCGGTTTTAGACCCGGTTCGAGGGTAAACGAGCCAACGATAAAAAGTTATTGCCTTTGGCCATAACTCGAGAGTGATTTTTGCCAAAAAAGATGTTTTGGCTCGGAAAATACGCTTTTCTAGTCTTTCGAGATAATGGTGGCTTACGAGCTTTCGAGTTCTGGAAGGGCCGGTGAGAATGAGCATAAAACAATCTATAAAGAAAATGAAATTCCTGGTTTGAGGTTTTTGGGACCTACATCATAGCAAAAGTGACAACCACAGAGACTCATCGGCCTCGACCGTGAGTTGAGTTTGATTTTCGCCCAAAAATGGCCATCCAAGTTTTGAGCGAGTTTTAAACCCGAGTTCGATGACAAACGAGCCAATGGTAAAACTCATTGCCTTTGGCCATGACCTTGGGGTGATTTTTGCCAAAAAACAACGTTTAGGCCGAGAAAATACGTTTTTCTAGCTTTTCGAGACAATGCGAGCATGCGAGCTTTCGAGTTCCTTGAAGGGCCGGTGTCAACGAGTGTGAAACTATCTACAGAGAAAGTTTAATTCCTAATTTATGGTTTTTGGGACCTACATCATTGCCAAAGTGACAACCACGGAGACTCATTGCCTCAATCGTGATCCGAGGTTGATTTTTGCCCAAAAAGGATCAACCAAGTATTGGGTAGTTTTAGACCTAGTTCGAGGGTAAACGAGCCAACGATAAAAGCTTATTGCCGTTGGCCATAACCTCGGGGTGATTTTTGCAAAAAAATAACGTTTTGGCCTAGAAAATACGTTTTCTTAGTTTTTTCGAGATAATGCGGGCTTATGAGCTTTCGAGTTCCTGGAAGGTTCGGTGAGAATGAGCGTGAAACCATCTATAAAGAAAATGTAATTCCTAGTTTTAGGTTTTTGGGACTTACATCATAGCAAAAGTGACAACCATAGAGACTCATCGGCCTCGACCGTGAGCCGAGTTTGATTTTTGCCCAAAAATGGTCATCCAAGTTTTAAGCGAGTTTTAGACCCGAGTTCGATGGCAAACGAGCCAACGATAAAACTCATTGCCTTTGGCCATGACCTTGGGGTGATTTTTGCCAAAAAACCACGTTGAGGCCGAGAAAATACGATTTTCTAGTTTTTAGAGACAACGCGAGCATGCGAGCTTTCGAGTTCTTGGAAGGGGCGGTGTGAACGAGCATGAAACAATCTATAGAGAAAGTTTAATTCCTAGTTTGTGGTTTTTAAGACCTACATCCTAGCCAAAGTGACAACCACAGAGAGTCATTGGCCTCGATTGTGATATGAGGTTGATTTTTGCCCAAAAAGATCAACCAAGTATTGGGCGGTTTTAGACCCGGTTCGAGTGTAAACGAGCCAACGATAAAAACTTATTGCCTTTGGCCATAACCCGAGGGTGATTTTTACAAAAAAACGACGTTTTGGCCTGGAAAATACGCTTTTCTAGTCTTTCGAGATAATGTCGGCTTACGAGCTTTCGAGTTCCTGGAAGGGCCGGTGAGAATGAGCGTAAAACAATCTATAAAGAAAACTTAATTCCTGGTTTGAGGTTTTTGGGACCTACATCATAGCGAAAGTGACAACCACAAAGACTCATCGGCCTCGACCGTGAGCCGAGTTTGATTTTCGCCCAAAAATGACCATCCATGTTTTGAGCGAGTTTTTGACCCGGTTCGATAGCAAATGAGCCAACAATAAAACTCATTGCCTTTGTCTATGACCTTGGGGTGATTTTTACCAAAAAACCACGTTTAGGCCGAGAAAATACGCTTTTCTAGTTTTTCTAGACAATGCGGGCATGCGAGCTTTCGAGTTCCTAGAAGGGCCGGTGTGAACGAGTGTGAAACAATCTATAGAGAAAGTGTAATTTCGGTTTGTGATTTTTGGGACCTACATCCTAGCCAAAGTGATAACCACGGAGACTCATTGGCCTCGATTGTGATCCGAGGTTGATTTTTGCCCAAAAATGATCGACTAAGTATCGGGCAGTTTTAGATCCGAGCTCCGGGGTAAACAAGCCAACGATAAAAACTTATTGCCTTTGGCCATAACTCGAGAGTGATTTTTGCCAAAAAATGACGTTTTGGCCCGTAAAATACGCTTTTCTAGTCTTTCGAGATAATGTCGGCTTACGAGCTTTCGAGTTCCCGGAAGGGTCGATGAGAATAAGCGTAAAACAATGTATAAAGAAAATGTAATTCCTAGTTTGAGGTTTTTGGGACCTACATCATAGCAAAAGTGACAACCACGGAGACGCATCGGCCTAGACCGTGAGCCGAGTTTGATTTTCTCACAAAAATGGCCATCCAAGTTTTGAGCGAGCTTTAAACCCGGTTCGATGGCAAACAAGCCAACGGTAAAACTCATTGCCTTTGGCCATGACCTTGGAGTGATTTTTTTCCAAAAAACCACGTTTAGGCCGAGAAAATACGCCTTTCTAGTTTTCTAGACAATGCGGGCATGCGAGCTTTCGAGTTCCTAGAAGGGACGGTGTGAACGAGTGTGAAACAATCTATAGAGAAAGTGTAATTCCCGGTTTGTGATTTTTGGGACCTACATCCTAGCCAAAGTGACAACCACAGAGACTCATTGGCCTCGATTGTGATCCGAGGTTGATTTTTGACCCAAAAATGATCGACTAAGTATTGGGCGATCTTAGACCCGAGTTCAACGGTAAACGAGCCAACAATAAAAACTTATTGCCTTTGGCCATAACCCGAGGGTGATTTTTGCAAAAAAATTACGTTTTGGCCTAGAAAATACGTTTTTTTAGTTTTTTCGAGATAATGCGGGCTTACGAGCTTTCGAGTTCTCGGAAGGGTGGGTCGGAATGAGCGTGAAACAATCTATAAAGAAAATGTAATTTCGGTTTTAGGTTTTTGGGACCTACATCATAGCAAAAGTGACAACAATAGAGACTCATCGGCCTCGACCGTGAGCCGAGTTTAATTTTTGCCCAAAAATGGCCATCCAAGTTTTAAGCGAGTTTTAGACCCGGTTCGATGGAAAACGAGCCAACGATAAAACCCATTGCCTTTGGCCATGACCTTGGCGTGATTTTTGCCAAAAAACCACGTTTAGGTCGAGAAAATACGATTTTCTAGTTTTTTGAGACAACGCGGGCATGCGAGCTTTCGAGTTCTTGGAAGGGCCGGTGTGAACGAGCATGAAACAATCTATAGAGAAAGTTTAATTCCCGGTTTGTGGTTTTTGGGACCTACATCCTAGCCAAAGTGACAACCACGGAGACTCATTGGCCTTGATTGTGATCCGAGGTTGATTTTTGCCCAAAAAAGATCAACCAAGTATTGCGCAGTTTTAGACCCGGTTCGAGAGTAAACGAGCCAACGATAAAAACTTATTACCTTTGGCCATATCATGAGGGTGATTTTTGTAGAAAAAATAATGTTTTGGAATAGAAAATACGCTTTTTTATTTTTTCGAGATACTGCGGGCTTACGAGCTTTCGAGTTCCTGGAAGGGCCGGTGAGAATGAGTATGAAACAATCTATAAGGAGAATGTAATTCCCGGTTTGAGGTTTTTGGGACCTACATCATAGCAAATGTGACAACCACGGACTCATCGGCCTCGACCGTGAGCCGAGTTTGATTTTCGCCCAAAAATGGCCATCCATGTTTTAAGCGAGTTTTAGACCCGGTTCGATGGCAAATGAGCCAACGATAATACTCATTGCCTTTGTCTATGACCTTGAGGTGATTTTTGCCAAAAACCCACGTTTAGGCCGAGAAAATAAGCCTTTCTAGTTTTTCTAGACAATGCGGGCATGCGAGCTTTCGAGTTCCTAGAAGGGCCGGTGTGAAAGAGTGTGAAACAATCTATAGAGAAAGTGTAATTCCCGGTTTGTGATTTTTGGGACCTACATCCTAGCCAAAGTGACAACCACGGAGACTCATTGGCCTCGATTGTGATCCGAGGTTGATTTTTGACCAAAAAATGATCGACCAAGTATTGGGTAGTCTTAGACCCAGCTTCGAGGGTAAACGAGCCAATGATAAAAACTTGTTGCCTTTGGCCATAACCCGAGGGTGATTTTTGCAAAAAAACGACGTTTTGGCCAAGAAAATACGCTTTTCTAGTCTTTCGAGATATTGTTGGCTTACGAGCTTTCGAGTTCCCGGAAGGGCCGGTGAGATTGAGCGTAAAACAATCTATAAAGAAAATGTAATTCCCGGTTTGAGGTTTTTGGGACCTACATCATAGCGAAAGTGACATCCACAGTGACTCATCGGCCTCGACCGTGAGCCGAGTTTGATTTTCGCCCAAAAATGGCCATCCATTTTTTGAGCAGCTTTTAGACTCAATTCGATGGCAAACGAGCCAACGATAAAACTCATTGCCTTTTTCTATGACCTTGAGGTGATTTTTGCCAAAAAACCACGTTTAGGCCGAGAAAATACGCCTTTCTAGTTTTTCTAAACAATGCGGCATGCGAGCTTTCGAGTTCCTAGAAGGGCCGGTGTGAACGAGTGTGAAACAATCTATAGAGAAAGTGTAATTCCCGGTTTGTGATTTTTGGGACCTACATCCTAGCCAAAGTGACAACCACGAGACTCATTGGCCTCGATTGTGATCCGAGGTTGATTTTTGACCCAAAAATGATCGACTAAGTATTGGGCAGTCTTAGACCCAGCTCAAGGGTAAACGAGCCAACGATAAAAACTTATTGCCTTTGGCCATAACCCGAGGGTGATTTTTGCAAAAAAACGACGTTTTGGCCTAGAAAATACGCTTTTCTAGTCTTTCGAGATAATGTCGGCTTACGAGCTTTCGAGTTCCCGGAAGGGCCGGTGAGAATGAGCGTAAAACAATCTATAAAGAAAACTTAATTCCCGGTTTGAGGTTTTTGGGACCTACATCATAGCAAAAGTGACAACCACAGAGACTCATCGCCTCGACCGTGAGCCGAGTTTGATTTTCGCCCAAAAATGGCCATCCATGTTTTGAGCGGCTTTAGACCCGAGCTCGATGGCGAATGAGCCAATGATAAAACTCATTGCCTTTGTCTATGACCTTTGGGTGATTTTTGCCAAAAAACCACGTTTAGGTCGAGAAAATACGCCTTTCTAGTTTTTCTAGACAATGCGGGCATGCGAGCTTTCGAGTTCCTAGAAGGGCTAGTGTGAACGAGTGTGAAACAATCTATAGAGAAAGTGTAATTCCCGGTTTTTGATTTTTGAGACCTACATCCTAGCCAAAGTGATAACCACAGAGACTCATTGGTCTCGATTGTGATCCGAGGTTGATTTTTGCCCAAAAATGATCGACCAAGTATCGGGTAGTTTTAGACCCGGTTCGACGGTAAACGAGCCAACGATAAAAACTTATTGCCTTTGGCCATAACCCGAGGGTGATTTTTGCAAAAAAATGACGTTTTAGCCTAGAAAATACGCTTTTCTAGTCTTTCAAGATAATGTCGGCTTACGAGCTTTCGAGTTCCTCGAAGGGCCGGTGAGAATGAGCGTAAAAAAATCTATAAAGAAAACTTAATTCTTGGTTTGAGGTTTTTGGGACCTACATCATAGCGAAAGTGACAACCACAGAGACTCATCGGCCTCGACCGTGAGCCGAGTTTGATTTTCGCCCAAAAATGGCCATGCATGTTTTGAGCAGCTTTAGACCCGGCTCGATGGCAAATGAGCCAACGATAAAACTCATTGCCTTTGTCTATGACCTCGGGGTGATTTTTACCAAAAAACCACGTTTAGGCCGAGAAAATAAGCTTTTCTAGTTTTTCTAGACAATGCGGGCATGCGAGCTTTCGAGTTCCTAGAAGGGCCGGTGTGAACGAGTGTGAAACAATCTATAGAGAAAGTGTAATTCCCGGTTTGTGATTTTTGGGACCCACATCCTAGCCAAAGTGACAACCATAGACACTCATTGGCCTCGATTGTGATCTCGAAGTTGATTTTTGACCCAAAAATGATCGACCAAGTATCAGGCGCTCTTAGACCCCGTTCAAGGGTAAACGAGCCAATGATAAAAACTTGTTGCCTTTGGCCATAACCCGAGGGTGATTTTTGCAAAAAAACGACGTTTTGGCTTAGAAAATACGCTTTTCTAGTCTTTCGAGATATTGTCGGCTTATGAGCTTTCGAGTTCCCGGAAGGGCCGGTGAGATTGAGCGTAAAACAATCTATAAAGAAAACTTAATTCCCGGTTTGAGGATTTTAGGACCTACATCACAAGCAAAAGTGACAACCACGGAGACTCATCATCCTCGACCGTGAGCCGAGTTTGATTTTCGCCCAAAAATGACCATCCATGTTTTGAGCGCTTTTAGACCCGGCTCGATGACAAATGAGCCAACGATAAAACTCATTGCCTTTGTCTATGACCTTCGGGTGATTTTTGCCAAAAAACCACGTTTAGGCCGAGAAAATACGCCTTTCTAGTTTTTCTAGACAATGCGGGCATGCGAGCTTTCGACTTCCTAAAAGGGTCGGTGTGAACGAGCGTGAATCAATCTATAGAGAAAGTTTAATTCCTAGTTTGTGGTTTTTGGGACCTACATCCTAGCCAAAGTGACAACCACGAGACTCATTGTCCTCGATTGTGATCCGAAGTTGATTTTTGCCCAAAAAAGATCGACCAAGTATTGGGCGCTTGAGACCCGGCTCGAGGGTAAACGAGCCAACGATAAAAACTTATTGCCTTCGGCCATAACACGAGGGTGATTTTTGTAAAAAAACGACATTTTGGCCTAGAAAATATGCTTTTCTCGTCTTTCGAGATAATGTCGGCTTACGAGCTTTCGAGTTCCCGGAAGGGCCGTGAGAATGAGCGTAAAACAATCTATAAAGAAAACTTAATTCCCGGTTTGAGGTTTTTGGGACCTACATCATAGCAAAAGTGACAACCACGGAGACTCATCGACCTCGACCGTGAGCCGAGTTTGATTTTCGCCCAAAAATGGCCATCCATGTTTTGAGCAGCTTTATACCCGGCTCGATGGCAAATGAGCCAACGATAAAACTCACTCGCCTTTGTCTATGACCTCGGGGTGATTTTTGCAAAAAAACCACGTTTAGGCCGAGAAAATACGCCTTTCTAGTTTTCTAGACAATGCGGGCATGCGAGCTTTCGAGTTCCTAGAAGGGCCGGTGTGAACGAGTGTGAAACAATCTATAGAGAAAGTGTAATTCCCGGTTTGTGATTTTTGGGACCCACATCCTAGCCAAAGTGACAACCACAGAGACTCATTGGCCTCGATTGTGATCTCGAAGTTGATTTTTGACCCAAAAATGATCGACCAAGTATCGGCGCTCTTAGACCCAGCTTCAAGGGTAAACGAGCCAATGATAAAAACTTGTTGCCTTTGGCCATAACCCGAGGGTGATTTTTGCAAAAAAACGACGTTTTGGCTTAGAAAATACGCTTTTCTAGTCTTTCGAGATATTGTCGGCTTACGAGCTTTCGAGTTCCCGGAAGGGCCGGTGAGATTGAGCGTAAAACAATCTATAAAGAAAATGTAATTCCCGGTTTGAGGTTTTTGGGACCTACGTCATAGCAAAAGTGACATCCACAGAGACTCATCGGCCTCGACCGTGAGCCGAGTTTGATTTTCGCCCAAAAATTGCCATCTATGTTTTGAGCAGCTTTTAGACTCGGCTCGATGGCAAATGAGCCAACGATAAAACTCATTGCCTTTGTCTATGACCTTGAGGTTATTTTTGCCAAAAAACCACGTTTAGGCCGAGAAAATACGCCTTTCTAGTTTTTCTAGACAATGCGGCATGCGAGCTTTCGAGTTCCTAGAAGGGCCGGGTGAACGAGTGTGAAACAATCTATAGAGAAAGTGTAATTCCCGGTTTGTGATTTTTGGGACCTACATCCTAGCCAAAGTGACAACCACAGAGACTCATTGGCCTCTATTGTGATCCGAGGTTGATTTTTGACCCAAAAATGATCGACTAAGTATTGGGCAGTCTTAGACCTAGTTCAAGGGTAAACGAGCCAACGATAAAAACTTATTGCCTTTGGCCATAACCCGAGGCTGATTTTTGCAAAAAAACGACGTTTTGGCCCGTAAAATACGCTTTTCTAGTCTTTCGAGATAATGTCGGCTTTCGAGCTTTTGAGTTCCCGTAAGGGCCGGTGAGAATGAGCATAAAACAATCTATAAAGAAACCGTAATTCCCGGTTTGAGGTTTTTGGGACTTACATCATAGCAAAAGTGACAACCATAGAGACTCATCGGCCTCGACCGTGAGCCGAGTTTGATTTTCGACCAAAAATGGCCATTCATGTTTTGAGCAGCTTTTGACCCGGCTCGATGGCAAATGAGCCAACGATAAAACTCATTGCCTTTGTCTATGACCTTGGGGTGATTTTTGCCAAAAAACCACGTTTAGGCCGAGAAAATACGCCTTTCTAGTTTTTCTAGACAATGCGAGCATGCGAGCTTTCGAGTTCCTAGAAGGGCCGGTGTGAACGAGTGTGAAACAATCTATAGAGAAAGTGTAATTCCCGGTTTGTGATTTTTGGGACCCACATCCTAGCCAAAGTGACAACCACGGAGACTCATTGGCCTCGATTGTGATCTCGAAGTTGATTTTTGACCCAAAAATGATCGACCAAGTATCAGGCGCTCTTAGACCTAGTTCAAGGGTAAACGAGCCAATGATAAAAACTTGTTGCCTTTGGCCATAACCCGAGGGTTATTTTTGCAATAAAACAACGTTTTGGCTTAGAAAATACGCTTTTCTAGTCTTTCAAGATAATGCCGGCTTACGAGCTTTCGAGTTCCCGGAAGGGCCGGTGAGAATGAGCATAAAACGATCTATAAAGAAAACTTAATTCCCGGTTTGAGGTTTTTGGGACCTACATCATAGCGAAAGTGACAACCATAGAGACTCATCGGCCTCGACCGTGAGCCGAGTTTGATTTTCGCCCAAAAATGGTCATCCATGTTTTGAGCAGCTTTTGACCCGGCTCGATGGCAAATGAGCCAACGATAAAACTCATTGCCTTTGTCTATGACCTTGGGGTGATTTTTGCCAAAAAACCACGTTTAGGCCGAGAAAATACGCCTTTCTAGTTTTTCTAGACAATGCGGGCATGCGAGCTTTCGAGTTCCAAAAAGGGTCGGTGTGAACGAGCGTGAATCAATCTATAGAGAAAGTTTAATTCCCGGTTTGTGGTTTTTGGGACCTACATCCTAGCCAAAGTGACAACCACAGAGACTCATTGTCCTCGATTCTGATCTCGAAGTTGATTTTTGCCCAAAAAAGATCGACCAAGTATTGGGCAGCTTGAGACCCGGCTCGAGGGTAAACGAGCCAACGATAAAAACTTATTGCCTTTGGCCATAACCCGAGGGTGATTTTTGTAAAAAAACGACGTTTTGGCCTAGAAAATATGCTTTTCTAGTCTTTCGAGATAATGCCGGCTTACGAGCTTTCGAGTTCCCGGAAGGGCCGGTGAGAATGAGCGTAAAACAATCTATAAAGAAAACTTAATTCCCGGTTTGAGGTTTTTGGGACCTACATCATAGCAAAAGTGACAACCACAGAGACTCATCGGCCTCGACCGTTAGCCGAGTTTGATTTTCGACCAAAAATGGCCATCCATGTTTTGAGCGAGCTTTAGACCCAGTTCGATGGCAAATGAGCCAACGATAAAACTCATTGCCTTTGTCTATGACCTTGGGGTGATTTTTGCCAAAAAACCACGTTTAGGCCGAGAAAATACGCCTTTCTAGTTTTTCTAGACAATGCGAGCATGCGAGCTTTCGAGTTCCTAGAAGGGCCGGTGTGAACGAGTGTGAAACAATCTATAGAGAAAGTGTAATTCTTGGTTTTTGATTTTTGAGACCTACATCCTAGCCGAAGTGATACCCACAGAGACTCATTGGCCTCGATTGTGATCTCGAAGTTGATTTTTGACCCAAAAATGATCGACCAAGAATCGGCGCGTCTTAGACCCGGCTCAAGGGTAAACGAGCCAATCATAAAAACTTGTTGCCTTTGGCCATAACCCGAAGGTGATTTTTGCAATAAAACGACGTTTTGGCTTAGAAAATACGCTTTTCTAGTCTTTCAAGATAATGCTCGGGTTACGAGCTTTCGAGTTCCCGGAAGGGCCGGTGAGAATGAGCATAAAACAATCTATAAAGAAAACTTAATTCCCGGTTTGAGGTTTTTGGGACCTACATCATAGCGAAAGTGACAACCATAGAGACTCATCGGCCTCGACCGTGAGCCGAGTTTGATTTTCACCCAAAAATGGCCATCCATGTTTTGAGCAGCTTTTGACCCGGTTCGATGGCAAATGAGCCAACGATAAAACTCATTGCCTTTGTCTATGACCTTGGGGTGATTTTTGCCAAAAAACCACGTTTAGGCCGAGAAAATACGCCTTTCTAGTTTTTCTAGACAATGCGGGCATGCGAGCTTTCGAGTTCCTAGAAGGGCCGGTGTGAACGAGTGTGAAACAATCTATAGAGAAAGTGTAATTCCTATTTTTTGATTTTTGAGACCTACATCCTAGCCAAAGTGATAACCACAAAGACTCATTGGCCTCGATTGTGATCCGAGGTTGATTTTTGCCCAAAAATGATCGACCAAGTATTAGGCGCTCTTAGACCCGGCTCGAGGGTAAACGAGCCAACGATAAAAACTTATTGCCTTTGGCCATAACCCGAGGGTGATTTTTGTAAAAAAACGACGTTTTGGCCTAGAAAATATGCTTTTCTAGTCTTTCGAGATAATGTCGGCTTACGAGCTTTCGAGTTCCCGGAAGGGCCGGTGAGAATGAGCGTAAAACAATCTATAAAGAAAACTTAATTCCCGGTTTGAGGTTTTTGGGACCTACATCATAGCAAAAGTGACAACCACGGACACTCATCGGCCTCGACCTTTAGCCGAGTTTGATTTTCGACCAAAAATGGCCATCCATGTTTTGAGCGAGCTTTAGACCCGGCTCGATGGCAAATGAGCCAACGATAAAACTCATTGCCTTTGTCTATGACCTTGGGGTGATTTTTGCCAAAAAACCACGTTTAGGCCGAGAAAATACGCCTTTCTAGTTTTTCTAGACAATGCGGGCATGCGAGCTTTCGAGTTCCTAGAAGGGCCGGTGTGAACGAGTGTGAAACAATCTATAGAGAAAGTGTAATTCCCGGTTTTTGATTTTTGAGACCTACATCCTAGCCAAAGTGATAACCACAGAGACTCATTGGCCTCGATTGTGATCCGAGGTTGATTTTTGCCCAAAAATGATCGACCAAGTATCGGGTAGTTTTAGACCCGGTTCGAGGGTAAACGAGCCAACGATAAAAACTTATTGCCTTTGGCCATAACCCGAGGGTGATTTTTGCAAAAAAATGACGTTTTGGCCTAGAAAATACGCTTTTCTAGTCTTTCAAGATAATGCCGGCTTACGAGCTTTCGAGTTCCCGGAAGGGCCGATGAGAATGAGCGTAAAACAATCTATAAAGAAAACTTAATTCCCGGTTTGAGGTTTTTGGGACCTACATCATAGCGAAAGTGACAACCATAGAAACTCATCGGCCTCGACCGTGAGCTAAGTTTCATTTTCGCCCAAAAATGGCCATCCATGTTTTGAGCAGCTTTTGACCCGGTTCGATGGCAAATGAGCCAACGATAAAACTCATTGCCTTTGTCTATGACCTTGGGGTTATTTTTGCCAAAAAACCACGTTTAGGCCGAGAAAATACGCCTTTCTAGTTTTTCTAGACAATGCGGGCATGCGAGCTTTCGAGTTCCTAAAAGGGTCGGTGTGAACGAGCGTGAATCAATCTATAGAGAAAGTTTAATTCCCGGTTTGTGGTTTTTGGGACCTACATCCTAGCCAAAGTGACAACCACAGAGACTCATTGTCCTCGATTCTGATCCGAAGTTGATTTTTGCCCAAAAAGATCGACCAAGTATTGGGTAGTTTTAGACCCGGCTCGAGGGTAAACGAGCCAACGATAAAAACTTATTGCCTTTGGCCATAACCCGAGGGTGATTTTTGCAAAAAAACGACGTTTTGGCCTAGAAAATACGCTTTTCTAGTCTTTCGAGATAATGTCGGCTTACGAGCTTTCGAGTTCCCGGAAGGGCCGGTGAGAATGAGCGTAAAACAATCTATAAAGAAAATGTAATTCCCGGTTTGAGGTTTTTGGGACCTACATCATAGCAAAAGTGACAACCACAGAGACTCATCTCGCCTCGACCGTTAGCCGAGTTTGATTTTCGCCCAAAAATGGCCATCCATGTTTTGAGCGAGCTTTAGACCCGGCTCGATGGCAAATGAGCCAACGATAAAACTCATCGCCTTTGTCTATGACCTCGGGGTGATTTTTGCAAAAAAACCACGTTTAGGCCGAGAAAATACGCCTTTCTAGTTTTCTAGACAATGCGGGCATGCGAGCTTTCGAGTTCCTAGAAGGGCCGGTGTGAACGAGTGTGAAACAATCTATAGAGAAAGTGTAATTCCCGGTTTGTGATTTTTGGGACCTACATCCTAGCCAAAGTGACAACCACAGAGACTCATTGGCCTCGATTGTGATCCGAGGTTGATTTTTGACCCAAAAATGATCGACTAAGTATTGGCGCTCTTAGACCCGGCTCGAGGGTAAACGAGCCAACGATAAAAACTTATTGCCTTTGGCCATAACCCGAGGGTGATTTTTGTAAAAAAATGACGTTTTGGCCTAGAAAATACGCTTTTCTAGTCTTCCGAGATAATGTCGGCTTACGAGCTTTTGAGTTCCCGGAAGGGCCGGTGAGAATGAGCGTAAAACAATCTATAAAGAAAATGTAATTCCCGTTTGAGGTTTTTGGGACTTACATCATAGCAAAAGTGACAACCATAGAGACTCATCGGCTTCGACCGTGAGCCGAGTTTGATTTTCGACCAAAAATGGCCATCCATGTTTTGAGCAGCTTTTAGACCCGGTTCGATGGCAAATGAGCCAACGATAAAACTCATTGCCTTTGTCTATGACCTTGGGGTGATTTTTGCCAAAAAACCACGTTTTGGCCGAGAAAATAGGCCTTTCTAGTTTTTCTAGACAATGCGGGCATGCGAGCTTTCGTGTTCCTAGAAGGGCCGGTGTGAACGAGTGTGAAACAATCTATAGAGAAAGTGTAATTCCTGTTTTTTGATTTTTGAGACCTACATCCTAGCCAAAGTGATAACCACAGAGACTCATTGGCCTCGATTGTGATCCGAGGTTGATTTTTGCCCAAAAATGATCGACCAAGTATTGGGTAGTTTTAGACCCGGTTCGAGGGTAAACGAGCCAACGATAAAAACTTATTGCCTTTGGCCATAACCCGAGGGTGATTTTTGCAAAAAAATGACGTTTTGGCCTAGAAAATACGCTTTTCTAGTCTTTCAAGATAATGCCGGCTTACGAGCTTTCGAGTTCCCGGAAGGGCCGATGAGAATGAGCGTAAAACAATCTATAAAGAAAACTTAATTCCCGGTTTGAGGTTTTTGGGACCTACATCATAGCGAAAGTGACAACCATAGAAACTCATCGGCCTCGACCGTGAGCTAAGTTTCATTTTCGCCCAAAAATGGCCATCCATGTTTTGAGCGAGCTTTTGACCCGGCTCGATGGCAAATGAGCCAACGATAAAACTCATTGCCTTTGTCTATGACCTTGGGGTTATTTTTGCCAAAAAACCACGTTTAGGCCGAGAAAATACGCCTTTCTAGTTTTTCTAGACAATGCGGGCATGCGAGCTTTCGAGTTCCTAAAAGAGTCGGTGTGAACGAGCGTGAATCAATCTATAGAGAAAGTTTAATTCCCGGTTTGTGGTTTTTGGGACCTACATCCTAGCCAAAGTGACAACCACAGAGACTCATTGTCCTCGATTCCGATCCGAAGTTGATTTTTGCCCAAAAAAGATCGACCAAGTATTGGGCAGTTTGAGACCCGGCTCGAGGGTAAACGAGCCAACGATAAAAACTTATTGCCTTTGGCCATAACCCGAGGGTGATTTTTGTAAAAAAACGACGTTTTGGCCTAGAAAATATGCTTTTCTAGTCTTTCGAGATAATGTCGGCTTACGAGCTTTCGAGTTCCCGGAAGGGCCGGTGAGAATGAGCGTAAAACAATCTATAAAGAAAACTTAATTCCTGGTTTGAGGTTTTTGGGACCTACATCATAGCAAAAGTGACAACCACGGAGACTCATCCGCCTCGACCGTTAGCCGAGTTTGATTTTCGCCCAAAAATGGCCATCCATGTTTTGAGCGAGTTTTAGACCCGGCTCGATGGCAAATGAGCCAACGATAAAACTCACTCGCCTTTGTCTATGACCTTGGGGTGATTTTTGCAAAAAAACCACGTTTAGGCCGAGAAAATACGCCTTTCTAGTTTTCTAGACAATGCGGGCATGCGAGCTTTCGAGTTCCTAGAAGGGCCGGTGTGAACGAGTGTGAAACAATCTATAGAGAAAGTGTAATTCCCGGTTTGTGATTTTTGGGACCTACATCCTAGCCAAAGTGACAACCACAGAGACTCATTGGCCTCGATTGTGATCCGAGGTTGATTTTTGACCCAAAAATGATCGACTAAGTATTAGGCGCTCTTAGACCCGGTTCGAGGGTAAACGAGCCAACGATAAAAACTTATTGCCTTTGGCCATAACTCCGAGGGTGATTTTTGTAAAAAAATGACGTTTTGGCCTAGAAAATACGCTTTTCTAGTCTTCCGAGATAATGTCGGCTTACGAGCTTTTGAGTTCCCGGAAGGGCCGGTGAGAATGAGCGTAAAACAATCTATAAAGAAAATGTAATTCCCGGTTTGAGGTTTTTGGGACTTACATCATAGCAAAAGTGACAACCATAGAGACTCATCGGCTTCGACCGTGAGCCGAGTTTGATTTTCGACCAAAAATGGCCATCCATGTTTTGAGCGAGCTTTAGACCCGGTTCGATGGCAAATGAGCCAACGATAAAACTCATTGCCTTTGTCTATGACCTTGGGGTGATTTTTGCCAATAAACCACGTTTTGGCCGAGAAAATATGCCTTTCTAGTTTTTCTAGACAATGCGGGCATGCGAGCTTTCGTGTTCCTAGAAGGGCCGGTGTGAACGAGTGTGAAACAATCTATAGAGAAAGTGTAATTCCCGTTTTTTGATTTTTGAGACCTACATCCTAGCCAAAGTGATAACCACGGAGACTCATTGGCCTCGATTGTGATCCGAGGTTGATTTTTGCCCAAAAATGATCGACCAAGTATTGGGTAGTTTTAGACCCGAGTTCGAGGGTAAACGAGCCAACGATAAAAACTTATTGCCTTTGGCCATAACCCGAGGGTGATTTTTGCAAAAAAACGACGTTTTGGCCTAGAAAATACGCTTTTCTAGTCTTTCGAGATAATGCTAGCTTACGAGCTTTCGAGTTCCCGGAAGGGCCGGTGAGAATGAGCGTAAAACAATCTATAAAGAAAACTTAATTCCCGGTTTGAGGTTTTTGGGACCTACATCATAGCGAAAGTGACAACCATAGAGACTCATCGGCCTCGACCGTGAGCCGAGTTTGATTTTCGCCCAAAAATGGCCATCCATGTTTTGAGCGCTTTTGACCCGGTTCGATGGCAAATGAGCCAACGATAAAACTCATTGCCTTGGTCTATGACCTTGGGGTGATTTTTGCCAAAAAACCACGTTTAGGCCGAGAAAATACGCCTTTCTAGTTTTTCTAAACAATGCGGGCATGCGAGCTTTCGAGTTCCTAGAAGGGCCGGTGTGAACGAGTGTGAAACAATCTATAGAGAAAGTGTAATTCCCGGTTTTTGATTTTTGAGACCTACATCCTAGCCAAAGTGATAACCACAGAGACTCATTGGCCTCGATTGTGATCCGAGGTTGATTTTTGCCCAAAAATGATCGACCAAGTATTAGGTAGTTTTAGACCCGGTTCGAGGGTAAACGAGCCAACGATAAAAACTTATTGCCTTTGGCCATAACTCCGAGGGTGATTTTTGCAAAAAAATGACGTTTTGGCCTAGAAAATATGCTTTTCTAGTCTTTCAAGATAATGCCGGCTTACGAGCTTTCGACTTCCCGGAAGGGCCGGTGAGAATGAGCGTAAAACAATCTATAAAGAAAACTTAATTCCCGGTTTGAGGTTTTTGGGACCTACATCATAGCGAAAGTGATAACCATAGAGACTCATCGGCCTCGACCGTGAGCCGAGTTTCATTTTCGCCCAAAAATGGCCATCCATGTTTTGAGCAGCTTTTGACCCGGCTCGATGGCAAATGAGCCAACGATAAAACTCATTGCCTTTGTCTATGACCTTGGGGTGATTTTTGCCAAAAAACCACGTTTAGGCCGAGAAAATACGCCTTTCTAGTTTTTCTAGACAATGCGGGCATGCGAGCTTTCGATTTCCTAAAAGGGTCGGTGTGAACGAGCGTGAATCAATCTATAGAGAAAGTTTAATTCCTAGTTTGTGGTTTTTGGGACCTACATCCTAGCCAAAGTGACAACCACAGAGACTCATCGTCCTCGATTGTGATCTCGAAGTTGATTTTTGCCCAAAAAAGATCGACCAAGTATTGGGCGGTTTGAGACCCGGCTCGAGGGTAAACGAGCCAACGATAAAAACTTATTGCCTTTGGCCATAACCCGAGGGTGATTTTTGCAAAAAAACGACGTTTTGGCCTAGAAAATACGCTTTTCTAGTCTTTCGAGATAATGCTAGCTTACGAGCTTTCGAGTTCCCGGAAGGGCCGGTGAGAATGAGCGTAAAACAATCTATAAAGAAAACTTAATTCTTGGTTTGAGGTTTTTGGGACCTACATCATAGCGAAAGTGACAACCATAGAGACTCATCGGCCTCGACCGTGAGCCGAGTTTCATTTTCGCCCAAAAATGGCCATCCATGTTTTGAGCGAGCTTTTGACGCAGTTCGATGGCAAATGAGCCAACGATAAAACTCATTGCCTTTGTCTATGACCTTGGGGTGATTTTTGCCAAAAAACCACGTTTAGGCCGAGAAAATACGCCTTTCTAGTTTTTCTAGACAATGCGGGCATGCGAGCTTTCGAGTTCCTAGAAGGGCCGGTGTGAACGAGTGTGAAACAATCTATAGAGAAAGTGTAATTCCTATTTTTTGATTTTTGAGACCTACATCCTAGCCAAAGTGATAACCACAAAGACTCATTGGCCTCGATTGTGATCCGAGGTTGATTTTTGCCCAAAAATGATCGACCAAGTATTGGGCAGTCTTAGACCCGGCTCGAGGGTAAACGAGCCAACGATAAAAACTTATTGCCTTTGGCCATAACCCGAGGGTGATTTTTGCAAAAAAACGACGTTTTGGCCTAGGAAATACGCTTTTCTAGTCTTTCGAGATAATGCTAGCTTACGAGCTTTCGAGTTCCCGGAAGGGCCGGTGAGAATGAGCGTAAAACAATCTATAAAGAAAACTTAATTCCCGGTTTGAGGTTTTTGGGACCTAAATCATAGCGAAAGTGACAACCATAGAGACTCATCGGCCTCGACCGTGAGCCGAGTTTCATTTTCGCCCAAAAATGGCCATCCATGTTTTGAGCAGCTTTTGACCCGGTTCGATGGCAAATGAGCCAATGATAAAACTCATTGCCTTTGTCTATGACCTTGGGGTGATTTTTGCCAAAAAACCACGTTTAGGCCGAGAAAATACGCCTTTCTAGTTTTTCTAGACAATGCGGGCATGCGAGCTTTCGAGTTCCTAGAAGGGCCGGTGTGAACGAGTGTGAAACAATCTATAGAGAAAGTGTAATTCCCGTTTTTTGATTTTTGAGACCTACATCCTAGCCAAAGTGATAACCACAAAGACTCATTGGCCTCGATTGTGATCCGAGGTTGATTTTTGCCCAAAAATGATCGACCAAGTATTGGGCAGTCTTAGACCCGAGCTCGAGGGTAAACGAGCCAACGATAAAAACTTATTGCCTTTGGCCATAACCCGAGGGTGATTTTTGCAAAAAAACGACGTTTTGGCCTAGAAAATACGCTTTTCTAGTCTTTCAAGATAATGCCGGCTTACGAGCTTTCGAGTTCCCGGAAGGGCCGGTGAGAATGAGCGTAAAACAATCTATAAAGAAAACTTAATTCCCGGTTTGAGGTTTTTGGGACTTACATCATAGCGAAAGTGACAACCACAGAGACTCATCGGCTTCGACCGTGAGCCGAGTTTGATTTTCGACCAAAAATGGCCATCCACGTTTTGAGCGAGCTTTTGACCCGGTTCGATGGCAAATGAGCCAACGATAAAACTCATTGCCTTTGTCTATGACCTTGGGGTGATTTTTGCAAAAAAACCACGTTTAGGCCGAGAAAATACGCCTTTCTAGTTTTCTAGACAATGCGGGCATGCGAGTTTTCGAGTTCCTAGAAGGGCCGGTGTGAACGAGTGTGAAACAATCTATAGAGAAAGTGTAATTCCCGGTTTGTGATTTTTGGGACCTACATCCTAGCCAAAGTGACAACCACAGAGACTAATTGGCCTCGATTGTGATCCGAGGTTGATTTTTGACCCAAAAATGATCGACCAAGTATTGGGTAGTCTTAGACCCGGTTCAAGGGTAAACGAGCCAACGATAAAAACTTATTGCCTTTGGCCATAACCCGAGGGTGATTTTTGCAAAAAAACGACGTTTTGGCCTAGAAAATACGCTTTTCTAGTCTTTCGAGATAATGCCGGCTTACGAGCTTTCGAGTTCCCGGAAGGGCCGGTGAGAATGAGCGTCAAACAATCTATAAAGAAAACTTAATTCCCGGTTTGAGGTTTTTGGGACCTACATCATAGCAAAAGTGACGACCACGGAGACTCATAGGCCTCGATCGTGAGCCGAGTTTGATTTTCGCCCAAAAATGGCCATCCACGTTTTGAGCAGCTTTAGACCCGGCTCGATGGCAAATGAGCCAACGATAAAACTCACTCGCCTTTGTCTATGACCTTGGGGTGATTTTTGCAAAAAAACCACGTTTAGGACGAGAAAATACGCCTTTCTAGTTTTCTAGACAATGCGGGCATGCGAGCTTTCGAGTTCCTAGAAGAGCCGGTGTGAACGAGGGTGAAACAATTTATAGAGAAAGTGTAATTCCCGGTTTGTGATTTTTGGGACCTACATCCTAGCCAAAGTGACAACCACAGAGACTCATTGGCCTCGATTGTGATCCGAGGTTGATTTTTGACCCAAAAATGATCGACCAAGTATTGGGTAGTCTTAGACCCGGCTCAAGGGTAAACGAGCCAACGATAAAAACTTATTGCCTTTGGCCATAACCCGAGGGTGATTTTTGCAAAAAAATGACGTTTTGGCCTAGAAAATACGCTTTTCTAGTCTTTCAAGATAATGCCGGCTTACGAGCTTTCGAGTTCCCGGAAGGGCCGGTGAGAATGAGTGTAAAACAATCTATAAAGAAAACTTAATTCCCGGTTTAAGGTTTTTGGGACCTACATCATAGCGAAAGTGACAACCATAGAGACTCATCGGCCTCGACCGTGAGCCGAGTTTGATTTTCGCCCAAAAATGGCCATCCATGTTTTGAGCGAGCTTTTGACCCGGTTCGATGGCAAATGAGCCAACGATAAAACTCATTGCCTTTGTCTATGACCTTGGGGTTATTTTTGCCAAAAAACCACGTTTAGGCCGAGAAAATACGCCTTTCTAGTTTTTCTAGACAATGCGGGCATGCGAGCTTTCGAGTTCCTAAAAGGGTCGGTGTGAACGAGCGTGAATCAATCTATAGAGAAAGTTTAATTCCCGGTTTGTGGTTTTTGGGACCTACATCCTAGCCAAAGTGACAACCACAGAGACTCATTGTCCTCGATTCTGATCCGAAGTTGATTTTTGCCCAAAAAAGATCGACCAAGTATTGGGCGCTTGAGACCCGGCTCGAGGGTAAACGAGCCAACGATAAAAACTTATTGCCTTTGGCCTTAACCCGAGGGTGATTTTTGTAAAAAAACGACGTTTTGGCCTAGAAAATATGCTTTTCTAGTCTTTCGAGATAATGTCGGCTTACGAGCTTTCGAGTTCCCGGAAGGGCCGGTGAGAATGAGCGTAAAACAATCTATAAAGAAAACTTAATTCCCGGTTTGAGGTTTTTGGGACCTACATCATAGCAAAAGTGACGACCACGTAGACTCATCGGCCTCGACCGTGAGCCGAGTTTGATTTTCGCCCAAAAATGGCCATCCACGTTTTGAGCGAGTTTTAGACCCAGCTCGATGGCAAATGAGCCAACGATAAAACTCACTCGCCTTTGTCTATGACCTTGGGGTGATTTTTGCAAAAAAACCACGTTTAGGCCGAGAAAATACGCCTTTCTAGTTTTCTAGACAATGCGGGCATGCGAGCTTTCGAGTTCCTAGAAGGGCCGGTGTGAACGAGTGTGAAACAATCTATAGAGAAAGTGTAATTCCCGGTTTGTGATTTTTGGGACCTACATCCTAGCCCAAGTGACAACCACAGAGACTCATTGGCCTCGATTGTGATCCGAGGTTGATTTTTGACCCAAAAATGATCGACCAAGTATTGGGCGCTCTTAGACCCGGTTCAAGGGTAAACGAGCCAACGATAAAAACTTATTGCCTTTGGCCAAACCCGAGGGTGATTTTTGCAAAAAAATGACGTTTTGGCCTAGAAAATACGCTTTTCTAGTCTTTCGAGATAATGTCGGCTTACGAGCTTTCGAGTTCCCGGAAGGGCCGGTGAGAATGAGCGTCAAACAATATATAAAGAAAACTTAATTCCCGGTTTGAGGTTTTTGGGACCTACATCATAGCAAAAGTGACGACCACGGAGACTCATCGGCCTCGATCGTGAGCCGAGTTTGATTTTCGCCCAAAAATGGCCATCCACGTTTTGAGCGAGCTTTAGACCCGGCTCGATGGCAAATGAGCCAACGATAAAACTCACTCGCCTTTGTCTATGACCTTGGGGTGATTTTTGCAAAAAAACCACGTTTAGGCCGAGAAAATACGCCTTTCTAGTTTTCTAGACAATGCGGGCATGCGAGCTTTCGAGTTCCTAGAAGGGCCGGTGTGAACGAGTGTGAAACAATCTATAGAGAAAGTGTAATTCCCGGTTTGTGATTTTTGGGACCTACATCCTAGCCAAAGTGACAACCACGAGACTCATTGGCCTCGATTGTGATCCGAGGTTGATTTTTGACCCAAAAATGATCGACCAAGTATTGGGCGCTCTTAGACCCAGCTTCAAGGGTAAACGAGCCAACGATAAAAACTTATTGCCTTTGGCCAAACCCGAGGCTGATTTTTGCAAAAAAACGACGTTTTGGCTTAGAAAATACGCTTTTCTAGTCTTTCGAGATAATGTCGGCTTACGAGCTTTCGAGTTCCCGGAAGGGCCGGTGAGAATGAGCGTCAAACAATCTATAAAGAAAACTTAATTCCCGGTTTGAGGTTTTTGGGACCTACATCATAGCAAAAGTGACGACCACAGAGACTCATCGGCCTCGATCGTGAGCCGAGTTTGATTTTCGCCCAAAAATGGCCATCCACGTTTTGAGCGAGCTTTAGACCCGGCTCGATGGCAAATGAGCCAACGATAAAACTCACTCGCCTTTGTCTATGACCTTGGGGTGATTTTTGCAAAAAAACCACGTTTAGGCCGAGAAAATACGCCTTTCTAGTTTTCTAGACAATGCGGGCATGCGAGCTTTCGAGTTCCTAGAAGGGCCGGTGTGAACGAGTGTGAAACAATCTATAGAGAAAGTGTAATTCCCGGTTTGTGATTTTTGGGACCTACATCCTAGCCAAAGTGACAACCACGAGACTCATTGGCCTCGATTGTGATCCGAGGTTGATTTTTGACCCAAAAATGATCGACCAAGTATTGGGCGCTCTTAGACCCTCGTTCAAGGGTAAACGAGCCAACGATAAAAACTTATTGCCTTTGGCCAAACCCGAGGTTGATTTTTGCAAAAAAACGACGTTTTGGCTTAGAAAATACGCTTTTCTAGTCTTTCGAGATAATGCCGGCTTACGAGCTTTCGAGTTCCCGGAAGGGCCGGTGAGAATGAGCGTCAAACAATCTATAAAGAAAACTTAATTCCCGGTTTGAGGTTTTTGGGACCTACATCATAGCAAAAGTGACGACCACGGAGACTCATCGGCCTCGATCGTGAGCCGAGTTTGATTTTCGCTCAAAAATGGCCATCCACGTTTTGAGCGGTTTTAGACCCGGCTCGATGGCAAATGAGCCAACGATAAAACTCACTCGCCTTTGTCTATGACCTTGGGGTGATTTTTGCAAAAAAACCACATTTAGGCCGAGAAAATACGCCTTTCTAGTTTTCTAGACAATGTGGGCATGCGAGCTTTCGAGTTCCTAGAAGAGCCGGTGTGAACGAGTGTGAAACAGTTTATAGAGAAAGTGTAATTCCCGGTTTGTGATTTTTGGGACCTACATCCTAGCCAAAGTGACAACCACGAGACTCATTGGCCTCGATTGTGATCCGAAGTTGATTTTTGCCGAAAAATATCGACCAAGTATTGGGCAGTCTTAGACCCAGCTCAACGGTAAACGAGCCAACGATAAAAACTTATTGCCTTTGGCCATAACCCGAGGGTGATTTTTGTAAAAAAACGACGTTTTGGCCAAGAAAATATGCTTTTCTAGTCTTTCGAGATAATGTCGGCTTACGATCTTTCGAGTTCCCGGAAGGGCCGGTGAGAATGAGCGTAAAACAATCTATAAAGATAACTTAATTCCCGGTTTGAGGTTTTTGGGACCTACATCATAGCAAAAGCGACAACCACGGAGACTCACTCGGCCTCGACCGTGAGCCGAGTTTGATTTTCGCCCAAAAATGGCCATCCATGTTTTGAGCAGCTTTAGACCCGGTTCGATGGCAAATGAGCCAACGATAAAACTCACTCGCCTTTGTCTATGACCTCGGGGTGATTTTTGCAAAAAAACCACGTTTAGGCCGAGAAAATACGCCTTTCTAGTTTTCTAGACAATGCGGGCATGCGCGTTTTCGAGTTCCTAGAAGGGCCGGTGTGAACGAGTGTGAAACAATCTATAGAGAAAGTGTAATTCCCGGTTTGTGATTTTTAGGACCTACATCCTAGCCAAAGTGACAACCACAGAGACTCATTGGCCTCGATTGTGATCCGAGGTTGATTTTTGACCCAAAAATGATCGACTAAGTATTGGGTAGTCTTAGACCCGGTTCAACGGTAAACGAGCCAACGATAAAAACTTATTGCCTTTGGCCATAACTCCGAGGGTGATTTTTGCAAAAAAAGACGTTTTGGCCTAGAAAATACGCTTTTTTAGTCTTTCGAGATAATGCCGGCTTACGAGCTTTCGAGTTCTCGGAAGGGCCGGTGAGAATGAGCGTAAAACAATCTATAAAGAAACCTTAATTCCCGGTTTGAGGTTTTTGGGACCTACATCATAGCAAAAGTGACAACCATATAGACTCATCGGCCTCGACCGTGAGCCGAGTTTGATTTTCGCCCAAAAATGGCCATCCATGTTTTGAGCGAGTTTTAGACCCGAGTTCGATGGCAAATGAGCCAACGATAAAACTCATTGCCTTTGTCTATGACCTTGGGGTGATTTTTGCAAAAAAACCACGTTTAGGTCGAGAAAATACGCCTTTCTAGTTTTTCTAGACAATGCGGGCATGCGAGCTTTCGAGTTCCTAGAAGAGCGGTGTGAACGAGTGTGAAACGATCTATAGAGAAAGTGTAATTCCCGGTTTGTGATTTTTGGGACCTACATCCTAGCCAAAGTGACAACCACGGAGACTCATTAGCCTCGATTGTGATCCGAAGTTGATTTTTGCCGAAAAAATATCGACCAAGTATCGGGCGCTCTTAGACCCGGTTCGAGGGTAAACGAGCCAACGATAAAAACTTATTGCCTTTGGCCATAACCCGAGGGTAATTTTTGTAAAAAAACGACGTTTTGGCCAAGAAAATATGCTTTTCTAGTCTTTCGAGATAATGTCGGCTTACGATCTTTCGAGTTCCCGGAAGGGCCGGTGAGAATGAGCGTAAAACAATCTATAAAGATAACTTAATTCCCGGTTTGAGGTTTTTGGGACCTACATCATAGCAAAAGTGACTACCACGGAGACTCATCGGCCTCGACCGTGAGCCGAGTTTGATTTTCGCCCAAAAATGGCCATCCATGTTTTGAGCGAGCTTTAGACCCGGCTCGATGGCAAATGAGCCAACGATAAAACTCACTCGCCTTTGTCTATGACCTTGAGGTGATTTTTGCAAAAAAACCACGTTTAGGCCGAGAAAATACGCCTTTCTAGTTTTCTAGACAATGCGGGCATGCGAGCTTTCGAGTTCCTAGAAGAGTCGGTGTGAACGAGTGTGAAACAATCTATAGAGAAAGTGTAATTCCCGGTTTGTGATTTTTGGGACCTACATCCTAGCCAAAGTGACAACCACGGAGACTCATTGGCCTCGATTGTGATCCGAGGTTGATTTTTGACCCAAAAATGATCGACCAAGTATTGGGCGCTCTTAGACCCAGTTCAAGGGTAAACGAGCCAACGATAAAAACTTATTGCCTTTGGCCAAACCCGAGGGTGATTTTTGCAAAAAAACGACGTTTTGGCCTAGAAAATACGCTTTTCTAGTCTTTTGAGATAATGTCGGCTTACGAGCTTTCGAGTTCCCGGAAGGGCCGGTGAGAATGAGCGTCAAACAATCTATAAAGAAAACTTAATTCCCGGTTTGAGGTTTTTGGGACCTACATCATAGCAAAAGTGACGACCACGGAGACTCATCGGCCTCGATCGTGAGCCGAGTTTGATTTTCGCCCAAAAATGGCCATCCATGTTTTGAGCGAGCTTTAGACCCGGTTCGATGGCAAATGAGCCAACGATAAAACTCACTCGCCTTTGTCTATGACCTTGGGGTGATTTTTGCAAAAAAACCACGTTTAGGCCAAGAAAATACGCCTTTCTAGTTTTCTAGACAATGCGGGCATGCGAGTTTTCGAGTTCCTAGAAGGGCCGGTGTGAACGAGTGTGAAACAATCTATAGAGAAAGTGTAATTCCTGGTTTGTGATTTTTGGGACCTACATCCTAGCCAAAGTGACAAACACGGAGACTCATTGGCCTCGATTGTGATCCGAGGTTGATTTTTGACCCAAAAATGATCGACTAAGTATTGGGCGCTCTTAGACCCAGCTCAACGGTAAACGAGCCAACGATAAAAACTTATTGCCTTTGGCCATAACCCGAGGGTGATTTTTGCAAAAAAAGACGTTTTGGCCCGGAAAATACGCTTTTTTAGTCTTTCGAGATAATGTCGGCTTACGAGCTTTCGAGTTCCCGGAAGGGCCGGTGAGAATGAGCGTAAAACAATCTATAAAGAAAATGTAATTCCCGGTTTGAGGTTTTTGGGACTTACATCATAGCAAAAGTGACAACCATATAGACTCATCGGCCTCGACCGTGAGCCGAGTTTGATTTTCGCCCAAAAATGGCCATCCATGTTTTGAGCGAGTTTTAGACCCGGCTCGATGGCAAATGAGCCAACGATAAAACTCATTGCCTTTGTCTATGACCTTGGGGTGATTTTTGCCAAAAAACCACGTTTAGGTCGAGAAAATACGCCTTTCTAGTTTTTCTAGACAATGCGGGCATGCGAGCTTTCGAGTTCCTAGAAGGGCCGGTGTGAACGAGTGTGAAACAATCTATAGAGAAAGTGTAATTCCCGGTTTTTGATTTTTGAGACCTATATCCTAGCCAAAGTGATAACCACAGAGACTCATTGGCCTCGATTGTGATCCGAGGTTGATTTTTGCCCAAAAATGATCGACCAAGTATTGGGTAGTTTTAGACCCGAGCTCGAGGGTAAACGAGCCAACGATAAAAACTTATTGCCTTTGGCCATAACCCGAGGGTGATTTTTGCAAAAAGATGACGTTTTGGACTAGAAAATACGCTTTTCTAGTCTTTCAAGATAATGCCGGCTTACGAGCTTTCGAGTTCCCGGAAGGCCGGTGAGAATGAGCATAAAACAATCTATAAAGAAAATGTAATTCCCGGTTTGAGGTTTTTGGGACTTACAACATAGCAAAAGTGACAACCACGGACTCATCGGCCTCGACCGTGAGCCGAGTTTGATTTTTGCCCAAAAATGGCCATCCATGTTTTGAGCGAGCTTTAGACCCGGTTCGATGGCAAATGAGCCAACGATAAAACTCATTGCCTTTGTCTATGACCTTGGGGTGATTTTTGCCAAAAAACCACGTTTAGGCCGAGAAAATACGCCTTTCTAGTTTTTCTAGAAAATGCGGGCATGCGAGCTTTCGAGTTCCTAAAAGGGTCGGTGTGAACGAGCATGAATCAATCTATAGAGAAAGTTTAATTCCCGGTTTGTGGTTTTTGGGACCTACATCCTAGCCAAAGTGATTACCACAGAGACTCATTGTCCTCGATTGTGATCCGAGGTTGATTTTTGCCCAAAAATGATCGACCAAGTATTGGGTAGTTTTAGACCCGGCTCGAGGGTAAACGAGCCAACAATAAAAACTTATTGCCTTTGGCCATAACCCGAGGGTGATTTTTGCAAAAAAATGACGTTTTGGCCAAGAAAATACGCTTTTCTAGTCTTTCGAGATAATGCTAGCTTACGAGCTTTCGAGTTCCCGGAAGGGCCGGTGAGAATGAGCGTAAAACAATCTATAAAGAAAATGTAATTCCCGGTTTGAGGTTTTTGGGACTTACATCATAGCAAAAGTGACAACCACAGAGACTCATCGGCCTCGACCGTGAGCCGAGTTTGATTTTCGCCCAAAAATGGCCATCCATGTTTTGAGCGCTTTTAGACCCGGCTCGATGGCAAATAAGCCAATGATGAAACTCATTGCCTTTGTCTATGACCTTGGGGTGATTTTTGCCAAAAAACCACGTTTAGGCCAAGAAAATACGCCTTTCTAGTTTTTCTAGACAATGCGGGCATGCGAGCTTTCGAGTTCCTAGAAGGGCTGGTGTGAACGAGTGTGAAACAATCTATAGAGAAAGTGTAATTCCCGGTTTTTGATTTTTGAGACCTACATCCTAGCCAAAGTGATAACCAGCAGAGACTCATTGGCCTCGACTCGTGGTTTGAGGTTGATTTTTGCCCAAAAATGATCGACCAAGTATTGGGCGTTTTAGACCCAGCTCGAGGGTAAACGAGCCAACGATAAAAACTTATTGCCTTTGGCCATAACCCGAGGGTGATTTTTGTAAAAAACGACATTTTGGCCTAGAAAATATGCTTTTCTAGTCTTTCGAGATAATGTCGGCTTACGAGCTTTCGAGTTCCCGGAAGGGCCGATGAGAATGAGCGTAAAACAATCTATAAAGAAAACTTAATTCCCGGTTTGAGGTTTTTGGGACCTACATCATAGCAAAAGTGACAACCACGAGACTCATCGGCCTCGACCGTGAGCCGAGTTTGATTTTCGCCCAAAAATGGCCATCCATGTTTTGAGTAGTTTTAGACCCGGCTTGATGGCAAACGAGCCAACGATAAAACTCATTGCCTTTGGCCATGACCTTGGGGTGATTTTTGCCAAAAAACCACATTTAGGCCGAGAAAATACGATTTTCTAGTTTTTCGAGACAACGCGGGTATGCGAGCTTTCGAGTTCTTGGAAGGGTCGGTGTGAACGAGCGTGAATCAATCTATAGAGAAAGTTTAATTCCTAGTTTGTGGTTTTTGGGACCTACATCCTAGCCAAAGTGACAACCACAGAGACTCATTGGCCTCGATTGTGATCCGAGGTTGATTTTTGCCCAAAAATGATCGACCAAGTATTGGGTAGTTTTAGACCCGAGCTTGAGGGTAAACGAGCCAACAATAAAAACTTATTGCCTTTAGCCATAACTCGAGGGTGATTTTTGCAAAAAAATGACGTTTTGGCCTAGAAAATACGTTTTTCTAGTCTTTCGAGATAATGCCGGCTTACGAGCTTTCGAGTTCCCGGAAGGGTCGGTGAGAATGAGCATAAAACAATCTATAAAGAAAATGTAATTTCCGGTTTGAGGTTTTTGGGACTTACATCATAGCAAAAGTGACAACCACGAGACTTATCGGCCTCGACCGTGAGTCGACTTTGATTTTCGCCCAAAAATGGCCATCCATGTTTTGAGCGGTTTTAAACCCGGTTCGATGGCAAACGAGCCAACGATAAAACTCATTGCCTTTGGCCATGACCTTGGGGTGATTTTAGCCAAAAAACCACGTTTAGGCCGAGAAAATACGTTTTTATAGCTTTTAGAAACAATGCAAGCATGCGAGCTTTCGTGTTTCCGGAAGGGCCGGTGTGAACGAGCGTGAAACAATCTATAGAGAAAGTTTAATTCCTGGTTTGTGGTTTTTGGGACCTACATCCTAGCCAAAGTGACAACCATAGAGACTCATTGGCCTCGATTGTGATCCGAGGTTGATTTTTGTCCAAAAAAGATCGACCAAGTATTGGGCGTTTTAGACCCGGTTCGAGGGTAAACGAGCCAACGATAAAAACTTATTGCCTTTGGGCATAACTCGAGGGTGATTTTTGCAAAAAAAAATGACGTTTTGGCCTAGAAAATACGTTTTTTAGTTTTTTCGAGATAATGCGGGCTTACGAGCTTTCGAGTTCTCGGAAGGGCCGGTGAGAATGAGCGTGAAACAATCTATAAAGAGAATGTAATTCTTCGTTTAAGGTTTTTGGGACTTACATCATAGCAAAAGTGACAACCATAGACTCATCGGCCTCGACCGTGAGCCGAGTTTGATTTTCGCCCAAAAATGGCCATCCAAGTTTTGAGCGAGTTTTAAACCCGAGTTCGATGGCAAACGAGCCAACGGTAAAACTCATTGCCTTTGGCCCCGACCTTGGAGTGATTTTTGCCAAAAAACCACGTTTAGGCCGAGAAAATACGTTTTTCTTGCTTTTCGAGACAATGCGGGCATGCGAGCTTTCGAGTTCCTAGAAGGGCCAATGTGAACGAGCGTGAAACAATCTATAGAGAAAGTTTAATTCCCGGTTTGTGGTTTTTGGGACCTACATCCTAGCCAAAGTGACAACCACGGAGACTCATTGGCCTCGATTGTGATCCGAGGTTGATTTTTGCCCAAAATAGATCGACCAAGTATTGGGCGGTTTTAGACCCGGTTCGAGGGTAAACGAGCCAACGATAAAAACTTATTGCCTTTGGCCATAACCCGAGGGTAATTTTTCCAAAAAAATGACGTTTTGGCCAAGAAAATACGTTTTTCTAGTTTTTTCGAGATAATACGGGCTTACGAGCTTTCGAGTTCTCGGAAGGGCCGGTGAGAATGAGCGTGAAACAATCTATAAAGAAAATGTAATTCCCGGTTTTAGGTTTTTGGGACGTACATCATAGCAAAAGTGACAACCGAGAGAGACTCATCGGCCTCGACCGTGAGCCGAGTTTGATTTTCGCCCAAAAATTGCCATCCAAGTTTTAGCGAGGTTTAGACCCGGTTTGATGGCAAACGAGCCAACGATAAAACTCATTGCCTTTGGCCATGACCTTGGGGTGATGTTTGCCAAAAAACCACGTTTAGGCCGAGAAAATACGCTTTTTTATTTTTTCCGGATAATGCGGGCATGTGAGCTATCGAGTTCCTGGAAGGGACGATGTGAACGAGCATGAAACAATCTATAGAGAAAGTGTAATTCCCGATTTGTGGTTTATGGGACATACATCCTAGCCAAAGTGACAACCACACGGACTCATTTGCGTCGATTGTGATCTAAGGTTGATTTTTGCCCAAAAATGATCGACTAAGTATTGGGCCGTTTTAGACCCGGTTCGAGGGTAAACGATCCAACGATAAAAACTTATTGCCTTTGGCCATAACCCGAGGGTGATTTTTCCAAAAAAACGACGTTTTGGCCTAGAAAATACGCTTTTCTATTTTTTCGAGATAATGCGGGCTTACGAGTTATCGAGTTCTTAGAAGGGCTGGTGAGAATGATCGTGAAACAATCGTAGAGAAAATGTAATTCCCGGTTTGAGGTTTTTGGGGCCTACATCATAGCAAAAGTGACAACCACGGAGACTCATCGACCTCAATCGTGAGTTGAGTTTGATTTTCACCCAAAAATGGCTTTCCAAGTTTTGAGCAATTTTAGACTCGGTTCGATGGCAAACGAGCCAACGATAAAACTCATTGCCTTTGGCCATGACCTTGGCTTGAGTTTTGCCAAAAAACCACGTTTAGGCCGAGAAAATACGCTTTTCTAGTTTTTCGAGACAATGCGAGCATGCGAGCTTTCGAGTTCCTAGAAGGGCCGGTGTGAACGAGCATGAAATAACCTATAGAGAAAGTTTAATTCCCGATTTGTGATTTTTAGGACCTACATCCTTGCCAAAGTGACAACCATAGAGACTCATTGGCCTCGATTGTGATCCGAGGTTGATTTTTGCCCAAAAATGATCGACCAAGTATTGGGTAGTTTTAGACCCGGTTCAAGGGTAAATGAGCCAACGATAAAAACATATTGCCTTTGGCCATAACTCGAGGGTATTTTTGTAAAAAAACAACGTTTTGGCTTAGAAAATACGCTTTTCTAGTTTTTTCAAGATAATGCGGGCTTACGAGCTTTCGAGTTCCCGGAAGGGCCGATGACAATGAGCATGAAACAATTTATAGAGAAAATGTAATTCCTAGTTTAAGGTTTTTGGGACCTATATCATAGCCAAAGTGACAACTACGGAGGCTCATCGGCCTCGATCGTGAGCCGAGGTTGATTTTCGCCCAAAAATGGCATCCAAGTTTTTAGTAGTTTTAGATCCGAGTTCGATAGCAAACAAGCCAATGATAAAACTCATTGCCTTTGGGCATGATCCGGGGGTGATTTTGCCAAAAAAACAACGTTTAGGCTAAGAAAATATGCTTTTCTAGTTTTTTGAGACAATGCCGGCATGCGACCTTTCGAGTTCCCGGAAGGGCCGGTATGAACGAGTGTGAAACAATCTACCGAGAAAGTGTAATTCCCGGTTTGTGGTTTCTAGGACCTACATCATAGCCGAAGTGACAACCACAAAGACTCATCGGCCTCGACCGTGAGCCGAGGTTGATTTTTGCTCAATAATGACCGACCATTTTTTGAGCAATTTTAGGCCCGAGTTCGATGGCAAATGAGCGAACGATAAAAACTCATTGTCGTTAGCCATGATCCGGGGGTGACTTTTTCAAAAAAATAACGTTTAGGTCGAGAAAATACACTTTCCTAGTGTTTTGAGACAATGTAGGCATGCGAGCTTTCGAGTTCCCGGAAGGCCGATGTGAAGGAGCATGAAACAATCTATTAAGAAATTTTAATTCTTGGTTTGTGGTTTTTGGGACCTACATCTTAGCCAAAGTGACAACCTCGGAGACTCATCGGCCTCGACTATGAGCCGAGGTTTATTTTCGCCAAAAATGACGGACCAAATTTTGAGCAATTTTAGGCTCAGTTCGATGGCAAACGAGCCAACGATAAAAACTCGTTGTCGTTAGCCATGATCCGGGGGTATTTTTTCAAAAAAACAACGTTTAGGTCGAGAAAATACACTTTTCTAGTTTTTCGAGATAATGTAGGCATGGGGGCTTTCAAGTTCCCGAAGGGCTAGTGTGAACGAGCGTGAAACCATCTATTGAGAAAGTGTAATTCCCGATTTGTGGTTTTTGGGACCTACATCCTAACCAAAGTGACAACCACGGAGACTCATCGGCCTCGACCGTGAGCCGAGGTTGATTTTCGGCCAAAAATGGCCAACCAAGTATTAGGCGATTTTAGACATAGTTCGAGGACAAACGAGCCAATGATAAAAACTCATTGACTTTGGCCATAACTCGGTGGTGATTTTTGTAAAAAAACGACGTTTAGGTCGAGAAAATATGCATTTTTAGTTTTTTGAGACAAAGTGAGCTTACGAGTTTTTGAGTTCCCGGAAGGGCCGGTGAGAATGAGCGTGAAACAATCTATAGAGAAACCGTCATACTTGGATTGAGGTTTTTGTGGCCTAAATCATAGCCAAAGTGACAACCACGGAGACTCATCGGCCTCGACCGTGAGCCGAGGTTGATTTTCACCCAAAAAATGGCCATCCAAGTTTTGAGCAATTTTAGACCCGAGTTTGATGGCAAACGAGCCAACAATAAAACTCATTGCCTTTGGGCATGACTCGGGGGTGATTTTTGCAAAACAAATGACGTTTAGGTCGAGAAAATACACTTTTTTTGTTTTTTGAGACAATGCGCGCTTACGAACTTTCGAGTTCTCGGAAGGCCGGTGAGAATGAGCGTGAAACAATCTATAGAGAAAATGTAACTCCTAGTTTGAGGTTTTTGGGACCTACATCATAGCCATAGACAACCACGAGACTCATCGGCCTCGAGCATGAGCCGAGGTTGATTTTCGACCAAAAATGGCCATCCAAGTTTTGAGCGAGTTTTAGACCCGGTTCGATGGAAAAGGAGCCAACGATAAAACTCATTGCCTTTAGGTATGACCCGGGGGTGATTTTTACCAAAAAACAATGTTTAGGCCGAGAAAATACGCTTTTCTAGTTTTTCGAGATAATATGGGCATGCGAGCTTTCGAGTTCCTAGAAGGGTCGATGTGAACGAGCATGAAACAACCTATTGAGAAAGTGTAATCCCTGGTTTGTGGTTTTTGGACCTACATCCTAGCAAAAGTGACAATCATAGAGACTCATCGGCCTCGACCGTGAGCCGAGGTTGATTTTCGTCCAAAAATGATCGACCAACTTTTGAGCACTTTTAGGCCCGGTTCGATGGCAAACGAGCCAACTATAAAAACTCATCACCTTAGCCATGATCCGGGGTGATTTTTTTCAAAAAAACAACGTTTAGGTCGAGAAAATACACTTTTTTAGTTTTTCGAGATAATGCAAGTTACGAGCTTTTGAGTTCCTCGAGGGGCCGGTGAGAATGAGCGTCAAACAATCTATAGAGAATATTTTATTCCTGGTTTGAGGTTTTTGGGACCTCCATCATAGCCAAGGTGACAACAACAAAGACTCATTGGCCTCGACGGTGAGCGGAGGTTGATTTTTACCCAAGAATAACCGATCACCTTTTAGCGAGTTTTAGACCCGGTTCGATGGCAAACGAGCCAACGATAAAAACTCATTGCTTAGGCCATGATCTAGGGGTGATTTTTTTTTTAAAAAAATGATGTTTACGACGAGAAAATATGCTTTTCTAGTTTTTCGAGACGAGTGTGAGCATACGAGCTTTCGAGTTCCCGGAAGGGCCGGTGTGAACGAGCGTGAAACAATCTATAGAGAAAGTGTAATTTCTGGTTTGAGGTTGTTGGGACCTACATCATAGCCAAAGTGACAACCACAACGACTCATGGGCCTCGACTATGAGCCGAGGTTGCTTTTCGCCCAAAAAATGACGGACAAAGTTTTGAGTAGTTTTAGACCCGGTTCGATGGCAAACGAGCCAATGATAAAAATCATTGCCTTTGGCCATGACCCGGGGGTATTTTTGCAAAAAAAACGTTTAGATCGAGAAAATACACTTTTCTAGTTTTTCGAGACAATGCGGACATGCGAGCTTCCGAGTTCTCGGAAGGGCGGTGTGAACGAACATGAACAAATCTATAAAGAACATGTCATACTTGGTTTGAGGTTATTGGGACCTAAATCATAGCAAAAGTGAGAACCACGGAGACTCATCGGCCTCGATCGTGAGCCGAGATTGATTTTTACCTAAAAATGGTCGTCCAAGTTTTGAGCGAGTTTTAGGCCCGAGTTCGATGGGAAATGAGCCAACGATAAAACTCATTGCCTTTGGTCACGACACGGGGGTATTTTTGTAAAAAAATGACGTTTAGGCGGAGAAAATACGCTTTTTTAGTTTTTTGAGACAATGCGGGCATGCGAGCTTTCGAGATCCCGGAAGGGCCGGTGTGAACGAGCGTGAAACAATCTATAGAGAAAGTGTAATTCCTGGTTTGAGGTTTTTGGGACCTACATCATAGCCAAAGTAACAACCACGGAGACTCATCACCCTCGACCGTGAGTCGAGGTTGATTTTCGCCCAAAAATGGCCGTCCAAGTTTTGAGGAGTTTGAGACCCAATTCGATGGCAAATGAGCCAATGATAAAAACTCATGGACTTTGGGCATGATCTAGGGGTGATTTTTGCAAAAAAATTAACGTTTAGGGCGAGAAAATACACTTTTCTACTTTTTCGAGACAATGCGGGCATACGAGGTTTCGAGATCCTGGAAGGGCTCGGTGTCAACGAGCATGAAACAATCTATAGAGAAAGTGTAATTCCCGGTTTGAGGTTTTTGGGACCTACATCATAGCCAAAGTGACAACCACGGAGACTCAACGGCTTCGACCGTGACTCGAGGTTGATTTTCGCCCAAAAATGGTCGTCCAAGTTTTGAGCAATTTTAGACCCGGTTCGATGGCAAAAGAGCCAACGATAAAACTCACTCGCCTATGGCCATGACTCGGGGGTATTTTTGCAAAAAAATGATGTTTAGGCTGAGAAAATACGCTTTTCTAGTTTTTCGAGACAATACGAGCATGCGAGCTTTCGAATTCCCGGAAAGGCTCGTGTGAACGAGCGTGAAACAATCTATAGAGAAAGTGTAATTCCCGGTTTGTGGTTTTTGGGACCTACATCCTAACCAAAGTGACAACCACGGAGACTCATCGGCCTCGACCGTAGTTGAGGTTGATTTTTGGCCAAAAATGGCCGACCAAGTATTGGGCGGTTTTATACCCAATTCAAGGGCAAACGAGCCAACGATAAAAACTCATCACCTTTGGCCATAACCTTGGGGTGATTTTTGCAAAAAAGAACAACGTTTAGGTCGAGAAAATACGCTTTTCTTGTTTTTTGAGACAATGCGAGCTTACGAGCTTTCGAGTTCTTGTAAGGGCCGGTGAGAATGAGCGTGAAACAATCTATAGAGAAACTATCATACTTGATTTGAGGTTTTTGTGACCGACATCATAGCTAAAGTGACAACCACGTGACTCATCGGCCTCGACCGTGAGCCGAGGTTGATTTTCGCCCAAAAATGGCCGTCCAAGTTTTGAGCGAGTTTTAGACCCAATTCGATGGCAAACGACCCAACGATAAAACTCATTTCCTAAGGCCATGACACGGGGGTATTTTTGCAAAAAAATGACATGTAGGTCGAGAAAATACGTTTTTCTAGTTTTTCAAGACAATGCGAGCTTACGAGCTTTCGAGTTCCCGGGATGGCCGGTGAGAATGAGCGTGAAACAATCTATAGAGAAAATGTAATTCCCGGTTTGAGGTTTTTGGGACCTACATCATAGCCAAAGTGACATCCACAGAGACTCATCGGTCTCTAGCGTGAGCCGAGGTTGATTTTCGCCCAAAAATGACCATCTAAGTTTTGAGCGAGTTTGAGACACGGTTCGATGGAAACCGAGCCAACGATAAAAACTCATTGCTTAGGCTATGAACTAGGGGTGATTTTCTAAAAAAAAATGATGTTTACGACGAGAAAATACATTTTTCTAGTTTTTCGAGACAAGTGTGAGCATACAAGCTTTCGAGTTCCCGGAAGGGCCGGTGTGAACGAGCGTAAAACAATCTATAGAGAAAGCGTAATTTCCGGTTTGAGGTTTTTGGGACCTACATCCTAACCGAAGTGACAACCACGGAGACTCATCGGCCTCGACCGTGAGTCGAGGTTGATTTTCGGCCAAAAATGGCCGACCAAGTATTAGGCGAGTTTTAGACATAGTTCGAGGACAAACGAGCCAATGATAAAAACTCATTGCCTTTGGCCATAACCTAGTGGTGATTTTTGCAAAAAAATGACGTTTAGGTCGAGAAAATATGCATTTCTAGTTTTTTGAGACAAAGTGAGCTTACGAGTTTTTGAGTTCCTGGAAGGGTCGGTGAGAATGAGCGTGAAACAATCTATAGAGAAATTGTCATACTTGGATTGAGGTTTTTGTGGCCTAAATCATAGCCAAAGTGACAACCACGGAGACTCATCGGCCTCGACCGTGAGCCGAGGTTGATTTTCGCCCAAAAAATGGCCATCCAAGTTTTGAGCAATTTTAGACCCGAGTTCGATGGAAAACGAGCCAACAATAAAACTCATTGCCTTTGGGCATGACACGGGGGTGATTTTTGCAAAAAAAAATGACGTTTAGGTCGAGAAAATACACTTTTTTTGTTTTTTGAGACAATGCGCGCTTACGAACTTTCGAGTTCCTGGAAGGCCCGGTGAGAATGAGCGTGAAACAATCTATAGAGAAAATGTAACTCCTAGTTTGAGGTTTTTGGGACCTACATCATAGCCATAGACAACCACAGAGACTCATCGGCCTCGAGCACGAGCCGAGGTTGATTTTCGACCAAAAATGGCCATCCAAGTTTTGAGCGAGTTTTAGACCCGAGTTCGATGGAAAAGGAGCCAACGATAAAACGCATTGCCTTTAGGTATGACTCGGGGGTGATTTTTACCAAAAAACAATGTTTAGGTCGAGAAAATACGCTTTTCTAGTTTTTCGAGATAATACGGGCATGCGAGCTTTCGAGTTCCTAGAAGGGTCGATGTGAACGAGCATGAAACAATCTAATTAGAAAGTGTAATCCCCGGTTTGTGGTTTTTGGACCTACATCCTAGCAAAAGTGACAATCATAGAGACTCATCGGCCTCGACCGTGAGCCGAGGTTGATTTTCGCCCAAAAATGATCGACCAACTTTTGAGCACTTTTAGGCCCGGTTCGATGGCAAACGAGCCAACTATAAAAACTCATCACCTTAGCCATGATCCGGGGCGATTTTTTCAAAAAAACAACGTTTAGGTCGAGAAAATACACTTTTCTAGTTTTTGGAGATAATGCAAGTTACGAGCTTTTGAGTTCCTCGAGGGGCCGGTGAGAATGAGCGTCAAACAATCTATAGAGAAAATTTTATTCCTGGTTTGAGGTTTTTGGGACCTCCATCATAGCCAAGGTGACAACAACAAAGACTCATCGGCCTTGACGGTGAGCGGAGGTTGATTTTTGCCCAAGAATGACCGATCACCTTTTAAGCGAGTTTTAGACCCGGTTCGATGGTAAACGAGCCAACGTTAAAAACTCATTGCTTAGGCCATGATCTAGGGGTGATTTTTTCAAAAAAAAAATGATGTTTACGACGAGAAAATATGCTTTTCTAGTTTTTCGAGACGAGTGTGAGCATACGAGCTTTCGAGTTCTCGAAGGGCCGGTGTGAACGAGCGTGAAACAATCTATAGAGAAAGTGTAATTTCTGGTTTGAGGTTGTTGGGACCTACATCATAGCCAAAGTGACAACCACGGCGACTCATGGGCCTCGACTATGAGCCGAGGTTGATTTTCGCCCAAAAAATGGCGGACAACGTTTTGAGTAGTTTTAGACCCGGTTCGATGGCAAACGAGCCAATGATAAAAATCATTGCCTTTGGACATGACACAGGGGTATTTTTGCAAAAAAAAAATTGTTTAGATCGAGAAAATACACTTTTCTAGTTTTTCGAGACAATGCGGACATGCGAGCTTCCGAGTTCCTGGAAGGGCGGTGTGAACGAACGTGAACAAATCTATAAAGAACGTGTCATACTTGGTTTGAGGTTATTGGGACCTAAATCATAGCAAAAGTGAGAACCACAGAGACTCATCGGCCTCGATCGTGAGCCGAGATTGATTTTTGCCTAAAAATGGTCGTCCAAGTTTTGAGCGAGTTTTAGACCCGAGTTCGATAGGAAACGAGCCAACGATAAAACCCATTGCCTTTGGTCATGACACGGGGGTGATTTTTGCAAAAAAGACGACGTTTAGTCGGAGAAAATATGTTTTTTTAGTTTTTTCGGACAATGCGGGCATGCGAGCTTTCGAGATGCTTGGAAGGGCCATTGTGCACGAGCGTGAAACAATCTATAGAGAAAGTGTAATTCCTGGTTTGAGGTTTTTGGGACCTACATCATAGCCAAAGTGACAACCACGGAGACTCATCGGCCTTGACCGTGAGTCGAGGTTGATTTTCACCCAAAAATGGCCGTCCAAGTTTTGAGCGAGTTTTAGACCCAATTTGATGGAAAATGAGCCAATGATAAAACTCATTGCCTATAGCCATGACACGGGCGTATTTTTGCAAAAAACGGATGTTTAAGTTGAGAAAATACGCTTTTCTAGTTTTTTAAGACAATACAAGCATGCGAGCTTTCGAGTTCCTGGAAAGGCTCGTGTGAACGAGCGTGAAACAATCTATAAAGAAAGTGTAATTCCTGGTTTGTGGTTTTTGGGACCTACATCCTAACCAAAGTGACAACCACGAGACTCATCGGCCTCGACTGTAGGCGAGGTTGATTTTCGACCAAAAATGGCCGACCAAGTATTGGGTAGTTTTATACCCATTTCAAGGGCAAACGAGCCAACGATAAAAACTCATCACCTTTGGCCATAACCTTAGGGTGATTTTTGCAAAAAAACGACATTTAGGTCGAGAAAATACGTTTTTCTTATTTTTTGAGACAATACGAGCTTACGAGCTTTCGAGTTCTTGTAAGGGCCGGTGAGAATGAGCGTGAAACAATCTATAGAGAAACTATCATACTTGATTTGAGGTTTTTATGACCGACATCATAGCCAAAGTGACAACCACGGTGACTCATCGACCTCGACCAGTGAGCCGAGGTTGATTTTCGCCCAAAAATGGTCGCCAAGTTTTAAGCCGTTTTAGACCCGGTTCGATAGCAAACGAGCCAACGATAAAACTCATTTCCTAAGGCCACGACACAGGGGTATTTTTACAAAAAAATGACATGTAGGTTGAGAAAATACCATTTCCTAGTTTTTCAAGACAATGCAAGCTTACGAGCTTTCGAGTTCCTGGAATGGTCGGTGAGAATGAGCGTGAAACAATCTATAGAGAAAATGTAATTCCTAGTTTAAGGTTTTTGGGACCTACATCATAGCCAAAGTGACAACCACGGAGACTCATCGGCCTCGAGCGTGAGGCGAGGTTGATTTTCGCCCAAAAATGACCATTCAAGTTTTGAGCGAGTTTGAGACGCAGTTCGATGGAAGCCGAGCCAACGATAAAAAATCATTGCTTAGGCCATGATCTAGGGGTGATTTTCTAAAACAAAATGATGTTTACGATGAGAAAATACATTTTTCTAGTTTTTCGAGACGAGTGTGAGCATACGAGCTTTCGAGTTCCTGGAAGGGCCGGTGTGAACGAGCGTGAAACAATCTATAAAGAAAGTGTAATTTTTGGTTTGAGGTTGTTGGGACCTACATCATAGCCAAAGTTACAACCACGGGGACTCATGGGCCTCGACTATGAGCCGAGGTTGATTTTCGCCCAAAAAATGGCGGACAAACTTTTGAGCGAGTTTTAGACCCGGTTCGATGGCAAACGAGCAAATGATAAAAATCATTGCCTTTGGCCATGACACGGGGGTGATTTTTGCAAAAAAACAACGTTTAGATCGAGAAAATACACTTTTCTAGTTTTTCGAGACAATGCGGACATGCGAGCTTCCGAGTTCCCGAAGGGCCGGTGTGAACGAGCATGAACAAATCAATAAAGAATGTGTCATACTTGGTTTGAGGTTATTGGGACCTAGATCATAGCGAAAGTGAGAACCACGAGACCCTCATCGGCCTCGATCGTGAGCCGAGATTGATTTTTGCCTAAAAATGGTCATCCAAGTATTGAGCAGTTTTAGACCCGGTTCGATGGGAAACGAGCCAACGATAAAACTCATTGCCTTTGGTCATGACTCGGGGGTGATTTTTGCGAAAAAAACGACGTTTAGGCGGAGTAAATACGCTTTTTTAGTTTTTTGAGACAATGCGGGCATGCGAGCTTTCGAGATCCCGGAAGGACCGGTGTGAACGAGCGTGAAACAATCTATAGAGAAAGTGTAATTCCTGGTTTGAGGTTTTTGGGACCTACATCATAGCCAAAGTGACAACCACAGAGACTCATCACCCTCGACCGTGAGCCGAGGTTGATTTTCGCCCAAAAATGGCCGTCCAAGTTTTGAGGAGTTTGAGACCCAATTCGATGGCAAATGAGCCAACGATAAAAACTCATGGACTTTGGGCATGATCTTGGGGTGATTTTTGCAAAAAAAATAACGTTTAGGGCGGGAAAATACACTTTTCTACTTTTTCGAGACAATGCGGGCATGCGAGGTTTCGAGATCCTGGAAGGGCCGGTGTGAACGAGCGTGAAACAATGTATAGAGAAAGTGTAATTCTTGGTTTGAGGTTTTTGGGACCTACATCATAGCCAAAGTGACAACCACGGAGACTCAACGGCTTCGACCGTGACTCGAGGTTGATTTTCGCCCAAAAATGGTCGTCCAAGTTTTGAGCAATTTTAGACCCGGTTCGATGGAAAAAGAGCCAACGATAAAACTCACTCGCCTATGGCCATTACACGGGGGTATTTTTGCAAAAAAATGACGTTTAGGCCGAGAAAATACGCTTTTCTAGTTTTCGAGCAATACGGGCATGCGAGCTTTCGAATTCCTGGAAAGGCTCGTGTGAACGAGCGTGAAACAATCTATAGAGAAAGTGTAATTCCCGGTTTGTGGTTTTTGGGACCTACATCCTAACCAAAGTGACAACCACGGAGACTCATCGGCCTCGACTGTAGGCGAGGTTGATTTTTGGCCAAAAATGGCCGACCAAGTATTAGGCGGTTTTATACCCAATTCAAGGGCAAACGAGCCAACGATAAAAACTCATCACCTTTGGCCATAACCTTGGGGTGATTTTTGCAAAAAAAACGACGTTTAGGTCGAGAAAATACGCTTTTCTTGTTTTTTGAGACAATGCGAGCTTACGAGCTTTCGAGTTCTTGTAAGGGCCGGTGAGAATGAGCGTGAAATAATCTATAGAGAAACTATCATACTTGATTTGAGGTTTTTGTGACCGACATCATAGCTAAAGTGACAACCACGTGACTCATCGGCCTCGACCGTGAGCCGAGGTTGATTTTCGCCCAAAAATGGTCGTCTAAGTTTTGAGCGAGTTTTAGACCCAATTCGATGGCAAACGACCCAACGATAAAAATCATTTCCTAAGACCATGACACGGGGGTATTTTTGCAAAAAAATGACATGTAGGTCGAGAAAATACGTTTTTCTAGTTTTTTAAGACAATGCGAGCTTACGAGCTTTCGCGTTCTCGGGATGGCCGGTGAGAATGAGCGTGAAACAATCTATAGAGAAAATGTAATTCCCGGTTTGAGGTTTTTGGGACCTACATCATAGCCAAAGTGACATCCACGGAGACTCATCGGTCTCTAGTGTGAGCCGAGGTTGATTTTCGCCCAAAAATGACCATCTAAGTTTTGAGCGAGTTTGAGACACGGTTCGATGGAAACCGAGCCAATGATAAAAACTCATTGCTTAGGCCATGAACTAGGGGTGATTTTCTAAAAAAAATGATGTTTACGACGAGAAAATACGTTTTTCTAGTTTTTCGAGACGAGTGTGAGCATACGAGCTTTCGAGTTCCTAGAAGGGCCGGTGTGAACGAGCGTAAAACAATCTATAGAGAAAGCGTAATTTACGGTTTGAGGTTGTTGGGACCTACATCATAGACAAAGTGACAACCACGGGGACTCATGGGCCTCGACTATGAGCCGAGGTTGATTTTCGCCCAAAAAATGGCGGACAAAGTTTTGAGCGAGTTTTAGACCCGGTTCGATGGCAAAGGAGCCAATGATAAAAATCATTGCCTTTGGCCATGACACAGGGGTGATTTTTGCAAAAAAACAACGTTTAGATCGGGAAAATACACTTTTCTAGTTTTTCAAGACAATGCGGACATACGAGCTTCCGAGTTCCTGGAAGGGTCGGTGTGAACGAGCGTGAACAAATCAATAAAGAATGTGTCATACTTGGTTTGAGGTTATTGGGACCTAGATCATAGCGAAAGTGAGAACCACGAGAGACTCATCGGTCTCGATCGTGAGCCGAGATTGATTTTTGCCTAAAAATGGTCGTCCAAGTTTTGAGCGAGTTTTAGACCCGGTTCTATGGGAAACGAGCCAACGATAAAACTCATTGCCTTTGGTTATGACTCGGGGGTGATTTTTGCAAAAAAACGATGTTTGGGCGGAGAAAATATGCTTTTTTAGTTTTTTGAGACAATACGGGCATGCGAGCTTTCGAGATCCTGGAAGGGCGGTGTGAACGAGCGTGAAACAATCTATAGAGAAAGTGTAATTCCTGGTTTGAGGTTTTTGGGACCTGTATCATAGCTAAAGTGACAACCACGGAGACTCATCACCCTCGACCAGTGAGTCGAGGTTGATTTTCGCCCAAAAATGGCCGTCCAAGTTTTGAGCGAGTTTAAGACCCAATTCGATGGCAAATGAGCCAACGATAAAAACTCATGGACTTTGGCCATGATCTTGGGGTGATTTTTGCAAAAAAAATAACGTTTAGGGCGGGAAAATACACTTTTCTAGTTTTTCGAGACAATACGGGCATGCGAGCTTTCGAGTTCCTGGAAAGGCTCGTGTGAACGAGCGTGAAACAATCTATAGATAAAGTGTAATTCTTGGTTTCGGGTTTTTGGGACCTACATCATAACCAAAGTGACAACCACGGAGACTTATGGGCCTCGACTATCGAGTCGAGATTGATTTTGGCCCAAAAAATGGCGGACAAAGTTTTGAGCGAGTTTTAGACTCGGTTCGATGGCAAACGAGCCAATGATAAAAACTCATTGCCTTTGGCCATGCTCTTGGGCTGATTTTTTTAAAAAATAACGTTTAGGTCGAAAAAATACACTTTTCTAGTTTTTCAAGACAATGCGGGCATACGAGCTTTCGAGTTCTTGGAAGGGTTGGTGTGAACAAGCATGAAAAAATTTATATAGAAACTATAATACCTAGTTTGAGGTTTTTGGTACCTACATCATAGGCAAGATGACAACCACGGAGACTCATTAGCCTCGACCGTGAGCGAGAGGTTGATTTTCCCCCAAAAATGCCATCCATGTTTTTAGTAGTTTTAGACCTAATTCGATGGCCAATGTGCCAACGATAAAACTCATTGCCTTTTTTCCATGACACGGGGGTGATTTTTGCAAAAAAAAAATGACGTTTAGGTCGAAAAAAATACGTTTTTCTAGTTTTTGAGATAATGAGAGCTTACGAGCTTTCTTGTTCTTGGAAGGGCCGATGAGAATGAGTGTGAAACAATCTATAGAGAAAATATCATTCCCGGTTTGAGGTTTTTGGGACCTACATCATAGCCAAAGTGATAACCACATAGACTCATCGGCCTCGACCATGAGCCGAGGTTGATTTTTGCCCAAAAATGGCCATCCAAGTTTTAAACGAGTTTTAGACATAGTTTGATGGAAAACGAGCCAATGATAAAACTCATTGCCTTTGGCCATGACCTAGGGGTGATTTTTACCAAAAAAACCACGTTTAGGCCAAGAAAATACGCTTTTCTAGTTTTTTGAGATAATGCGAGCATGCGAGCTCTCGAGTTCTCGGAAGGACAGGTGTGAACGAGCGTGAAACAATCTATAGAGAAAGTTAATTCTCGATTTGTGGTTTTTAGGACCTACATCCTAACCAAAGTGACAACCATAGAGACTCATCGGCCTCGACCGGAGCCGAGGTTGATTTTCGACCAAAAATGGTCGACCAAGTATTAGGCGAGTTTTAGACCCGAGTTGGAGGGCAAACGAGCCAACGATAAAAACTTATTGCCTTTGGTCGTGATCCGCGGTGATTTTTGCAAAAAAACAACCTTTAGATCGAGAAAATCCACTTTTTTAGTTTTTCTAGACAATGCGGGCATACGAGATTCCTAGTTCTGGAAGGGTCGAGAACGAACGTGAAACAATCTATAGAGAAATTGTAATACCTGGTTTGACGTTTTGGGGACCTACATCATAACCAAGGTGACAACCACGAGACTCATTAGCCTCGGCCGAGAGTAGAGGTTGATTTTACCCCAAAAATGGCTATCTAAGTTTTGAACCATTTTAGAACCAATTCGATGGCAAACGTGCCAACAATAAAACTCATTGCCTTTTTTCCATGACACGGGGGTGATTTTTGCAAAAACAAAAATGACGTTTAGGCTAAGAAAATACGCTTTTCTAGTTTTGCAAGACAATGCAAACATACGAGCTTTCGAGTTCCTGGAAGGGCCGATGAGAATGAGCGTGAAACAATCTATAAAGAAAATGTCATTCTTGGTTTGAGTTTTTTGGGACCTACATCATAGCCAAAGTGACAACCACGGAGACTCATTGGCCTCGACCGTGAGCCGAGGTTGATTTTCGCCCAAAAATGGCCATCCAAGTTTTGAATAGTTTTAGACATAGTTTGATAAAAAACGAGCCAACGATAAAAGTCATTGCCTTTGGTCATGACACAGGGGTGATTTTTACCAAAAAAAATCGTGTTTAGGCCGAGAAAATACGTTTTTCTAGTTTTTCGAGACAATGCGGGCATGCGAGCTTTCGAGTTCATGGAAGGGCCGGTGTGAACGATCGTGAAAAAATCTATTGCGAAAGTGTAATTCCCGATTTGTGGTTTTTGGACCTACATCCTAGCCAAAGTGACAACCATAGAGACTCATCGGCCTCGACCGTGAGCCGAGGTTGATTTTCGCCTAAAAAGGACCGACCAACTTTTGAGCAATTTTAGGCTCGGTTCAATGGTAAACGAGCCAATAATAAAAACTCATTGCCTTTGGCCATAACCCGGGGGTGATTTTTGTAAAAAAACGACATTTAGGCCGAGAAAATATGCTTTTCTAGTTTTTCGAGGCACTTATGGGCTTACGAGCTTTCGAGTTCTCGGAAGGGTTGGTGCGAATGAGCGTGAAACAATCTATAGAGAAACCGTAATTCTCGCTTTATGATTTTTGGACTCGCATCCTAGCCAAAGTGACAACCATAGAGACTTATCGGCTTCGACTTGTGAGCCGAGGTTGATTTTCACCCAAAAATGACCGATGAAGTATTGGGATGTTTTAGACCTAGTTCGAGGACAAGCGAGCCAACAATAAAAACTCATTGCCTTTGGCCATGATCTGCGGGTGATTTATATGAAAAAACAACGTTTAGGTCGAGAAAATACACTTTTCTAGTTTTTCGAGACAATAGAGGCATGCGAGCCTTCGAGTTCCTTGAAGGGACGGTGTGAACGAGCATGAAACAATCTATAGAGAAACTATCATACTTGGTTTGAGGTTTTTGGGACCTACATCATAGCCAAAGTGACAACCACGGAGACTCGTGAGCCTTGATCGTGAGTCGAGGTTGATTTTTGCCCAAAAATGGCCGACCAAGTTTTAAGCGATTTTATACCCGAGTTCGATGGAAAACAAGCCAACAATAAAAACTCATTGTCGTTGGCCATGATGCGGGGTGATATTTGCAAAAGCCAACATTTAGGCTGAGAAAATACACTTTTTTAGTTTTTCGAGACAATGCGGGCATTCGAGCTTTTGAGTTCTGGAAGGGCCGATGTGAACAAGCGTGAAAGAATCGAGACGAAGCCGTAATACTTGGTTTGAGGTTTTTGGGACCTACATCATAGCTAAAGGGACAACCACGGAGACTCATCGGCCTCGACCGTGAGTCGAGGTTGATTTTTGCCCAAAAATGGCCATCTAAGTTTTGAGTAGTTTTAGACCCGGTTCAATGGCCAACGAGCCAATGATAAAACTCATTGCCTTTGGCCACGACCTAGGGATGATTTTTTTTAAAAAAAATGACGTTTAGGCCGAGAAAATACGTTTTTTTAGTTTTTCGAGACAATGCGGGCATGCAAGCTTCGAGTTCCTAGAAGGGCCGGTGTGAAGGAGCGTGAAACAATCTATAGAGAAAGTGTAATTCCTGGTTTGTGGTTTTTGGGACCTACATGTTAACCTAAGTGACAACCACAGAGACTCGTGGGCCTCGACCGTGACTCGAGGTTGATTTTCGCCCAAAAATGACCGACCAACTATTGGGTAATTTTAGACCCGGTTCGAGGGCAAACGAGCCAATGATAAAAACCCATCGCCTTTGGCCATCACTCGTGGGTGATTTGTTTAAAAAAACGACGTTTAGAGTCGAGAAAATACGTTTTTTTAGTTTTTCGAGACATTGCGGGCATGCGGGCTTTCGAGTTCTCGGAAGGGCCGATGTGAACGAGCGTGAAACTATCTATTGAGAAAGTGTAATTCCTAGTGTGTGGTTTTTGGGACCTACATCATAGCCAAAGTGACAACCACAAAGACTCATCGGCCTCGACCAGTGAGCCGAGGTTGATTTTCGTCCAAAAAGGCCAACTTTTGAGCGAGTTTTAGACCTAGTTCGATGGCAAACGAGCCAACGATACAACTCATTGCATTTGGCCATGACACGAGGGTGATTTTTACAAAAACAACGACGTTTAGGTTAAGAAAATACGCTTTTTTAGTTTTTCGAGACAATGCGAGATGCGAGCTTTCGAGTTCCTGGAAGGGCGGTGTGAACGAGCGTGAAACAATCTATAAAGAAAGTGTAATTCTCGGTTTGTGGTTTTTGGGACCTACATCCTAGCCAAAGTGACAACCACGAGAGACTCACCGGCCTCGACCGTGAGTTGAGGTTGATTTTCACCCAAAAATTACCATCGAAGTATTGGGCGGTTTTAGACCCATTTCGAGGGTAAACGAGCCAACGATAAAAACTCGTTGCCTTTGGCCATGATCCGAGAGTGATTTTTATGAGAAAACAAATTTTAGGTCGAGAAAATACATTTCTATAGTTTTTTGAGACAAAACAAGCATGCGAGCTTTCGAGTTCCTTAAAGGGACGGTGTGAACCGAGTGTGAAACAATCTATAGAGAAGCCGTAATACTTGGTTTGAGGTTTTTGGGACCTACATCATAGCCAAAGTGACAACCACAGAGACTCATCGGCCTCGACCTTGAGCTAAGGTTTATTTTCGCCCAAAAATGGCCATCCAACTTTTGAGAAGTTTTTAACCCGAGTTCGATGGCAAATGGGCCAACGATAAAAGCTCGTTGCCATTGGCCATGATCCGTGGGTGATTTTTGTGAAAAAATAACATTTAGGTCAAGAAAATACACTTTTCTAGTTTTTCGAGACAATGCGGGTATGCGAGCTTTCGAGTTCCCGTAACGGTCGGTGTGAACGAGCGTGAAACAATCTATAGAGAAATTGTCATACTTGGTTTGAGGTTTTTGGGACCTAGACCATAGCCAAAGTGATAACCACAGAGACTCGTGGGCCTCGATCGCGAGGTCGAGGTTGATTTTCGCCCAAAAATGACCGACCAAGTTTTGAGCGAGTTTTAGACCCGGTTCGATGGCAAATGAGCGAACGATAAAAACCCATCGCCTTTGGCCATGATGCGGGGTGATTTTTGCAAAAAAAAAAGAAAACAACATTTAGGTCCAGAATATACACATTTCTATTTTTTCGAGACAATACGGGCATGCGAGCTTTCAAGTTCTCGGAAAGGCCGGTGTGAACGAGCGTGAAACAATCTATAGAGAAACTATAATACTTGGTTTGAGGTTTTTGGGACCTACATCCTAGCCAAAGTGACAACCACGGAGACTCATGGGCCTCGATCGTAAGGCCGAGGTTGATTTTTGCCCAAAAATGACCGACCAAGTTTTTAGCGAGTTTTAGACCCGAGTTCGATGGAAAACGAGCCAATGATAAAAATTCATAGCCTTTGGCCTTGATGCGGGGTATTTTTGTAGAAAAACAACGTTTGGGTTGAGAAAATAAACTTTTCTAGTTTTTCGAGACAATGCGAGCATGCGAGCTTTTGAGTTCTCGGAAGGGTCGGTGTGAACAAGCGTGAAAGAATCGATAGAGAAACCGTAATACTTGGTTTGAGGTTTTTGGGACCTACATCATAGCCAAAGTGACAACGATAGAGACTCATTGGCCTCGATCGTGAGCCGAGGTTGATTTTCGCCCAAAAATGGTCGTATAAGTTTTGAGTGGTTTTAAACCCGAGTTCGATGGCAAACGAGCCAACGATAAAACTCATTGCCTTTGGCCTTGACACAGGGGTGATTTTTTCAAAAAAAATGATGTTTAGGCTGAGAAAATATGCTTTTCTAGTTTTTCGAGACATTGCGGGCATGCAAGCTTTCGAGTTCTCGGAAGGGCTAGAGTGAATGAGCATGAAACAATATATAGAGAAAGTGTAATTCCCGGTTTGTGGTTTTTGGGACTCGCATCCTAGCCAAAGTGACAAGCATAGAGACTCGTGGGCCTCGACGGTGAGTCGAGGTTGATTTTCGCCCAAAAATGACCGACCAAGAATTGGGCGATTTTAAACCCGGTTCGAGGGCAAACAAGCCAATGATAAAAACCCATCGCCTTTGTTAATAACTCGTGGGTGATTTTTTAAAAAACGACGTTTAAGTCGAGAAAATACGCTTTTCTATTTTTTCGAGACAATGCGGGTATGCGAGCTTTCGAGTTCCTGGAAGGGCCGGCGAGAATGAGCGTGAAACAATCTATAGAGAAAATGTAATTCCTGGTTTGAGGTTTTTGGGACCTACAATATAGCTAAAGTGACAACCACAGAGACTCATCGGCCTCGACCAGTGAGCCGAGGTTGATTTTCGCCCAAAAATGGCCATCCAACTTTTGAGCGGTTTTAGACCCGGTTCGATGGCAAACGAGCCAACGATAAAACTCATTACCGTTGGCCATGATCTATGGGTGATTTTTATGAAAAAACAACGTTTAGGTCAAGAAAATACACTTTTCTAGTTTTTCGAGACAATGCGGGCATGCGAGCTTTCGAGTTCTCGGAAGGGCCGGTGTGAATGAGCGTGAAATAATCTATAGAGAAATTGTAATACTTGGTTTGAGGTTTTTGGGACCTACATCATAGCTAAAGTGGCAACGATAGATACTCATCGACCTCGATCGTGAGTCGAGGTTGATTTTCGTCCAAAAATGGCCGTTTAAGTTTTGAGTGGTTTTAAACCCAATTCGATGGCAAACGAGCCAACGATAAAACTCATTGCCTTTGGCCATGACCTAGGGTGATTTTTTCAAAAAAATGACGTTCGAGCCGAGAAAATACGCTTTTCTAGTTTTTCGAGACAATGCGGGCATGCAAGCTTTCGAGTTCCTCGAAGGGCCGGTGTGAATAAGCGTGAAACAATCTATAGAGAAAGTGTAATTCCTGGTTTGTGGTTTTTGGGACCTACATCTTAGCCAAAGTGACAACCACAAAGACTCATGGCCCTCGACCGTCAACCGAGGTTGGTTTTTGCCCAAAAATTACCGACCAAGTATTAGGCGAGTTTTAGACCCGGTTCGAGGGCAAACGAGCTAATGATAAAAACCCATCACCTTTCGCCATAACCTATGGGTGATTTTTTTAAAAAAATGACATTTAAGCCGAGAAAATACGCTTTTCTAGTTTTTCGAGACAATGCGGGCATGCGAGCTTTCGAGTTTCGGAAGGGCCGACAAGAATGAGCGTGAAACAATCTATAGAGAAAATGTAATTCCTAGTTTGAGGTTTTTGGGACCCACATCCTAGCCAAATTGACAACTACGGAGACTCATCGGCCTCGACCGTGAGCCGAGGTTGATTTTCTCCCAAAAATGACCGATGAAGTATTGGGCGGTTTAAGACCAAGTTCGAGGGCAAACGAGCCAACGATAAAAACTCATTGCCATTGGCCATGATTTGAGGGTGATTTTTACTAAAAAAACAACGTTTAGGTCGAGAAAATACACTTTTCTAGTTTGTCGAGACAATACAAGCATGCAAGCTTTCGAGTTCCTGGAAGGCCCGATATGAACGAGCATGAAACAATTTATAGAGAAACCGTAATACTTGGTTTGCGGTTTTTGGGACCTACATCATAGCCAAAGTGACAACCATAGAGACGCATCGGCCTCAATCGTGAGCCGAGGTTGATTTTCGCCTAAAAATGGCCATCCAACTTTTGAGCGAGTTTTAGACCCGGTTCGATGGCAAACGAGCCAACGATAAAACTCCTTGCCGTTGGCCATGATCTACGGGTGATTTTTGTGAAAAAACAACATTTAGGTTGAGAAAATACACTTCTAGTTTCGAGACAATGCGGGCATGAGAGCTTTCGAGTTCCTGGAAGGGCGGTGTGAACGAGCATGAAAAAATCTATAGAGAAATTATCATACTTGGTTTTAGGTTTCTAGGACCTACATCATAACCAAAGTGACAACCACAGAGACTCATGAGTCTCGACTGTGAGCCGACGTTGATTTTTACCCAAAAATGATCGACCAAGTTTTGAGTAGTTGTAGACCCGAGTTTGATGAAAAACGAGCCAACGATAAAAAATCATAGTCTTTGGGCATGATCTAGGGTGATTTTTGCTAAAAAAACAATGTTTAGGTCGAGAAAATAAATTTTTCTAGTTTGTCGAGACAATACGGGCATGCGAGCTTTCGAGTTCCTGGAAGGGTCGGTGGGAACTAGTGTGAAACAATCTATGGAGAAACCGTAATACTTGGTTTGAGGTTTTTGGGACCTACATCATAGCCAAAGTGACAACCACGGAGACGCATCGGCCTCGACCAGTGAGCCGAGGTTAATTTTTGCTCAAAAATGGCCATCCAACTTTTGAGTAGTTTTAGACCCGAGTTCGATGGCAAACGAGCCAACGATAAAACTAATTGTCGTTGGCCATGATCTACGGGTGATTTTTGTGAAAAAGTAACGTTTAGGTCGAGAAAATACACTTTTTTAGTTTTTCGAGAAATGCGAGCATGTGAGCTTTCGAGTTCTCGAAAGGGCCGGTGTGAACGAGCATGAAACAATGTATAGAGAAACTGTCATACTTGGTTTTAGGTTTTTGGGACCTACATCATAGCCAAAGTGACAACCACGGAGACTCGTGAGCCTCGGCTGTGAGTCGAGGTTGATTTTCGCCCAAAAATTACCGACCAAGTTTTGAGTAGTTTTAGACCCGGTTTGATGGCAAACGAGCGAACGATAAAAACTCATAGCCTTTGGGCATGATGCGGGGTGATTTTTGCAAAAAAACAACGTTTAGGTCGAGAAAATACACTTTTCTAGTTTTTCGAGACAATGCGGGCATTCGAGCTTTCGAGTTCTGGAAGGGCGGTGTGAACAAGGGTGAAACAATCTATAGAGAAACTTTAATACTTGGTTTTAGGTTTTTGGGACCTACATCATAGCCAAAGTGACAACCATAGAGACTCATCGGCCTCCACTTCGAGCCGAGGTTGATTTTCGCCCAAAAATGGTCGTCCAAGTTTTGAGTGGTTTTAGACCCGGTTCGATGGAAAACGAGCCAACGACAAAACTCATTGCCTTTGGCCATGACACGGGGGTGGTTTTTTCAAAAAAACAATGTTTAGGTCGAGAAAATACGCTTTTCTAGTTTTTCGAGACAATGCGGGCATGCGAGCTTTTGAGTTCCTAGAAGGGCCGGTGTGAACGAGTGTGAAACAATCTATAGAGAAAGTGTAATTCCCGGTTTGTGATTTTAGGGACCTACATCCTAGCAAAGGTGACAACCACGGAGACTCGTAGACTCATAGGCCATGACCTTGTGATTGGGTAGTTTTGGACCCAATTCAAGGGCAAACGAGTCAACGATAATAACTCATCGCCTTTGGCCATGATCTATGGGTAATTTTTGCAAAAAAACAATGTTTAAGCCAAGAAAATACACTTTTCTAGTTTTTCGAGATAATACGGGCATACAACCTTTCGAGTTCCTGGAAGGACTGGTGTGAACGAGCGTGAAATAATCTGTGGAGAAGCCGTAATTCTCGGTTTGAGGTTTTCGAGACCTACATCATAGCCAAAGTGAAAATCATAGAGACTCATCGGACTCGACTGTGAGTCGAGGTTGATTTTTGCCCAAAAATTACCGAGCAAGTTTTGAGCGAGTTTTAGACCCGGTTCGATGGCAAACAAGGCAACGATAAAAACTCATTACCCTTGGCATTCACTTGGGGGTATTTTTTCAAAAAAAACAATGTTTAGGTCGAGAAAATATCGTTTTTTAGTTTTTCGAGATAATCTAGGCATGCGAGCTTTCGAGTTTCTAGAAGGGCCGGAGTTAACGAGCGTGAAACAATCTATAAAGAAACCGTAACTCCTAGTTTGAGGTTATGGGGACCTACGACATAGCCAAAGTGACAACCACGAGAGACTCATCGGACTCGACTACGAGTGCAGGGTAGATTTTCGCCCAAAAATGGCGAGACCATGTTTTGAGAAGTTTTGGACTTAGTTCGATGGCAAACGAGCCAACGATAAAAACTCATTGCATTTGGCTATGACCTAGGGGTCATTTTTGCAAAAAAAAACACGTTTAGGTCGAGAAAATACACTTTTCTAGCTTTTTGAGACAATACGGGCATGCGAGCTTTTGAGTTCTCGAAAATACCGATGTGAACAAGCGTGAAACAATCTATAGAGAAACTGTAATTCCCGATTTGTGGTTTTTGTGACCTACATCATAACCAAAGTGACAACCACGGAGACTCATCGGCCTCGACTGTGAGTCGAGGTTCATTTTTGCCCAAGAATGGCCGATAAAGTTTTGAGCGATTTTAGACTCGGTTCGATGGCAAACGAGCCAATGATAAAAACTCACAATCTTTGGCAATGTCACGGGGGTGATTTTTGCAAAAAAAACAACGTTTAGGCCGAGATAATACACTTTTCTAGTTTTTCGAGATAATGCGGGCATGCAAGCTTTCGAGTTTACGGAAGGGCGAGGAGTGAACGAGCGTGAAACAATCTATAGAGAAACTATAACTCCTGGTTTGAGATTTTGGGGACCTATAGCATAGCCAAAGTGACAACCACGGAGACTCATCGTCCATGACTATGAGTCGAGGTAGATTTTGGCCCAAAAATGGCCGACCAAGTTTTAAGCGAGTTTTAGACTCGGTTCGATGCCAAACGAGCCAACGATAAAAACTCATTGCCCTTGGCTATGACACAGGGGTATTTTTCGAAAAAAAACGTTTAGGCCGAGAAAATACGGTTTTCTTGCATTTCGAGATAGTACGGGCATGCGACCTTTCGAGTTCTCGAAAGGGTCGATACGAATGAGCATGAAACTATCTATAGAGAAACTAGAATTCTCGGTTTGTGATTTTTGGAACCTACATCATAGCCAAAGTGACAACCACGAGAGACTCATCGGCCTCGACTTTGAGTCGAGGTTCATTTTCGCCCAAAAATGGTCGACCAAGTTTTGAGCGAGTTTTAGACTCGGTTCGATGGGAAACGAGCAAATGATAAAAATTCATTGTCTTTGGCAATGACCTAGGGGTGATTTTTGCAAAAAAACAACATTTAGGCCGAGAAAATACACTTTTCTAGTTTTTTAAGATAATGCGGGCATGCGAGCTTTCGAGTTCTGCAAGGGCCGGTGTGAACGAGTATGAAACAATCTATAGAGAAACTGTAACTCTTGGTTTGATGTTTTTGGGACCTATAGCATAGCCAAATTGACAACCACGGAGACGCATCGGCCTTGATCGTGAGTCGAGGTAGATTTTAGCCCAACAATGGCCGACCAAGTTTTGAGCGAGTTTTAGACTAAATTCGATTTCAAACGAGCCATTCGGTAAAAACTCATTGCTCGAGGCCATGACCTAGGGGTGATTTTTGCAAAAATACACTTTTCTAGCTTTTTGAGACAATGCGGGCATGCGAGCTTTTGAGTTCTCGGAAATACCGATGTGAACAAGCGTGAAACAATCTATAGAGAAACCGTAATTCCCGATTTGTGGTTTTTGTGACCTACATCATAACCAAAGTGACAACCACGGAGACTCATCGGCCTCGACTCGTGAGCTGAGGTTCATTTTTGCCCAAGAATGGCCGACAAAGTTTTGAGCGAGTTTTAGACTCGGTTCGATGGCAAACGAGCCAATGATAAAAACTCACAATCTTTGGCAATGTCCCGGGGGTGATTTTTGCAAAAAAAACAACGTTTAGGCCGAGATAATACACTTTTCTAGTTTTTCGAGATAATGCGGGCATGCAAGCTTTCGAGTTTCGGAAGGGCCGGAGTGAACGAGCGTGAAACAATCTATAGAGAAACTATAACTCCTGGTTTGAGATTTTGGGGACCTATAGCGTAGCCAAAGTGACAACCACGGAGACTCATCGTCCTCGACTATGAGTCGAGGTAGATTTTCGCCCAAAAATGGCCGACCAAGTTTTAAGCGAGTTTTAGACTCGGTTCGATGCCAAACGAGCCAACGATAAAAACTCATTGCCCTTGGCTATGACACGGGGGTATTTTTGGAAAAAAAACGTTTCGGCGAGAAAATACACCTTTCTTGCATTTCGAGATAGTACGGGCATGCGACCTTTCGAGTTCCCGAAAGGGTCGGTCCGAATGAGCATGAAACTATCTATAGAGAAACTAGAATTCCCGGTTTGTGATTTTTGGGACCTACATCATAGCCAAAGTGACAACCACGGAGACTCATCGGCCTCGACTTTGAGCCGAGGTTCATTTTCGCCCAAAAATGGTCGACCAAGTTTTGAGCGAGTTTTAGACTCGGTTCGATGGGAAACGAGCAAATGATAAAAATTCATTGTCTTTGGCAATGACCTAGGGGTGATTTTTGCAAAAAAACAACATTTAGGCCGAGAAAATACACTTTTCTAGTTTTTTAAGATAATGCGGGCATGCGAGCTTTCGAGTTCCTGCAAGGGCCGGTGTGAACGAGTATGAAACAATCTATAGAGAAACTGTAACTCTTGGTTTGATGTTTTTGGGACCTATAGCATAGCCAAATTGACAACCACGGAGACGCATCGGCCTTGACTCGTGAGCCGAGGTAGATTTTAGCCCAACAATGGCCGACCAAGTTTTGAGCGGTTTTAGACTAAATTCGATTTCAAACGAGCCATTGGTAAGAACTCATTGCTCGAGGCCATGACACGGGGGTGATTTTTGCAAAAAAACGATGTTTAGGTCGAGAAAATACACTTTTCTAGCTTTTTGAGACAATGCGGGCATGCGAGCTTTTGAGTTCCTGGAAATACCGATGTGAACAAGCGTGAAACAATCTATAGAGAAACCGTAATTCCCGATTTGTGGTTTTTGTGACCTACATCATAACCAAAGTGACAACCACAGAGACTCATCGGCCTCGACCGTGAGCCGAGGTTCATTTTTGCCCAAGAATGGCCGACAAAGTTTTGAGCGAGTTTTAGACTCGGTTCGATGGCAAACGAGCCAAGGATAAAAACTCACAATCTTTGGCAATGTCCCGGGGGTGATTTTTGCAAAAAAAACAACGTTTAGGCCGAGATAATACACTTTTCTAGTTTTTCGAGATAATGCGGGCATGCAAGCTTTCGAGTTTCGGAAGGGCCGGAGTGAACGAGCGTGAAACAATCTATAGAGAAACTATAACTCCTGGTTTGAGATTTTGGGGACCTATAGCGTAGCCAAAGTGACAACCACGGAGACTCATCGTCCTCGACTATGAGTCGAGGTAGATTTTCGCCCAAAAATGGCCGACCAAGTTTTAAGCGAGTTTTAGACTCGGTTCGATGCCAAACGAGCCAACGATAAAAACTCATTGCCCTTGGCTATGACACGGGGGTATTTTTGGAAAAAAAACGTTTCGGCGAGAAAATACACCTTTCTTGCATTTCGAGATAGTACGGGCATGCGACCTTTCGAGTTCCCGAAAGGGTCGGTCCGAATGAGCATGAAACTATCTATAGAGAAACTAGAATTCCCGGTTTGTGATTTTTGGGACCTACATCATAGCCAAAGTGACAACCACGGAGACTCATCGGCCTCGACTTTGAGTCGAGGTTCATTTTCGCCCAAAAATGGTCGACCAAGTTTTGAGCGAGTTTTAGACTCGGTTCGATGGGAAACGAGCAAATGATAAAAATTCATTGTCTTTGGCAATGACCTAGGGGTGATTTTTGCAAAAAAACAACATTTAGGCCGAGAAAATACACTTTTCTAGTGTTTTAAGATAATGCGGGCATGCGAGCTTTCGAGTTCCTGCAAGGGCCGGTGTGAACGAGTATGAAACAATCTATAGAGAAACTGTAACTCTTGGTTTGATGTTTTTGGGACCTATAGCATAGCCAAATTGACAACCACGAGAGACGCATCGGCCTTGATCGTGAGTCGAGGTAGATTTTAGCCCAACAATGGCCGACCAAGTTTTGAGCGGTTTTAGACTAAATTCGATTTCAAACGAGCCATCGGTAAAAACTCATTGCTCGAGGCCATGACACGGGGGTGATTTTTGCAAAAAAACGATGTTTAGGTCGAGAAAATACACTTTTCTAGCTTTTTGAGACAATGCGGGCATGCGAGCTTTTGAGTTCTCGGAAATACCGATGTGAACAAGCGTGAAACAATCTATAGAGAAACTGTAATTCCCGATTTGTGGTTTTTGTGACCTACATCATAACCAAAGTGACAACCACGGAGACTCATCGGACTCGACTGTGAGTCGAGGTTCATTTTTGCCCAAGAATGGCCGACAAAGTTTTGAGCGAGTTTTAGACTCGGTTCGATGGCAAACGAGCCAATGATAAAAACTCACAATCTTTGGCAATGTCACGGGGGTGATTTTTGCAAAAAAAAAACAACGTTTAGGCCGAGATAATACACTTTTCTAGTTTTTCGAGATAATGCGGGCATCCAAGCTTTCGCGTTTCCGGAAGGGCCGGAGTGAACGAGCGTGAAACAATCTATAGAGAAACTATAACTCCTGGTTTGAGATTTTGGGGACCTATAGCGTAGCCAAAGTGACAACCACGGAGACTCATCGTCCTCGACTATGAGTCGAGGTAGATTTTTGCCCAAAAATGGCCGACCAAGTTTTAAGCGATTTTAGACTCGGTTCGATGCCAAACGAGCCAACGATAAAAACTCATTGCCCTTGGCTATGACACAGGGGTATTTTTGGAAAAAAAACGTTTAGGCCGAGAAAATACACCTTTCTTGCATTTCGAGATAGTACGGGCATGCGACCTTTCGAGTTCCTAAAAGGGTCGGTCCGAATGAGCATGAAACTATCTATAGAGAAACTAGAATTCCTGGTTTGTGATTTTTGGGACCTACATCATAGCCAAAGTGACAACCACGGAGACTCATCGGCCTCGACTTTGAGCCGAGGTTCATTTTCGGCCAAAAATGGTCGACCAAGTTTTGAGCGAGTTTTAGACTCGGTTCGATGGGAAACGAGCAAATGATAAAAATTCATTGTCTTTGGCAATGACCTAGGGGTGATTTTTGCAAAAAAACAACATTTAGGCCGAGAAAATACACTTTTCTAGTTTTTTAAGATAATGCGGGCATGCGAGCTTTCGAGTTCTCGCAAGGGCCGGTGTGAACGAGTATGAAACAATCTATAGAGAAACCGTAACTCTTGGTTTGATGTTTTTGGGACCTATAGCATAGCCAAATTGACAACCACGGAGACTCATCGGCCTTGATCGTGAGCCGAGGTAGATTTTAGCCCAATAATGGCCGACCAAGTTTTGAGCGAGTTTTAGACTAAATTCGATTTCAAACGAGCCACCGATAAAAACTCATTGCTCGAGGCCATGACACGGGGGTGATTTTTGCAAAAAAACGATGTTTAGCTCGAGAAAATACAATTTTCTAGTTTTTCGAGACAATGCGGGCATGCGAGCTTTCGAGTTCCTGAAAGTGCCGATGTGAACGAGCATGAAACAATCTGTAGATAAATTGTAATTCTTGGTTTGAGGTTATTGGGACCTACATCATAGCCAAAGTGACAACCACGAGAGACTCGTGAGTCTCGACTGTGAGCCGATGTTGATTTTTGCCCAAAAATGACCGACCAAGTTTTGAGTAGTTTTAGACCCGAGTTTGATGGCAAACCGACCAACGATAAAAAATCATAGTCTTGGGGCATGATTTGGGGTGATTTTTGCTAAAAAAACAACGTTTGGGTCGAGAAAATAAATTTTTCTAGTTTGTCAAGACAATACGGGCATGCGAGCTTTCGAGTTCCTGGAAGGGCCGGTGGGAACGAGCATGAAACAATCTATAGAGAAACTGTAATACTTTGTTTGAGGTTTTTGGGACCTACATCATAGCCAAAGTGACAACCACGAGAGACGCATCGGCCTCGACCGTGAGTCGAGGTTGATTTTTGCTCAAAAATGGCCATCCAACTTTTAAGTAGTTTTAGACCCAATTCGATGGTAAACGAGCCAATGATAAAACTAATTGTCGTTGGCCATGATCGACGGGTGATTTTTGTGAAAAAGTAACGTTTAGGTCGAGAAAATACACTTTTTTAGTTTTTCGAGACAATGCGGGCATGTGAGCTTTCGAGTTCTCGAAAGGGCGGTGTGAACGAGCATGAAACAATGTATAGAGAAACTGTCATACTTGGTTTTAGGTTTTTGGGACCTACATCATAGCCAAAGTGACAACCACAGAGACTCATGCGCCTCGGCTCGTGAGTCGAGGTTGATTTTCGCCCAAAAATTACCGACCAAGTTTTGAGTAGTTTTAGACCCGGTTTGATGGCAAACGAGCGAACGATAAAAACTCATAGCCTTTGGGCATGATCCGGGGTATTTTTGCAAAAAAACAACGTTTAGGTCGAGAAAATACACTTTTCTAGTTTTTCGAGACAATGCGGGCATTCGAGCTTTCGAGTTCTGGAAGGGCGGTGTGAACAAGGGTGAAACAATCTATAGAGAAACCGTAATACTTGGTTTGAGGTTTTTGGGACCTACATCATAGCCAAAGTGACAACCATAGAGACTCATCGGCCTCCACCGTGAGCCGAGGTTGATTTTTGCCTAAAAATGGATGTCCAAGTTTTGAGTGGTTTTCGACCCAATTCGATGGCAAACGAGCCAACGATAAAACTCATTGCCTTTGGCCATGACCTAGGGGTGGTTTTTTCAAAAAAATGATGTTTAGGCCGAGAAAATACGTTTTTCTAGTTTTTCGAGACAATGCGGGCATGCGAGCTTTCGAGTTCCTGGAAGGGCCGGTGTGAACGAGTGTGAAACAATCTATAGAGAAAGTGTAATTCCCGGTTTGTGATTTTTGGGACCTACATCCTAGCAAAATTGACAACCACGAGAGACTCATAGGCCTCGACTCGTGAGCCGAGGTTGATTTTTGCGTAAAAATGATCGACCAAGTATTGGGTAGTTTTAGACCCGGTTCGACGGAAAACGAGCCAACAATAGTAACTCATCGCCTTTGGCCATGATCCATGGGTGATTTTTACAAAAAAAAACAACGTTTAAGTCGAGAAAATACACTTTTCTAGTTTTTCGAGATAATGCGGGCATGCGACCTTTCGAGTTCCTGGAAGGACCGGTGTGAACGATCGTGAAATAATCTATAGAGAAACTGTAATTCCTGGTTTGAGGTTTTCGGGACCTACATCATAGCCAAAGTGAAAACCACAAAGACTCATCGGACTCGACTGTGAGTCGAGGTTGATTTTTACCCAAAAATTGCCGACCAAGGTTTGAGTAGTTTTAGACCCGAGTTCGATGGCAAACGAGGCAACAATAAAAACTCATTGCCCTTGGCACTCACTCGGGGGTGATTTTTTTTTTAAAAAAACAATATTTAGGCCGAGAAAATACTCTTTTTTAGTTTTTCGAGATAATCCGGGCATGTGAGCTTTCGAGTTTCTAGAAGGGCCGGAGTTATGAGCATGAAACAATCTATAAAGAAACTATAACTCCTAGTTTGAGGTTTTGGGGACCTACAACATAGCCAAAGTGACAACCACGGAGACTTATCGAACTCGACTCTAAGTCGAGGTAGATTTTCGCCCAAAAATGGCGAGACCATGTTTTGAGAAGTTTTGGACTTAGTTCGATTGCAAACGAGCCAACGATAAAAACGCATTGCCTTTGGCTATGACCTAGGGGTTATTTTTGCAAAAAAAAAAAACAACGTTTAGGTCTAGAATACGTTTCTAGCTTTTTGAGACAATGCGGGCATGCGAGCTTTTGAGTTCCTGGAAATACCGATGTGAACAAGCGTGAAACAATCTATAGAGAAACCGTAATTCCCGATTTGTGGGTTTTGGAACCTACATCATAACCAAAGTGACAACCACGGAACTCATCGGCCTCGATCGTGAGTCGAGGTTCATTTTTGTCCAAAAATGGCCGATAAAGTTTTAAGTAGTTTTAGACTCGGTTCGATGGCAAATGAGCCAACAATAAAAACTCACAATCTTTGGCAATGTCTTGGGGGTGATTTTTGCAAAAAAACAACGTTTAGGCCGAGACAATACACTTTTCTAGCTTTTCGAGATAATGCGGGCATGCAAGCTTTCGAGTTTTTGGAAGGGCGGAGTGAACGAGCGTGAAACAATCTATAAAGAAACTGTAACTCCTGGTTTGAGGTTTTGGGGACCTACAACATAGCCAAAGTGACAACCATAGAGACTCATCGTCCTCGACCGTGAGTCGAGGTAGATTTTCGCCCAAAAATGGCCGACCAAGTTTTAAGCGAGTTTTAGACTCGGCTCAACGGCAAACGAGCCAACAATAAAAACTCATTGCCTTTGGCTATGACCCGGGGGTGATTTTTGAAAAAAAACAACGTTTAGGCCGAGAAAATACACTTTTCTTGCATTTCGAGACAAGTACGGGCATGTGACTTTCGAATTCTCGAAAGGTTCGGTGTGAACGAGCGTGAAACAATCTATAGAAAAGCTGTAATTCCTGGTTTGTGGTTTTTGGGACGTACATCATAGCCAAAGTGACAAGCACGGAGACTATCGGCCTCGACTTTGAGCCGAGGTTGATTTTCGTCCAAAAATGGTCGACCAAGTTTTGAGCCGTTTTAGACTTAGTTGATGGGAAACGTGCAAATGATAAAAATTCATTGTTTTTGGCAATGACCTAGGGGTGATTTTTGCAAAAAAACAACATTTAGGCCAAGAAAATACACTTTTTTAGTTTTTTAAGATAATGCGGGCATGCGAGCTTTCGAGTTCCTAAAAGTGCCGATGTGAACGACCATGAAACAATCTATAGATAAACTGTAATTCCTAGTTTGAGGTTATTGGGACCTACATCATAGCCAAAGTGGCAACCACGGAGACTCATCGGCCTCGACTATGAGCGGAAGTTGATTTTCGCCCAAAAATGGTCGACCAAGGTTTGAGCGAGTTTTAGACCCGGTTTGATGAAAACCGAGCCAACGATAAAAACTCTTTGCCTTTGGCATCCACACAGTGATGATTTTTGCAAGAAAAACAACGTTTAGGTCGAGAAAATAGAATTTTCTAGTTTTTCGAGACAATTCGGGCATGCTAGCTTTCGAATTCTCGGAAGGGCCGATGTGAACAAGCGTGAAACAATATATAGAGAAACTATAATAACTGGTTTGAGGTTATTGGGACCTACTTCATAGCCAAAATGACAACCACGAGAGACTCATCGGCCTCGATTGTGAGCCGAGGTTGATTTTTCCCCAAATATGGCCGACCGGGTTTTGAACGAGTTTTAGACTCAATTCGATGGCAAATGAGCCAACGATAAAAACTCATTGCTCGAGGCCATGACTCGGGGATGATTTTTGCAAAAATCTATAGACTCAATTCGAGTTCCTAGGAGGATCGGTGTGAACGAGCGTGAAAAAATCTATAAAGAAACTATAATTCCCGGTTTGTGATTTTTGGGACCTAAATCATAGCCGAAGAGACAACCACAGAGACTCATCGGCCTCGACTCGTGAGTCGAGGTTGATTTTCGCCCAAAAATGACCAACCAAGTTTTAAGCAATTTTAGACTCGGTTCGATGGCAAACGAGCCAACGATAAAAACACACTTTCTTTGGCAATGACTCGGGGGTATTTTTGCAAAAAAACAACGTTTAGGCCGAGAAAATACACTTTTTTAGTTTTTCGAGATAATGCGAGCATGCAAGCTTTCGAGTTTCTTGAAGGGCCGGAGTCAATGACCATGAAGCAATCTATAAAGAAACTGTAACTCATGGTTTGAGGTTTTGGAGACCTACGAGCATAGCTAAAGTGACAACCACAAAGACTTATCGGCCTTGATCGTGAGTCGAGGTAGATTTTTTCCCAAAAATAGCCGACCAAGTTTTGAGCGAGTTTTAGACTCGGTTCGATAGCAAACGAGCCAACGATAAAAACTCATTGCCTTTGGCTATGACTTGGGGGTATTTTTGGAAGAAAAAAACAACGTTTAGACCGAGAAAATACGCTTTTCTAGCTTTTCGAGACAATACGAGCATGCGACCTTTCAAGTTACGGGAAGAGCGGTGTGAACGAGGGTGAAACAATCTATAGAGAAACTGTAATTCTCGGTTTGAGGTTGTTGGGACCTACATCATAGCCAAAGTAACAACCACGGAGACTCATTGTCTTCGACCATGAGTCGAGGTTGATTTTCGCCCAAAAATGACCGACCAAGTTTTGACAAGTTTTAGACCCAGTTAGATAAAAAACGAGCCAACGATAAAAACTCATTGCCTTTGGCTTTGGCCTAGGGGTAATTTTTGCAAAAAAACAACGTTTAGGCTGAGAAAATACACTTTTCTAGTTTTTTTAGGATAATGCGAGCATGCGAGCTTTCGAGTTCTTAGAAGCGTCGGTGTGAACGAGCATGAAACAATCACTAGAGAAACTATAATTCCTGTTTTGAGGTTTATGGGACCTACATCATAGCCAAAGTGACAACCATAGAGACTCATCGGCCTCAACTTTGAGCCGAGGTTGGTTTTCGCCCAAAAATGGTCGACCAAGTTTTGAGCGAGTTTTAGACTCGGTTCGATGGGAAATGAGCCAACGATAAAAATTCATTGTCTTTGGCAATGACCTAGGTGTGATTTTTGCAAAAAAAACGGCATTTAGGCCGAGAAAATACACTTTTTTTATTTTTTAAGATAATGCGGGCATGCGGACTTTTGAGTTCCTAGAAGGGCCGGTGTGAACGAGTATGAAACAATCTATAAAGAAATTGTAACTTCGGTTTAAGGTTTTTGGGTCACACAAGCATAGCCAAAGTGACAACAACGGACACTCATCGGCCTCGACCGTGAGCTAAAGTAGATTTTAGCCCAAATATGGCCGACCGGGTTTTGAACAGTTTTAGACTCAATTCGATGGCAAATGAGCCAACGATAAAAACTCATTGCTCGAGGCCATGACACGGGGATGATTTTTGCAAAAAAACGACATTTAGCTCGAGAAAATACATTTTTCTAGTTTTTCGAGACAACACGAGCATGCGAGCTTTTGAGTTCCTAGAAGTGCCGATGTGAACGAGCGTGAAACAATCTATAGAGAAACCGTAATTCCTGGTTTGAGGTTATTGGGACCTACATCATAGCCAAAGTGACAACCGTAGAGACTCATCGGCCTCGACTATGAGCTAAAGTCGATTTTCGCCCAAAAATGGCCGATCAAGGTTTGAGTAGTTTTAGACCCGATTCGATGGAAAACGAGCCAACAATTAAAACTCATTGCCTTTGGCATCGACTCGGGGATGATTTTTGCAAAACAACAACGTTTAGGTCGAGAAAATACAATTTTCTAGTTTTTTGAGACAATGCGGGCATGCAAGCTTCCGAGTTCTCGGAAGGACGGGTGTGGACGAGCATGAAACAATCTATAGAGAAACTATAATAACTAGTTGGAGGTTATTGGGACCTACATCATAGCCAAAGTGACAACCACGGACACTCATCGACCTCGATTGTGAGCCGAGGTTGATTTCACCAAAAAATGGCCAACCAAGTTTTGAGAGGTTTTAGACCCGAGTTCGATGGAAAATGAGACAACGATAAAAACTCATTGCCTCCGGCATTGACCTAGGGGCAATTTTTGCAAAAAAGAAAACAACATTTAGGTCGAGAAAATACACTTTTTTAGTCTTTCGAGACAATGCGAGCATACGAGCTTTCGAGTTCCCGGAAGGACCGGTGTGAACGATTGTGAAACAATCTATAGAGAAACTATAATTCCTAGTTTTTTGTTTTTGGGACCTAAATCATAGCCAAAGTGACAACCATAGAGACTCATCGGCCTCAATCGTGAGTCGAGGTGGATTTTCGCCCAAAAATTACCGACCCGATTTTGAGTAGTTTTAGACTAAGTTCGATGGGAAACGAGCCAATGATAAAAACTCACTTTCTTTGGCAATGACACGGGGTTGATTTTTCCAAAAAAACAACGTTTAGGCGAAAATATACTCTTTTTTAGTTTTTCAAGACAATGCGGGCATGCGAGCTTTCGAGTTTACGGAAGTGCCGGTGTGAACGAGTGTGAAACAATCTATAGAGAAACCGTAATTCCTAGTTTGAGGTTATTGGGACCTACATCATAGCCAAATTGACAACCACAGAGACTCATCGGCCTCGACCAGTGGGCTAAAGTTGATTTTCGGCCAAAAATGACCGACAAAGGTTTGAGTAGTTTTAGACCCGGTTCGATGAAAAACGAGCCAACGATAAAAATCCATTTCCTTGGCAATTGACACGGGGATGATTTTTGTAAAAAAAACAACGTTTAGGCGAGAAAATACAATTTTTTAGTTTTTTGAGACAATGCGGGCATGCGAGCTTTCGAGTTCCCGGAAGGGCCGGTGTGAACGAGCATGAAACAATCTTTAGAGAAACTATAATAACTGGTTTGAGGTTATTGGGACCTACATCATAGCCAAGCCGACAACCACGGAGACTCATCGACTCGGATTGTGAGTCGAGGTTGATTTTCGTCAAAAAATGGCCAACCAAGTTTTGAGAAGTTTTAGACCCGGTTCGATGGCAAACGAGCCAACGATAAAAACTCATTGCCTTTGGCTTTGACACGGGGGTAATTTTTGCACAAAAACAACATTAAGGCCGAGAAAATACACTTTTCTAGTTTTTCGAGACAATACGGGCATGCGAGCTTTCGATTTCTGGAAGGACCAATGTTAACGAGCGTGAAACAATCTATAGAGAAACTATAATTCCTGGTTTGTGGTTTTTGGGACCTAAATCATATCCAAAGTGACAACCACATAGACTCATCGACCTCGACTATAAGTCGAAGTTGATTTTTGCCCAAAAATGGTCGATCAAGTTTTGAGTAGTTTTAGACTCGGTTCGATGGAAAACGAGCCAACGATAAAAACTCACTTTCTTTGACAATGACCTAGGGGTGATTTTTGCAAAAAGACAACGTTTAGGTCGAGAAAATACTCTTTTTTAGTTTTTTGAGATAATGCGGGAATGCGATCTTTCGAGTTTACGGAAGGGTCGGAGTGAACGAGCATGAAACAATCTATAGAGAAACCGTAACTCCTGGTTTGAGGTTTTTGGGACATACATCATAGCCAAAGTGACAACCACGAGAGACTCATCGTCCTCGACTACGAGCCGAGGTTGATTTTTGCCCAAAAATGATCGACCAAGTTTTAAGCGATTTTAGACCCAATTCGATGGAAAATGATTCAACGATAAAAAATCATTGCCCATGCACCGACCTAGGGGTATTTTTTCAAAAAAACAATATTTAGGCCGAGAAAATACTCTTTTTTAGTTTTTCGAGATAATGCGGGCATGTGGCCTTTCGAGTTTACGGAAGGACCGGAGTGAACGAGCGTGAAAAAATATATAGAGAAGCTGTAACTCTTGGTTTAAGGTTTTAGGGACCTACAACATAGCCAAAGTGACAACCACGAGAGACTCATCGGACTCGACTATGAGTCGAGGTTGATTTCCAGTCCAAAAATGGCCGACCAAGTTTTGAGCGAGTTTTAGACTCGGTTCGATGGCAAACGAGCCAACGATAAAAACTTATTGTCTTTAGCAACGACACGGGGGTGATTTTTGTAAAAAAACAACGTTTAGGCCAAGAAAATACGCTTTTCTAGTTTTTTGAGACAATGCGAGCATGCGAGTTTTCGAGTTCCTAGAAGGGCTGGCATGAACGAGCGTGAAACAATATATAGAGAAACTATAATTCCCGGTTTGAGGTTTTTGAGACCTACATCATAGCCAAAGTGACAACCACGAAACTCATCGGCCTCGACTATGAGTCGAGGTTGATTTTAGCCCAAAAATGACCGACCAAGTTTTGAGCGAGTTTTAGACTCGGTTCGAAGGCAAACGAGCCAACGATAAAAACTTATTGTCTTTAGCAATGACACGGGGGTGTTTTTTTCAAAAAAAACAATGTTTAGGCCAAGAAAATATGCTTTTCTAGTTTTTTGAGGCTGCGGGCATGCGAGTTTTCGAGTTCTCGGAAGGGCTAGTGTGAACAAGCATGAAACAATCTATAAAGAAACTATAATTCCCGGTTTGAGGTTTTTGAGACCTACATCATAGCCAAAGTGACAACCACATAGACTCATCGGCCTCGACTTTGAGTCGAGGTTGATTTTCGTCGAAAAATAGTCGATAAAGTTTTGAGCGAGTTTTAGACTCGGTTCGATGGGAAACGAGCCAACGATAAAAAGTCATTATCTTTGGCAATGTCTTGGGGGTGATTTTTGCAAAACAACAACATTTAGGTCGAGAAAATACACTTTTCTAGTTTTTTAAGATAATACGAGCATGCGAGCTTTCGAGTTCTCGGAAGGGCTAGTGTGAACGAGTGAGAAACAATCTATAGAGAAACCGTAACTACTAGTTTGAGGTTTTTGGGACCTACGACATACCCAAAACGACAATCACGGAGACTCATCGGCCTTGACTCGTGAGCTAAGGTAGATTTTCGCCAAAAAATGGCCGACCATGTTTTGAGCGAGTTTTAGACTCAATTCGATGGCAAACGAGAGCGGACGATAAAAACTTATTACCCGAGGCCATGATTTGGGGGTGATTTTTGCAAAAAAACGACGTTTACCTCCGGAAAATACACTTTTCTAGTTTTTTCGAGACAATACGGGCATGCGAGCTTTCCGGTTCTCGGAAGTGCCGATGTGAACGAGCATGAAACAATCTATAGAGAAACTATAATTCTCGTTTTGAACTTATTGGAACCTACATCATAGCCAAAGTGACAACCACGGAGACTCATCGGCCTCGACCGTGAGCTGAAGTTGATTTTCGCCCAAAAATGGCCGACCAAGGTTTGAGAAGTTTTAGACCGGTTCGATGGAAAACGAGCAAAAGATAAAAACTCATTGCCTTTGGCATTGACACGGGGATGATTTTTGCAAAAAAACAATGTTTATGCCGAGAAAATACAATTTTCTAGTTTTTCGAGACAATGCGGGCATGCGACCTTTCGAGTTCCCGGAAGGGCCGATGTGAACGAGCGTAAAACAATGTATAGAGAAACTATAATAACTGGTTTGAGGTTATTGGGACCTACATCATAGCCAAAGTGACAACCACGGAGACTCATAGGCCTCGACCGTGAGCCGAGGTTAATTTTCGCCCAAAAATGGCCGATCAAGTTTTGAGCGGTTTTAGACTCGGTTCGATGGAAAACGAGCCAATGATAAAAACTCATTGTTTGGCCATGACTTGGGGGTGATTTTTAGAAAAAAAACGACGTTTAAGCCGAAAAAATATTCTTTTCTAGTTTTTTGAGACAATGCGGGCATGCGAGCTTTCGTGTTCCTAGAAGGACCGACGTGAACGAGCGTAAAATAATCTATAGAGAAACTTTAATTCCTGGTTTGAGGTTTTTGGGACCTACATCATAGCTAAAGTGACAACCACGGAGACTCATCGGCATCGACCGTGAGTCGAGTTAGATTTTCGCCCAAAAATGACCGACTAAGTTTTGAGTAGTTTTAGACTCGGTTCGATGGGAAACGAGCCAACAATAAAAACTCGTTGTCTTTGGAAATGACCCGGGGGTGATTATTGTAAAAAAACGACGTTTAGCTCGAGAAAATACACTTTTCTAGTTTTTTGAGAAAATACGGGCATGCGAGCTTTCGAGTTCCTAGAAGTAACGGTGTGAACGAGCGTGAAACAATCTATAGAAAAACTATAATTCCCGGTTTGAGGTTTTTGGGACCTACGAGCATAGCCAAAGTGATATCCACGGAAACTCATCGGCCTCGACTCGTGAGATGAGGTAGATTTTCGTCCAAAAATAGCCGACTAAGTTTTGAGAAGTTTTAGACTCGGTTCGATGGCAAACGAGCCAACGATAAAAGCTCATTGCCTAAGGCCATGACACGGGGGTGATTTTTGCAAAAAAACGACGTTTAGCTCGAGAAAATACGCTTTTGTAGTTTTTCGAGACAATATGGGCATTCGAGCTTTCGGGTTCTTGGAAGGGCCGGTCCGAACGAGCATGAAACAATCTATAGAAAAACTATAATTCCTGGTTTGAGGTTTTTGGGACCTACGAGCATAGCCAAAGTGATATCCACAAAAACTCATCGGCCTCGACTATGAGTCGAGGTAGATTTTGCCCAAAAATAGCCGACCAAGTTTTGAACAGTTTTAGACTCGGTTCAATAGCAAACGAGCCAACGATAAAAACTCATTGCCTAAGGCCATGACACGGGGGTGATTTTTCCAAAAAAAAGACGTTTAGCTCAAGAAAATACACTTTTTTAGTTTTTAGAGAAAATGCGGGCATGCGAGCTTTCGAGTTCCTGGAAGGGTCGGTGTGAAGGAGCATGAAACAATCTATAGAGAAATTGTAATTCCCGATTTGAGGTTTTTGGAACCTACAAGCATAGCCAAAGTGACAACCACAAAGACTCATCGACCTCAACTGTGAGTCGAGATAGATTTTCGCCCAAAAATGGCCGACCAAGTTTTCGGTAGTTTTAGACTCGGTTGGATGGAAAATGAGCCAATGATAAAAACTCATTACCCGAGGCCATGACCTAGGGGTGATTTTTCCAAAAAAACGACGTGCGACTTAAGAAAACACACTTTTCTAGTTTTTCGAGACAATGTGGGCATACGAGCTTTCGAATCCCTAAAAGGGCCGAAGTGAACGATCATAAAACAATCTATAGAGAAAATATAATTCCCGGTTTGAGGTTATTGGGACCTACATCATAGCCAAAGTGACAACCACAGAGACTCATCGGCCTCGACCGTGAGATGAGGTTGATTTTCGCCCAAAAATAGCCGACTAAGTTTTCAGCAGTTTTAGATTCTATTCGATGGAAAATGAGCCAACGATAAAAACTCATTGCCTTTGCTTATGACCCGGGGGTATTTTTGTAAAAAAACAACGTTTAGGCCTAGAAAATACACTTTTTTAGCTTTTCGAGACAATGCGGGCATGCGAGCTTTCGAGTTTCGGAAGCGTCGATGTGAACGAGCACAAAACAATCTATAGAGAAACCGTAACTCCTGGTTTGAGGTTTTTGGGACCTACATCATAGCCAAAGTGACAACCATAGAGACTCATCGGCCTCGACCGTGAGATGAGGTAGATATTCGCCCAAAAATAGCCGATCCGAGTTTTGAGCGGTTTTAGACCAAGTTTGCTTGGAAAACGAGCCAACGATAAAAACTCATTACCTTTGGCATTGACTCGGGGGTGATTTTTCCAAAAAAATCACGTTTACGCCGAGACAATATAATTTTCTAGTTTTTCGAGACAATGCGGGCATGCGAGCTTCCGAGTTCCTTGAAGGTCCGGTGTGAACGAGCGTCAAACAATCTATAGAAAAACTATAATTCCCGGTTTGAGGTTTTTGGGACCTACAACATAGCCAAAGTGATATCCACGGAAACTCATCGGTCTCGACCGTGAGTCGAGGTAGATTTTCGGCCAAAAATAGCCGACTATGTTTTGAGCGAGTTTTAGACTCGGTTCGATGGCAAACAAGCCAACGATAAAAACTCATTGTGTTTGGCCATGACTTGGGGGTGATTTTTAAAAAAAAACGACGTTTAAGCCAAAAAAATATTCTTTTCTAGTTTTTTGAGACAATGTGGGCATGCGAGCTTTCGTGTTCCTAGAAGGACCGACGTGAACGAGCATAAAATAATCTATAGAGAAACTTTAATTCCTAATTTGAGGTTTTTGGGACCTACATCATAGCCAAAGTGATATCCACGGAAACTCATCGGCCTCGACTGTGAGCCGAGGTAGATTTTTGCCCAAAAATAGCCGACTAAGTTTTAAGCGGTTTTAGACTCGGTTCAATGGTAAACGAGCCAACGATAAAAACTCATTGCCTAAGGCCATGACATGGGGGTGATTTTTGTAGAAAAACGACGTTTAGCTCGAGAAAATACACTTTTGTAGTTTTTCGAGACAATGTGGGCATTAGAGCTTTCGAATTCCTGGAAGGGCCGGTGTGAACGAGCATGAAACAATTTACGGGAAAACTATAATTCCTAGTTTGAGCTTTCGTGTTCCTAGAAGGACCGACGTGAACGATCGTAAAATAATCTATAGAGAAACTATAATTCCTGTTTTGAGGTTATTGGGACCTACATCATAGCAAAAGTGACAACCACGGAGGCTCATCGGCCTCGACCGTGAGCTGAAGTTGATTTTCGCCCAAAAATGACCGATCAAGGTTTGAGAAGTTTTAGACCCGGTTCGATGGAAAACGAGCAAACAATAAAAACTCATTTCCTTTGGCATTGACTCGGGGATGATTTTTGCAAAAAAACAACGTTTATGCCGAGAAAATACAATTTTCTAGTTTTTCGAGACAATGCGGGCATCGACCTTTCGAGTTTCGGAAGGGCCGATGTGAACGAGCGTGAAACAATGTATAGAGAAACTATAATAACTGGTTTGAGGTTATTGGGACCTACATCATAGCCAAAGTGACAACCACGGAGACTCATCGGCCTCGACTATGAGCCGAGGTTGATTTTCACCCAAAAATGGCCGACCAAGTTTTGAGTAGTTTTAGACTCGGTTCGATGGAAAACGAGCCAATGATAAAAACTCATTGTGTTTGGCCATGACTTGGGGGTGATTTTTAGAAAAAAAACGACGTTTAAGCTGAAACAATATTCTTTTCTAGTTTTTTGAGACAATGCGGGCATGCGAGCTTTCGTGTTCCTAGAAGGACCGACGTGAACGAGCGTAAAATAATCTATAGAGAAACTTTAATTCCTGGTTTGAGGTTATTGGGACCTACATCATAGCCAAAGTGACAACCACAGAGGCTCATCGGCCTCGACCGTGAGCCGAAGTTGATTTTCGCCCAAAAATGACCGATCAAGGTTTGAGAAGTTTTAGACCCGGTTCGATGGAAAACGAGCAAACAATAAAAACTCATTTCCTTTGGCATTGACACGGGGATGATTTTTTCAAAAAAACAACGTTTATGCCGAGAAAATACAATTTTCTAGTTTTTCGAGACAATGCGAGCATCGACCTTTCGAGTTTCGGAAGGGCCGATGTGAACGAGCGTGAAACAATGTATAGAGAAACTATAATAACCGGTTTGAGGTTATTGGGACCTACATCATAGCCAAAGTGACAACCACGGAGACTCATCGGCCTCGACTATGAGCCGAGGTTGATTTTCACCCAAAAATGGCCGACCAAGTTTTGAGCGAGTTTTAGACTCGGTTCGATGGAAAACGAGCCAATGATAAAAACTCATTGTGTTTGGCCATGACTTGGGGGTGATTTTTAAAAAAAAACGACGTTTAAGCCAAAAAAATATTCTTTTCTAGTTTTTTGAGACAATGCGGGCATGCGAGCTTTCGTGTTCCTAGAAGGACCGACGTGAACGAGCATAAAATAATCTATAGAGAAACTTTAATTCCCGGTTTGAGGTTTTTGGGACCTACATCATAGCCAAAGTGACAACCACGGAGACTTATCGGCATCGATCGTGAGCCGAGTTAGATTTTTGCCCAAAAATGACCGACTAAGTTTTGAGTAGTTTTAGACTCGGTTCGATGGGAAACGAGCCAACAATAAAAACTCGTTGTCTTTGGAAATGACTCGGGGGTGATTGTTGTAAAAAAAGGACGTTTAGCTTGAGAAAATACACTTTTCTAATTTTTTGAGAAAATGCGGGCATGCGAGCTTTCGAGTTCCCGGAAGTACCGGTGTGAACGAGCGTGAAACAATCTATAGAAAAACTATAATTCTTGGTTTGAGGTTTTTGGGACCTACAAGCATAGCCAAAGTGATATCCACGGAAACTCATCGGCCTCGATTGTGAGCCGAGGTAGATTTTTGCCCAAAAATAGCCGACTAAGTTTTAAGCGAGTTTTAGACTCGGTTCGATGGTAAACGAGCCAACGATAGAAACTCATTGCCTAAGGCCATGACATGGGGGTATTTTTGCGGAAAAACGATGTTTAGCTCGAGAAAATACACTTTTGTAGTTTTTCGAGACAATGTGGGCATTCGAACTTTCGAATTCCTAGAAGGGCCGTGTGAACGAGCATGAAACAATCTACAGGAAAACTATAATTCCCGGTTTGAGGTTTTTGAGACCTACGAGCATAGCCAAAGTGATATCCACGAAACTCATCGGCCTCGACCGTGAGCCGAGGTAGATTTTCGCCCAAAAATAGCCGATGAAGTTTTAAGCGGTTTAAGACTCGGTTCGAGGGCAAACGAGCCAAGGATAAAAACTCATTGCCTCGGGCCATGACACGGGGGTGATTTTTCCAAAAAAAAGACGTTTAGCTCAAGAAAATACACTTTTTTAGTTTTTAGAGAAAATGCGGGCATGCGAGCTTTCGAGTTCCCGGAAGGGTCGGTGTGAAAGAGCATGAAACAATATATAGAGAAATTGTAATTCCCGATTTGAGGTTTTTGGAACCTACAAGCATAGCCAAAGTGATAACCACAAAGACTCATCGGCCTCAATCGTGAGTCGAGATAGATTTTCGCCCAAAAATGGCCGACCAAGTTTTCAGCAGTTTTAGACTCGGTTGGATGGAAAACGATCCAATGATAAAAACTCATTACCCGTGGCCATGACCTAGGGGTGATTTTTCCAAAAAACGACGGGCGACTCGAGAAATTACACTTTTCTAGTTTTTCGAGACAATGTGGGCATACGAGCTTTTGAATCACTTAAAGGGCCGAAGTGAACGAGCATAAAAAAATCTATAGAGAAACTATAATTACCGATTTGAGGTTATTGGGACCTACATCATAGCCAAAGTGACAACCACGGAGACTCATCGGCCTCGACCGTGAGATGAGGTTGATTTTCGCCCAAAAATAGCCGACTAAGTTTTCGGTGGTTTTAGACTTTATTCGATGGAAAATGAGCCAACGATAAAAAGTCATTGCCTTTGCTTATGACTCGGGGGTGATTTTTGCAAAAAAACAACGTTCGTGCCTAGAAAATACACTTTTCTAGCTTTTCGAGACAATGCGGGCATGCGAGCTTTCGAGTTTACGGAATGCTCGGTGTGAACGAGCGTGAAACAATCTATAGAGAAACCGTAACTCTTGGTTTGAGGTTTTTGGGACCTACATCATAGCCAAAGTGACAACCACAGAGACTCATCGGCCTCGACCGTGAGATGAGGTTGATTTTCGCCCAAAAATGCCCGAACAAGTTTTAAGGAGTCTTAGACCCGATTCGATGGAAAATGAGCAAACGATAAAAACTCATTGCCTTTGGCCATGACTTGGGGGTGATTTTTAGCAAGAAAACGACGTTTAAGCCGAGAAAATACACTTTTCTAGTTTTTCGAGACAATGCGAGCATACGAGCTTTCGAGTTCCTAGAAGGGCCGATGTGAACGAGCGTGAGAAAATCTACGGAGAAACTATAATTCCCGGTTTGAGGTTTTTGGGACCTATATCATAACGAAAGTGACAACCACGGAGACTCACGACCTCGACCGTGAGCTAAGGTAGATATTCGCCCAAAAATGGCCGACCAAGTTTTGAGCGAGCTTTAGACTCGGTTCGATAGAAAACGAGCCAACGATAAAAACTCATTGCCCGAGGGCATGACTTAGGGGTGATTTTTGCAAAAAATCGATGTTTAGCTCGAGAAAATACACTTTTGTAATTTTTTGAGAAAATGTGGGCATTCGAGCTTTCGAGTTCCCGGAAGGGTCGGTGTGAACGAGCATGAAACAATCTATAGAGAAACTATAATTCCTAGTTTGAGGTTTTTAGGACCAACGAGCATAGCCAAAGTGATATCCATAGAGACTCATCGGCCTCGACCGTGACCTAGATTGATTTTTGCCCAAAAATGGTCAACCAAGTTTTGAGCAGCTTTAGACTCAATTCAAAGGGAAACGAGACAACAATAAAAACTCATTGCCTTTGGCAATGATCCGGGGGTGATTTTTGCAAAAAAACAACATTTAGGCCGAGAAAAAATACTTTTCTAATTTTTTGAGATAATGCGAGTATGCGAGCTTTGGAGTTCCCGGAAGGGCCGGTGCGAACGAGCGTGAAACAATCTATAGAGAAACTATAACTCCTGGTTTGAGGTTTTTGGACCTATATAATAGCCAAAGTGACAACCATAGAGACCCATCAGCCTCGACCGTGATCCGAGTTAGATTTTCGTCCAAAAATGGTCGACCGGGTTTTGAGCGAGCTTTAGAGTCGGTTCGATGGAAAACGAGCCAATGATAAAAACTCAATACCCGAGGCCATGACCTAGGGGTGATTTTTCCAAAAAACAACGTGTAGCTCGAGAGAATACACTTTTTAAGTTTTTCAAGACAATGTGGGCATGCGAGCTTTCGAGTCCCTAGAAGGGCCGATGTGAACGAGCATAAAATAATCTATAGAGAAACCGTAATTCTTGTTTTGAGGTTATTGGGACCTACATCATAGCCAAAGTGACAACCATAGAGACTCATCGGCCTCGACCGTGAGATGAGGTTGATTTTCGCCCAAAAATGACCGACCAAGTTTTAAGCGAGTTTTAGACCAAGTTTGTCGGAAAACGAGCCAAAGATAAAAACTCATTGCCTTTGGCATTGACTCGGAGATGATTTTTTCAAAAAAATAACGTTTAGGCCGAGACAATATAATTTTCTAATTTTTCGAGACAATGCGGGCATGCGAGCTTTCAAGTTCTCGGAAGGTCCGGTGTGAACGAGCGTGAAATAATCTATAGAGAAATTGTAACTCCTGGTTTGAGGTTTTAGGGACCTACAGAGCATAGCCAAAGTGACAACCACAGAGACTCATCGCCTCGACCGTGAGCCGAGGTAGATATTCGACCAAAAATGGCCGATCCGAGCTTTGAGCGGTTTTAGACTCGGTTCGATGGTAAACGAGCCATCGATAAAAACTCATTGCTCGAGGCTAAGACTCGGGGGTGATTTTTTAAAAAAATGACGTTAAGTTTAAGAAAATACACTTTTCTAGTTTTTCGAGACAATATGGGTATGAGAGCTTTCGAGTTCCTAGAAAGGCCGATGTGAACGAGCATAAAACAATCTATAGAGAAACTTTAATTCCCGGTTTGAGGTTATTGGGACCTACATCATAGCCAATGTGACAACCATAGAGACTCATTGGCCTCGACCGTGAGCCGAGGTTGAATTTCGCCCAAAAATAGCCGATCAAGTTTTTAGCAGCTTTAGACCAAGTTTGATGAAAAACGAGCCATCGATAAAAACACATTACCTTTGGCATTGACTCGGGGATGATTTTTTAAAAAAAACAACGTTTAAGCGAGAGAAAATACACTTTTTTAGTTTTTCGAGACAATGCGGGCATGGGGACTTTCGAGTTCCCGGAAGCACCGGTATGAACGAGCATGAAAATATCTATAGAGAAATTGTAATTCTTGGTTTGAGGTTTTTAGGACCTATATAATAGACAAAGTGACAACCACGTAGTCTCATCGGCCTCGACCGTGATCCGAGTTAGATTTTCGCCCAAAAATGGCCGACCAAGTTTTGAGTAGTTTTAGACTCGGTTCGATGGAAAACGAGCCAATGATAAAAACTCAATACCCGAGGCCATGACCCGAGGGTGATTTTTCAAAAAAAACAATGTGTAGCTCGAGAAAATACACTTTTCAAGTTTTTTAAGACAATGTGGGCATGCGAGCTTTCGAGTCCCTAGAAGGGCCGATGTGAACGAGCATAAAAAAATCTATAGAGAAACTATAATTCTTGTTTTGAGGTTATTAGGACCTACATCATAGCTAAAGTGACAACCACGGAGACTCATCGGCCTCGACCGTGAAATGAGGTTCATTTTCGCCCAAAAATGGCCAACCAAGTTTTAAGCGGTTTTCGACCAAGTTTGCTGGAAAACGAGCCAACGGTAAAAACTCATTGCCTTTGGCATTGACTCGGGGATGATTTTTTTAAAAAAATAACGTTTAGGCCGAGACAATATAATTTTCTAGTTTTTCGAGACAATGCGGGCATGCGAGCTTTCGAGTTCTCGGAAGGTCCGGTGTGAATGAGCATGAAAACATCTATAGAGAAATTGTAATTCCTAGTTTGAGATTTTTGGGACCTATATAATAGCCAAAGTGACAACCATGGAGACTCATCGGCCTCGACCGTGATCCGAGTTAGATTTTCGCCCAAAAATGGCCGACCAAGTTTTGAGCGAGTTTTAGACTCAATTCGATGGAAAACGAGCCAATGATAAAAACTCAATACCCGAGGCCATGACTCGGGGGTGATTTTTCAAAAAAAACAATGTGTAGCTCAAGAAAATACACTTTTTAAGTTTTTCAAGACAATGTGGGCATGCGAGCTTTCGAGTCCCTAGAAGGGCCAATGTAAACGAGCATAAAATAATCTATAGAGAAACCGTAATTCTTGTTTTGAGGTTATTGGGACCTACATCATAGCCAAAGCGACAACCACGGAGACTCAACGGCCTCGACCGTGAGATGAGGTTGATTTTCGCCCAAAAATGGTCGACCAAGTTTTAAGCGAGTTTTAGACAAGTTTGCCGGAAAACGAGCCAACGATCAAAACTCATTGCCTTTGGCATTGACTTGGGGATGATTTTTTCAAAAAAATAACATTTAGACCGAGACTATAATTTTCTAGTTTGTCCGGACAATGCGGGCATGCAAGCTTTCGAGTTCTCGGAAGGTCCGGTGTGAACGAGCGTGAAAAAATCTATAGAGAAATTGTAACTCCCGGTTTGAGGTTTTTGGGACCTACAAGCATAGCCAAAGTGACAACCACAGAGACTCATTGGACTCGACCGTGATCCGAGTTAGATTTTCATCCAAAAATGATCGACCAAGTTTTGAGCGAGTGTTTGACCCGATACGATGGCAAACGAGGCAACGATAAAAACTCATTTCCTTAGGCATTGACACGGGGGTGATTTTTGCAAAAAAACAACGTTTAGGTCGAGAAAATACTCTCTTTTAGTTTTTTGAGACAATGCGGGCATGCGAGCTTTCAAGTTCCTGGAAGGATCTGGTGTAAACGAGCGTGAAACAATTTATAGAGAAACCGTAATTTCGGGTTTATGATTTTTCGAACCTACATCATAGCCAAAGTGACAACCACGGAGACTTATCGGCCTTGACTTTGGCCGACCAAGTTTTGAGCGAGTTTTAGACTCGGTTCAATGGAAAATGAGCCAATGATAAAAACTCACTTTCTTTGGCAATGACTCGGGGGTGATTTTTGCAAAAAAAACAACGTTTATACCGAGAAAATACATTTTTCTATTTTTTGGAGATAATGCAAGCATGCGAGCTTTCGAGTTTCGTCGGGGCCGAGTGAACGAGCGTAGAACAATCTATAGAGAAACCGTAACTCCTTGTTTGAGGTTTTGGGGACCTACAACATAGCCAAAGTGACAACCATAGAGACTCATCGGCCTCGACCGTGAGCCGAGTTAGATTTTTGCCCAAAAATGGCCAACCAAGTTTTAAGTAGTTTTAGACTCGTTCGATGCAAAACGAGCCAACGATAAAAACTCATTACCTTTGGTTATGACTCGGGGGTGATTTTTTCAAAAAAACAATGTTTAGGCCTAGAAAATACACTTTTCTAGCTTTTCGAGATAATGCGGGCATGCGAGCTTTCAAGTTTCGGAAGCGTCGGTGTGAACGAGCGTGAAACAATCTATAAAGAAACTGTAACTCCTGGTTTGAGGTTTTTGAGACCTACATTATAGCCAAAGTGAAAACAATAGAGACTCATTGGCCTCGACCGTGAGCCGAGGTTGATTTTCGTCCAAAATGCTCGAACAAGTTTTGAGTAGTCTTAAACCCGGCTCTATGAAAAACAAGCTAACGATAAAAACTCATTGCGTATGGCCATGCCCCGGGGGTGAACTTTGCAAAAAAACGACTTTTAGCTCTAGAAAATACACTTTTTTAGTTTTTCAAGGCAATGCGGGCATTCGAGTCGTCGAGTTCCCGGAAGGGCCGACGGAAATGAGCATGAAACAATCTATAAACAAACCGTTATTCCCGGTTTGAGGCTTTTGGGACCTACATCATAGCCAAAGTGACAACCACGGATACTCATCGACCTCGACCGTGAACCGAGGTTGATTTTCGTCCAAAAATGGCCGATAAAGTTTTGAGCAGCTTTAGACTCGGTTCGATGGAAAACGAGCCAATGATAAAAACTCGGTTTCTTTGGCAAAGACACGGGGGTGATTTTTGCAAAAATACACTTTTCTAGTTTTTCGAGATAATACGGGTATGCGAGCTTTCGAGTTTCTAGAAGGGTCGGAGTGACCGAGCATGAAACAATCTATAGAGAAACCGTAACTCCTGGTTTGAGGTTTTGGGGACCTACGAGCATAGCCAAAGTGACAACCATAGAGACTCATTGGCCTCGACTCGTGAGCCGAGTTAGATTTTCATCCAAAAATGGCCGACCAAGTTTTGAGCGAGTTTTAGACTCAATTCGATGGAAAACGAGCCAATGATAAAAAATCATTGCCTCCGGCTATGACCTAGGGGTATTTTGGCAAAAAAAAACAACGTTTAGGCCGAGAAAATAAACTTTTCTAGCTTTTTGAGATAATGCGGGTATGCGAGCTTTTGAGTTTCTAGAAGGACTCGGTGTGAACGAGGGTGGAACAATCTATAGAGAAACCGTAATTCCTCGTTTGGGATTTTTGGGACCTACATCATAGCAAAAGTGACAAACGCAGAGACTCATCGGCCTCGACCGTGAGTCGAGGTTGATTTTCGCCCAAAAATGGTCGACCAAGTTTTGAGCCGTTTTAGACTCGGTTCAATGGGAAACGAGCCAACGATAAAAACTCATTGCCTTTGGCAATGATCCGGGGGTGATTTTTGCAAAAACAAAAAACAACGTTTAGGCCGAGAAAATATACTTTTCTAATTTTTTGAGATAATGCGAGCATGCGAGCTTTCGAGTTCCTGTAAGGGCCGGTGTGAGCGAGTGTGAAACAATCTATAGAGAAATTATAACTCCCGATTTAAGGTTTTTGGGACCTACAAGCATAGCCAAAGTGATAACCACGGAGACTCATCGGCATCGACCGTGAGTCGAGGTAGATTTTTGCCCAAAAATGCCCGATCAAGTTTTGAGCGAGTTTTAGACTCATTTCGATGGAAAATGAGCCAATGATAAAAACTCATTGCCCGAGACCATGACTCGGGGGTGAGTTTTTAAAAAAAAACGACATTTAGCTCGAGAAAATACAATTTTCTAGTTTTTCGAGACAATGCGAGCATGCGAGCTTTTGAGTTCCCGGAAGGATCGGTGTGAACGAGCGTAAAAAAATCTATAGAGAAACTATAATTCCCGGTTTGTGGTTTTTGGGACCTAAATCATAGCTAAAGTGACAACCACGAGACTCATCGGCCTCGACTATGAGCCGAGGTTGATTTTCCCCCAAAAATGGCCGACCAAGTTTTGTGAAGTTTTAGACTCATTTCGATGGCAAACGAGCCAACCATAAAAACACATTGCTTAAGACCATGACTTGGGGGTGATATTTGTAAAAAAACAACGTTTAGCTCGAGAAAATACACTTTTCTAGTTTTTCAAGACAATGCGAGCATGCGAGCTTTCGAGTTCCCGGAAGTGCCGATGTGAACGAACGTGATACAATCTATAGAAACTATAATTCCCGATTTGAGGTTATTGGGACGTACATCATAGCCAAAGTGACAACCACGGAGACTCATTGGCCTCGATCGTGAGCTTGGGTTTATTTTCGCCAAAAATCGCCGACCAAGTTTTGAAAGTCTTAGACCAAGTACGATGAAAAACGAGACAACGATAAAAACTCATTGCCTATGGCACCGACCTTGGGATGATTTTTGCAAAAAAACAACGTTTAGGCCAAGAAAATACAATTTTTTAGTTTTTCGAGACAATACGGGCATGCGAGCTTTCGAGTTCCCGGAAGGGTCGGTGTGAACGAGCGTGAAATAATCTATAAAGAAACCGTAACTCCTGGTTTGAAGTTTTTGGGACCTACAATATAGCCAAAGTGACAACCATAGAGACTCATTGACCTCGACCGTGAGTCGAAGTTGATTTTCGACCAAAAATGCCGTAACAAGTTTTGAGCCGTCTTAGACCTAGTTTGATGGAAAACGAGCCAATGATAAAAACTCATTGCCTTTGGCCATGATAGGGGTGATTTTTAGCAAAAAAATGACGTTTAAGCCGAGAAAATACACATTTCTAGTTTTTCGAGACTCGTGGACATGCGAGCTTTTGTGTTCCTGGAAGGGCCGGCATGAACGAGCGTGAAAAAATCTATAGAGAAACCGTAATTCTTGGTTTGTGGTTTTTGGGACCTATAGCATAGCCAAAGTGACAACCACAAAGACTCATTGGCCTCGACCGTGAGCCGAGGTAGATATTCACCCAAAAATGGCCGGCCAAGTTTTGAGCGGCTTTAGACTCGGTCCCGTGGCAAACGATCCAACGATAAAAACTCATTTTCTTTGGCAATGACCTAGGAGTGATTTTTTCAAAAAACGAACGTTTAGGCCAAGAAAATACACTTTTCTAGTTTTTTGAGATAATGTGGGCATGCGAGCTTTCGATTTCCGGAAGAGTCGATGTGAACGAGCGTTAAACAATCTATAGAGAAACTACAACTCCCGGTTTGAGGTTTTTGGGACCTACATAATAGCCAAAGTGACAACCACGGAGACTCATCGGCCTCGACCGTGATCCGAGTTAGATTTTCATCCAAAAATGACCGACCAAGTTTTGACCGAGTTTTAGACTCAATTCGATGAAAAACGAGCCAACGATAAAAACTCATTGCCTTTAGCTATGTCCCGGGGGTATTTTTGCAAAAAAAACAACGTCTAGGCCGAGAAAATAGAATTTTCTAGCTTTTCGAGACAATGCGGGCATGCGAGCTTTCGAGTTTCGGAAGTGCTCGGTGTGAACGAGCGTGAAACAATCTATAGAGAAACTATAATTCCCGGTTTGAGGTTTTTGGGACCTACATCATAGCCAAGGTGACAAACACAGAGACTCATCAGCCTCAATCGTGAGTTGAGGTTGATTTTTGCCGAAAAATGGTCGACCAAGTTTTGAGCGGCTTTAGACTCAATTCGTTAGGAACCGAGCAAATGATAAAAACTCATTGCCATTGGCAATGATCCGGGGGTGATTTTTGCGGAAAAACAACGTTTAGGCCGAGAAAATACACCTTTCTAGTTTTTTGAGATAATGCGAGTATGCGAGCTTTCGGGTTCCTAGAAAGGCCGGTGTGGACGAGAGTGAAACAATCTATAGAGAAACCGTAACTCCCGGTTTGAGGTTTTTGGGACCTACGAAGATAACCAAGTGACAACCACAGAGACTCATCGACATCGACCGTGAGCCGAGGTAGATTTTCGCCAAAAAATGCCCGACCAAGTTTTGAGCAATTTTAGACTCATTTCGATGGAAAACAAGCCAACGATAAGAACTCATTGCCCGAGACCATGACTTGGGGGTATTTTTGTAAAAAAACGACGTTTAGCTCGAGAAAATACACTTTTCTAGTTTTTCGAGACCATGGGGATATACGAGCTTTCGAGTTCCCGGAAGGGCGGGTGTAAACGAGAATGAAACAATCTATAGAGAAACCGTAATTTCGGTTTGAGGTTTTTATGACCTACAAGCATAGCCAAAGTGACAACTAAAGAGACTCATCGGCCTCGACTATGAGCCGAGGTAGATTTTCGCCCAAAAATGGACGACCAATTTTTGAGCGAGTTTTAGACTCGGTTCGATGGCAAACGAGCTAACGAGAAAAACTCATCTTTCTTTGGCAATGACCTAGGGGTATTTTTGCAAAAAAAATAATGTTTAGGCCGAGAAAATACACTTTTCTAGTTTTTTGAGATAATGCCGGCTTGCGAGCTTTCGAGTTTCGGAAGGGCCGGAGTGAACGACCGTAAAATAATCTATAGAGAGACCGTAACTCCTGGTTTGAGGTTCGGGGACCTACAACATAGCCAAAGTGACAACAACAGAGACTCATCGGCCTTGACTCGTGAGTTAAGTTAGATTTTCGCCCAAAAATGACCGACCAAGTTTTGAGCGGTTTCGGACTCAATTCGATGGCAAACGAGCCAAAGATAAACACTCATTGCCCGAGGCCATGACTCGGGGGTGGTTTTTGCAAAAAAACGATGTTTAGTTCGAGAAAATACACTTTTCTAGTTTTTCGAAACAATGGGGGCATGCGAGCTTTCAAGTTCCTGGAAGGGCCGGTGTGAACGAGCATGAAACTATCTATAGAGAAATTGAAATTCCCGGTTTGAGGTTTTTATAACCTACAACATAGCCAAGGTGACAACTAAAGAGACTCATCGTCCTCGACCGTGAGTCGAGGTAGATTTTCGCCCAAAAATGGCCGATCAAGTTTTGAGAAGTTTTAGACTCGGTTCAATGGCGAACGAGCCAACGATAAAAACTCACTTTCTTTGGCAATGACTCGGTGGTATTTTTGCAAAAAAACAACGTTTAAGCCGAGAAAATAGACTTTTCTAGTTTTTTGAGATAATAACGACATGCGAGCTTTCTAGTTTCGGAAGGGCTGGAGTGAACGAGTGTGAAACAATCTATAAAGAAATTGTAACTCCTGGTTTGAGGTTTTGGGGATCTTCCACATAGCCAAAGTGACAACCACAGAGACTCATCGACCTCGACCGTTAGTCGAGTTAGATTTTCGCCCAAAAATGGTCGTCCAAGTTTTGAGTAATTTTAGACTCCGTTCAATGGAAATCGAGGGAACGATAAAAACTCATTGCCCGAGACCATGACTCGGGGGTGATTTCCGCAAAAAATGACGTTTAGCTCGAGAAAATACATTTTTCTAGTTTTTTGAGACAATGCGGGCATGGGAGCTTTCGAGTTCCCGGAAGGGTCGGTGTGAACGAGCATGAAACAATCTATAGAGAAACCGTAATTCCCGGTTTATGGTTTTTAGGACCTACAAGCATAGCCAAAGTGACATCTAAAGAGACTCATCGGCCTCGACCGTGAGTTGAGGTAGATTTTCACCCAAAAATGGCCGACCAAGTTTTGAGTAGTTTTAGACTCAATTCGATGGCAAACGAGCAAATGATAAAAACTCATTGCCTTTAGCTAGGACCCGGGGGTGATTTTTGTAAAAAAAAACGTTTAGGCCGAGAAAATACACTTTTCTAGCTTTTCGAGACAATGTGGGCATGCGAGCTTTCGAGTTTCGGAAGGGTCGGTGTGAACGAGCGTGAAACAATCTATAGAGAAACTATAATTCATGGTTTGAGGTTTTTGGGACCTACATCATAGCCAAAGTGACAACCACGGAGACTCATCGGCATCGACCGTGAGTCGAGGTAGAATTTTGCCCAAAAATGACCGACCAAGTTTTGAGCAATTTTAGACTCAATTAGACGGCAAACGAGCCAACGATAAAAACTCATTGCTCGAGGCCATGACACGGGTGTGATTTTTCCAAAACAATGATGTTTAGCTCAAGAAAATACACTTTTCTAGTTTTTTGAAACAATGCGGGCATGTGAGCTTTCGAGTTCTCGGAAGGGCCGGTGTGAATGAGCTTGAAACAATCTATAGAGAAACCGTAATTCCCGATTTGAGGTTTTTGGGACCTACAAGCATAGCCAAAGTGGCAACCACAAAGACTCATCGGCCTCGACCGTGAGCCGAGGTTGATTTTTGCCCAAAAATTACCGATCAAGTTTTGAGCAATTTTAGACTAGTTCGATGGAAAACAAGCCAACGATAAAAACTCATTGCCTTTAGCATTGACTCGGGGATGATTTTTTCTAAAAAACAACGTTTAGGCCGAGAAAATACAATTTTATAGTTTTTTGAGACAATGCATGCATGGGAGCTTTCAAGTTCCTCGAAGGGCCGGTGTGAACGAGAATGAAACAATCTACAGAGAAACCGTAATTCCCGATTTGAGGTTTTTAGGACCTACAAGCATAGCCAAAGTGACAACTAAAGAGACTCATCGGCCTCGATTGTGAGCCGAGGTAGATTTTTGCCTAAAAATGACCGACCAAGTTTTGAGAAGTTTTAGACTCGGTTCAATGGCAAACGAGCCAACGATAAAAACTCACTTTCTTTGGCAATGACTCGGTGGTATTTTTGTAAAAAAAAAAAACAACGTTTAAGCCGAGAAAATAGACTTTTCTAGTTTTTTGAGATAATAACGGCATGCGAGCTTTTGAGTTTCGGAAGGGTCGGAGTACACGAGCATGAAACAATCGTAGAGAAACCGTAACTCCCGGTTTGAGTTTTTAGGGACCTACAAGCATAGCCAAAGTGACAATCACGGAGACTCATCGGCCTCGACCGTGAGCTAAGTTAGATTTTCGCCCAAAAATGGCCGACCAAGTTTTGAGCGAGTTTTAGACTCGGCTTGATAGAAAGCGAGCCAACGATAAAAACTCATTGCCTAAGACCATGACCCGGGGGTGATTTACGTAAAAAATGATGTTTAGCTCGAGAAAATACACTTTCTTAGTTTTTCGAGACTATGGGGGCATACGAGCTTTCGAGTTCTTGGAAAGGCAGTGTGAACGAGCATGAAACAATCTATAGAGACTCCGTAATTCCCGGTTTGAGGTTTTTACGACCTACGACGATAGCCAAAGTGACAACTAAAGAGACTCATCGGCCTCGACTATGAGCTTAGGTAGATTTTTGCCCAAAAATGGACGACCAAGTTTTGAGCGAGCTTTAGACTCGGTTCGATGGTAAACGAGCTAACGATAAAAACTCATCCGTCTTTGGCAATGAACCGGTGGTATTTTTGCAAAAAAATAATGTTTAGGCCGAGAAAATACACTTTTCTAGTTTTTTGAGATTATGTCGGCTTGCGAGCTTTCGAGTTTCGGAAGGGCCAAAGTGAATGAGCGTGAAACAATCTATAGAGAACCGTAACTCCTAGTTTGAGGTTCCGGGGACCTACAACATAGCCAAAGTGACAACAACAGAGACTCATCGGCCTTGGTCGTGAGCTAAGTTAGATTTTCGCCCAAAAATGGTCGACCAAGTTTTGAGCAGCTTTAGACTCGGTTTGATGAAAAACGAGCCAACGATAAAAACTCATTGGCTTTGGCTATGACTCGGGGGTGATTTTTGTAAAAAAACAACGTTTAGGCCGAGAGAATACACTTATCTAGCTTTTTGAGACAATGTGGGCATACGAGCTTTCGAGTTTCCGGAAGAGTCGGTGTGAACGAACGTGAAACAATCTATAGAGAAACTATAATTTCTATTTTGAAGTTTTTGGGACCTACGGTATAGGCAAAGTGACAACCACATAGACTCATCGGCCTCGACTTGAGCCGAGGTAGATTTTCGCGCAAAAATGGCCGATCAAGTTTTGAGCGCTTCGGACTCGGTAGATGGCAAACGAGCCAACGATAAAAACTCATCTTTCTTTGGCAATAACCCGGGGGTATTTTTGTAAAAAAAACAACGTTTAGGCCGAGAAAATACACTTTTCTAGTTTTTTAAGATAATGCCGGCATGCGAGCTTTCGAGTTTCTAGAAGGTTCGAAGTGAACGAGCGTGAAACAATCTATAGAGAAACCGTAACTCCTAGTTTGAGGTTTTAGGGACCTACATCATAGCCAAAGTGACAATCACATGGACTCATCGACCTTCACCGTGAGTCGTGGTTAATTTTCGCTCTAAAATGCCCGAACAAGTTTTGAGCTATCTTAGACCCGGTTCGACGGTAAATGAGACAATGATAAAATCTCATTGCGTATGGCCATGACTTGGGGGTAATTTTTGCAAAAAAATGACGTTTAGCTCGAGAAAATACACTTTTCTAATTTTTCGAGACAATACGGGCATGCGAGCTTTCGAGTTCTCGGAAGGGCCGATGTGAACGAGCGTGAAACAATCTATAGAGAAACCGTAATTCCTAGTTTGAGGTTTTTGGGACCTACATCATAGACAAAGTGACAACCGCGAGACTCATCCGCCTCAACCGTCGACTCGAGGTAGATTTTCACCTAAAAATGATCGACCAAGTTGTGAGCGAGTGTTAGACTTAGTTCGATGGCAAACGAGCCAACGATAAAAACTCTTTCCCGAGGCCATGACCCGGGGGTGATTTTTGTAAAAAACGACGTTCAGCTCGAGAAAATACACTTTTCTAGTTTATCAAAACAAGTGCGGGCATGCGAGCTTTCGAGTTCTCGGAAGGATCGGTGTGAACGACGGGAAAAAATCTATAGAGAAACTATAATTCCCGGTTTGTGGTTTTTGGGACCTAAATCATAGCTAAAGTAACAACCACGGAGAGTCATCGACCTCGACTATGAGCCGAGGTTGATTTTCCCCCAAAATGGCCAACCAAGCTTTATGAAGTTTTAGACTCATTTCGATGGCAAACGAGCCAACCATAAAAACACAATGCTTGAGACCATGACCCGGGGGTATTTTTGTAAAAAAACAACATTTAACTCAAGAAAATACACTTTTCTAGTTTTTCAAGACAATGCGGGCATGCGAGCTTTCGAGTTCCCGGAAGTGTCGGTGTGAACGAGCATGATACAATCTATAGAAACCGTAATTCCCGGTTTGAGGTTATTGGGACGTACATCATAGCCAAAGTGACAACCACGGAGACTCATTGGCCTCAACTATGAGCTTAGGTTTATTTTCACCCAAAAATCGCCGACCAAGTTTTGACAAGTCTTAGACCCGGTACGATGGAAAACAAGACAACTATAAAAACTCATTGCCTATGGCATTGACCTTGGGATGATTTTTGCAAAAAAAACAACATTTAGGTCGAGAAAATACAATTTTTTAGTTTTTCGAGACAATGCGGGCATGTGAGCTTTCGAGTTCTCGGAAGGGCCGGTGTGAACGAGCGTGAAACAATCTATAGAGAAACTATAACTCCTGGTTTGAGGTTTTTGGGACCTACAATATAGCCAAAGTGACAACCATAGAGACTCATCGACCTCGACCGTGAGTCGAAGTTGATTTTCGACCAAAAATGCCGGAACAAGTTTTGAGCCGTCTTAGACCTAGTTCGATGGAAAACAAGCCAAAGATAAAAACTCATTGCCTTTGGCCATGATAGGGGTGATTTTTAACAAAAAAAATGACGTTTAAGCCGAGAAAATACACTTTTCTAGTTTTTCGAGACTCGTGGACATGCGAGCTTTCGTGTTCCCGGAAGGGCCGGCGTGAACGAGCGTGAAAAAATCTATAGAGAAACCGTAATTCTTGGTTTGATGTTTTTGGGACCTATAGCATAGCCAAAGTGACAACCACAGAGACTCATTGGCCTCGACCGTGAGCCGAGGTAGATATTCGCCCAAAAATGGCCGGCCAAGTTTTAAGCGAGTTTTAGATTCGGTTCCATGGCAAACGAGCCAACGATAAAATCTCATTTTCTTTGGCAATGACTTAGGAGTGATTTTTTCAAAAAACGAACGTTTAGGCCAAGAAAATACACTTTTCTAGTTTTTCGAGATAATGTGGGCATGCGAGCTTTCGATTTCCTAGAAGAGTCGGTGTGAATGAGCATTAAACATAATAGCCAAAGTGACAACCACAGAGACTCATCGGCCTCGACCGTGATCTCGAGTTAGATTTTCGTCCAAGAATGGCCGACCAAGTTTTGAGCGAGCTTTAGACTCAATTCGATGAAAAACGAGCCAACGATAAAAACTCATTGCCTTTGGCTATGTCCCGGGGGTGATTCTTGCAAAAAAACAACGTTTAGGCCAAGAAAATACAATTTTCTAGCTTTTCGAGACAATGCGAGCATGCGAGCTTTCAAGTTTCGGAAGTGTCGGTGTGAACGAGCGTGAAACAATCTATAGAAAAACTATAATTCCCGGTTTGAGGTTTTTGGGACCTACATCATAGAATTAAATCGTACATCGTACCTTTTTTCGAAAAGGGCGCTTTTAGGTGATTAAATATCTTCCTAAAAGTGTAACCAACTCCTTAGCTTAGGAATCTCCGAACCAGCTTCTACTTTTTAGGTTCCTAGTTCCTTAAATACTAAGTGGCGACTCCAAAACTCGTAAATAATCTTGTAATTAATTAACGCCCGAACTCTTAACTTTTCTTTTGGGGGTTCCCGTCCGATGTCGCGTAGCGATAAGGACATGCGAGCTTTCGAGTTCCAAGAAGGGCCGATGTGAATGAGCATGAACCATATCTATAAAGAAATTGTAATTCTTGGTTTGAGGTTTTTACGACCTACATCATACCCAAAGTGACAACCATATAGACTCATCGACCTCGACTATGAGCTCGAGTTGATTTTCGCCAAAAAATGACCGACAAAGTTTTGAGTAGTTTTAGAACCGGTTCGATGGTAAACGAGCCAACGATAAAAACTCATTGCCATTGGCATTGACCCGGGGGTGTTTTTTGCAAAAAAACAACGTTTAGGCCGAGAAAATACACTTTTGTAGTTTTTCGACACAATGCGGGCATGCGAGCTCTCGAGTTCCTAGAAGGGCCGGTGTGAACGAGCATGAAACAATCTATAGAGAAACCGTAATTACTATTTTGAGGTTTTTGGGACCTACATCATAGCCAAAGTGACAACCACGGAGACTCATCGGCCTCGACCGTGAGCCGAGGTTTATTTTTGCCCAAAACAGCCGACCAACTTTTCAACAATTTTAGACTCGGTTCCATGGCAAACGAGCCAACGATAAAAACGCATTGCCCGAGGCCATGACTCGGGTGTGATTTCAGCAAAAAATGATGTTTAGCTCGAGAAAATACACTTTTCTAGCTTTTCGATACAATGGGAGAATGCAAGCTTTCGAGTTCCAAGAAGGGTTGGTGTGAACGAGTATGAAACAATCTTTAGAGAAACCGTAATTCTTGGTTTGAGATTTTTGGCACCTACATCATAGCCAAAGTGACAACCACAGAGACTCATGGCCCTCTACTATGAGTCGCGGTTGATTTTCACCCAAAAATGACCGACTAAGTTTTGAGCGGTTTTAGACCCGGTTCGATGCCAAACGAGCCAACGATAAAAACTCATTGCCCGAGGCCATGACACGGGGGTGATTTTTTCAAAAAAACAACGTTTAGGTCGAGAAAAAACACTTTTCTAGTTTTCTAAGATAATGCGGGCATGCAAGCTTTTGAATTCCTAGAAGGGCCGGTGTGAACGAGGGTGAAACAATCTATGAGAAACCGTAATTCCCGGTTTGAGGTTTTTTGGACCTACATCATAGCCAAAGTGACAACCATAGAGACTCATCGGCCTCGACCGTGAGCCGAGGTTGATTTTCGCCAAAAAATGGTCGACCAAGTTTTGAGCGATTTTAGACTCGGTTCGATGGCAAACAAGCCAACGATAAAAACTCATTGCTTTTAGCAATAACTCGGGGTATTTTTATAAAAAAATAACGTTTAGCTTGAGAAAATACACTTTTTTAGTTTTTTGAGATAATGCAAGAATGCGAGCTTTCGAGTTCCTAGAAAGTCTAGTGTCAACGAGCGTGAACCAATCTACGAGAAACCGTAATTCTTGGTTTGAGGTTTTTGTGACCTACATCATAGCCAAAGTGACAACCACGGAGAATCATCGGCCTCGACCGTGAGCCGAGGTCCATTTTTACCCAAAAATGACCCACCAAGTTTTGAGCATTTTTAGACACGGTTCGATGGGAAACGAGCCAACGATAAAAACGCATTGCCTCCGGCACTAACCCGGGGGTGATTTTTGTAAAAAAAAAACAACGTTTAGGCCGAGAAAATACACCTTTCTAGTTTTTCGAGACAATACGGGCATGAGAGCTTTTCAAGTTCCTGGAAGGGCCGGTGTGAATGAGTCCGAAACAATCTATAGAGAAACTATAATTACTAGTTTGAGGTTTTTTGCACCTACATCATAGAAAAAGTGATAACTACGGAGACTCATCGGCCTCAACTATGAGCTGAGGTTGATTTTCGCCCAAAAATGGCCGACCAAGCTTTGAATAGTTTTAGACTCCGTTCGATGGCAAACGAGCCAACGATAAAAACTCATTGCCGTTGGCAATGACCCGGGGGTAATTTTTCTAGAAAAAAACGTTTAGGCCGAGAAAATACACTTTTCTAGTTTTTTGAGACAATGCGGGCATGCGAGCTTTCGAGTTCCTAGAAGGGTTGGTGTGAACGAGCGTGAAACAATCTATAAAGAAACCGTAATGATTGTTTTAAGGTTTTTAGAACGTACATCATAGCCAAAGTGACAACCATAGAGACGCATCGGCCTCGACCGTGAGCCGAGGTTAATTTTTGCCAAAAAATGGTCGACCAAGTTTTGAACGACTTTAGACTCGGTTCGATGGCAAACGAGCCAACGATAAAAACTCATTGCCCAAGGCCATGACCCGGGGTTATTTTTTCAAAAAAATGACGTTTAGCTTGAGAAAATACACTTTTCTAATTTTTCGAGACAATGCGAGCTTTCGAGTTCTCGGAAAGGCCGATGTGAACGAGCATGCAAAACAATCTATAGAGAAACCGTAATTACTAGTTTAAGATTTTTGGGACCTACATCATAGCTAAAGTGACAACCACGGAGACTCATTGGCCTCGACAATGAGCCGAGGTAGATTTTCACGTAAAAATGACCGACCAAGTTTTGAGTAGTTTTAGATTCGGTTCGATGGCAAACGAGCCAACGATAAAAACACATTTCCTTTGGCCATGATGTGGGGGTGATTTTTGCAAAAAAAAGACATTTAGATCGAAAAAATACACTTTTCTAGTTTTTTGGGACAATGCGGGCATGCGAGCTTTCGAGTTCTCGGAAAGGCCGGTGTGAACGAGCGTGAACCAATCTATAGAGAAATAGTAATTCTTGGTTTGAGGTTTTTGTGACCTACATCATAGCCATGGTGACAACCACATAGACTCATCGGCCTCGACCGTGAGCTAAGGTTGATTTTCGCCCAAAAATGGCCAACGAAGTTTTGAGTAGTTTTAGACTCTATTCGATGGGAAACGACCTAACGATAAAAACTCATTGCCGTTGGCATTGACTCGGGGGTGATGTTTACAAAAAAAACAACGTTTAGGTCGAGAAAATACACCTTTCTAGTTTTTCGAGACAATAAGGGATGCGAGCTTTCGAGTTTCGGGAAGGGCTAGTGTGAACGAGCATGAAACAATCTATAGAGAAACCGTAATTCCCGGCTTGAGATTTTTGGCACCTACATCATAGCCAAAGTGACAACCACGGAGAGTCATCGACCTCGACCGTGAGCTAAGGTAGAATTTCGCTCAAAAATGACGGACCAAGTTTTGAGCAGCTTTAGACTCGGCTCGACGGCAAAGGATCCAACGATAAAATCTCCTTGCTTTTAGCAATGACTTGGGGGTGATTTTCAAAAAAAAAACAAAATTTAGGCCGAGAAAATACATTTTTCTAGTTTTTCGAGACAATGCGGGCATGCGAGCTTTCGAGTTCCCGGAAAGGCCGGTGTGAACGAGTGTGAACCAATCTATAGAGAAACCGTAATTCTTGGTTTGAGGTTTTTGTGACCTACATCATTGCCAAAGTGACAACCTCGGAGACTCATCGGCCTCGACGAGTGAGCTAAGGTAGATTTTCGCTCAAAAATGACCGACCAAGTTTTGAACAGCTTTAGACTCGGTTCGATGGCAAACGAGCCAACGATAAAAACTCATTGCCCATGGCCATGACTCGGGGTTATTTTTTCAAAAAAATGACGTTTAGCTTGAGAAAATACACTTTTCTAATTTTTCGAGAGCATGCGAGCTTTCGAGTTCCTAGAAAGGCCGATGTGAACGAGCGTGCAAAACAATCTATAGAGAAACCGTAATTACCGGTTTAAGGTTTTTGAGGCCTACATCATAGCCAAAGTGACAACCACGAAACTCATCGGCCTCGACAATGAGCCGAGGTAGATTTTCACGCAAGAATGACCGACCAAGTTTTGAGCGAGTTTTAGATTCGGTTCGATGGCAAATGAGCCAACGATAAAAACACATTTCCTTTGGCCATGACGTGGGGGTGATTTTTGCAAAAAAACGACATTTAGATCGAGAAAATACACTTTTCTAGTTTTTCGAGACAATGCGAGCATGCGAGCTTTCGAGTTCCTAGAAAGGTCGGTGTGAACGAGCGTGAACCAATCTATGGAGAAATAGGAATTCTTGGTTTGAGGTTTTTTTGACCTACATCATAGCCATGGTGACAACCACATAGACTCATCGGCCTCAACTGTAAGCCGAGGTTGATTTTCGCCCAAAAATGGCCAACGAAGTTTTTAGCGGTTTTAGACTCCGTTCGATGGTAAACGACCTAACGATAAAAACTCATTGCCGTTGGCAATGACTCGGGGGTGATTTTTACAAAAAAACAACTTTTAGGTCGAGAAAATACACATTTCTAGTTTTTCGAGACAATACGGGCATGCGAGCTTTCGAGTTTCGGGAAGGGCCGGTGTGAACGGGCATGAAACAATCTATAGAGAAACCGTAATTCCTAGCTTGTGATTTTTGGCACATACATCATAGCCAAAGTGACAACCACAGAGAGTCATCGACCTCGACCGTGAGCTAAGGTAGATTTTCGCTCAAAAATGGCGGACCAAGTTTTGAGCGAGCTTTAGACTCGGTTCGACGGCAAATGAGCCAACGATAAAATCTACTTGCTTTTAGCAATGATTTGGGGATGATTTTTTTTTAAAAAAATTTAGGCCGAGAAAATACATTTTTCTAGTTTTTCGAGACAATGCGTGCATACGAGCTTTTGAGTTCCTAGAAAGGCCGGTGTGAACGAGCGTGAACCAATCTATAGATAAACCGTAATTCCCGGCTTCGAGGTGTTTTGGACCTACATCATTGCCAAAGTGACAACCTCGTAGACTCATCGACCTCGACCGTGAGCTAACGTAGATTTTCGCTCGAAATGGCGGACTGTGTTTTGAGCAGCTTTAGACTCGGTTTGATGGCAAATGAACCAACGATAAAATCTCATTGCTTTTAGCAATGACTTAGGGGTGATTTTTAAAAAACAAAATTTAGGCCGAGAAAATGCATTTTTCTAGTTTTTCGAGACAATGCGGGCATGCGAGCTTTTGAGTTACTCGGAAAGGCCGGTGTGAACGAGCATGAACCAATCTATAGAGAAACTATAATTCTTGGTTTGATGTTTTTAGGACCTACATCATAGCCAAAGTGACAACCACAGAGACTCATCGGCCTCGATAGTGAGCCGAGGTAGATTTTTGCCCAAAAATGACCGAACAAGTTTTGAGCAGTTTTAGACTTAGTTCGATGGCAAACGAGCCAACGATAAAAACTCATTGCCCATGCCCATGACCCGGGTGTATTTTTGCAAAAAAATGACGTTTAGCTTGAGAGAATACATGACGTTTAGCTTGAGAGAATACACTTTTTAGTTTTTTGAGACAATGCGAGCATGCGAGCTTTCGAGTTTCGGAAAGGCCGGTGTGAACGAGCGTGAACCAATCTATAGAGAAACTATAATTCTTGGTTTGATGTTGTTAGGACCTACATCATAGCCAAAGTGACAACCACAGAGACTCATCGGCCTCGATAGTGAGCCAAGGTAGATTTTTGCCCAAAAATGACCGACCAAGTTTTGAGCAGTTTTAGACTTAGTTCGATAGCAAATGAGCCAATGATAAAAACTCATTGCCTATGGCCATGACCCGGGGTTATTTTCATAAAAAAATGACGTTTAGCTTGAGAGAATACACTTTTCTAGTTTTTCGAGACAATGCGAGCATGCGAGCTTTCGAGTTCCTAGAAATGCTAGTGTGAACGAGCGTGAAACAATCTATAAAGAAACCGTAACTCTTGGTTTGTTGTTTTTGGGACCTACATCATACCCAAAGTGACAAGCACAAAGACTTATCGGCCTCGACTATGAGCCGAGGTTGATATTCGCCAAAAAATGGCCGACCAAGTTTTGAGTCGTTTTAGACCTAGTTCGATGGCAAACGAGCCAACGTTAAAAACTCACTACCTTTGGCATTGACTCGGGGGTGATTTTTGTAAAAAAACAACGTTTGGGTCGGGAAAATATAATTTTCTAGTTTTTCGAGACAATGCGAGCATGTGAGCTTTTGAGTGCTCGGAAGGGCCGGTGTGAACGAGGGTGAAACAATCTATAGAGAAATTGTAATTACCGGTTTGAGGTTTTTGGGACCTACATTATAGCCAAAGTGACAACCACGTAGTCTCATCGGCCTCCACTATGAGCCGAGGTTGATTTTCGCCCAAAAATGGCCGACCAAGTTTTGAGCGAGTTTTAGACCTAGTTCGATGGAAAATGAGCCAATGATAAAAACTCATTGCCAAAGGCAATGATCCGGGAGTAATTTTTTCCAAAAAACAACGTTCGTGCCGACAAAATACACTTTTTTAGTTTTTCGAGACAATACGGGCATGAGAGCTTTCAACTTCCTAAAAAGGTCGGTGTTAACGAGCGTGAAAAATTCTATAGAGAAACTATAATTACTGATTTTAGGTTTTTGGGACCTACATCATAGCCAAAGTGACAACCACGGAGACTTATCGGCCTCAACTGTGAGATGAGGTTGATTTTCGACCAAAAATTGCCGACCAAGTTTTGAGCGAGTCTTAGACCCGGTTCGATGGCAAACGAGTCAATGATAAAAACTCATTGCCTTTGGCATTGACACGGGGGTGATTTTTGTAAAAAAACAACGTTTGGGCTAGGAAAATATAATTTTCTAGTTTTTCGAGACAATGCGGGCATGCGAGCTTTCGTGTTCCTGGAAGGGTCGGTGTGAATGAGGATGAAACAATCTATAGGGAAACCGTAATTACCGGTTTGAGGTTTTTGGGACCTACATCATAGCCAAAGTGACAACCACGGAGACTCATCGGCCTCCACCGTGAGCCGAGGTTGATTTTCGCCCAAAAATAGCCGACCAAGTTTTGAGCGAGTTTTAGACCTAGTTTGATGGAAAACGAGCCAATGATAAAAACTCATAGCCAATGGCAATGATATGGGGGTAATTTTTTCTAAAAAATAACGTTCGAGCCGACAAAATACACTTTTTTAGTTCTTCGAGACAATGCGGGCATGGGAGCTTTCGAGTTCTTAAAAGGGCTCGGTGTGAACGAGCGTGAAAAATTCTATAGAGAAACTATAATTACCGGTTTTAGGTTTTTGGGACCTACATCATAGCGAAAGTGACAACCACGGAGACTCATCGGCCTCAACCGTGAGCCGAGGTTGATTTTCACCTAAAAATGGCCGACTAAGTTTTGAGCGATCTTAGACCCGGTTCGATGGCAAACGAGCCAATGATAAAAACTCATTGCCTTAGGCAATGACATGGGCGTGATTTTTGTAAAAAACAACGTTTAGGCCAAGAAAATACACTTTTCTAGGTTTTCGAGACAATGCGGCATGCGAGCTTTCGAGTTCCTAGAAGGGTCGGTGTGAATGAGTGTGAAACATTATATAGAGAAACTATAATTACTAGTTTGTGGTTTTTGGGACCTACATCATAGCCAAAATGACAACCACGAGAGACTCATCGGCCTCCACTATAAGTCGAGGTTGATTTTCACCCAAAAATGGTCGACCAAGTTTTGAGCGAGCTTTAGACTCGTTCGATGGGAAACGAGCTAACGAGAAAAACTTATTACCTTTGGCAATGACCTAGGGTTGATTTTTGTAAAAAAAACAACGTTTAGGCCGAGAAAATACACTTTCCTAGTTTTTCGAGACAACGCGGGCATGCGAGCTTTCGATATCCTTGAAGGGCCGGTGTGAACGAGCGTGAACCAATCTATAGAGAAACCGTAATTCTTAGTTTGAGGTTTTTTTGTGATCTACATCATAGCCAAAGTGAAAACCACAGAGACTCATCGTCCTCGACAAGTGAGCCGAGGTAGATATTTGCTCAAAAATGACCGACCAAGTTTTGAACAGCTTTAGACTCGGCTCGATGGCAAACGAGCTAACGATAAAAACTCATTGCCCATGGCCATGACCCGGGGTTATTTTTTCAAAAAAATGATGTTTAGCTTGAGAAAATACACTTTTTTAGTTTTTCGAGTCGTTGCGAGCATGCGAGCTTTCGAGTTCCCGGAAAGGTCGGTGTGAACGAGCGTGCAAAATAATCTATAGAGAAACCGTAATTGCTGGTTTAAGCTTTTTGGGACCTACATCATAGCCAAAGTGAAAAACCATAGAGACTCATCGACCTCGACAATGAGCCGAGGTAGATTTTCACGTAAAAATGACCGACCTAGTTGTGAGCAGCTTTTAGATTCAGTTTGATGGCAAACGAGCCAACGATAAAAACACATTTCCTTTGGCCATGACGTGGGGGTGATTTTTGTAAAAAAATGACATTTAGCTCGAGAAAAAACACTTTTCTAGTTGTTCGAGACAATACGGGCATGCGAGCTTTTGAGTTCCCGAAAGGCCGGTGTGAATGAGCATGAACCAATCTATAGAGAAACTATAATTACCGGTTTGAGGTTTTTGGGACCTACATCATAGCCAAAGTGACAACCACAGAGACTCATCGGCCTCCACCGTGAGCCGAGGTTGATTTTCGGCCAAAAATGATCGACCAAGTTTTGAGCAGCTTTTAGACTCCGTTCGATAGGAAACGGGCCAACGAGAAAAACGCATTGCCGATTGCAATGACTCGGGGTTGATTTTTGTAAAAAAACAACGTTTAGGTCGAGAAAATACACTTTCTTAGTTTTTCGAGACAATACGGGCATGCGAGCTTTCGATATCCTTGAAGGGCCGGTGTGAACGAGCGTGAACCAATCTATAGAGGAACCGTAATTTGTGGTTTGATGTTTTTGGGACCTACATCATAGCCAAAGTGACAAACACAGAGACTCATCGGCCTAGACCGTGAGCCGAGGTTGATTTTCGCCCAAAAATGGCCGACCAAGTTTCAAGCAGCTTTAGGCCCAGTTGGATGGCAAACGAGCCAACGATAAAAGCTCATTGCCAAAGGCCATGACTCGGGGTTGATTTTTTTTTAAAAAAATGACGTTTATCTTAAGAAAATACAGTTTTCTAGTTTTTCGAGACAATGCGGGCATATAAGCTTTCGAGTTCCGGGAAGGACCGGCGTGAACGAGCATGAAACAATCTATAGAGAAACCGTAATTCCTGGTTTGAGGTTTTTTGGACCTACATCATAGCCAAAGTAACAACCACGGAGACTCATCGGCCTCGACCGTGAGCCGAGGTTGATTTTCGCTAAAAAATGGCCGACCAAGTTTTGAGTAGTTTTAGACTCACTTCGATGGCAAACGAGCCAACGATAAAAACTCATTGCCTTTGGCAATGGGCTGGGAGTGATTTTTGAAAAAAAACAACGTTTAGACCGAGAAAATACTCTTTTATAGTTTTTCGAGACAATGTGGGCATGTGAGCTTTTGAGTTCCGGAAGGGCCGGTGTGAACGAGGGTGAAACAATCTATAAAGAAACTATAATTATTAGTTTGAGGTTTTTGGGACCTACATCATAGCCAAAGTGGCAACCATAGAGACTCGTCGGCCTCGACCGTGAGTCGAGGTTGATTTTCGCCCAAAAATGGTCGACCAAGTTTTGAGTAGTTTTAGACCTAGTTTGATGGCAAACGAGCCAATGATAAAAACTCATTGCCTTAGGCAATGACTCGGGCATGATTTTTGCAAAAAAAACAACGTTTAGGTCGAGAAAATACACTTTTCTAGGTTTTCGAGACAATGCGGGCATGCGAGCTTTCGAGTTCCTAGAAGGGTCGGTGTGAACGAGTGTGAAACATTATATAGAGAAACTGTAATTACTGGTTTGAGGTTTTTGGGACCTACATCATAGCCAAAATGACAACCACAGAGACTCATCGGCCTCCACTATGAGCCGAGGTTGATTTTCACCCAAAAATGGCCGACCAAGTTTTGAGCGGTTTTAGACTCCGTTCGATGGGAAATGAGCTAACGAGAAAAACTCATTGCCTTTGGCAATGACCTAGGGTTGATTTTTGTAAAAAAACAACGTTTAGGTCGAGAAAATACACTTTCCTAGTTTTTCGAGACAACGCGGCATGCGAGCTTTCGATATCCTTGAAGGGCTCGTGGGAACGAGCGTGAACCAATCTATAGAGAAACCGTAATTCTTAGTTTGAGGTTTTTTGTGATCTACATCATAGCCAAAGTGAAAACCACAGAGACTCATCGTCCTCGACAGATGAGTCGAGGTAGATTTTTGCTCAAAAATGACCGACCAAGTTTTGAACAGTTTTAGACTCGGTTCGATGGAAAACGAGCTAACGATAAAAACTCATTCCCATGGCTATGACTCGGGGTTATTTTTTCAAAAAAATGATGTTTAGCTTGAGAAAATACACTTTTCTAGTTTTTCGAGTCATTGCGAGCATGCGAGCTTTCGAGTTCCTGGAAAGGCTGGTGTGAACGAGTGTGCAAAATAATCTATAGAGAAACCGTAATTGCTGGTTTAAGCTTTTTGGGACCTACATCATAGCCAAAGTGACAACCATAGAGACTCATCGGCCTCGACAATGAGCTAAGGTAGATTTTCACGTAAAAATGACTAACCTAGTTTTGAGCGAGTTTTAGATTCGGTTTGATGGCAAACGAGCCAACGATAAAAACACATTTCCTTTGGCCATGATGTGGGGGTGATTTTTGTAAAAAATCGACATTTAGCTCGAGAAAAAACACTTTTCTAGTTGTTCGAGACAATACGGGCATGCGAGCTTTTGAGTTCCCGGAAAGCCCGGTGTGAATGAGCATGAACCAATCTATAGAGAAACTATAATTACCGGTTTGAGGTTTTTGGAACCTACATCATAGCCAAAGTGACAACCACGAGACTCATCGGCCTCCACCGTGAGCCGAGGTTGATTTTCGCCCAAAAATGACCGACCAAGTTTTGAGCGAGCTTTAGACTCGTTCGATAGGAAACGAGCCAATGAGAAAAACTCATTGCCGTCGGCAATGACCCGGGGTTGATTTTTGCAAAAAAACAACGTTTAGGCCGAGAAAATACACTTTTTTAGTTTTTCGAGACAATGCGGGCATGCGAGCTTTCGATATCCTTGAAGGGCCGGTGTGAACGAGCGTGAACCATTCTATAGAGGAATTGTAATTCATGGTTTGATGTTTTTGGGACCTACATCATAGCCAAAGTGACAAACACGGAGACTCATCGGCCTAGACCGTGAGCCGAGGTTGATTTTCGCCCAAAAATGGCCGACCAAGTTTCAAGCGAGTTTTAGACCCGAGTTGGATGGCAAACGAGCCAACGATAAAAGCTCATTGCCAAAGGCCATGACCCGGGGTTGATTTTAAAAAAAAATGACGTTTATCTTAAGAAAATACGGTTTTCTTGTTTTTCGAGACAATGCGAGCATATGAGCTTTCGAGTTCCGGGAAGGGCCGGCGTGAACGAGCATGAAACAATCTATAGAGAAACCGTAATTCCCGGTTAGAGGTTTTTGGACCTACATCATAGCCAAAGTGACAACCACGAGACTCATCGGCCTCGATCGTGAGCCGAGGTTGATTTTCGCTAAAAAATGACCGACCAAGTTTTGAGTAGTTTTAGACTCACTTCGATGGAAAATGAGCCAATGATAAAAACTCATTGCCTTTGGCAATGGGTCGAGGGTGATTTTTGAAAAAAAACAACGTTTAGGCCGAGAAAATACTCTTTTGTAGTTTTTCGAGACAATGTGGGCATGCGAGCTTTTGAGTTCCGGAAGAGTCGGTGTGAACGAGGGTGAAACAATCTATATAGAAACTATAATTATTGGTTTGAGGTTTTTGGGACCTACATCATAGCCAAAGCGGCAACCACGGAGACTCATCGGCCTCGATTGTGAGCCGAGGTTGATTTTCGCTAAAAAATGGCCGACTAAGTTTTGAGTAGTTTTAGACTCACTTCGATGGCAAACGAGTCAACGATAAAAACTCATTGCCTTTGGCAATGGGCTAGGGGTGATTTTTGAAAAAAACAACGTTTAGGCCGAGAAAATACTCTTTTCTAGTTTTTCGAGACAATGCGGGCATGTGAGCTTTCGTGTTCCAAGAAGGGCCGGCGTGAACGAGCATGAAACAATCTATAGAGAAACCGTAATTCTTAGTTTGAGGTTTTTGGGACCTACATCATAGCCAAAGTGAAAACACAAAGACTCATCGTCCTCGACAAGTGAGTCGAGGTAGATTTTCGCTAAAAAATGACCGACTAAGTTTTGAACGAGTTTTAGACTCGGTTCGATGGCAAATGAGCTAACGATAAAAAATCATTGCCCATGGCCATGACTCGGGATTATTTTTTCAAAAAAATGACGTTTAGCTTGAGAAAATACGAGTTTTCTAGTTTTTCGAATCATTGCGAGCATGCGAGCTTTCGAGTTCTCGGAAAGGTCGGTGTGAACGAGCATGCAAAACAATCTATAGAGAAACCGTAATTACTAGTTTAAGGTTTTTGGGACCTACATCATAGCCAAAGTGATAACTACGAGACTCATCCGCCTCGACAATGAGTCGTGGTAGATTTTCATGAAAAAATGATCGACCTAGTTTTGAGCGAGTTTTAGATTCGGTTCAATGGCAAACGAGCCAACGATAAAAACACATTTCCTTTGGCCATGACGTGGGGGTGATTTTTGTAAAAAAACTACATTTAGCTCGAGAAAAAACACTTTTTTAGTTGTTCGAGACAATACGAGCATGCGAGCTTTTGAGTTCCCGGAAAGGCCGGTGTGAACGAGCGTGAACCAATCTATAGAGAAACTATAATCCTTGGTTTGATGTTTTTAAGACTACATCATAGCCAAAGTGACAACCACGGAGACTCATTAGCCTCGATAGTGAGCCGAGGTAGATTTTTGCCCAAAAATGACCAACCATGTTTTAAGCGAGTTTTAGACCCGGTTCAATGGCAAACGAGCCAATGATAAAAACTCATTGCTCTAGCATTGACACGGGGGTGATTTTTGCAAAAAAACGAAGTTTAGCTCGAGAAAATACACTTTTCTAGTTTTTCGAGACAACGCGGACATGCGAGCTTTCGAGTACTCGGAAAGGCCGATGTGAACGAGTGTGAACCAATCTATAGAGAAACCGTAATTCTTGGTTTGTTGTTTTTGGGACCTACATCATAACCAACGTGACGACCGGAGAGACTTATCGGGCTCGACCGTGAGCCGAGGTTGATTTTCGCCAAAAAATGGCCGACCAAGTTTTGAGTCGTTTTAGACCTAGTTCGATGGCAAATGAGCCAACGATAAAAAATCATTGCCTTTGGAATTGACTTGGGGGTATTTTTGTAAAAAAACAACGTTTGGGCTTGGAAAATATAATTTTCTAATTTTCGAGAAAATGCGGGCATGCGAGCTTTCGAGTTCCCGGAAGGGCCGGTGTGAATAAGCATGAAACAATCTATAGGAAACCGTAATTACCGGTTTGAGGTTTTTGGGACCTACATCATAGCCAAAGTGACAACCATAGAGATTCATCGACCTCCACTGTGAGTCGAGGTTGATTTTCGCCCAAAAATGACCAACCATGTTTTGAGCATTTTTAGACCCGAGTTCAATGACAAACGAGCCAACGATAAAAACTCATTGCCTTAGCATTGACGTGGGGGTGATTTTTGTAAAAAAACGACGTTTAGCTCGAGAAAAAACACTTTTCTAGTTTCTCGAGACAACGCGGGCATGCGAGCTTTCGAGTATCCGGAAAGGATGATGTGAACGAGCGTGAACCAATCTATAGAGAAACCGTAATTCTTGGTTTGTTGTTTTTGGGACCTACATCATAGCCAAAGTGACGACCACGGAGACTTATCGGGCTCGACCGTGAACCGAGGTTGATTTTCGCCAAAAAATGGCCAACCAAGTTTTGAGTCGTTTTAGACTTAGTTCGATGGCAAACGAGCCAACGATAAAAAATCATTGCCTTTGGCATTGACTCGGGGGTATTTTTGTAAGAAAACAACGTTTGGGCTTGGAAAATATAATTTTCTAGTTTTTCGGGACAATGCGGGCATGCGAGTTTCGAGTTCTCGGAAGGGTCGGTGTGAACGAGCATGAAACAATCTATAGGAAACCGTAATTACCGGTTTGAGGTTTTTGGGACTCGCATCATAGCTAAAGTGAAACCCCCGGAGATTCATCGGCCTCCACTCGTGAGTCGAGGTTGATTTTCGCCTAAAAATGACCAATCAAGTTTTGAGCGAGTTTTAGACCTAGTTCAATGGCAAACGAGCCAACAATAAAAACTCATTGCCTTAGCATTGACTTGGGGGAGATTTTTGCAAAATAACGACGTTTAGGTCGAGAAAATACATTTTTTTTAGTTTTTCGAGACAACGCGGGCATGCGAGCTTTCAAGTACTCGGAAAGGCCGATGCGAACGAGCGTTAACCAATCTATAGAGAAATTTTAATTCTTGGTTTGTTGTTTTTAGGACCTACATCATAGCCAAAGTGACAACCACAGAGACTTATTGGCCTCGACTCGTGAGTCGAGGTTGATTTTCGCCAAAAAATGGTCGAACAAGTTTTGAGTCGTTTTAGAACTAGTTTGATGGCAAACAAGCCAACGATAAAAACTCATTGCCTTTAGCATTGACACAGGGGTGATTTTTGTAAAAAAACAACGTTTGAGGTCGCGAAAATATAATTTTCTAGCTTTTCGAGACAATGCGAGCATGCGAGCTTTCGAGTTCCTGGAAGGGCCGGTGTGAATGAGGATGAAACAATCTATAGGAAAACCGTAATTACCGGTTTGAGGTTTTTGGGACCTACATCATAGCCAAAGTGACAACCACGGAGACTCATCGGCCTCCACTCGTGAGTCGAGGTTGATTTTCGCCCAAAAATAGCCGACCAAGTTTTGAGCGAGTTTTAGACCTAGTTTGATGGAAAACGAGCCAATGATAAAAACTCATTGCCAATGGCAATGATATGGGAGTAATTTTTTCCAAAAAACAATGTTCGAGTCGACAAAATACACTTTTTTAGTTTTTCGAGACAATGCGGGCATGGGAGCTTTCGAGTTCCTAAAAGGGTCGGTGTAAACGAGCGTGAAAAATTCTATAGAGAAACTATAATTACTCGGTTTTAGGTTTTTGGGACGTACATCATAGCCAAAGTGACAACCACGAAACTCATTGGCCTCGACTCGTGAGCCGAGGTTGATTTTCGCCCAAAAATGGCCGACCAAGTTTTGAGCGAGTTTTAGACCTAGTTCGATGGCAAACGAGCCAACGATAAAAACTCATTGACAAAGGCCATGTCCCGGGGGTGTTTTTGAAAAAAACGACGTTTAGCTTAATAAAATATACTTTTCTTGTTTTTCGAGGCAATGCGGGCATGTGAGCTTTCGAGTTCCGGGAAGGGTCGACGTGAACGAGCATGAAACAATCTATAGAGAAACCGTAATTCCCGGGTTGAGGTTTTTTGCACCTACATCATAGCCAAAGTGACAACCACGGAGACTCATCGGCCTCGACCGTGTGCCGAGGTTGATTTTCGCTAAAAAATGGTCGACCAAGTTTTAAGCTCGTTTTAGACCTAGTTCGATGGCAAATGAGCCAATGATAAAAACTCATTGCTCGTGGCATTGACTCGGGGGTGATTTTTGTAAAAAAACAACGTTTAGGTCGGGAAAATATAATTTTCTAGTTTTTCGAGACAATGCGGACATGCGAGCTTTCGAGTTGCCTTGGAAGGACCGGTGTGAATGAGGATGAAACAATCTATAGGAAACCGTAATTACCGGTTTGAGGTTTTTGAGACCTACATCATAGCCAAAGTGACAAACACGGAGACTCATCGGCCTCCACAGTGAGTCGAGGTTGATTTTTGCCCAAAAATGGCCGACCAAGTTTTGAGCAGCTTTAGACCTAGTTCGATGGAAAACGAGCCAATGATAAAAACTCATTGCCAAAGGCAATGATCCGGGGTAATTTTTTCCAAAAAACAACGTTCGAGCCGACAAAATACACTTTTTTATTTTTTAGAGACAATGCGGGCAAGGGAGCTTTCGAGTTCCTAAAAGGGCCAACGTGAATGAGCATGAAACAATCTATAGGGAAACCGTAATTATTGCTTTGACGTTTTTTTGACCTACATCATAGCCAAAGTGACAACCACGGAGACTAATCGGCCACTACCGAGAGCCGAGGTTCATTTTCGTCAAAAAATGGCCGCCTAAGTTTTGATAAGTTTTAAACCTAGTATATGGCAAACGAGCCAAAGATAAAAACTCATTGCCTTTGGCAATGACTTGGGGTGATTTTTGCAAAAAAACAACGTTTAGGCCAAGAAAATCATTTTTTTAGTATTTCGAGATAATGCGGGCATGGGAGCTTTCGAGTTCCTAGAAGGGTCAATGTGAACGAGTGTGAAACATTATATAGAGAAACCGTAATTCTTGGTTTGTTGTTTTTGGGACCTACATCATAACCAAAGTGACGACCACGAGAGACTTATCGAGCTCGACCGTGAGCCGAGGTTGATTTTTGCCAAAAAATGGCCGACCAAGTTTTGAGCTATTTTACACCTAGTTCGATGGCAAACGAGCCAACAATAAAAAATCATTGCCTTTGGCATTGACTCGGGGGTATTTTTATAAGAAAACAACGTTTGGGCTTGGAAAATATAATTTTCTAGTTTTTCGAGACAATGCGGGCATGCGAGCTTTTGAGTTCCCGGAAGGGCCGGTGTGAATGAGGATGAAACAATCTATAGGGAAACCGTAATTACCGGTTTGAGATTTTTGAGGCCTACATCATAGCCAAAGTGACAACCACGAGACTCATCGGCCTCTACTCGTGAGCCGAGGTTGATTTTCGCCCAAAAATAGCCGACCAAGTTTTGAGTAGTTTTAGACCTAGTTCGATGGCAAACGAGCCAACGATAAAAACTCATTGCCTTTGGCATTGACTCGGGGGTGATTTTTGTAAAAAAACAACGTTTAGGCTAGAAAAATATAATTTTCTAGTTTTTCGAGATAATGCGGCCATGCAAGTTTTCGAGTTCGTCGGAAGGACCGGTGTGAATGAGGATGAAACAATCTATAGGGAAACCGTAATTACCGGTTTGAGGTTTTTGAGGCCTACATCATAGCCAAAGTGACAACCACAGAGACTCATCGGCCTCTACCGTGAGCCGAGGTTGATTTTCGCCCAAAAATAGCCGACCAAGTTTTGAGTAGTTTTAGACCTAGTTCGATGGAAAACGAGCCAATGATAAAAACTCATTGCCAATGGCAATGATATGGGGGTAATGTTTTCTAAAAAACAATGTTCGAGCCGACGTAATACACTTTTTTAGTTTTTCGAGACAATGCGGGCGTGGGAGCTTTCGAGTTCCTCAAAGGGTCGGTGTGAACAAGTAGAGAAACTATAATTACCGGTTTTAGGTTTTTGGGACATACATCATAGCCAAAGTGACAACCACAAAGACTCATCGGCCTCGACCGTGAGCCGAGGTTGATTTTCGCCCAAAAATGGCCGACCAAGTTTTGAGCAGTTTTAGACCTAGTTTGATGGCAAACGAGCCAACGATAAAAACTTATTGCCAAAGGCCATGACTCGGGGTTATTTTTGAAAAAAAACGACGTTTAGCTTAATAAAATATAGTTTTCTTGTTTTTCGAGACAATGCGGGCATGTGAGCTTTCGAGTTCCGGGAAGGGCCGACGTGAACGAGCATGAAACAATCTATAGAGAAACCGTAATTCCCGGTTTGAGATTTTTTGCACCTACATCATAGCCAAAGTGACAACCACAGAGACTCATCGGCCTCGACCGTGAGCCGAGGTTGATTGTCGCTAAAAAATGGTCGACCAAGTTTTGAGATCGTTTTAGACCTAGTTCGATGGCAAATGAGCCAATGATAAAAACTCATTGCCTGTGGCATTGACTCGGGGGTGATTTTTGTAAAAAACAACGTTTAGGCTAGGAAAATATAATTTTTTAGTTTTTCGATACAATACGGGCATGCGAGTTTTCGAGTTCCCGGCAACGCCAGTGTGAACGAGCATGAAACAATCTATAGGGAAACGGTAATTACCGGTTTGGGGTTTTTGGGACCTACGTCATAGGCAAAGTGACAACCATAGAGACTTATCGGCCTCCACCGTGAGCCGAGGTTGATTTTCGCCAAAAAATGATCGACCAAGTTTTGAGTCGTTTTAGACCTAGTTCGATGTCAAACGAGCCAACGATAAAAACTCATTGCCTTTGGCATTGACTCGGGGGTGATTTTTTTAAAAAAAACAACGTTTAGGCCGGAAAAATATAATTTTCTAGTTTTTCGAGACAATGCGGGCTCGCGAGTTTTCGAGTTCGTCGGAAGGACCGGTGTGAATGAGGATGAAACAATCTATAGGGAAACTATAATTACCGGTTTGAGGTTTTTGAGACCGACATCATAGCCAAAGTGACAAACACAGAGATTCATCTGCCTCCACCGTGAGCCGAGATTGATTTTCGCCCAAAAATGGTCGACCAAGTTTTGAGCAGCTTTTAGACCTAGTTCGATGGAAAATGAGCCAATGATAAAAACTCATTGCCAAAGGCAATGATCCGGGGGTAATTTTTTCCAAAAAACAATGTTCGAGCCGACAAAATACACTTTTTTAGTTTTTAGAGACAATGCGGCAAGGGAGCTTTCAAGTTCCTAAAAAGGCCGGCGTGAATGAGCATGAAACAATCTATAGGAAAACCGTAATTATTGGTTTGAGGTTTTTTTGACCTACATCATAGCCAAAGTGACAACCACGGAGACTCATCGGCCACGACCGAGAGCTAAGGTTCATTTTCGTCAAAAAAGGCCGACTAAGTTTTGATAAGTTTTAAACCTAGTATATGGCAAACGAGCCAACGATAAAAACTCATTGCCTTTGGCAATGACTTGGGGGTATTTTTGCAAAAAAACAACGTTTAGGCCGAGAAAATACACTTTTTTAGTTTTTCAAGATAATGCGGGCATGGGAGCTTTCGAGTTCCTAGAAGGGTCAATGTGAACAAGTGTGAAACATTATATAGAGAAACCGTAATTCTTGGTTTGTTGTTTTTGGGACCTACATCATAACCAAAGTGACGACCACAGAGACTTATTGGGCTCGACCGTGAGCCGAGGTTGATTTTCGCCAAAAAATGGCCGACCAAGTTTTGAGTCAGTATTAGACCTAGCTCGATGGCAAACGAGCCAAAGATAAAAAATCATTCCCTTTGGCATTGACTCGGGGATGATTTTTGTAAAAAAACAACGTTTGGGCTTGGAAAATATAATTTTCTAGTTTTTCGAGACAATGCGGACATGCGAGCTTTCGAGTTCCGGGAAGGGCCGACGTGAACGAGCATGAAACAATCTATAGAGAAACCGTAATTCTCGGTTTGAGATTTTTTGCACCTACATCATAGCCAAAGTGACAACCACAGAGACTCATCGGCCTCGACCGTGAGCCGAGGTTGATTGTCGCTAAAAAATGGTCGACCAAGTTTTGAGTCGTTTTAGACCTAGTTCGATGGCAAATGAGCCAATGATAAAAACTCATTGCCCGTGGCATTGACTCGGGGGTGATTTTTGTAAAAAACAACGTTTAGGCTAGGAAAATATAATTTTTTAGTTTTTCGATACAATACGGGCATGCGAGTTTTCGAGTTCTCGGCAACGCCAGTGTGAACGAGCATGAAACAATCTATAGGGAAACGGTAATTACCGGTTTGGGGTTTTTGGGACCTACGTCATAGGCAAAGTGACAACCATAGAGACTTATCGGCCTCCACCGTGAGCCGAGGTTGATTTTCGCCAAAAAATGATCGACCAAGTTTTGAGTCGTTTTAGACCTAGTTCGATGTCAAACGAGCCAACGATAAAAACTCATTGCCTTTGGCATTGACTCGGGGGTGATTTTTTTTAAAAAAACAACGTTTAGGCCGGAAAAATATAATTTTCTAGTTTTTCGAGACAATGCGGGCTCGCGAGTTTTCGAGTTGCCTGGAAGGACCGGTGTGAATGAGGATGAAACAATCTATAGGGAAACTATAATTACCGGTTTGAGGTTTTTGAGACCGACATCATAACCAAAGTGACAAACACGAGAGATTCATCGGCCTCCACCGTGAGCCGAGATTGATTTTCGCCCAAAAATGGTCGACCAAGTTTTGAGCGAGCTTTAGACCTAGTTCGATGGAAAATGAGCCAATGATAAAAACTCATTGCCAAAGGCAATGATCCGGGGGTAATTTTTTTCCAAAAAACAATGTTCGAGCCGACAAAATACACTTTTTTAGTTTTTAGAGACAATGCGGGCAAGGGAGCTTTCAAGTTCCTAAAAAGGCCGACGTGAATGAGCATGAAACAATCTATAGGAAAACCGTAATTATTGGTTTGAGGTTTTTTTGACCTACATCATAGCCAAAGTGACAACCACGAGAGACTCATCGGCCACGACCGAGAGCTAAGGTTCATTTTCGTCAAAAAAAGGCCGACTAAGTTTTGATAAGTTTTAAACCTAGTATATGGCAAACGAGCCAACGATAAAAACTCATTGCCTTTGGCAATGACTTGGGGGTATTTTTGCAAAAAAAAACAACGTTTAGGCCGAGAAAATACACTTTTTTAGTTTTTCAAGATAATGCGGGCATGGGAGCTTTCGAGTTCCTAGAAGGGTCAATGTGAACAAGTGTGAAACATTATATAGAGAAACCGTAATTCTTGGTTTGTTGTTTTTGGGACCTACATCATAACCAAAGTGACGACCACGAGAGACTTATTGGGCTCGACCGTGAGCCGAGGTTGATTTTCGCCAAAAAATGGCCGACCAAGTTTTGAGTCGTATTAGACCTAGTTCGATGGCAAACGAGCCAAAGATAAAAAATCATTGCCTTTGGCATTGACTCGGGGATGATTTTTGTAAAAAAACAACGTTTGGGCTTGGAAAATATAATTTTCTAGTTTTTCGTGACAATGCGGACATGCGAGCTTTCGAGTTCTCGGAAGGGCCGGTGTGAACGAGCATGAAACAATCTATAGGAAAACCGTAATTACCGGTTTGAGGTTTTTGGGACCTACATTATAGCCCAAGTGACAACCACGGAGATTCATCGACCTCCACCGTGAGTCGAGGTTGATTTTTGCCCAAAAATGACCAATCAAGTTTTGAGCGAGTTTTAGACCTAGTTCAATCACAAACGAGCCAACAATAAAAAATCATTGCCTTAGCATTGACTTGGGGGAGATTTTTGCAAAAAAATGACGTTTAGCTCGAGAAAATAAATTTTTCTAGTTTTTCGAGATAACGCGGGCATGCGAGCTTTCGAGTACCCGAAAAGGTTGATGTGAAAGAGCGTTAACCAATCTATAGCGAAAATGTAATTCTTGGTTTGTTGTTTTTGGGACCTACATCATAGCAAAAGTGACAACCACAAAGACTTATCGGCCTCGACCGTGAGCCGAGGTTGATTTTCGCCCAAAAATGGCCAACCAAGTTTTAAGCGAGTTTTAGACCCGGTTCGATGGCAAACGAGCCAACGATAAAAACTCATTGCCAAAGGCCATGACTCGGGGGTGATTTTTGAAAAAAAAATGACGTTTAGCTTAGGAAAATATAGTTTTCTTGTTTTTCAAGACAATGCGGGCATGTGAGCTTTCGAGTTCCAAGAAGGGCCGACGTGAACGAGCATGAAACAATCTATAGGGAAACCGTAATTCTTGTTTTGAGGTTTTTTGCACCTACATCATAGCCAAAGTGACAACCACAGAGACTCATCGGCCTCGACGGTGAGCCGAGGTTGATTTTTGCTAAAAAATGGTCGACCAAGTTTTGAACTCGTTTTAGACCTAGTTCGATGGCAAACGAGCCAACGATAAAAACTCATTGCTCGTGGCATTGACTCGGGGGTGATTTTTGTAAAAAAATAACATTTAGGTCGGGAAAATATAATTTTCTAGTTTTTCGATACAATACGGGCATGCGAGTTTTCGAGTTCCTAGAAGGGCCGGTGTGAACGAGCATGAAATAATCTATAGGGAAACCGTAATGACCGGTTTGGGGTTTTTGGGACCTACATCATAGGCAAAGTGATAACCACGGAGACTCATCGGCCTCCACCGTGAGCCGAGGTTGATTTTCGCCAAAAAATGGCCGACCAAGTTTTGAGTCGTTTTAGACCTAGTTCGATGGCAAACGAGCCAGCAATAAAAAATCATTGCCTTTGGCATTGACTCGGGGTTATTTTTGTAAGAAAACAACATTTGGGCTTGGAAAATATAATTTTTTAGTTTTTCGAGACAATGCGAGCATGCGAGCTTTCGAGTTCTCGGAAGGGCCGGTTTGAACGAGCATGAAACAATCTATAGGGAAACCGTAATTACCGGTTTGGGGTTTTTGGGACCTACATCATAGGCAAAGTGACAACCACGGAGACTCATCGGCCTCCACCGTGAGCCGAGGTTGATTTTCGCCAAAAAATGGCCGACCAAGTTTTGAGTCGTTTTAGACCTAGTTCGATGGCAAACGAGCCAACGATAAAAACTCATTGCCTTTGGCATTGACTCGGGGGTGATTTTTGTAAAAAAACAACGTTTAGGCTTGAAAAATATAATTTTCTAGTTTTTCGAGACAATGCGGGCATGCGAGTTTTCGTGTTCGTCGGAAGGACCGGTGTGAATGAGGATGAAACAATCTATAGGGAAACCGTAATTACCGGTTTGAGGTTTTTGAGGCCTACATCATAGCCAAAGTGACAACCACAGAGACTCATCGCCTCCACCGTGAGCCGAGGTTGATTTTCGCCCAAAAATAGCCGACCAAGTTTTGAGTAGTTTTAGACCTAGTTCGATGGAAAACAAGCCAATGATAAAAACTCATTGCAAATGGCAATGATATGGGGTAATTTTTTCCAAAAAACAATGTTAAGGCCGACAAAATACATTTTTTTAGGTTTTCGAGACAATGCGGGCGTGGGAGCTTTCGAGTTCCTCAAAGGGTCGGTGTGAACGAGTGTGAAAAATTCTATAGAGAAACTATAATTACCGGCTTTAGGTTTTTGGGACGTACATCATAGGCAAAGTGACAACCACAGAGACTCATCGGCCTCGACCGTGAGCCGAGGTTGATTTTCGCCCAAAAATGGCCGACTAAGTTTTGAGCGAGCTTTAGGCCTAGTTTGATGGCAAACGAGCCAACGATAAAAACTCATTGCCAAAGGCCATGACCCGGGGGTGTTTTTGAAAAAAACGACGTTTAGCTTAATAAAATATAGTTTTCTTGTTTTTCGAGACAATGCGGGCATGTGAGCTTTCGAGTTCCGGGAAGTGGCCGACGTGAACGAGCATGAAACAATCTATAGAGAAACCGTAATTCCAGCTTTGAGGTTTTTTGCACCTACATCATAGCCAAAGTGACAACCATAGAGACTCATCCGCCTCCACCGTGAGCCGAGGTTGATTTTCGCCAAAAAATGACCGACCAAGTTTTGAGTCGTTTTAGACCTAGTTCGATGGCAAACGAGCCAACGATAAAAACTCATTGCCTATGGCATTGACTCGGGGGTGATTTTTGTAAAAAAACAACGTTTAGGCTCGGAAAAATATAATTTTCTAGTTTTTTGAGACAATACGGGCATGCGAGTTTTCGAGTTGCTTGGAAGGGCTGGTGTGAATGAGGATGAAACAATCTATAGGGAAACTATACTTACCGGTTTGAGGTTTTTGAGACCTACATCATAGCCAAAGTGACAAACACAGAGATTCATTGGCCTCCACCGTCGACTCGAGGTTGATTTTCGCCCAAAAATGGCCGACCAAGTTTTGAACAGCTTTAGACCTAGTTCGATGGAAAATGAGCCAATGATAAAAACTCATTGCCAAGGGCAATGATCCGGGGGTAATTTTTTCCAAAAAACAACATTCGAGCCGACAAAATACACTTTTTTTGTTTTTAGAGACAATGCGGGCAAGGGAGCTTTCAAGTTCCTAAAAAGGCCGGCGTGAATGAGCATGAAACAATTTATAGGGAAACCGTAATTATTGGTTTGAGGTTTTTTTGACCAACATCATAGCCAAAGTGACAACCACGGAGACTCATCGGCCACGACCGAGAGCCGAGGTTCATTTTCGTCAAAAAATGGCCGACTAAGTTTTGATAAGTTTTAAACCTAGTATGGCAAACGAGCCAACGATAAAAACTCATTGCCTTTGGCAATGACTTGGGGGTGATTTTTGCAAAAAAAACAACGTTTAGGTCGAGAAAATACACTTTTTTAGTTTTTCAAGATAATGCGGGCATGGGAGCTTTCGAGTTCCTAGAAGGGTCAATGTGAACAAGTGTGAAACATTATATAGAGAAAGTATAATTCTTGGTTTGTTGTTTTTGGGACCTACATCATAACCAAAGTGACGACCATAGAGACTTATCGGGCTCGACCGTGAGCCGAGGTTGATTTTCGCCAAAAAATGGCCGACCAAGTTTTGAGCCGTATTAGACCTAGTTCGATGGCAAACAAGCCAAAGATAAAAAATCATTGCCTTTGGCATTGACTTGGGGATGATTTTTGTAAAAAAACAACGTTTGGGCTTGGAAAATATAATTTTCTAGTTTTTCGAGACAATGCGGACATGCGAGCTTTCGAGTTCCTGGAAGGGCCGGTGTGAACGAGCATGAAACAATCTATAGGAAAACCGTAATTACCGGTTTGAGGTTGTTGGGACCTACATCATAGCCAAAGTGACAACCACGAGAGATTCATCGGCCTCCACTCGTGAGTCGAGGTTTATTTTTGCCCAAAAATGACCAATCAAGTTTTGAGCGAGTTTTAGACCCGGTTCAATGGCAAACGAGCTAACAATAAAAAATCATTGCCTTAGCATTGACTTGGGGAGATTTTTGCAAAAAAATGACGTTTAGCTCGAGAAAATAAATTTTTCTAGTTTTTTGAGACAACGCGGGCATGCGAGCTTTCGAGTACCCGAAAAGGTTGATGTGAACAAGCGTTAACCAATCTATAGAGAAAATGTAATTCTTGGTTTGTTATTTTTGGGACCTACATCATATCCAAAGTGACAACCACAAAGACCTATCGGCCTCGACCGTGAGCCGAGGTTGATTTTCGCCCAAAAATGGCCAACCAAGTTTTAAGCGAGTTTTAGACCCGGTTCGATGGCAAACGAGCCAACGATAAAAACTCATTGCCAAAGGCCATGACCCGGGGGTGATTTTTGAAAAACAAATGACGTTTAGCTTAAGAAAATACGAGTTTTCTTGTTTTTCGAGACAATGCGGGCATGTGAGCTTTCGAGTTCCGGGAAGGGCCGACGTAAACGAGCATGAAACAATATATAGAGAAACCGTAATTCCTATTTTGAGGTTTTTTGCACCTACATCATAGCCAAAGTGACAACCACATAGACTCATCGGCCTCGACTATGAGTCGAGGTTGATTTTTGCCCAAAAATGACCAATCAAGTTTTGAGCGAGTTTTAGACCCGATTCAATGGCAAACGAGCCAATAATAAAAAATCATTGCCTTAGCATTGACTTGGGGGAGATTTTTGCAACAAAATGACGTTTAGCTCGAGAAAATAAATTTTTCTAGTTTTTTTAGACAACGCGGGCATGCGAGCTTTCGAGTACTCGGAAAGGTTGATGTGAACGAGCGTTAACCAATCTATAGAGAAACCGTAATTCTTGGTTTGTTGTTTTTGGGACCTACATCATAGCCAAAATGACAACCACGGAGACTCATCGGCCTCGACCGTGAGCCGAGGTTGATTTTTGCCCAAAAATGGCCGACCAAGTTTCGAGCGATTTTAGACCCGGTTCGATGGCAAACGAGCCAACGATAAAAACTCATTGCCAAAGGCCATGACCCGGGGGTGATTTTTGAAAATAAACGACGTTTAGCTCAAGAAAATACACTTTTCTTGTTTTTCGAGACAATGCGGGGATGTGAGCTTTCGAGTTCCGGGAAGGGCCGGTGTGAACGAGGGTGAAACAATCTATAGAGAAACTATAATTATTGGTTTGAGGTTTTTGGGACCTACATCATAGCCAAAGTGACAACCACGGAGACTCATCGGCCTCCATTGTGAGCCGAGGTTGATTTTTGCCCAAAAATGGCCGACCAAGTTTTAAGCGAGCTTTAGACTTAGTTCGACGAAAAACGAGCCAACGAGAAAAACTCATTGCCAAAGGCCATGAATTGGGGGTGATTTTTGAAAAAAAAACGATGTTTAGCTCGGGAAAATACAGTTTTCTTGTTTTTCGAGACAATGTGGGCATGTGAGCTTTCGAGTTCCGGGAAGGGCCGACGTGAACGAGCATGAAACAATCTATAGAGAAACCGTAATTCATGGTTTGAGGTTTTTTGGACCTACATCATAGCCAAAATGACAACCACAGAGACTCATCGGCCTCGACCGTGAGCCGAGGTTGATTTTCGCTAAAAAATGACCGACCAAGTTTTGAGCGAGCTTTAGACTCACTTCGATGGCAAACGAGCCAACGATAAAAACACATTGCCTTTGGCAATGGGCTGGAGGTGATTTTTGAAAAAAAACAACGTTTAGGTCGAGAAAATACTCTTTTTTAGTTTTTCGAGACAATGCGGCATGCGAGCTTTTGAGTTCCTGGAAGAGTCTGGTGTGAACGAGGGTGAAACAATATATAGAGAAACTATAATTATTGGTTTGAGGTTTTTGGGACCTACATCATAGCCAAAGTGACAACCACGAGACTCATCGGCCTCCACCGTGAGCCGAGGTTGATTTTCGCCCAAAAATGGCCGACCAAGTTTCGAGCGGCTTTAGACCCGGTTCGATGGCAAACGAGCCAACGATAAAAACTCATTGCCAAAGGCCATGACCCGGGGGTGATTTTTGAAAATAAACGACGTTTAGCTCAAGAAAATACACTTTTTTTGTTTTTCGAGACAATGCGGGGATGTGAGCTTTCGAGTTCCGGGAAGGGCCGGCGTGAACGAGCTTGTAACAATCTATAGAGAAACCGTAATTCTTGGTTTGAGGTTTTTTGTGACCTACATCATAGCCAAAGTGAAAACCACGGAGACTCATCGGCCTCGACGAGTGAGTCGAGGTAGATTTTCGCTCAAAAATGACCGACCAAGTTTTGAACAGTTTTAGACTCGGTTCGATGGAAAACGAGCCAACGATAAAAACTCATTGCCCATGGCCATGACACGGGGTTATTTTTTCAAACAAAATGACGTTTAGCTTGAGAAAATACACTTTTCTTGTTTTTTAAGTCATTGCGAGGATGAGAGCTTTCGAGTTCCCGGAAAGGTCGGTGTGAACGAGCGTGCAAAACAATCTATAGGAAACCGTAATTACCGGTTTAAGGTTTTTGGGACCTACATCATAGCCAAAGTGACAACCACAGAGACTCATCGGCCTCAACCGTGAGTCGAGGTTGATTTTCGCCCAAAAATGGCCGACCAAGTTTTGAGCAGCTTTTAGACCCAGTTCAATGGCAAACGAGTCAACGATAAAAACTCATTACCAAAGGCCATGACCCGGGGGTGATTTTTGAAAAAAAACGACGTTTAGCTCAAGAAAATACACTTTTCTTGTTTTTCGAGACAATGCGGGCATGTGAGCTTCCGAGTTCCGGGAAGGGTCGGCGTGAACGAGCATGAAACAATCTATAGAGAAATTGTAATTCTTGGTTTGAGGTTTTTTGTGACCTACATCCTAGCCAAAGTGAAAACCATAGAGACTCATTGGCCTCGACAGTGAGTCGAGGTAGATTTTCGCTCAAAAATGACCGATCAAGTTTTGAACAGCTTTTAGACTCGGTTCGATGGCAAATGAGCCAAGATAAAAACTCATTGCCCATGGCCATGACCCGGGGTTATTTTTTCAAAAAAAATGATGTTTAGCTTGAGAAAATACACTTTTCTAGTTTTTTAAGTCATTGCGAGCATGCGAGCTTTTGAGTTCCCGGAAAGGTCGGTGTGAACAAGCGTGCAAAACAATCTATAGGGAAACCGTAATTACCGGTTTAAGGTTTTTGGGACCTACATCATAGCCAAAGTGACAACCACAGAGACTCATCGGCCTCGACTATGAGCCGAGGTTGATTTTCGCCAAAAAATGGCCGACCAACTTTTGAGCATTTTTAGACCCGGTTCGATGGCAAATGAGCCAACGATAAAAACTCATTGCCTATGGCATTGATCCGGGGGTGATTTTTGTAAAAAAACAACATTTAAACCGAGAAAATTCACTTTTTTAGTTCTTCAAGACAATGCGGGCATGAGAGCTTTTGAGCTTCGGGAAGGGCCGATGTGAACCGGCATTAAACAATCTATAGAGAAACCGTAATTCTTGGTTTGTTATTTTTGGAACCGACATCATAGCCAAAGTGACAACCATAGAGACTTATCGGCCTCGATTGTGAGCTAAGGTTGATTTTTGCCAAAAAATGGCCGACCAAGTTTTGAGTCGTTTTAGACCTAGTTCGATGGCAAACGAGCCAACGATAAAAACTCATTGCCTTTGGCATTGACTCGGGAGTGATTTTTGTAAAAAAACAACGTTTAGGCCGAGAAAAATAATTTTCTAGTTTTTCGAGACAATGCGGGCATGCCGACTTTCGAGTTCTTGGAAGGGCCGGTGTGAACGAGCATGAAACAATCTATAGAGAAACCGTAATTACCGGTTTGAGGTTTTTGGGACCTACATCATAGCCAAAGTGAAAACCACAGAGACTCATCGGCCTCGACGAGTGAGTCGAGGTAGATTTTCGCTCAAAAATGACCGACCAAGTTTTGAATAGTTTTAGACTCGGCTTGATGGCAAACGAGCAAATGATAAAAACTCATTGCCCATGGCCATGACTCGGGGTTATTTTTTCAAAAAAAAAACGTTTAGCTTGAGAAAATACACTTTTCTAGTTTTTTAAGTCATTGCGAGTATGCGAGCTTTCGAGTTCTCGGAAAGGTCGGTGTGAACGAGCGTGCAAAACAATCTATAGGGAAACCGTAATTACCGGTTAAAGGTTTTTGGGACCTACATCATAGCCAAAGTGACAACCACGGAGACTCATTGACCTCAATTGTGAGCCGAGGTTGATTTTTGCCCAAAAATGGTCGACCAAGTTTTAAGCGAGTTTTAGACCCGGTTCAATGATAACCAAGCCAATGATAAAAACTCATTGCCTTTGGTAATCACCCGTGGGTGATTTTTGCAAAAAAACAACGTTTAGGCCAAGAAAATACACTTTTCTAGTTTTTCGAGACAGTGCGGTGCATGGGAGCTTTCGAGTTCTCGGAAGGCTCGATGTGAACGAGCATGAAACAATCTATAGAGAAACCGTAATTTCGGTTTGAGGTTTTTGGGACCTATATCATAGCCAAAGTGACAACCACGAGACTCATCGGCCACGACCGAGAGCCGAGGTCCATTTTTGCCAAAAAATGGCCGACTTCGTTTTGAGAAGTTTTAAACCTTGTATATGGAAAACGAGCCAACGATAAAAACTCATTGCCTTTGGCAATGACCTTGGGGTGATTTTTGAAAAAAAAACAACGTTTAGGCCAAGAAATTCACTTTTTCGGCTTTTCGAGACAATACGGTTATGGGAGCTTTCGAGCTCCCGGAGGGTCGGTGTGAACGAGCGTGAAACATTATATGGAGAAACCGTAATTACCGGTTAGAGGTTTTTGGGACCTACATCATAGCCAAAGTGACAATTACGGAGACTCATTGGCCTCCACTTTGAGCTAAGGTTGATTTTCGCCCAAAAATGGCCGACCAAGTTTTGAGCGAGCTTTAGACTCCGTTCGGTGGGAAACAACCCAACGATAAAAACTCATTGCCAATGGCAATGACTCGGGGGTATTTTTGCAAAAAAACAACGTTTAGGTCGAGAAAATACACTTTTCTAGTTCTTTGAGATAATGCGGGCATGCGAGCTTTCGAGTTCCCGGAAGGGCCGGTGTGAACGAGCGTGAAACAATCTATAGAGAAACCGTAATTACCGGTTTGAGGATTTTAGGACCTACATCACGACCAAAGTGACAACCATAGAGACTCATCGCCCTCAACCGTGAGTCGAGATTGATTTTCACCCAAAAAAGGTCGACCATGTTTTGAGCGAGCTTCTAGACTCCGTTCAATGGGAAACGAGCCAACAATAAAAACTCATTGCTATGGGCAATGAGCTAGGGGTGATTTTTGTAAAAAAAACAACGTTTAGGCCGAGAAAATACATTTTTCTAGTTTTTTGAGACAATGCGGGCATGCGAGCCTTCGAGTTCCCGGAAGGCCCGTGTGAACGTGCTTGAAACAATCTGTAGAGAAACCGTAATTACCGGTTTGAGGTTTTTGGGACCTACATCATAGCCAAAGTGACAACCACAGAGACTCATCGGCCTCAACCGTGAGCCGAGGTTGATTTTCGCCCTAAAATGGCCGACCATATTTTGAGCAATTGTAGACTCCGTTTAATGGGAAACGAGCCAACAATAAAAACGCATTGGTATGGGCAATGAGTCGGGGGTATTTTTGAAAAAAAACAACATTTAGATGGAGAAAATACACTTTTCTAGTTTTTCGAGACAATGCGGGCATGCGAGCTTTCGAGTTCCTGGAAGGGCCGGTGTGAACGAGCATGAAACAATCTATAGAGAAACCGTAATCACCGATTTGAGGTTTTTGAAACCTACATCATAGCCAAAGTGAAAACCACAGAGACTCATCGAACTCCACTGTGAGTCGAGGTTGATTTTTGCCCAAAAATGACCGACCAAGTTTTGAGCGAGTTTTAGACTTCGTTCAATGGGAAATGAGCCAAATATAAAAACACATTCCTTTGGCAATGACTCGGTGGTGATGTTTGCAAGAAAACAACATGTAGGCTAAGAAAATACACTTTTCTAGTTTTTAAAGACAATGCGAGCATGCGAGCTTTCGAGTTCCTAGAAGTGCCGGTGTGAACGAGCATGAAACAATCTATAGCGAAACTATAATTACTCGGTTTGAGGTTTTTGGGATCAACATCATAGCCAAAGTAACAATCACAGAGACTCATCGGCCACTACTTTGAGCTAAGGTTCATTGTCGCCAAAAAATGGCCAACCAAGTTTTGAGCGAGTTTTAGACCTAGTTCGATGGAAAACGGCCAATGATAAAAACTCATTCCTTTGGCAATGACACAGGGGCGATTTCCGCAAAAAATAAGATTTAGGTCGAGAAAATACAATTTTTTAGTTTTTCGAGACAATGCGGGCATAGAGCTTTCGAGTTCCTATAAGGGTCGGTGTGAACGAGCGTGAAACATTCTATAGAGAAACCGTAATTACTACTTTAAGGTTTTTGGGACCAACATCATGGCCAAAGTGACAACCACAGAGACTCATCGGCTTTAACCGTGAGTCGAGGTTAATTTTCATCCAAAAATGGTCGACCATATTTTGAGCGAGTTTTAGACTCCATTAAATGGGAAATGAGCCAAAAATAAAAACTCATTGCTATGGGCAATGAGCTAGGGGTGATTTTTGCAAACAAAACAACGTTTAGGCCGAGAAAATACACTTTTCTAGTTTTTTGAGACAATGCGGGCATGCGAGCCTTCGAGTTCTCGGAAGGCTCGGTGTGAACGAGCTTGAAACAATATGTAGAGAAACCGTAATTACCGGTTTGAGGTTTTTGGGACCTACATCATAGCCAAAGTGACAACCACAGAGACTCATCGGTCTCAACTGTGAGCCGAGGTTGATTTTCGCCCTAAAATGGCCGACCATATTTTGAGCAATTGTAGACTCCGTTCAATGCAAAACGAGCCAACAATAAAAACTCATTGCTATGGGCAATGAGCTAGGGGTATTTTTGACAAAAAAAACAACATTTAGATCGAGAAAATACACTTTTCTTGTTTTTCGAGAAAATGCGAGCATGCGAGCTTTCGAGTTCTCGGAAGGGCCGGTGTGAACGAGCGTGAAACAATCTATAGAGAAACTATAATCACCGATTTGAGGTTTTTGAAACCTACATCATAGCCAAAGTGACAACCACGGAGACTCATCGGCCTCCACTCGTGAGCCGAGGTTGATTTTCGCCCAAAAATGACCGACCAAGTTTTGAGCGGTTTTAGACTTCGTTCGATGGGAAATGAGCCAACTATAAAAACACATTCCTTTCGAAATGACTCGGTGGTGATGTTTGCAAGAAAACAACGTTTAGGCCGAGAAAATACACTTTTCTAGTTTTTAAAGACAATGCGAGCATGCGAGCTTTCGAGTTCCTAGAAGGGCGGTGTGAATGAGCATGAAACAATCTATAGCGAAACCGTAATTACCGGTTTGAGGTTTTTGGGACCAACATCATAGCCAAAGTGACAACCACGGAGACTCATCGGCCACGACCGAGAGTTGAGGTTCATTTTAGCCAAAAAATGGCCGACTAAGTTTTGAGCGAGCTTTAGACCTAGTTCGATGGCAAACAAGCCAACGATAAAAACTCATTTCCCATGGCCATGACCTAGGGGTGATTTTTGTAAAAAAAACAACGTTTAGGCCGAGAAAATACACTTTTCTAGTTTTTCGAGACAATGCGGGCATGCGATCTTTCGAGATCCCGAAAGGGTCGGTGTGAACGAGCGTGAAAAATTCCATAGAGGAACAAGTCATTACCGGTTTTAGGTTTTTGGGACCTACATCATAGCCAAAGTGACACCACATAGACTCATCGGCCTCAACCGTGAGTCGAGGTTGATTTTTGCCCAAAAATGGCCGACCAAGTTTTGAGCGGCTTCGGACCCGGCTCGATGGCAAACAAGCTAATGATAAATACTCATTGCCGTTGGCAATGACTCGGGGATGATTTTTGCAAAAAAACAATGTTTACGCCGAAAAATAAACTTTTCTAGTTTTTCGAGACAATACGGGCATGCGAGCTTTCGAGTTCCCGGAAAGGTCGGTGTGAACGGGCGTGAAACAATATATAGAGAAACTATAATCACCGATTTGAGGTTTTTTAAACCTACATCATAGCCAAAGTGACAACCACGGAGACTCATCGACCTCCACCGTAAGCCGAGGTTGATTTTCGTCCAAAAATGGACGACCAAGTTTTGAGCGAGTTTTAGACTTCGTTCGATGGGAAACGAGCCAACGATAAAAACTCATTCCTTTGGCAATGACTCGGGGGTATTTTTGCAAAAAAAACAACATTTAGGCCGAGAAAATACACTTTTCTAGTTTTTCGAGATAATGCGGGCATGCGAGCTTTCGAGTTCCTGGAAGGACCGGTGTGAACGAGTGTGAAACATTCTATAGAGAAACTATAATCACCGATTTGAGGTTTTTGAAACCTACATCATAGCCAAAGTGACAACTACGGAGACTCATCGGCCTCTATTGTGAGTCGAGGTTGATTTTTGCCCAAAAATGATCGACTAAGTTTTGAGCGAGTTTTAGACTCCGTTGAATAGGAAATGAGCCAACGATAAAAACTCATTCCTTTGGCAATGACTCGGTGGTGATTTTTGCAAAAAACTACCGTTTAAGTCGAGAAAATACACTTTTCTAGTTTTTTGAGACAATGCGGGCATGCGAGGTTTCGTGTTCCTGGAAGGGTCGGTGTGAACGAGCATGAAACAATCTATAGAGAAACCGTAATTACCGGTTTGAGGTTTTTGGGACCTACATCATAGCCAAAGTGACAACCACAAAGACTCATCGGCCACTACTCGTGAGCCGAGGTTCATTTTCGCCAAAAAAAGACCGACCAAGTTTTGACCGAGTTTTAGACCTAGTTCGATGGCAAATGAGCCAATGATAAAAACTCATTGCCATTGGCAATGACTCGGGGTATTTTTTTAAAAAAACAACGTTTAGGCTCGGAAAATACACTTTTTTAGTTTTTCGAGACAATACCGGCATGGGAGCTTTCGAGTTCTTGGAAGGGTCGGTGTGAATGAGCGTGAAACATTCTAAAGAGAAACTTTAATTACCGGTTTGAGGTTTTTGAGACCTACATCATAGCCAAAGTGACAACCACGGAGACTCATCGGCCTCAACTATGAGATAAGGTTGATTTTCGCCCAAAAATGCATGACTAAGTTTTGAGCGAGTTTTAGACTCCGTTCGATGGCAAACGGGACAATGATAAAAACTCATTGCTCGTTGCCAATGACTCGGTGGTGATTTTTTCCAAAAAAACAATGTTTAGGCCAAGAAAATACACTTTTTTAGTTTTTCGAGATAATGCGGGCATGAGAGCTTTCGAGTTCCTATAAGGGTCGGTGTGAACGAGCGTGAAACATTCTATAAAGAAAATGTAATTACTAGTTTGAGGTTTTTGGGACCTACATCATAGCCAAAGTGACAATCACATAGACTCATTGGCCTCCACTGTGAGTCGAGGTTGATTTTTGCCCAAAAATGGCCGATCAAGTTCGAGCGAGTTTTAGACTCGTTCGATGGGAAACGAGCCAACGATGAAAACTCATTCCTTTGGCAATGACTCGGTGGTGATTGTTTTCAAAAAAACAATGTTTAGGCCGAGAAAATACACTTTTCTAGTTTTTCGAGACAATGCGGGCATACGAGCTTTGAGTTCTTGGAAGGGCCGGTGTAAACGAGTGTGAAACAATCTATAGAGAAACCGTAATCACCGATTTGAGATTTTTGAAACCTACATTATAGCCAAAGTGACAACCATAGAGACTCATCGGCCACGACCGAGAGCCGAGGTTCATTTTCGCCAAAAAATGGCCCACTAAGTTTTGAGCGAGTTTTAGACCTAGTTCGATGGAAAATGAGCCAATGATAAAAACACATTCCTTTGGCAATGACCCGGGGGTGATTTCGTAAAAAACAACATTTAGGTCGAGAAAATACACTTTTTTAGTTTTTCGTGACAATGCGGGCATGGAGCTTTCGAGTTCCTATAAGGGTCGGTGTGAACGAGCGTGAAACATTCTATAGAGAAACCGTAATTACTCGCTTTAAGGTTTTTGGGACCTACATCATGGCCAAAGTGACAACCACGGAGACTCATCGGCTTCAATCGTGAGCTGAGGTTAATTTTCGTCCAAAAATGGCCGACCATATTTTGAGCGAGTTTTAGACTCCATTCAATGGGAAACGAGCCAATAATAAAAACTCATTGCTATAGGCAATGAGCTATGGGTGATTTTCGTAAAAAAAAACAACGTTTAGGCCAAGAAAATACACTTTTCTAGTTTTTTGAGACAATGCGGGCATGGGAGCCTTCGAGTTCTCGGAAGGCCCGGTGTGAACGAGCTTGAAACAATCGTAGAGAAATTGTAATTAGTAGTTTGAGGTTTTTGGGACCTACATCATAGCCAAAGTGACAACCACGGAGACTCATCGGCCTCAATCGTGAGCCGAGGTTGATTTTTGCCCTAAAATGGCCGATCATATTTTGAGCAATTGTAGACTCCGTTCGGTGGGAAACGAGCCAACAATAAAAAATCATTGCTATGGGAAATGAGCTGGGGGTATTTTTGAAAAAAAAACAACATTTAGACCGAGAAAATACACTTTTCTAGTTTTTCGAGACAATGCGGGCATGCGAGCTTTCGAGTTCCCGAAAGGGCCGGTGTGAACGAGCGTGAAAAAATCTATAGAGAAACCGTAATCACGAATTTAAGGTTATCGAAACCTATATCATAGCCAAAGTGACAACCACAGAGACTCATCGGCCACGACTAAGAGCCGAGGTTCATTTTCGCCAAGAAATGGTCGACTAAGTTTTGAGCGAGTTTTAGACATAGTTCGATGGAAAACGAGCCAATGATAAAAACTCATTCCTTTGGCAATGACTCGGGGGTGATTTTTGCAAAAAAAAACAACATTTAGGTCGAGAAAATACACTTTTCTAGTTTTTCGAGATAATGTCGTCATACGAGCTTTCGAGTTCTTGGAAGGGCCGGTGTGAACGAGCGTGAAACATTCTATAGAGAAACCGTAATCACCGATTTGAGGTTTTTGAAACCTACATCATAGCCAAAGTGACAACCACGGAGACTCATCGGCCTCCACTATGAGCTAATGTTGATTTTTGCCCAAAAATGACCGACCAAGTTTTGAGCGAGTTTTAGACTTCGTTCGATGGGAAATGAGCCAACTATAAAAACACATTCCTTTGGCAATGACTCGGTGGTGATGTTTACAAGAAAACAACGTTTAGGCCGAGAAAATACACTTTTCTAGTTTTTAAAGACTATGCGAGCATGCTAGCTTTCGAGTTCCTAGAAGGGTCGGTGTGAACGAGCATGAAACAATCTATAGAGAAGTTGTAATTACCGATTTGAGGTTTTTGGGACCTACATCATAGCCAAAGTGACAACCACGGAGACTCATCGGCTACGACCGAGAGCCGAGGTTCATTTTTGCCAAAAAATGACCGACTAAGTTTTTAGCAGTTTTAGACCTAGCTCGATGGCACACGAGCCAACGATAAAAACTCATTGCCAATGGCCATGACCCGGGGGTGAGTTTTGTAAAAAAACAACGTTTAGGTCGTGAAAATACACTTTTTTAGTTTTTCGAGACAATGCGGGCATGGGAGCTTTCGAGTTCTCGGAAGGGTCGGTGTGAACGAGTGTGAAACATTATATAGAGAAAATGTAATCACCGATTTGAGATTTTTGAAACCTACATCATAGCCAAAATGACAACCACGGAGACTCATCGGCCTCCACCGTGAGCCGAGGTTGATTTTTGCCCAAAAATGACCGACTAAGTTACGAGCAGCTTTAGACTCCGTTCGATAGGAAACGAGCCAATGATAAAAACTCATTCCTTTGGCAATGACTCGGTGGTGATTTTTGAAAAAAAAGAACGTTTAGGTCGAGAAAATACACTTTTCTAGTTTTTTGAGACAATGCGGGCATGCGAGCTTTCGAGTTCCTGGATGGGTCGGTGTGAACGAGCATGAAATAATCTATAGGGAAACTATAATTACTGGTTTGAGGTTTTTGGGACCTACATCATAGCCAAAGTGACAACCACAGAGACTCATCGCCCACTATTGTGAGCCGAGGTTGATTTTCGCCAAAAAATGGCCGACCAAGTTTGGAGCGAGTTTTAGACCTAGTTCGATGGCAAACGAGCCAATGATAAAAACTCATTGCCTTTGGCAATGATCCGGGGGTATTTTTTTAAAAAAAAACAACGTTTAGGCTCGTAAATTACACTTTTTTAGTTTGTCGAGACAATACTAGCATGGGAGCTTTCGAGTTCCCGGAAGGGTCGGTATGAATGAGCGTAAAACATTCTAAAAAGAAACTTTAATTACTCGGTTTGAGGTTTTTGAGACCTACATCATAGCCAAGTGACAACCATAGAGACTCATCGGCCTCAACTCGTGAGCTAAGGTTGATTTTCGCCCAAAAAGGCCCGACTAAGTTTCGAGCGAGTTTTAGACTCCGTTCGATGGGAAACAGGACAACGATAAAAACTCATTACTATTGTCAATGACCCGGTGGTGATTTTTTCAAAAAAACAACGTTTAGGCCGAGAAAATACACTTTTTTAGTTTTTCGAGACAATGCGGGCATGAGAGCTTTCGAGTTCCCGTAAGGGTCGGCGTGAACGAGCGTGAAACATTCTATAAAGAAACTATAATTACTCGGTTTGAGGTTTTTGGGACCTACATCATAGCTAAAGTGACAACCACATAGACTCATCGGCCTCCACCGTGAGTCGAGGTTGATTTTCGCCCAATAAATGGCCGATCAAGTTTTGAGTAGTTTTAGACTCCATTCGAGGGGAAACAAGCCAACGATAAAAAATCATTCCTTTGGCAATGACCCGGTGGTGATTTTTGCAAAAAAACAACGTTTAGGCCGAGAAAATATACTTTTCTAGTTTTTTGAGACAATGCGAGCATGCGATCTTTCAAGTTCCTCAAAGGGCCGGTGTGAACGAGCGTGAAACAATCTATAGAGAAACCGTAATCACCGATTTGAGGTTTTTGAAACCTACATCATAGCCAAAGTGACAACCGCGAGACTCAACGGCCACGACCGAGAGCCGAGGTTCATTTTCACCAAAAAATGGATGACTAAGTTTTGAGTAGTTTTAGACCTCGTTTTATGGAAAATGAGCCAAATATAAAAACTCATTCCTTTGGCAATGACCCGGGGTTGATTTCTGCAAAAAAAACAACTATTAGGTCGAGAAAATACACTTTTTTAGTTTTTCGAGACAATACGGGCATGGGAGCGTTCGAGTTCCCGGAAGGGTCGATGTGAACGAGCGTGGAACATCCTATAGAAAACCGTAATTACTCGGTTTGAGATTTTTGAGACCTACATCATAGCCAAAGTGACAACCATAGGACTCATCGACCTCCACCGTAAGCCGAGGTTGATTTTCGCCCAAAAATACTCGATCAAGTTTTGGGTAGTTTTACACTCCGTTCGATGGGAAACGAGCCAACGATAAAAACTCATTGCCGTTGGCAATGACTTGGGGGTGATTTTTGTAAAAGAAAACAATGTTTAGGCCGAGAAAATACACTTTTCTAGTTTTTCGAGACAATGCGGGCATGCGAGCTTTCGAGTTCCCGGAAGGGCGGGTGTCAACGAGCATGAAGCAATCTATAGAGAAACCGTAATTACCGGTTTGAGGTTTTTGGGACCTACATCATAGCCAAAGTGACAACCACGGAGACTCATCGACCACGACCGAGAGCCGAGGTTCATTTTTCCTAAAAAATGGCCGACTAAGTTTTGAGCGAGTTTTAGATCTAGTTCGATGGAAAACGAGCCAACGATAAAAACTCATTACCCATGGCCATGACTCGGGGGTGATTTCGTAAAAAAACAACATTTAGGCCGAGAAAATACACTTTTTTAGTTTTTCGAGACAATACGGGCATGGGAGCTTTCGATTTCCCGAAAGGGTCGGTGTGAACAAGCGTGAAAAATTCTATAGAGGAACCGTAATTACCGGTTTGAGGTTTTTGGGACCTACATCATAGCCTAAGTGACAACCACATAGACTCATCGGCCTCAACCGTGAGCCGAGGTTGATTTTGGCCCAAAAATGGCCGACCAAGTTTTTAGCGAGTTTCGGACCCGGCTCGATGGAAAACGAGCTAATGATAAAAAATCCTTGCCTAAGGCAATGACCCGGGGGTATTTTTGCAAAACAACAACGTTTAGGTCGAGAAAATACATTTTTTTAGTTTTTCGAGAGAATAAGGGCATGGGAACTTTCGAGTTCCCGGAAGGGCCGATGTCAACGAGCGTGAAACAATCTATAGAGAAACCGTAATTACTCGGTTTGAGGTTTTTGGGACCTACATCGTAGCCAAAGTGACAACCACAGAGACTCATCGGCCTCAATCGTGAGCCGAGGTTGATTTTTGTCAAAAAAAGGTCAACTAAGTTTTGAGCGAGTTTTAGATCGCATTCGATGGGAAACGAGCCAACGATAAAAACTCATTGCTATTGGCGAGTGAGTCGGGGTGATTTTTGCAAAAAAAACAACGTTTAGGCCGAGAAAATACACTTTTTTAGTTTTTCGAGACAATGCGGGCATGCGAGCTTTCGAGTTCCTGGAAGGGCCGGTGTGAACGAGTGTGAACCAATCTATAGAGAAACTATAATTCCTAGTTTGCGGCTTTTGGGATCCGCATCATAGCCAAAGTGACAACCACGGAGACTCATCGGCCACGACCGAGAGCCGAGGTTCATTTTTCCCAAAAAATGGCCGGCTAAGTTTTAAGTAGTTTTAGATTTAGTTCGATGGAAAACGAGCCAAAGATAAAAACTCATTGCCCATGGCCATGACATGGGGGTGATTTCGTAAAAAAACAACGTTTAGGCCGAGAAAATACACTTTTTTAGTTTTTCGAGGCAATACGGGCATGAGAGCTTTCGATTTCCTAAAAGGGTCGGTGTGAACAAGCGTGAAAAATTCTATAGAGGAACCGTAATTACCGGTTTGAGGTTTTTGGGACCTACATCATAGCCTAAGTGACAACCACATAGACTCATCGGCCTCAATCGTGAGCCGAGGTTGATTTTGGTCTAAAAATGGCCGACCAAGTTTTTAGCGAGTTTCGGACCCGGCTCGATAGCAAACGAGCTAATGATAAAAAATCCTTGCCTAAGGAAATGACCCGGGGGTATTTTTGCAAAACAACAACATTTAGGTCGAGAAAATACACTTTTTTAGTTTTTCGAGAGAATAAGGGCATGGGAACTTTCGAGTTCCTGGAAGGGCCGATGTCAACGAGCGTGAAACAATCTATAGAGAAACTTTAATTACTCGGTTTGAGGTTTTTAGGACCTTCATCGTAGCCAAAGTGACAACCACAGAGACTCATCGGCCTCAATCGTGAGCCGAGGTTGATTTTTGTCAAAAAAAGGTCGATTAAGTTTTGAGCGCTTTTAGACTCGCGTTCGATGGGAAACGAGCCAACGATAAAAGCTCATTGCTACTGGCGATGAGTCGGGGGTATTTTTGCAAAAAAAACAACGTTTAGGCCGAGAAAATACACTTTTCTAGTTTTTCACCAAAAGCTCGCTCATCGGCCTCGACCGTGAGCTCGAGTTGATTTTCACCAAAAAATGGCCAACTAAGTTTTGAGCATTTTTAGAGCTAGTTCGATGGCAAATGAGCCAAAGATAGAAAATCATTGCCTTTGGCAATGACCTAAGGGTATTTTTGTAAAAAAAATAACGTTTAGGCCGAGAAAATACACGTTTCTAGTTTTTTCAAACAATACAGGCAAAAGAGCTTTCGAGTTCTCGGAAGGGCCGATGTGAACGAGCGTGAAAAAATCTATAGAGAAATTGTAATTACTAGTTTGAGCTTTTTGGGACCTACATCATAGCCAAAGTGACAACCATAGAGACTCATCGGCCTCGATTGTGAGTCGAGGTTGATTTTCGCCAAAAAATGGCCAACCAAGTTTTGAGCGGTTTTAGACTCGCGTTCGATGGGAAACGAGCCAACGATAAAAACTCATTGCTATTGGCAATGACCTAGGGGTGATTTTTACAAAACAAACAACGTTTAGGCCGAGAAAATACACTTTTTTAGTTTTTCAAGATAATGCCGGCATGCGAGCTTTCGAGTTCCCGGAAGGGCCGATGTGAACGAGCGTGAACCAATCGTAGAGAAACCGTAATTACTAGTTTGGGGTTTTGGGGACCTACATCATAGCCAAAGTGACAACCATAGTGACTAATCGGCCTCAATTGTGAGTTGAGGTTGATTTTCGCCAAAAAATGGCCAACCAAGTTTTGAGCGAGTTTTAGACTCGTGTTCGATGGGAAACGAGCCAACAATAAAAACTCATTGCTATTGGCAATGAGTCGAGGGTGATTTTTTCAAAATAAAACAACGTTTAGGCCAAGGAAATACAATTTTCTAGTTTTTCAAGACAATGCGGATAATTTTCCTAAAGGTTTTGTCACGGTAATACCGATCTAAGATTTCTCGAGCCCGACAACCTAGCATCATTTTGAAAAACGGAAAATGTGTATTTTGAGGTCCTAAACTTCGTTTTTTCTCCGAAATGACCCCGACCTCATGTCCTAAGTCTATGAGTTTTGATCGTTAGCACATTTGGCAATTAAGTGGATCTAAAACGAACACGAAACTACGCAGTCATTTTTTTTTTTACGAAAATCACTCGTAAGACATTGTCGAGGTCGAGAAGTTTTGTTTGTTGGCACGTTTGGCATCGAAATGAATATAAGATAGCGTAAAACTAGGCGACGACTTTTTTTATGAAAATCACCAAGTAAGACGTTGTCGAGGCCGAGGAGTTTTGAGGGTTTCCCCGTCCGATAAAAGGTTGGAGGTAAAAGCCTCAATACCGAGTTGATAATTTTCCTAAAGGTTTTGTCATGCTAATAGCGCTCTAGGATTTCTTAAACCCGTAGACTAACATCATTTCAAAAAAATAGAAAATGTGTATTTTGAGGTCCTAAACGATTTTTTTCCTAAAAAATGACCTTCGACTCATGTCCAAAGGCTATGAGTTTTATTCGTTGGCACGTTTAGCATTGAACCGGATATAAGACAGCCGTAAAACTAGGCGATCTTTTTTTTTTACGAAAATCACCAAGCAAGGCATTGTCGAGGTTGAGAAGTTTTGATGGTTTCCCCATCCAGCAAAAGGTAGGTTGTAAAAGCCTCAAAACCGAGTTGAAAATTTTCCTAAAGGTTTTGTCACGCTAATACCGATCTAAGATTTCTTAAGCCCGACAACTAGGATCATTTCAAAAAACAAAAAATCATATTTTGAGGTCCTAAATGATGTTTTTCCTCCAAAATGACCCCGAGCTCATTTCCAAAGGCTTTGAGTTTTGTTCATTGCACGTTTGGTATCTAATTAGATCTAAAACAGAACAAAACTAAGCAGCCTATTTTTTTTTTACGAAAATCACCAAGCAAGGCTTTGTTGAGGTTGAGAAGTTTTGATTGTTTCCCCGTCCCGCAAAAGGTAGGTTGTAAGAGCCTCAAAACTGGCCGACAATTTTCCTACGAGTTTTGTCACACTCATATCGCTCCGAGAATTCCCAATCCCGATGGCTAGCATCATTTCAAAAAACAAAAAATTCATATTTTGAGGTCCTAAATGATGTTTTTTCTCCAAAATGACCCCGAGCTCATTTCCAAAGGCTAAGAGTTTTGTTCGTTGGCACGTTTGGGATTGAACTCGTATCAAAACCGGAATAAAACTAGGCAGCCATTTTTTTTTACAAAAATCACCAACGAAGACGTTTTCGAGGCCGAGGAGTTTTGAGGGTTTCCCTATCCGGTAAACGGTTGGAGTTAAAAGCTTAAAAACTACGTTGATAATTTTCCTAAAGTTTTTATCATGCTAATACCGATCTAAGATTTCTTAAGCCCAGCTGGCTAACATCATTTCAAAAAATAGAAAATGTATATTTTGAGCCCCTAAATGACGTTCTTTCTCGAAAATGACCCCGAGCTTATGTCTAAAGGCTATGAGTTTTGTTCATTGGCATGTTTGGCATCGAACTCGTATATAAGACAGCGTAAAACGATGAAGCAATTTATTTTTTTTACGAAAATCACTCGCAAGACGTTGTCGAGGTTGAAAAGTTTTGAGGATTTTCCCGTCCGGCAAAAGGTAAGAGGTATAAGCCTCAAAAGTAGGTTGATAATTTTCCTACAAGTTTTGTCACGCTTATACGCTCTTAAAATTCCCAAGCTCGACAGACTAGAATCATTTCAAAAAACATAAAATGTGTATTTTGAGGTCCTCAACGGTGTTTTTTCTCCAAAATGACCCCGACCTCATGCCCAAAGGCTATGAGTTTTAATCGTTAGCACATTTGGCATCTAACTGGATCTAAAACAAAACAAAACTAGGCAACTATTTTTTTTTTTTACGAAAATCACCAAGCAAGACGTTGTTAAGGTCGAGAAGTTTTGATAGTTTCCCCATCCAGCAAAAGGTAGGTCATAAAAGCCTCAAAATTGGGCTTATAATTTTCCTACAAGTTTTATCACGCTCATACCGCTCCAGGAATTCCCAAGCCTAGTGGCTAGCATCATTTCAAAAAACAAAAAATGTCTATTTTGAGGGCGTAAACAACGTTTCTTCTCCGAAATTACCCCGAGCTCATGTCCGAAGGCCGAGTTCGATCGTTGGCACGTTTGGTATCTAACTCGGATCTAAAACAAAAAAAAACTAGGCAAGCCTATTTTTTATTTTTACGAAAATCACCAAGCAAGGCTTTGTCGAGGTCGAGAAGTTTTGATGGTTTCCCCGTCCGACAAAAGGTAGGTTGTAAGAGCCTCAAAACCTGGGCCGACAATTTTCCTATAGATTTTTAACGCTCATATCGCTCTAGGAATTCCCAAGCCCGATGGCTAGCATCATTTCAAAAAACAAAAGATTCATATTTTGAGGTCCTAAATGACGTTTTTTCTCGAAATGACCCCGAGCTCATTTCCAAAGGCTATGAGTTTTGTTCATTGGCATGTTTAGGATCAATCTGGATCTAAAACAAGCATAAAACTAGGCGACCTTTTTTTTTACGAAAATCACTAGCAAGACATTGTCGAGGCCGAGGAGTTTTGAGGGTTTCCCCATCCGGTAAAAGGTTGGAGGTAAAAGCCTCAAAACCGAGTTGATAACTTTCCTAAAGGTTTTTTCACACTAATAGCGCTCTAGGATTTCTCAAGCCAGGCGACTAACATCATTTCAAAAAATAGAAAATGTGCATTTTGAGGCCCTCAACGATGTTTTTTCTCCAAAATGACCTTGAGCTCATGTCCAAAGGCTATGAGTTTTATTCGTTGGCACATTTGGCATCGAACTCGGATATAAGACAAGCGTAAAACTAGGTAGCCATTTTTATTTTTACGAAAATCACCAACGAAGACGTTGTCGAGGCCGAGAGTTTTGAGGGTTTCCCCCATCCGGTTAAAGGTTGGAGTTAAAAGCTTTAAAACCGAGTTGATAATTTTCCTAAAGGTTTTGTCATGCTAATATCGATCTAAATTTCTCAAGCTTGGCGGCTAGCATCATTTCAAAAAATAGAAAATGTGCATTTTGAGCCCCTAAACGACGTTCTTTCTCCAAAATGACCCCGAGCTTATGTCCAAAGGCTATGAGTTTTGATCGTTGGCATGTTTGGCAATTAAGTGGATCTAAAACAGCACGAAACTACGCGAGTCATTTTATTTTTTTACGAAAATCACCAACGAAGACGTTGTCGAGGTTGAGAAGTTTTGTTTGTTGGCACGTTTGGCATCGAAATGGATATAAGACAAGCATAAAACTAAGCGACCATTATTTTTTAACGAAAATCACTAGCAAGACGTTGTCGAGGCCGAGGAGTTTTGAGGGTTTCCCCATCCGGTAAAAGGTTGGCGGTAAAAGCCTCAAAACCGAGTTGATAATTTCCTAAAGGTTTTTTTTCGCAAATACCGATCTAAGATTTCTCAAGCCCTGTAGCTAGCATCGTTTCAAAAAATAGAAAATGTGTATTTTGAGGTCCTAAACTTCATTTTTCTCCGAAATGACCCCGACCTCATGTCCTAAGTCTATGAGTTTTGATCGTTAGCACGTTTGGCAATTAAGTGGATCTAAAATAGCATGAAACTATGCAATCATTTTTTTTACGAAAATCACCTACAAGACGTTGTCGAGGTTGAGAAGTTTTGTTCGTTGGCACATTTGGCATCGAAATGGATATAAGACAGCGTCAAACTAGGCGACCATTTTTTTTTTAATGAAAATCACCGGTAAGACATTGTCGAGGCCGAGGAGTTTTGAGGGTTTCCCCTCCAGTAAAAGGTTGGAGGTAAAAGCCTCAAAACCGAGTTGATAATTTTCCTAAAGGTTTTGTCACGCTAATAGCGCTTTAGGATTTCTCAAGCTCGGCGACTAACATCATTTCAAAAAAATAGAAAATGTATATTTTGAGGCCCTAAACGATGTTTTTTTTCTCAAAAATGACCCCGAGCTCATGTCCAAAGGCTATGACTTTTATTCGTTGGCATGTTTGGCATCGAACTAGATATAAGATAGCGTAAAACTAGTCAACCATTTTTTTTTACAAAAATCACCGGTAAGGCGTTGTCGAGGCCGAGACGTTTTGACGGTTTCCCCGTCCGATAAAAGGTTGGAGGTAAAAGCCTCAAAACCGAGTTGATAATTTTCCTAAAGGTTTTGTCACGCTAATACCAATCTAGGATTTCTCAAGCTCGATGGCTAGCATCATTTCATAAAATAGAAAATGTGTATTTTGAGGCCCTAAACGACGTTTTTTTTCTCTAAAATGACCCCGAGCTTATGTCCAAAGGCTATGAGTTTTGTTCGTTTACATGTTTGGCATCGAAATGGATATAAAACAACGTAAAACTAGGCGACCTTTTTTTTTTTAAGAAAATCACCAGCAAGATGTTGCCGAGGCCGAGAAGTTTTCATGGTTTCCCCATCGGCTAATAGGTAGGTTGTAAAAGCCTCAAGGTCGGGCTGACAATTTTCCTACAACTTTTGTCACGCACATACCGCTCCGAGAATTCCCAAGCTTGGTGGCTAGCATCATTTAAAAAAACCAAAAATGTGTATTTTGCGAGTCCTAAAGGATGTTTTTTTCTCCAAAATGACCCCGAGCTCATGTCTAAAGGTCGAGTTTTGTTCGTTGGCACGTTTAGTATCGAACTAGATAGCCATTTTTTTAAATGAAAATAACTAGCAAGACATTATCGAGGCCGAGAAGTTTTGATGGTTTCCCCGTATGGCAAAAGGTAGGTGGTAAAAACCTCAAAACTAGGCTGAAAATTTTCCTACACCTTTTTCATGCTCATACCGTTGTAGGAATTCTCAAGCATAGGAGCTAGCATCATTTCAAAAAATAGAAAATGTGCATTTTGAGGTCCTAAATGTCATTTTTCCTCCAAAATGACCTTGAGCTCATGTCCAAAGGCTATGAGTTTTGTTTGTTGGCACGTTGGGCATCGAACACGATCTAAAACAGCCGTAAAACTAGGTAGTCATTTTTTTTTACGTAAATCACCACTAAGACGTTGTCGAGGTCGATAAGTTTTCATGGTTTCCCATCCGGCAAAAGGTAGGTGGTAAAAACCTTAAATCTAGGCCGACGATTTTCCTACGAGTTTTGTCATGCTCATACCGCTGCAGGAATTACCAAGCCCAGCAGCTAGCATCATTTCAAAAAATAGAAAATGTGTATTTTGAGGTCCTAAATGTTGTTTTTCCTCCAAAATGACCACGAGCTCATATCCAAAGGCTATGAGTTTTGTTTGTTGGCATGTTTGCATTGAACGTGATCTAAAATAGCACAAAACTAGGCGACCATTTTTTTTACGAAAATCACTAGCAAGATGTTGTCAAGGCCGAAAAGTTTTCATGGTTTCCCCATCGACCAAAAGGTAGGTTGTAAAAGCCTCAAAACTCGGGTTGATAATTTTCCTACAGGTTTTGTCACGCTCATACCACTCTAGGAATTCCCAAGCCCGACGGCTAGCATCATTTCAAAAAATAAAAAATGCGTATTTTAAGGTCCAAAAGGATGTTTTTTCTCCAAAATGACCATGAGTTCATGTCCAAAACTATGAGTTTTGTTCGTTGACACGTTTGGCATCGAACTAGATCTAAAACAAGTGCAAAAATAGGCGATCGTATTTTTTTTGTGAAAATAAGCAACAAAATGTTGTTGAGTCCGAGAAGTTTTGATGGTTTCCCCGTAAGGCAAAAGGCGAGTGGTCAAAACCTCAAAACTAGGCTGAAAAGTTTCCTAAATGGTTTTTCACACACATATCACCTGCAGGAATTCCCAAGCCCGGGAGCTAGCATCATTTCAAAAAATAAAAAACGTGTATTTTGAGGTCTTAAAAGTCGTTTTCCCTCTAAAATGACCCCGAGCTCATGTCCAAAGGCTATGAGTTTTGTTTGTTGGCACGTTTGGCATCGAACATGATCTAAAACAAGCATAAAACTAGGTAGCTATTTTTTTTTACGAAAATCACCGACAAGACGTTATCGAGGCCGAGAAGTTTTCATGGTTTCCCCGATGGGCAAAAGGTAGGTTGTAAAAGCCTAAAAAATGGGTTGACAATTTCCCTACGGGTTTTATCACGCTCATGCCGCTCTAGGAATTCCCAAGCTCGTCGGCTAGAATCATTTCAAAAAACAAAAAATGCGTATTTTAAGGTCCAAAAGGATGTTTTTTTTCTCCAAAATGACCCCGAGCTCATGTCCAAAGGCTATGAGTTTTGTTCGTTGGCACGTTTGGCATCGAACTAGATCTAAAATAGCACAAAACTAGGTAGCCATTTTTTTTTTGTGAAAATAAGCGGCAAGATTTTGTCGAGGCCAAGAAGTTTTGATGGTTTCCCCATACGGCAAAAGGTAGGTGGTAAAAATCTCAAAACTAGGCTGAAAATTTTCCTACATGTTTTTTCACACTTATATCACCTGCAGGAATTCCCAACCCAGGAGCTAGCATCATTTCAAGAAATAGAAAATGTGTATTTTGAGGTCCTAAATGTCATTTTTCCCCCAAAATGACGTTGAGCTCATGCCCAAAGGGAATGAGTTTTGTTTGTTGGCACGTTTGGCATCGAACATGATCTAAAATATTGCAAAACTAGGCGACCATTTTTGTTTATGAAAATCACCGACAAGATGTTGTCGAGGCCGAGAAGTTTTCATGGTTCCCCCGTCGGCCAAAAGGTAGGTTGTAAAAGCCTCAAAATTGGGTCGACAATTTTCCTACAACTTTTGCCACGCTCATATCGTTCCGAGAATTCCCAAGCCCGGTAGCTAGCATCATTTAAAAAAACCAAAAAATGTGTGTTTTGAAGTCCTAAAGGACGTTTTTTCTCCAAAATGACCATGAGCTCATGTCCAAAGGCTATGAGTTTTGTTCGATGGCACGTTTAGTATTGAACTAGATCTAAAACGAGCACAAAACTATACAACCATTTTTTAACGAAAATAAACGACAAGACGTTATCGAGGTCGAGAAGTTTTGATGGTTTCCCCGTATGGCAAAAGGTAGGTGGTAAAAACCTCAAAACTAGGCTGAAAGTTTCCTACGAGTTTTTTCATGCTCATACCGTCGTAGGAATTCTCAAGCCTAGGAGCTAGCATGATTTCAAAAAATAGAAAATGTGTATTTTGAGGTCCTAAATGTCGTTTTTCCTCCAAAATGACCCCGAGCTCATGTCCAAAGGCTATGAGTTTTGTTTGTTGACACGTTGGGCATCCGACACGTTGGGCATCGAACACGATCTAAAACGGCGTAAAGCTAGGCGGCCATGTTTTTTTACGAAAATCGCTAGCAAGACATTATCGAGGCCGAGAAGTTTTCATGGTTTCCCGTCCGGCAATAGGTAGGTGGTAAAAACCTCAAATCTAGGCTAAGAATTTTTCTATAGGTTTTGTCATGCTCATACCATTGCGGTAATTGCCAAGCCCAGCGACTTGCATCATTTCAAAAAATAGAAAATGTGTATTTGGAGGTCTTAAACGTCGTTTTTCCTCCAAAATGACCCCGAGCTCATGTCCAAAGGCTATGAGTTTTGTTTGTTAGCACATTTGGCATCGAACATGATCTAAAATAGCGCAAAACTAGGTAGCCATTTTTTTTTACGAAAATCATCGGCAAGATGTTGTCGAGGCCGAGAAGTTTTCATGGTTTCCCCGTCGACCAAAAGGTAGGTTGTAAAAGCCTCAAAATTGGGTTGAAAATTTTTCTATAGCTTTTGTCACGGTCATACTGTTCCAGGAATTGCAAAGCCCAGTGGCTAGCATCATTTAAAAAAACCAAAAAATGTGTCTTTTGAGGTCTTAAACATCATTTTTTCTCCAAAATGACCCCGAGCTCATGTCCAAAGGCTATGATTTTTGTTTGTTGGCACGTTTGGCATTGGATCGGAACTAAAACAATGCCAAACTAGGCAATAATTTTTTTTTTATGAAAATCACTAGCAAGACATTATCGAGGACAAGAAGTTTTCATGGTTTCCGTCCGGAAAAAGGTAGGTGGTAAAAACCTCAAATCTAGGCTAACAATTTTCCTATAGGTTTTGTCACGCTCATACCGCATGCAGTAATTGCCAAGCCCAATGACTTGCATCATTTCAAAAAATAGAAAATGTGTATTTGGAGGTCTTAAACATCGTTTTTCCTCCAAAATGACCCCGAGCTCATGTTCAAAGGCTATGATTTTGTTTGTTAGCACATTTGGCATCGAACATGATCTAAAATAGCACAAAACTAGGTAGCCATTTTGTTTTATGAAAATCACCGGCAAGATGTTGTCGAGGCCGAGACGTTTTCATGGTTTCCCCGTCGGCCAAAAGGTAGGTTGTAAAAGCCTCAAAATTGGGCTGAAAATTTTCCTACGACTTTTGTCACACTCATACCGTTCCGAGAATCTCCAAAACCCAGCAGCCTAGCATCATTTAAAAAAACCAAAAAATGTGTCTTTTGAGGTCTTAAACGTCGTTTTTTCTCCAAAATGACCCCGAGCTCATGTCCAAAGGCTATGATTTTTGTTTGTTGGCACGTTTGGCATCGAATTGGAACTAAAACAACGCCAAACTAGGCGGTAATTTTTTCTTTATGAAAATCACTAGCAAGACGTTGTTGAGGTCGAGAAGTTTTGATGGTTTCCCCATATGGAAAAAGGTAGGTGGTAAAAATGTCAAAACTAGGCTGAAAATTTTCCTACGAGTTTTGTCATGCTCATACCGCCGTAGGAATTCCCAAGCCCAAGCAGCTAGCATCATTTGAAAACATAGAAAATGTGTATTTTGAGGTCCTAAATGTCGTTTTTCCTCCAAAATGACCCCGAGCTCATGTCCAAAGGCTATGAGTTTTGTTTATTGGCACATTGGGCATCGAACATGATCTAAAACAATGCAAAACTAGGTAGCCATTTTTTTTATGAAAATCACTAGCAAGACGTTGTCGAGGTCGAGAAGTTTTGATGGTTTCCCCGTACGGCAAAAGGTAGGTGGTAAAAACCTCAAAACTAGGTTGAAAATTTTCCTACGGGTTTTGTCATGCTCATACCGCTACGAGAATTCCTAAGCCCGAGTACCTAGCATCATTTCAAAAAATAGAAAATGTGTATTTTGAGGTCCTAAACATCGTTTTTCCTCCAAATTGACCCCGAGCTCATGTCCTAAGGCTCGAGTTTTGTTTGTTAGCACATTTGGCATCGAACCGGAACTAAAACGAGCACTAAACTAGGCAGCATTTTTTTTTACAAAAATCACCCGTAAGACATTGTCAAAGCCGAGAATATTTGATGGTTTCCCCGTACGACAAAAGGTAGGTGGTAAAAACCTCAAAACTAGGCTTACAATTTTTCTATAGGTTTTGTCACGCTCATACCGCTACAAGAATTCCCAAGCCCAAGCAGCTAACATCATTTAAAAAATAGAAAATATGTATTTTGAGGTCTTAAATGTCGTTTTTCCTCCAAAATGACCCCGAGCTCATGTCCAAAGGCTATGAGTTTTGTTTATTGTCACGTTTGGCATTGAACATGATCTAAAACGACCCAAAACTAGGCGACCATTTTTTTTTACGAAAATCACCAAGCAAGGCATTGTCGAGGCCGATAAGTTTTCATGGTTTCCCTGTCCGGCAAAAGGTAGGTGGTAAACGACTCAAAACTCGGCCGATAATTTTCCTACGAGTTTTGTCACGCTCATACCGTCGTAGGAATTCCCAAGCCCGATAGCTAGCATCATTTCAAAAAGTAGAAAATATGTATTTTGAGGTCCTAAACATCGTTTTTCCTCCAAAATAACCCCGAGCTCATGTCCAAAACTATGAGTTTTGTTTGTTGGCATGTTTGGCATTGAACCGGAACTAAAACAGCGCCAAACTAGGCAATTTTTTTTTTGGGAAAATCACCACCAAGATGTTGTCGAGGCCAAGAAGTTTTCATGGTTTCCCCGTCGGCCAAAAGGTAGGTCGTAAAAGCCTCAAAACTCGGGCTAACAATTTTTCTATAGGTTTTGTCATGCTAATACCGTCTGCGAGAATTCCCATGCCCGACGGCTAGCATCATTTAAAAAATCCGGAAAATGCGCATTTCGAAGTCCTAAAAGGCGTTTTTTTCTCCAAATGACTCTAAGCTCATGTCCAAAGGCTATGAGCTTTGTTCGTTGGCACGTTTGGCATCGAACTAAATCTAAAACAGACACAAAACTAGGCAACCATTTTCTTTTATGAAAATAAGCGACAAGACATTGTCGAGGCCGAGAAGTTTTCTTGGTTTCCCCGTCCGGCAAGAGGTAGGTTGTAAAAACATCAAAACTAGCCCGACAATTTTCCTACGGGTTTTGTCACGCTCATACCACTCGTAGGAATTCCCAAACCCGACAACTAGCATCATTTCAAAAACTAGAAAATGTGTATTTTGAGGTCCTAAGCGATTTTTTTTTCAAAAATGACCCCGAGATCATGTCCAAAGGCTATGAGTTTTGTTTGTTGGCACATTTGGCATCGAACATGATCTAAAATAGCACAAAACTAGGCGACCATTTTTTTTTACGAAAATAACCAGCTAGACGTTGTCGAGGCCGAGAAGTTTTCATGGTTTCCCCATCCGAGAATAGGTAGGTGGTAAAAACCTCAAAACTAGGCGAGAAAATTTTCCTACGGGTTTTGTCACGCTCATACCGCCGCAGGAATTCCCAAGCCCAAGCAGCTAGCATCATTTAAAAAAGTAGAAAATGTGTATTTTGAGGTCCCGAACGTCGTTTTTCCTCCAAAATGACCCTAAGCTCTTGTCCAAAGGTTATGAGCTTTGTTCGTTGGCACGTTTGGCATCGAACTAGATCTAAAACAACACAAAACTAGGCAACCATTTTTGTTTTTACGAAAATAAGCAAGCAAGACATTGTCAAGGCCGAGAAGGTTTCATGGTTTCCTCGTCCGGCAAAAGGTACGTGATAAAAACCTCAAAACTAGCCCGACAAGTTTTCTACGGGTTTTGTCACGCTCATACCACCGTAGGAATTCCCAAGCCCGAAGAACTAGCATCATTTCAAAAACTAGAAATTGTGTATTTTGAGGTCCTAAGCGATGTTTTTTTTCTAAAAAATGACCCCGAGATCATGTCGAAAGGCTATGAGCTTTGTTCGTTGGCACATTTGGCATCGAACTAGATCTAAAACAACGCAAACCTAGACAACCATTTTTTTTACAAAAATAAGCCGCAAGACGTTGTCAAGGCCAAGAAGTTTTGATGGTTTCCTCGTACGGCAAAAGGTAGGTGGTAAAAACCTCAAAACTAGGCCGACAATTTTCCTACGAGTTTTGTCACGCTCATACCGCTATAGGAATTCCCAAGCCCAGACATCTAGCATCATTTCAAAAAATAGAAAATGTGTATTTTGATGTCTTAAGCGAGGTTTTTTCCTCAAAAATGACCCCGAGATCATGTCCAAAGGCTATGAGTTTTGTTCGTTAGCGCGTTTAGAATTAAACAAGATCTAAAACATTGCAAAACTAGGTAGTAATTTTTTTTGTGAAAATAAGTAGCAAGATGTTGTCGAGGCCAAGAAGTTTTAATGGCTTCCCCGTGCAGCAAAAGGTAGGTGGTAAAAACCTCAAAACTAGGCTGAAAATTTTCCTACAGGTTTGGTCACAATCGTACCGCTGTAGGAATTCCCAAGCCCAGGAGCTAGCTTCATTTCAAAAAATAGAAAACATGTATTTTAAGGTCCTAAACGTCATTTTTCCTCCAAAATGACCCCGAACTCATGTCTAAAGGCTATGAGTTTTGTTTGTTGGCACGTTTGGCATCGAATATGATCTAAAATAGCACAAAACTAGGCAACCATTTTTTTTTACGAAAATCACTAGCAAGACATTGTCGAGGCCGAGAAGTTTTCATTGTTTCCTTGTTTGGCAAAAGGTAGGTGGTAACAACATCAAAACTAGGCCGACAATTTTTCTACGAGGTTTTGTCATGATCATACCACTACAGGAATTCCCAAGCCTAGCGACCTAGCATCATTTCAAAAACAAGAAAATGTGTATTTTGAGGTCCTAAGCGATGTTTTTTTCTCAAAAATGACCCCGAGCTCATGTCCAAAGGCTATGAGTTTTGTTTGTTGGCACGTTTGGCATCGAACATGATCTAAAATAGCATAAAACTAGGCAGCCATTTTTTTTTACAAAAATAACCGACTAGATGTTGTCGAGGCCGAGAAGTTTTCATGGTTTCCCCGTCCGACAAAAGGTAGGTGGTAAAAACCTCAAAACTAGGCTGAAAATTTTCCTACGAGTTTTGTCGCGCTCATACCGCTGTAGGAATTCCGAAGCCCAAGCGACTAGCATCATTTAAAAAAGTAGAAAATGTGTATTTTGAGGTCCTAAACGTCGTTTTTCCTCCAAAATGACCCTAAACCGATGTCCAAAGGCTATGAGCTTTGTTCGTTGGCACGTTTGGCATCGAACTAGATCTAAAACGAGCGCAAAACTAGGCAACCTTTTTTTTTACGAAAATAAATAGCAAGACGTTGTCAAGGTCGAGAAGTTTTGATGGTTTCCTTGTACGGTAAAAGGTAGGTGCTAAAAACCTCAAAACGAGGCCGACAATTTTCCTACGGGTTTTGTCACGCTCATACTCGCTGCAGGAATTCCAAACCCGACATCTAACATCATTTCAAAAACTAGAAAATATGTATTTTGAGGTCCTAAGCGATGTTTTTTTTCTCAAAAATGACCCTTAGATCATGTCCAAAGGCTATGAGTTTTGTTTGTTGCCACATTTGGCATCGAACATGACCTAAAATAACACAAAACTAGGTAGCCATTTTTTTTTTTATGAAAATAACCGACTAGATGTTGTCGAGGCCGAGAAGTTTTCATGATTTCCCCGTCCGACAAAAGATAGGTAGTAAAAACCTCAAAACTAGACTGAAAATTATCCTACGGGTTTTATCACGCTCATACCACTGCAGGAATTCCGAAGCCCAACAGCTAGCATCGGTTCAAAAAGTAGAAAATGTGTATTTTGAGGTCCTAAACGTCGTTTTTCCTCCAAAATGACCCTAAGCTCATGTCCAAAGGCTATGAGCTTTGTTCGTTGGCACGTTTGGCGTCGAACTAGATTTAAAACAACGCAAAACTAGGCAACCTTTTTTTTTACGAAAATAAGCAGCAAGACGTTGTCAAGGTCGAGAAGTTTTGATGGTTTCCTCGTATGGCAAAAGGTAGGTGGTAAAAACCTTAAAACCGAGCCGACAATTTTCCTACAGGTTTTGTCATGCTCATACTACTGCAGGAATTCCCAAGCCCGAGCATCTAGCATTATTTCAAAAAATAGAAAATGTGTATTTTGATGTCCTAAGCAAGGTTTTTTTTTTCTCAAAAATGACCCCGAGATCATGTCCAAAGGCTATGAGTTTTGTTTGTTGGCACTTTTGGCATCGAACATGATCTAAAATAGCACTAAACTAGGTAGTTATTTTTTCTTACAAAAATAACCAACTAGATGTTGTCGAGCCCGAGAAGTTTTAATGGCTTCCCCGTACGGCAAAAGGTAGGTGGTAAAAAGCTCAAAACTAGGCTGAAAATTTTCCTACGAGTTTTGTCACACTCATACCGTTATAGGAATTCCCAAGCGCAGGAGCTAGCATCATTTCAAAAAATAGAAAACGTGTATTTTAAGGTCTTAAACGTTGTTTTTCCTCCAAAGTTTTCCCGAGCTCATGTCCAAAGGCTATATGTTTTGTTGGTTGGCACATGTGGCATCGAACATGATCTAAAATAACACAAAACTAGGCAACCATTTTTTTTTACGAAAATCACCAAGCACGACGTTGTCGAGGCCGAGAAGTTTTCATGGTTTCCCCGTCCGACAAAAGGTTGGTGGTAAAAACCTCGAACTAGGCTGAAAATGTTCCTACGGGTTTTGTCATGCTCATACCACTGCAGGAATTCCAAAGCCCAACGAGCTAGCATCATTTCAAAAAATAGAAAATGTGTATTTTGATGTCCTAAGCGAGGTTTTTTTTCTCAAAAATGACCCCGATATCATGTCCGAAGGCTATGAGTTTTGTTTGTTGGCAATTTTGGCATCGAACATGATCTAAAATAGCACAAAACTACGCAGCCATTTTTGTTTACGAAAATAACCAGCTATATGTTGTCGAGCCCGAGAAGTTTTGATGGTTTCCTCGTATGGCAAAAGGTAGGTGGTAAAAACCTCAAAACCAGCCGATAATTTTCCTCGCAGATTTTGTCATGCTCATACTGCCTGCAGGAATTCCCAAGCCCAAGCATCTAGCATCATTTCAAAAAATGGAGAATATGTATTTTGATGTCCTAAGCAAGGTTTTTTTTTTCTTAAAAATGACCCCGAGATCATGTCCAAAGGCTATGAGTTTTGTTTGTTGGCACTTTTGGCATCGAACATGATCTAAAATAGCACTAAACTAGGCGAGTTATTTTTTTTTACAAAAATAACCAGCTAGATGTTGTCGAGCCCGAGAAGTTTTGATGGTTTCCTCGTACGACAAAAGGTATGTGGTAAAAAGCTCAAAACTAGGCCGATAATTTTCCTACGAGTTTTGTCACACTTATACCGCTATAGGAATTCCCAAGCGCAGGAGCTAGCATCATTTCAAAAAATAGAAAACGTGTATTTTAAGGTCTTAAATGTTGTTTTTCCTCCAAAATGACCCCGAGCTCATGTCCAAAGGCTATGTGTTTTGTTGGTTGGCACATTTGGCATCGAACATGATCTAAAAGAACACAAAACTAGGCAACCATTTTTTTTTACGAAAATCACTAGCAAGACGTTGTCGAGGCCAAGAAGTTTTCATGGTTTCCTCGTCCGACAAAAGGTTGGTGGTAAAAACCTCGAACTAGGCCGACGATGTTCCTACGGGTTTTGTCACGCTCATACCGCTCGCAAGAATTCCAAAGCCCAAGAGCCTAGCATCATTTCAAAAAATAGAAAATGTGTATTTTGATGTCCTAAGTGAGGTTTTTTTTCTAAAAAGTGACCCCGAGATCATGTGCAAACGCTATGAGTTTTGTTTGTTGGCACGTTTGGGATCGAACATGATCTAAAATTGCACAAAACTAGGTAGCCATTTTTTCTTACAAAAATAACCAGCTAGATGTTGTCGAGGCCGAGAAGTTTTCATGGTTTCCCCGTCCGACAAAAGGTAGGTGGTAAAAACCTCAAAACTAGACCGAAAATTTTCCTACGGGTTTTGTCACGCTCATACCGTCGCGAGAATTCCGAAGCCCAACGAACTAGCATCATTTCAAAAAGTAGAAAATGTGTATTTTGAGGTCCTAAAAGTCGTTTTTCCTCCAAAATGACGCTAAGCTCATGTCCAAAGGCTATGAGCTTTGTTCGTTGGCACGTTTGGCATCGAACTAGATCTAAAACAACGTAAAACTAGGCAGCAGGACGTTGTCAAGGCCGAGAAGTTTTGATGGTTTCCTCGTACGGCAAAAGGTAGGTGGTAAAAACTTCAAAACCAGTCGACGGTTTTCCTACGAGTTTTGTCATGCTCATACTACTCGTAGGAATTCCCACGCCCAAGCATCTAGCATCATTTCAAAAAATAGAAAATGTGTATTTTGATGTCCTAAGCAAGGTTTTTTTCTCGAAATGACCCCGAGATCATGTCCAAAGGCTATGTGTTTTGTTCGTTGGCGCGTTTGGCATCGAACTAGATCTAAAACGAGTGCAAAACTAGGTAGTAATTCTTTTTTGTGAAAATAAGCGAGCAAGATGTTGTCGAGGCCGACAAGTTTTAATGGCTTCCCCGTAAGGCAAAAGGTAGGTGGTAAAAAGCTCAAAACTAGGCTGAAAATTTTCGTAAAGGTTTTGTTACACTCATACCGTTATAGGAATTCCCAAGCGCAGGAGCTAGCATCATTTCAAAAAATAGAAAACGTGTATTTTAAGGTCTTAAATGTTGTTTTTCCTCCAAAATGGCCCTAAGCTCATGTCTAAAGGCTATGAGCTTTGTTCGTTGGCACGTTTGCCATCGAACTAGATCCGAAATAGCGCAAAACTAGGCAACATTTTTTTTTGCGAAAATAAGCGAGCAAGACGTTGTCAAAGTCGAGAAGATTTGATGGTTTCCTTGTACGGCAAAAGATAGGTGGTAAAAACCTCAAAATGAGGCTAACAATTGTCCTACGAGTTTTGTCGACTCATATCGTCGCGAGAATTCCAAAGCCCAGCAGCCGAGCATCAATTCAAAAAATAGAAAATGTGTATTTTGATGTCCTAAGCGAGGTTTTTTTCTCAAAAATGGCCCCGAGATCATGTCCAAAGGCTATGAGTTTTGTTTGTTAGCACTTTTGGCATCAAACATGATCTAAAATAGCCCAAAACTAGGCAGCCATTTTTTTTTACGAAAATAACCAGCTAGATGTTGTCGAGCCCGTGAAGTTTTGATGGTTTCCTCGTATGGCAAAAGGTAGGTGGTAAAAACCTCAAAACCAGCCGACAATTTTCCTACGGATTTTGTCATGCTCATGCCGCTCGCAAGAATTCCCAAGCCCAAGCATCTAGCATCATTTCAAAAAATAGAAAATGTGTATTTTGATGTCCTAAGCAAGGATTTTTTCTCAAAAATGACCCCGAGATCATGTCCAAAGGCTATGAGTTTTGTTCGTTGGCACGTTTGGGATCGAACTAGATCTAAAACGAGTGCAAAACTAGGTAGTAATTATTTTTTGTGAAAATAAGCAGCAAGATGTTGTCGAGGCCAACAAGTTTTAATGGCTTCCCCGTACGGCAAAAGGTAGGTGGAAAAACGCTCAAAACTAGGCTGAAAATTTTCCTACGAGTTTTGTCACACTCATACCGCCGTAGGAATTCCCAAGCGCAGAGCTAGCATCATTTCAAAAAATAGAAAACGTGTATTTTAAGGTCTTAAATGTTGTTTTTCCTCCAAAATGACCCCGAGCTCATGTCCAAAGGCTATGTGTTTTGTTGGTTGGCACATTTGGCATCGAACATGATCTAAAAGAACACAAAACTAGGCAACCATATTTTTTTACGAAAATCACTAGCAAGACGTTGTCGAGGCCAAGAAGTTTTCATGGTTTCCTCGTCCGACAAAAGGTTGGTGGTAAAAACCTCGAACTAGGCCGACAATGTTCCTACGAGTTTTGTCACGCTCATACTGCTCTGCAGGAATTCCAAAGCCCAGCAGCCTAGCATCATTTCAAAAAATAGAAAATGTGTATTTTGATGTCCTAAGTGAGGTTTTTTTCTAAAAAGTGACCTTGAGATCATGTGCAAACGCTATGAGTTTTGTTTGTTGGCACGTTTGGGATCGAACATGATCTAAAATTGCACAAAACTAGGTAGCCATTTTTTCTTACAAAAATAACCAGACTAGATGTTGTCGAGGCCGAGAAGTTTTCATGGTTTCCCCATCCGACAAAAGGTAGGTGGTAAAAACCTCAAAACTAGACCGAAAATTTTCCTACGGGTTTTGTCACGCTCATACCGCTCGCAGAATTCCGAAGCCCGACAACTAGCATCATTTCAAAAAGTAGAAAATGTGTATTTTGAGGTCCTAAAAGTCGTTTTTCCTCCAAAATGACGCTAAGCTCATGTCCAAAGGCTATGAGCTTTGTTCGTTGGCACGTTTGGCATCGAACTAGATCTAAAACAACGTAAAACTAGGCGACCATTTTTTTTGCAAAAATAAGCGAGCAGGACGTTGTCAAGGCCGAGAAGTTTTGATGGTTTCCTCGTACGGCAAAAGGTAGGTGGTAAAAACTTCATAACCGAGTCGACAGCTTTTCCTACGAGTTTTGTCATGCTCATACTACCGTAGGAATTCCAACGCCCAAAGCATCTAGCATCATTTCAAAAAATAGAAAATGTGTATTTTGATGTCCTAAGTAAGGTTTTTTCTCGAAATGACCCCGAGATCATGTCCAAAGGCTATGAGTTTTGTTCGTTGGCGCGTTTGGCATCGAACATGATCTAAAATAGCCCAAAACTAGGCGACCATTTTTTTTTACGAAAATAACCAGCTATATGTTGTCGAGCCCGAGAAGTTTTGATGGTTTCCTCGTATGGCAAAAGGTAGGTGGTAAAAACCTCAAAACCGAGTCGACAATTTTCCTACGGATTTTGTCATGCTCATACTACTTGCAGAATTCCCAAGCCCGACGATATAGCATCATTTCAAAAAATAGAAAATATGTATTTTGATGTCCTAAGCAAGGTTTTTTTTTCTCAAAAATGACCCCGAGATCATATCCAAAGGCTATGAGTTTTGTTCGTTGGCGCATTTGGCATCGAACTAGATCAAAAACGAGTTCAAAACTAGGTAGTAATTTTTTTTTATGAAAATAAGCGACAAGATATTATCGAGGCCGGCAAGTTTTAATGGCTTCCCTTACGACAAAAGGTAGGTGGTAAAAAGCTCAAAACTAGGCTGAAAATTTTCCTACGGGCTTTGTCACACTCATACCGCTGTAGGAATTCCAAAGCGCAAGAGCTAGCATCATTTCAAAAAATAAAAAACATGTATTTTAAGGTCTTAAACGTTGTTTTTCCTCCAAAATGACCCCGAGCTCATGTCCAAAGGCTATGTGTTTTGTTGGTTGGCACGTTTGGCATCGAACATGATCTAAAATAACACAAAACTAGGCAACTATTTTTTTTACAAAAATCACCGAGCAAGACGTTATCGAGGCCGAGAAGTTTTCATGGTTTCCTCGTCCGAAAAAAGGTTGGTGGTAAAAACCTCGGAACTAGGTTGACAATGTTCTTACGAGTTTTGTCATGCTCATACCGTCGCGAGAATTCCAAAGCCCAAGCAGCTAGCATCATTTCAAAAAATAAAAAATGTGTATTTTGATGTCCTAAGCGAGGTTTTTTTTTCTCAAAAATGACCCCGAGATCATTTGCAAACGCTATGAGTTTTGTTTGTTGGCACGTTTGGCATCGAACATGATTTAAAATCGCACAAAACTAGGCGACCATTTTTTTTTACGAAAATAATAAGCTAGATGTTGTCGAGGTCGAGAAGTTTTCATGGTGTCCCCGTCCGACAAAAGGTAGGTGGTAAAAACCTCAAAACTAGGCTGAAACTTTTCCTACGGGTTTTGTCACGCTCATACCGTTGCGAGAATTCCGAAGCCCAGCAGCCTATCATCATTTCAAAAAGTAGAAAATGTGTATTTTGAGGTCCTAAACGTCGTTTTTCCTCCAAAATGGCCCTAAGCTCATGTCCAAATGCTATGATCTTTGTTCGTTGGCATGTTTGGCATCGAACTAGATCTAAAACGACGTAAAACTAGGCAACCTTTTTTTTTTGCAAAAATAAGCGGCAAGACGTTGTCAAGGTCGAGAAGTTTGGATGGTTTCCTTGTACGGAAAAAGGTAGGTGGTAAAAACCTCAAAACGAGGCCGACAATTTTCCTACAAGTTTTGTCACGCTCATACTCGCTGCAGGAATTCCCAAGCCTAGCATCTAACATCATTTCAAAAACTAGAAAATGTGTATTTTGAGGTCCTAAGCGATATTTTTTTCTAAAAAATGACCCCGAGATCATGTCCAAATGCTATGAGTTTGGTTTGTTACCACATTTGGCATCGAACATGATCTAGAATAGCACAAAACTAGGCGACCAGCTTTTTTACGTAAATAACCGACTAGATGTTGTTGAGGCCGAGAAGTTTTCATGGTTTCCCCGTCCGACAAAAGGTAGGTGGTAGAAACCTCAAAACTAGGCTGAAAATTTTCCTATAGGTTTTGTCACGCTCATACCGCTGTAGGAATTCCGAAGCCCGAGCAGCTAGCATCATTTCAAAAAGTAGAAAATGTGTATTTTGAGGTCCTAAACGTCGTTTTTCCTCCAAAATGGCCCTAAGCTCATGTCCAAAGGCTATGAGCTCGTTCGTTTGCCCGTTTGGCATCGAACTAGATCTAAAACGACGTAAAACTAGGGAACTTTTTTTTTTACGAAAATAAGCGAGCAAGACGTTGTCAAGGTCGAGAGGTTTTGATGGTTTCCTTGTACGAAAAAAGGTAAGTGGTAAAAACCTTAAAACGAGGCCGACAATTTTCCTACGAGTTATGTCATGCTCATACTGCTTGCAGAATTCCCAAGCCTAGCATCTAACATCATTCCAAAAACTAGAAAATATGTATTTTGAGGTCCTAAGCGATGTTTTTTTCTCAAAAATGACCACGAGATCATGTCTAAAGGCTATGAGTTTTGTTTGTTGCCACATTTGGCATCGAACATGATCTAGAATAGCACAAAACTAGGCGGCTAGTTTTTTTTACGAAAATAACCGACTAGATGTTGTCGAGGTCGAGAAGTTTTAATGGTTTCCCCGTCCGACAAAAGGTAGGTGGTAAAAACGTCAAAACTAGGCTAAAAAGTTTCCTACATGTTTTGTCACGCTCATACCACCGTAGGAATTCCGAAGCCCAAGCAGCTAGCATCATTTAAAAAAGTTGAAAATGTGTATTTTGAGGTCCTAAATGTCGTTTTTCCTCCAAAATGACCCTAAGCTCATGTCCAAAGGCTATGAGCTTTGTTCGTTGGCACATTTGGCATTGAACTAGATCTAAAATAGCGTAAAACTAGGCAACCTTTTTTTTATGAAAATAAACGAGCAAGACATTATCAAGGTCGAGAAGTTTTTATGGTTTCCTTGTACGGCAAAAGGTAGGTGGTAAAAACCTCAAAACGAGGTCGACAATTTTCCTACGGGTTTTTTCACGCTCATACTCGCGGCAAGAATTCCCAACCCGAGCATCTAACATCATTTCAAAAAGTTGAAAATGTGTATTTTGAGGTCCTAAGCGATGTTTTTTTCTAAAAAATGACCCTAAGATCATGTCCAAAGGCTATGAGTTTTGTTTGTTGCGACATTTGGCATCGAACATGATCTAAAATAGCACAAAACTAGGCATCCATTTTTTTTTTACGAAAATAACCAGCTAGATCCCGTCGAGGCTGAAAAGTTTTCATGGTTTCCCCATCCGATAAAAGGTAGGTGGTAAAAACCTAAAAACTAGACCGAAAAGTTTCCTACGAGTTTTATCACGCTCATACATACTGCAAGAATTCCCAAGCCTAGCAGCTAGCATCATTTCAAAAAGTACAAAATGTGGATTTTGAGGTCCTAAACGTCGTTGTTCCTCCAAAATGACGCTAAGCTCATGTCCAAAGGCTATGAGATTTGTTCGTTGGCACGTTTGGCATCGAACTAGATCTAAAACGACGTAAAACTAGGCAACCATTTTTTTTTGCAAAAATAAGCGGCAAGACGTTGTCAAGGCCGAGAAGTTTTGATGGTTTCCTCGTACGACAAAAGGTAGGTGGTAAAAACCTCAAAACCGAGCTGATAATTTTGCTACGGGTTTTGTCATGCTCATACCGCTGCAGGATATCCCAAGCTCGGCATCTAGTATCATTTCAAAAAATAGAAAATGTGTATTTTGATGTCCTAAGTAATGTTTTTTTCTCAAAAATGACCATGAGATCATGTCCAAAGGCTATGAGTTTTGTTCGTTGGCGCGTTTGGCATCGAACCGCAGCTAAAACGAGTGCAAAACTAGGTAGTAATTTTTTTTGTGAAAATAAGTAGCAAGATGTTGTCGAGGTCCACAAGTTTTAATGGCTACCACGTAGACAAAAGGTAGGTGGTAAAAACCTCAAAACTAGGCTGAAAATTTTCCTACGAGTTTTGTCAAACTCATACCGCTGTAGGAATTCCCAAGCGCAGGAGCTAGCATCATTTCAAAAAATAGAAAACATGTATTTTAAGGTCGTAAACGTTGTTTTTCCTCCAAAATGACCCCGAGCTCATGTCCAAAGGCTATGTGTTTTGTTGGTTGGCACGTTTGGCATCGAACATGATCTAAAATAGCACAAAACTAGGCAACCATTTTTTTTTTACGAAAATCACCGAGCAAGACATTGTCGAGGCCAAGAAGTTTTCATGGTTTCCCCGTCCGACAAAAGGTTAGTGGTAAAAACCTCAAAACTTGGTTGACAATTTTCCTACGAGGTTTTGTCATGCTCATACCGTTGCAGAATTCCCAAGCCTAGCAGCTAGCATCATTTCAAAAAATAGAAAATATGTATTTTTATATCCTAAGCGAGGTTTTTTTTCTCAAAAATGACCCCGAGATCATGTCCAAAGGCTATGAGTTTTGTTCGTTGGCGGGTTTGGCATCGAACTAGATCTAAAACGAGTGCAAAACTAGGTAGTATTTTTCTTTTATGAAAATAAGCAGCAAGATGTTGTCGAGGCTAAGAAGTTTTAATGGCTTCCCCGTACAGACAAAAGGTAGGTGGTAAAAGCTCAAAACTAGGCTGAAAATTCTCCTACGGGTTTTGTCACCCTTATACCGCTATAGGAATTCCCAAGCCCAAGCAGCTAGCATCATTTCAAAAAATAGAAATGTGTATTTTGATGTCCTAAGCGAGGTTTTTCTCTAAAAAATGACCCCGAGATCATGTCCAAAGGCTATGAGTTTTGTTCGTTGGCACGTTTGGCATCGAACTAGATATAAAACGAGTGCAAAACTCGATAGTAATTTTTTTTTACGAAAATAAGGAGCAAGATGTTGTCGAGGTCGAGAAGTTTTAATGGCTTCCCCGTATGGCAAAAGGTTGGTGGTAAAAAACTCAAAACTAGGCTGAAAATTTTCTTACGGGTTTTGTCACACTCATACCGTCGTAGGAATTCCGAAGCGCCGAGCTAGCATCATTTCAAAAAAAAGAAAATGTGTATTTTGATATCCTAAGCGAGCTTTTTTCTCAAAAATGACCCCGAGATCATGTCCAAAGGCTATGAGTTTTGTTTGTTGGCGAGTTTGGCATAGAACTAGATCTAAAACGAGTGCAATACTAGGTAGTAATTTTGTTTTTTTTTTTCAAAAATAAGCGACAAGATGTTGTCGAGGCCGAGAAGTTTTAATGGCTTCCCCGTACAGCAAAAAGGTGGATGGTGAAAAGCTCAAAACTAGGCTAAAAATTTTCCTACGAGTTTTGTCACCCTTATACCACCGTAGGAATTCCCAAGCCCAGGAGCTAGCATCATTTCAAAAAATAAAAAATGTGTATTTTAAGGTCCTAAACATCGTTTTCCCTCCAAAATGACACCGAGCTCATGTCCAAAGGCTATGAGTTTTGTTTGTTGGCACGTTTGAAAATCACCGAGCAAGATGTTATCGAGGCCGAGAAGCTTTCATGGTTTCCTCATCCGGCAAAAGGTTGGTGGTAAAAACCTCAAAACTAGGCCGACAATTTTCCTACGGGTTTTGTCACGCTCATACCACTCGCGGGAATTCCCAAGCCCGGCAGCTAGCATCGTTTCAAAAAATAGAAAATCCGTATTTTGATGTCCTAAGCGAGGTTTTTTTCTCAAAAATGACCCCGACATCATGTCCAAAGGCTATGAGTTTTGTTCGTTGGCGCGTTTGGCATCTAACTAGATCTAAAATAGTTCAAAACTAGCTAGTAATTTTTTTTTATGAAAATAAGCGAGCAAGATGTTGTCGAGGCCGACAAGTTTTAATGGCTTCCCCGTATGGCAAAAAGGTAGATGGTAAAAAGCTCAAAACTAGGTTGAAAATTTTCCTACGGGTTTTGTCACACTCATACCATTGTAGGAATTCCCCGACTCAGAGCCGGCATCATTTCAAAAAATAGAAAATGTGTATTTTAAGGTCCTAAACGTCGTTTTCCCTCCAAAATGACCCCGAGCTCATGTGTAAAGGCTATGAGTTTTGTTTGTTGGCACGTTTGGCATCGAACATGATCTAAAATAGCACAAAACTAGGCAACCATTTTTTTTATGAAAATCACCGAGCAAGACGTTGTCGAGGCAGAGAAGTTTTCATTGTTTCTCCGTCCAAAAAAAGGTAGGTTGTAAAAGCCTCAAAAGTAGGCTAAAAATTTTCCTACGGGTTTTGTCACACTCATACTTGCTACGGGAATTCCCAAGCCCGATAGCTTGTATCATTTCAAAAATTAGAAAATTTGTATTTTGAGGTCCTAAGCGATGATTTTTTCTCGAAAATGACCCTAAGATCATGTACAAAGGCTATGAGATTTGTTTGTTGGCGCGTTTGGCATCGAACTAGATCTAAAACGAGTGCAATACTAGGTAGTAATTTTGTTTTTTTTTTCAAAAATAAGTAGCAAGATGTTGTCGAGGTCGAGAAGTTTTAATGGCTTCCTCGTACGGCAAAAAGGTGGATGGTGAAAAGCTCAAAACTAGGCTGAAAATTTTCCTACGGATTTTGGCACCTTTATACCACTCGTAGGAATTCCCAAGCCCAGGAGCTAGCATCATTTCAAAAAATAAAAAATGTGTATTTTAAGGTCCTAAACATCGTTTTTCCTCCAAAATGACACCGAGCTCATGTCCAAAGGCTATGAGTTTTGTTTGTTGGCACGTTTGGCATTGAACATGATCTAAAATAGCACAAAACTAGGCAACCATTTTTTTTTTTTGAAAATCACCGACAAGATGTTATCGAGGCCGAGAAGCTTTCATGGTTTCCTCATCCGGCAAAAGGTTGGTGGTAAAAACCTCAAAGCTAGGTCGACAATTTTCCTACGGGTTTTGTCACGCTCATACCGCTGCGGAATTCCCAAGCCCGAGCAGCTAGCATCGTTTCAAAAAATAGAAAATCCGTATTTTGATGTCCTAAGCGAGGTTTTTTTCTCAAAAATGACCACGACATCATGTCCAAAGGCTATGAGTTTTGTTCGTTGGCGCGTTTGGCATCTAACTAGATCTAAAACAGGTTCAAAACTAGGTAGTAATTTTTTTTTTGTGAAAATAAGCGGCAAGATGTTGTCGAGGCCGACAAGTTTTAATGGCTTCCCCGTATGGCAAAAAGGTAGATGGTAAAAAGCTCAAAACTAGGCTGAAAATTTTCCTACGGGTTTTGTCACACTCATACCGTCGTAGGAATTCCCTAGCCCGAGAGCCGGCATCATTTCAAAAAATAGAAAATGTGTATTTTAAGGTCCTAAACGTCGTTTTTCCTCCAAAATGACCCCGAGCTCATGTCCAAAGGCTATGAGTTTTGTTTGTTGGCACATTTGGCATCGAACATGATCTAAAATAGCACAAAACTAGGCAACCATTTTTTTTACGAAAATCACCGACAAGACATTGTTGAGGCCGAGAAGTTTTCATTGTTTCTCCGTCCGAAAAAAGGTAGGTTGTAAAAGCCTCAAAAGTAGGCTAAAAATTTTCCTACGGGTTTTGTCACACTCATACCGCTACGAGAATTCCCAAGCCCGACAGCTAGTATCATTTCAAAAATTAGAAAATTGTATTTTGAGGTCCTAAGCGATGATTTTTTCTCGAAAATGACCCTAAGATCATGTCCAAAGGCTATGAGTTTTGTTTGTTGGCGCGTTTGGCATCGAACTAGATCTAAAACGAGTGCAATACTAGGTAGTAATTTTGTTTTTTTTTCAAAAATAAGCGAGCAAGATGTTGTCGAGGCTGAGAAGTTTTAATGGCTTCCCGTACAGCAAAAAGGTGGATGGTAAAAAGCTCAAAACTAGGCTGAAAATTTTCCTACGGGTTTTGTCACCCTTATACCACTCGTAGGAATTCCCAAGCCCGAGAGCTAGCATCATTTCAAAAAATAAAAAATGTGTATTTTAAGGTCCTAAACATCGTTTTTCCTCCAAAATGACACCGAGCTCATGTCCAAAGGCTATGAGTTTTGTTTGTTGGCACATTTGGCATTGAACATGATCTAAAATAGCACAAAACTAGGCAAACATTTTTTTTTTTTGAAAATCACCGAGCAAGATGTTATCGAGGCCGAGAAGCTTTCATGGTTTCCTCATCCGGCAAAAGGTTGGTGGTAAAAACCTCAAAGCTAGGCCGACAATTTTCCTACAGGTTTTGTCACGCTCATACCGTCGCGGGAATTCCCAAGCCCAGTAGCTAGCATCGTTTCAAAAAATAGAAAATCTGTATTTTGATGTCCTAAGTAGGGTTTTTTTCTCAAAAATGACCCCGACATCATGTCCAAAGGCTATGAGTTTTGTTCGTTGGCGCGTTTGGCATCTAACTAGATCTAAAACAATTCAAAACTAGGTAGTAATTTTTTTTTTGTTAAAATAAGCGAGCAAGATGTTGTCGAGGTCGACAAGTTTTAATGGCTTCCCCGTATGGCAAAAAGGTAGATGGTAAAAAGCTCAAAACTAGGCTGAAAATTTTCCTATAGGTTTTGTCACACTCATACCGCTGTAAGAATTCCCCGACCCGGAGCCGGCATCATTTCAAAAAATAGAAAATGTGTATTTTAAGGTCCTAAACGTCGTTTTTCCTCCAAAATGACCCCGAGCTCATGTCCAAAGGCTATGAGTTTTGTTTCTTGGCACGTTTGGCATCGAACATGATCTAAAATAGCACAAAACTAGACAACCAATTTTTTTACGAAAATCACCGAGCAAGACGTTATCAAGGCCGAGAAGTTTTCATTGTTTCTCCGTCCGAAAAAAGGTAGGTTGTAAAAGCCTCAAAAGTAGGCTAAAAAGTTTCCTACGGGTTTTGTCACACTCATACCGCTATAGGAATTCCCAAGCCCAATGAGCTAGTATCATTTCAAAAATTAGAAAATTTGTATTTTGAGGTCCCGAGCGATGATTTTTTCTCAAAAATGACCCTAAGATCATGTCCAAAGGCTATGATTTTTGTTTGTTGGCACGTTTGGCATCGAACTGGATCTAAAACAATGCAAACCTAGGTAGAAATTTTTTTTTACAAAAATCACCGAGTAAGATGTATTCGAGGTCGAGAAGTTTTGATTGTTTTCCCATCCAGCAAAAGGTAGGTCATAAAAGCCTAAAAATTGGGCTTATAATTTTCCTACGGGTTTTCTTATGCTCATACCACTCTAGGAATTCCCAAGCCCGGCGACTAGCATCATTTCAAAAAATAGAAAATGTGTATTTTGAGGTCCTAAACAACTTTTTTTCTCGAAAATGACCCTAAGCTCATGTCCAAAGGCTATGAGTTTTGTTCTTTCACACGTTTGGCATCGAATTGGGTCTAAAGTAGCACAAAAATAGGTAGGCATTTGTTTTTGCAAAACTCACCCATAAGACGTTGTCGAGGTTGAGACGTTTTGATGGTTTTCTCGTCCGGAAAAAGGTATGTCATAAAAGCCTCAAAGTCGGGCTTCTAATTTTCCTACAAGTTTTGTCATTCTTATACTCGCTATAGGAATTCGAAGCCTAGCATCTAGCATCATTTTAAAAATTAGAAAATGTGAATTTTGAGATCCTAAACGGCGATTTTTTCCCGTAATGACCCCGAGCTCATGTCCTAAGGCTATGAGTTTTATTTTTAGGCACGTTTGGCATCGAACTCGGATCTAAAACGGTGCAAAACTAGGCAATAATTTTTTTTTATGAAAATTACTAGCAAGACGTTGTCGAGGTCGAGAGGTTTTGATGGTTTTTTTGTCGGGCAAAACTTAAGTCGTAAAGACCTCAAAGCCGAGCTTATAATTCTCTTACATGTTTTATCACGCTTATACGACTCTAGAAATTCCCAAGCCGTGCAGATAGCATCATTTCAAAAAACGAGAAAATGTGTATTTTAAGGTCCTAAACGACTATTTTTCTCTAAAATGACCACGAGCTCTTGTCCAAAGGCTATGACTTTTGTTTGTTAGCACATTTGGCATTGAATTGGGTATAAAGTAGCACAAAACTAGGCAGCCATTTGGTTTTGCAAAAATCATCCGCAAGGCGTTGTCGAAGTCAAGAAGTTTTGATGGTTTTCCCGTCCGGAAAAAGGTAGGTTGTAAAAGCCTTAAAAGCTGGGCTTATAGTTTTCCTATAGGTTTTGACATACTCATACTACTCCGAGAATTCCCAAGCCCGTGGCCGACATCATTTTAAAAAAACAAAAAATGTGTATTTTAAGGTCCTAAACAACGTTTTTTCTTCAAAATGACCCCGAGCTCATGTCCAAAGGCTATGAGTTTTGCTTGTTAGCACGTTTGGCATCGAACCGGGTCTAGAACGACTCAAAACTATACAGACCTTTTTTTTTACGAAAATCAACAATAAGACATTGTCGAGGCCGAGACGTTTTGAGGGTTTCCTCGTCCGACAAATAGTAGAAGGTAAAAGCCTCAAAAATGGGTTGATAATTTCCTAAAAGTTTTGTCACGCTCATACTACTCTAGGAATTCCCAAGCCCGACGGTAGCATCATTTGAAAAAACAGAAAATATGTATTTTGAGGTCCTAAACGCGTGTTTTCTCTAAAATGACCCCGAGCTCATGTCTAAAGGCTATGAGTTTTGTTCGTTGGCACGTTTGGCATCAAACTAGGTCTAAAACGACTCAAAACTAGGTAGCCTTTTTTTTACGAAAATCAACGAGCAAGACGTTGTCGAGGCCGAGACATTTGAGGGTTTCCCCGTCCAGGTAAATAGTGAAGGTAAAAGCCTAAAAAATGGGTTGATAATTTCCTACGGGTTTGTCACGCTCATACTACTCCGGAAATTCCCAAGCTCGATAGGTACCATCATTTGACAAAACAAAAAATGTGTATTTTGAGGTCCTAAACGACATGTTTTCTCCAAAATGACCACGAGCTCATGTCAAAAGGCTATGAGTTTTGATCGTTGGCACATTCGGCATCGAACTAGGTCTAAAACAGACATAAAAGTAGGTAGCTATTTTTTTTTTTACGAAAATCGGCTATAAGACGTTGTCGGGGTCGACATGTTTTGATAGTTTCCCCGTTCGGTAAAAGGTAGGTCATAAAAGAGTCAAATGGGCCGACAATTTTCCTACATGTTTTGTCCCGCTCATACCACTCGCAAAAAATCCCAAGTCGAAGGGCTAGCATCATTTCAATAAACAAAAAATGTGTATTTTGAGGTTCTAAATGACGTTTTTTTCCCAAAATGACCCGAGCTCATGTCCAAAGGCTATTAGTTTTGATCGTTGGCATGTTTGGCATTGAAATGGATCTAAAATAGAACAAAACTAGGAAACATTTTTTCTTACGAAAATCAACGACAATACATTGTCGAGGCCGAGAAGTTTTGATGGTTTCCTCATCGGACAAAAGTAGGTCATAAAAGAGTCAAAAGTGGGCTGATAATTTTTCTACGGGTTTTGTAATGCTCATACTGCTATAGGAATTCCCAAGCTCGGCGACTAGCATCATTTAAAAAAACATAAAATGTGTATTTTGAGGTCCTAAACGATATTTTTTCTCCAAAATGACCCCGAGCTCATGTCCAAAGGCTATGAGTTTTGTTCGTCGGCACGTTTCGCATCAAGCTGGACCCAAAATAACGTAAAACTAGGCAACCATTTTTTTTATGAAAATTACCAACAAGAGGTTGTCGAGGTCAAGAAGTTTTGATGGTCTTCCCGTCCGATAAGGTAGGTTGTAAAAACCTTAAAGCTCGGGCTTATAGTTTTCCTATAGGTTTTGACATGCTCATACCACTCCAGGAATTCCCAAGCCTAATGGCTAGCATTATTTTAAAAACATAGAAAATGTGTATTTTGAGGTCCTAAACGACTTTTTTTCCCTAAAATGACCACGACCTTATGTCTAAAGGCTATGAGTTTTGTTCATTAGCACGTTTGGCATCGAATTAGGTATAAAGTAGCACAAAACTAGGCAACCATTTGTTTTTACGAAAATCACCCGCAAGGTGTTGTCGAGGTCGAGAAGTTTTGATGGCTTTCCCGTCCGACAAAAGGTAGGTTGTAAAAGCCTCAAAACTAGGCTTCTAATTTTCCTATAGGTTTTGTCACACTCATACCGCTACGAAATTCTCAAGCCTAGCAGCTAGCATCATTTCAAAAACTAGTAAATGTGAATTTTGAGGTCCTAAACAACGTTTTTTCTCCAAAATGACCCCGAGCTCATGTCCTAAGGCTATGAGTTTTGTTTGCTGGCACGTTTAGCGCAAAGCTAGGTAGTAATTTTTTTTCATGAAAATCACCAACAAGACGTTGTCGAGGCCGAGATGTTTTGGTGGTTTCCCCATCCGGTAAAAGGTTGGAGCCAAAAGCCTCAAAGCTCGGGTTGATAATTTTTCTACAAGTTTTGTCGCACCGATACCACTCTAGGAATTGCTAAGCCCAATGGCTAGCATCATCTTGAAAAACGGAAAATGTGTATTTTGAGGTCCTAAACGATGTTTTTTCTCTAAAATGGCCCCGAGTTCATGTCCAAAGCCTATTAGTTTGGATCATTGGCTCGTTTGGCATCGAGGTGGGTCAAAAACAACATAAAACTAGGTAGCCACTTTTTTATGAAAATGACTCTAAAGACATTGTCGAGGTTGAGAAGTTTTGATGGTTTTCGCTTCGGATAAAAGCTAGGTCATAAAAACCTCAAACCTGGCCGACAATTTTCCTACATGTTTTGTCACACTCATACCGCTCCATGAATTCCCAAGCTCGACGACCGACATCATCTCGAAAAAAAGAAAATATGTATTTTAAGGGCCTAAATGATGTTTTTTTTTTCCAAAATGACCTTGAGCTCATGTCAAAGGCTATTAGTTTTGATCGTTGGCTCATTTGGCTTCAAACTAGGTCTAAAACAACACATACTAGTTGGCCTTTTTTCTTGCAAAAATCACCCGCAAGACATTGTCGACGTCGATAAGTTTTGATGGTTTTCCCATCCGACAAAAGGTAGGTTGAAAAAACCTCAAACTGTCGTTGGCAATTTTCCTACAAGTTTTTTTACACTCATACCGCTCTAGGAATTCCCAAGCTCGACGGCTAGCATCATCATGAAAAAAAAAGTATATTTTGAGGGCCTAAATTATGTTTTTTCTCCAAAATGACCCCGAGCTCATGTCCAAAGGCTATGAGTTTTGATCATTGGCACGTTTGGCATCGAACTAGAACTAAAACGAGCACAAAACTAGGCAACCATTTTTTTCTTACGAAAATCACCAGCAAGACATTATCAAGGCCGAGTAGTTATGATGGTTTCCCCGTCCGGCAAAAAGTAGGTCGTAAAAGAGTCAAAAATGGGCCGACAATTTTCCTACAAGTTTTGTCATGCCGATACTGCTTGGAGGAATTTCCAAGCCCGACGGCTAGCATCATTTTAAAAAACAAAAAAATGTGTATTTTGAGGTCCTCAATGACGTTTTTTCTCCAAAATGAACCTAACCTCATGTCTAAAGGCTATGAGTTTTGCTCGTTAGCACGTTTGGTATCGAACTGGATCTAAAACAAGCACAAACTAGGTAGCCATTTTTTTCTTACGAAAATCACCGGCAAGACGTTGTCGAGGCCGAGAAGTTTTGATGGTTTCCCCATTCAACAAAAAGTAGGTCATAAAAGAGCCAAAGCTGGGTTGATAATTTTCCTATAGTTTTTTTCACACTCATACCACTCCAAGAAATCCCAAGCGCGACAGCTAGTATTATTTCAAAAAACAAAATATATGTATTTTGAGGTCCTAAACAATATTTTTTCTCCAAAATGACCCCGAGCTCATGTCTAAAGGCTATAAGTTTTGTTCGTTGGCACGTTTGGCATCGAACTGGATCTAAAACGAGTGCAAAACTAGGTTGCCATTTTTTTTTACGAAAATCAACAACAAGAAGTTGTCGAGGCCGAGACGTTTTGAGAGTTTCCCCATCCGACAAATAGTAAAAGGTAAAAGCCTAAAAAATGGGTTGATAATTTCCTACGAGGTTTTGTCATGCTCATATTGCTCTAGGAATTCCTAAGCCCGACGGCTAGCATCATTTGAAAAAACAAAAAATGTGTATTTTGAGGTCCTAAACGACGTGTTTTATCCAAAATGACCACGAGCTCATGTCAAAAGGCTATGAGTTTTGATCGTTGGCACATTTGGCATCGAACTCGGGTCTAAAACAACATAAAAGTAGTCGGCTCTTTTTTTTTTACGAAAATCACCCGTAAGACGTTGTCAAGGTCGAGAAGTTTTGATAGTTTCCCCGTTCGGTAAAAGGTAGATCGTAAAAGAGTCAAATGGGGCTGACAATTTTCCTACATGTTTTGTCACGCTCATACCACTCGCAGAAAATCCCAAGCCTAGGGGTTAGCATCATTTCAAAAAACAAAAAATGTGTATTTTGAGGTTCTAAATGACGTTTTTTCCCAAAATGACCCGGAGCTCATGTCCAAAGGCTATTAGTTTTGATCGTTGGCATGTTTGGCATTGAAATGGATCTAAAATAGAACAAAACTAGGTAACATTTTTTCTTACGAAAATCAACGACAAGACGTTGTCGAGGCCGAGAAGTTTTGATGGTTTCCTCATCGGACAAAAGTAGCTCATAAAAGAGTCAAAGCTGGGTTGATAATTTTTATACGGGTTTTGTAATGCTCATACTTGCTATAGGAATTCCCAAGCTTGGCGACTAGCATCATTTAAAATAACATAAAATTGTGTATTTTGAGGTCTTAAACGATATTTTTTCTCCAAAATGACCACGGGCTCATGTCCAAAGGCTATAAGTTTTGTTCGTTGGCACGTTTTGCATCGAGCTCGGATCCAAAATAACATAAAACTAGACATCCATTTTTTTTATGAAAATCACCAGCAAGAGGTTATCGAGGTCAAGAAGTTTTGATGGTCTTCCCGTCCGGTAATGTAGGTTGTAAAAGCCTTAAAGCTCGGGCTTATAGTTTTCCTATAGGTTTTGACATGCTCATACCACTCTAGGAATTCCCAAGCCGGTGGCTAGCATTATTTTAAAAACACGGAAAATGTGTATTTTGAGGTTCTAAACGACTTTTTTTCCCTAAAATGACCACGACCTTATGTCTAAAGGCTATGAGTTTTGTTCATTAGCACGTTTGGCATCGAATTAGGTATAAAGTAGCACAAAACTAGGCAACCATTTTTTTACGAAAATCACCCGCAAGGTGTTGTCGAGGTCGAGAAGTTTTGATGGCTTTCCCGTCCGACAAAAGGTAGGTCGTAAAAGCCTCAAAACTAGGCTTCTAATTTTCCTATAGGTTTTGTCACACTCATACCGCTATAGAAATGCTCAAGCCTAGCGGCTAGCATCATTTCAAAAACTAGTAAATGTGAATTTTGAGGTCCTAAACAACGTTTTTTCTCCAAAATGACCTTGAGCTCATGTCCTAAGGCTATGAGTTTTGTTTGCTTGGCACGTTTAGCGCAAAACTAGGCGAGTAATTTTTTTTATGAAAATGACCAACAAGACGTTGTCGAGGTCGAGATGTTTTGGTGGTTTCCCCATCCGGTAAAAGGTTGGAGCCAAAAGCCTCAAAGCTCGGGTTGATAATTTTTCTACAAGTTTTGTCGCACCGATACCACTCTAGGAATTGCTAAGCCCAATGGCTAGCATCATCTTGAAAAACGAGAAAATGTGTATTTTGAGGTCCTAAACGATGTTTTTTCTCTAAAATGGCCACGAGTTCATGTCCAAAGGCTATTAGTTTTGATCGTTGGCTCGTTTGGCATCGAGGTGGGTCAAAAACAACATAAAACTAGGTAGCCACTTTTTTATGAAAATGACTCTAAAGACATTGTCGAGGTTGAGAAGTTTTGATGGTTTTCGCTTCGGATAAAAGCTAGGTCATAAAAACCTCAAACTCGGGCCGACAATTTTCCTACATGTTTTGTCACGCTCATACCGCTCCATGAATTCCCAAGCTCGACGACCGAGCATCATCTCGAAAAAAAGAAAATGTGTATTTTAAGGGCCTAAATGATGTTTTTTTTTTCAAAATGACCTTGAGCTCATGTCAAAGGCTATTAGTTTTGATCGTTGGCTCATTTGGCTTCAAACTAGGTCTAAAACAACACATACTAGTTGGCCTTTTTTCTTGCAAAAATCACCCGCAAGACATTGTCGACGTCGATAAGTTTTGATGGTTTTCCCATTCGACAAAAGGTAGGTTGAAAAAACCTCGAACTGTGTCTTGGCAATTTTCCTACAAGTTTTTTTACACTCATACCGCTCTAGGAATTCCCAAGCCCGACGCCTAGCATCATCATGAAAAAAAAAGTATATTTTGATTGCCTAAATTATGTCTTTTCTCCAAAATGACCCTAAGCTCATGTCCAAAGGCTATGAGTTTTGATCATTGGCACGTTTGGCATCGAACTAGAACTAAAACGAGCACAAAACTAGGCAACCATTTTTTTCATACGAAAATCACCAACAAGACATTATCGAGGCCGAGTAGTTATGATGGTTTCCCGTTTGGCAAAAAGTAGGTCGTAAAAGAGTCAAAGCTGGGCCGACAATTTTCCTACAAGTTTTGTCATGCCGATACTGCTTGGAGGAATTCCTAAGCCCGACGGCTAGCATCATTTTCAAAAACAAAAAAATGTGTATTTTGAGGTCCTCAATGATGTTTTTCTCCAAAATGACCCTAACCTCATGTCTAAAGCCTATGAGTTTTGCTCGTTAGCACGTTTGGTATCGAACTGGATCTAAAACGAGCACAAACTAGGCGGCCATTGTTTCTTACGAAAATCACCGAGCAAGGCGTTATCGAGGTCGAGAAGTTTTGATGGTTTCCTCATCGGACAAAAGTAGCTCGTAAAAGAGTCAAAGCTGGCTGATAATTTTTCTACGGGTTTTGTAATGCTCATACTTGCTATAGGAATTCCCAAGCTCGGCGACTAGCATCATTTAAAAAAACATAAAATTATGTATTTTGAGGTCCTAAATGATGTTTTTTCTCGAAAATGACCCCGAGCTCATGTCCAAAGGCTATGAGTTTTGTTCGTTGGCACATTTGGCATCGAAGCTGGATCAAAAATAACATAAAACTAGGCGGCCATTTTTTTTATGAAAATCACCGGCAAGAGGTTATCGAGGTCAAGAAGTTTTGATGGTCTTCCCGTCCGGTAAGGTAGGTTGTAAAAGCCTTAAAGCTCGGGCTTATAGTTTTCCTATAGGTTTTGACATGCTCATACCACTCCGAGAATTCCCAAGCCCGGTGGCTAGCATTATTTTAAAAACACGGAAAATGTGTATTTTGAGGTCCTAAACGACTTTTTTTCCCTAAAATGACCACGACCTTATGTCTAAAGGCTATGAGTTTTGTTCATTAGCACGTTTGGCATCGAATTAGGTATAAAGTAGCACAAAACTAGGCAACCATTTTTTTTACGAAAATCACCCGCAAGGTGTTGTCGAGGTCGAGAAGTTTTGATGGCTTTCCCGTCCGACAAAAGGTAGGTCGTAAAAGCCTCAAAACTAGGCTTCTAATTTTCCTATAGGTTTTGTCACACTCATACCGCTACGAAATTCTCAAGCCTAGCGGCTAGCATCATTTCAAAAACTAGTAAATGTGAATTTTGAGGTCCTAAACAACGTTTTTTCTCCAAAATGACCTTGAGCTCATGTCCTAAGGCTATGAGTTTTGTTTGCTTGGCACGTTTAGCGCAAAACTAGGCGATAATTTTTTTTATGAAAATCACCAACAAGACGTTGTCGAGGCCGAGATGTTTTGGTGGTTTCTCCATCCGGCAAAAGGTTGGAGCCAAAAGCCTCAAAGCTGGGTTGATAAGTTTTCTACAAGTTTTGTCGCACCGATACTACTCTAGGAATTGCTAAGCCCAATGGCTAGCATCATCTTGAAAAACGGAAAATGTGTATTTTGAGGTCCTAAACGATGTTTTTTCTCTAAAATGACCATGAGTTCATGTCCAAAGGCTGTTAGTTTTGATCGTTGGCTCGTTTGGCATCGAGGTGGGTCAAAAACAACATAAAACTAGGTAGCCACGTTTTTATGAAAATGACTCTAAAGACATTGTCGAGGTTGAGAAGTTTTGATGGTTTTCGCTTCGGATAAAAGCTAGGTCATAAAAACCTCAAAGCTGGGCCGACAATTTTCCTACGGGTTTTGTCACGCTCATACCGCTCCATGAATTCCCAAGCTTGACGACCGAGCATCATCTCGAAAAAAAGAAAATGTGTATTTTAAGGGCCTAAATGATGTTTTTTTTCCCAAAATGACCTTCGACTCATGTCAAAGGCTATTAGTTTTGATCGTTGGCTCATTTGGCTTCAAACTAGGTCTAAAACAACACATACTAGTTGGCCTTTTTTCTTGCAAAAATCACCCGCAAGTCATTGTCGACGTCGATAAGTTTTGATGGTTTTCCCATCCGACAAAAGGTAGGTTGAGAAAACCTCGGACTGTGCTTGGCAATTTTCCTACAAGTTTTTTTACACTCATACCGCTCTAGGAATTCCCAAGCCCGACGCCTAGCATCATCATGAAAAAAAAAGTATATTTTGAGGGCCTAAATTATGTTTTTTCTCCAAAATGACCCCGAGCTCATGTCCAAAGGCTATGAGTTTTGATCATTGGCACGTTTGGCATCGAACTAGAACTAAAACGAGCACAAAACTAGGCAATCATTTTTTTCTTATGAAAATCACCAACAAGACATTATCGAGGCCGAGTAGTAATGATGGTTTCCCCGTCCGGCAAAAAGTAGGTCGTAAAAGAGTCAAAGCTGGGCCGACAATTTTCCTACAAGTTTTGTCATGCTCGATACTGCTTGGAGGAATTCCCAAGCCCGGCGGCTAGCATCATTTTAAAAAACAAAAAAATGTGTATTTTGAGGTCCTCAATGACGTTTTTTCTCCAAAATGATCCCGACCTCATGTCTAAAGGCTATGAGTTTTGCTCGTTAGCATGTTTGGTATCGAATTGGATCTAAAACGAGCACTAACTCGGGCGACCATTGTTTTCTTACGAAAATCACCGACAAGACGTTGTTGAGGCCGAGAAGTTTTGATGGTTTCCCCATTCAACAAAAAGTAGGTCATAAAAGAGCCAAAGCTCGGGTTGATAATTTTCCTATAGTTTTTTTCACACTCATACCACTCCAGGAAATCCCAAGCTCGACAACTTAGTATCATTTCAAAAAACAAAATATGTGTATTTGAGGTCCTAAACAACATTTGTTCTCCAAAATGACCACGAGCTCGTGTCTAAAGGCTATAAGTTTTGTTCGTTGGCACGTTTGGCATCGAACTCGGATCTAAAACGAGTGCAAAACTAGGTTGCCATTTTTTTTCTACGAAAATCAACAACAAGACGTTGTCGAGGCCAAGACGTTTTGAGGGTTTCCCCATCTTACCAATAGTAAAAGGTAAAAGCCTAAAAAATGGGTTGATAATTTCCTATAGGTTTTGTCATGCTCATATTGCTCTAGGAATTCGTAAGCCCGACGGCTAGCATCATTTGAAAAAACGAGAAAATGTGTATTTTGAGGTCCTAAACGACGTGTTTTATCCAAAATGACCCCGAGCTCATGTCAAAAGGCTATGAGTTTTGATCGTTGGCACATTTGGCATTGAACCGGGTCTAAACCAGGCATAAAAGTAGTCGACTTATACCACCGTAGAAAATCCCAAGCCTAGGTGCTAGCATCATTTCAAAAAACAAAAAATGTGTATTTTGAGGTTCTAAATGACCTTTTTTCCTAAAATGACCCGGAGCTCATGTCCAAAGGCTATTAGTTTTGATCGTTGGCATGTTTGGCATTGAAATGGATCTAAAATAGAACAAAACTAGGCAACATTTTTTCTTATGAAAATCAACGGTAAGACGTTGTCGAGGTCGAGAAGTTTTGATGGTTTCCTCATCGGACAAAAGTAGGTCGTAAAAGAGTCAAAGCTGGGCTGATAATTTTTCTACGGGTTTTGTAATGCTCATACTTGCTATAGGAATTCCCAAGCTCGGTGACTAACATCATTTAAAAAAACATAAAATGTGTATTTTGAGGTCCTAAACGATATTTTTTCTCCAAAATGACCCCGAGCTCATGTCCAAAGGCTATGAGTTTTGTTCGTTGGCACGTTTGGCATCGAACTGGATCCAAAATAACGTAAAACTAGGCGACCATTTTTTTTTATGAAAAGCACCGAGCATGAGTTTGTCGAGGTTGAGAAGTTTTGATAATTTCCCCGTCCGACAAAAGGCGGATGGCAAAAGCCTCAAAACTAAATTGATAATTTTTCTACGGGTTTTATCGCACTTATACGGCTCTAGGAATTCCCAATCCCGATGGCTAGCATCGTCTCGAAAAAAAATATGTATTTTGAGGGCCTAAATGACATTTTTTCTCAAAAATGACCCTAAGTTCATGTCCAAAGGGTATTAGTTTTGATTGTTGGCTCGTTTGGCCTCGAATTAGGTAAAAAACAACACAAAACTAGGCAACCATTTTTTTTTGCAAAAATGACTCGCAAGGAGTTGTCGAGTTTGAGAAGTTTTGATGGTTTTCGCTTTCAACAAAAGGTAGGTCGTAAAAACCTCAAAGCTGGGCTGATAATTTTCCTACGGGTTTTGTCATGCTCATACCGCTCTAGTAATTCCCAAGCCCGATGGCTAACATCATCTCGAAAAATAGAAAATGTGTATTTTGGGAGCATAAATGAAGTTTTTTCTCCAAAATCACCCTAAGCTCATGTCCAAACGCTATTACTTTGGATGATTGGCTCGTTTGGCATTGAATTGGGTCAAAACCAATTCAAAACTAGGCGACCATTTTTTTATGAAAATGACCCGTAAGACATTGTTGAGGTCGAGAAGTTTTGATGGTTTCCTTAACCAATGAAAGGGCACTGTCGTAAAAGCCTCAAAATTCAACCGAGAATTTTCCTACAAGTTTTTTCATGCTCATACATGTCCGGGAATTCTCAAGCCCCACGGCTAGCATCATCTCGAAAAATAGAAAATGTGTATTTTGAGGACCTAAATGATGTTTTTTTCTCAAAAATGACCACCGAGCTCATATTCAAAGGGTATGAGTTTTGATAGTTCGCACATTTGGCATCGAACTCGGATCTAAAATAGCATAAAACTAGGCGACCTTTTTTACGAAAATCACCCACAAGACATTGTCAAGGTTCGTGAGGTTTTGATGGTTTCCCGTGCGACCAAAGGTAGGTCGAAAAAGCCTTAAAAGCTCGGGTTGACAATTTTCCTACATCTCTAGAAATTCCAAAGCCAAATAGTTAGCATCATCTCAAAAAAATAAAAATGTGTATTTTAAGGGCCTAAACGATGTTTTTTTCTCCAAAATGACCACGAGCTCATATGAAAAGGCTATGAGTTTTGATCGGTGGATCGTTTGGCAACGAATTGGGTCTAAAACAATACAAAACTAGGCGGCCATTTTATTTGCAAAAATCACCCACAAGACATGGTCGAGGTCGAGAAGCTTTGATGGTTTTCTAGTCCGGCAAAAGGTATGTCGTAAAAGCCTCAAAGCTGGGCTGATAATTTTTCTACAAGTTTTGTCACGCTCATACCGCTCCAAGAATTCCCAACTTCGATAGCGCGGATCAACTTGAAAAGACAAAAAAGTGTGTTTTACGGGCCTAAATGATGTTTTTTCTACAAAATGACCCTAAGCTCATGCCCAATGGCTATGAGTTTTGATCATTGGCACATTCGGCATTGAATTGGGTCTAAAATAGCACAAAACTAGGCGACCACTTTTTTTTTCAAAATTCACCCGTAAGATATTGTCGAGGTCGGGAAGTTTTGATGATTTTCACGTTCAAAAAAAGATAGGTTGTAAAAGCCTCAAAAGCGAGCCGACGATTTTCCGATAGGTTTTCCCATGCTTATACGGCTCCGGGAATTCCTAAGCTCGATGGCTAGCATTGTCTCAAAAAATAAAAAATGTGTATTTTGATCGTTGGCTCGTTTAGCCTCAAATTGGGTAAAAAACAACACAAAACTAGGCAACTATTTTTTTTGCAAAAATGACCCGTAAGGCGTTGTCGAGTTCGAGAAGTTTTGATGGTTTTCGATTTCGACAAAAGGTAGGTCATAAAAACCACAAACTCGGGCTAACAATTTTCCTATAGGTTTTGTCATGCTCATACTCGCTCTACGATTTCCAAAGCCCGACGGCTAGAACATCTCAAAAAACAGAAAATGTGTATTTTGAGGGCCTAAATGAAGTTTTTTCTCTAAAATGACCCTCGGCTCATTTCCAAAGGCTATTTGTTTCAATCATTGGCTCGTTTGGCATCGAACTAGGTCAAAAACAACACAAAACTAGGCGGCCTTTTTTTTGCGAAAATGACCCACAAGACATTGTTGAGGTTGAGAAGTTTTGATGGTTATCACTTTCGATAAAAGGTAGCTCATAAAAGCCTCAAGCTTGGGTTGATATTTTTCCTATAGGTTTTGTCATGCCCATACCACTCTAGGAATTCCAAAGCCCGGTGGCTAGCATCATCTCGAAAAAAAGAAAATGTGTATTTTTAGGGCCAAAATGAAGTTTTTTTTTCCAAAATGACCATGAGCTCATGTCCAAAGGCTATTAGTTTTGATCGTTAGCTCGTTTGGCATCGAACTAGGTCAAAAACAACACAAAACTAGTCAACCATTTTTTTTGTAAAAATTACCAACAAGACGTTGTTGAGATCGAGAAGTTTTGATGGTTTCCCCGTCCAAAAAAAGGTAGGTCATTAAAGCCTCAAAATTGGATTGATAATTGTCCTACGGGTTTTTCACGTTCATACTACTTCAAGAATTCCCAAGCCCGGTGGCTACCATCATCTCAAAAAATAGAAAATGTGTATTTGAGGGCCTAAAAACGACATTTTTCTCCAAAATGACTACGAGATCATGTCCAAAGGCTATTAGTTTTGATCGTTGGCTCGTTTCCATCGAACTGGGTCAAAAACAACATAAAACTAGGCAACCATTTTTTCGAGAAAATGACCCGCAAGACATTATCGAGGTCGAGAGGTTTTGGATGGTTATCGCTTTCGATAAAAGCTAGGTCATAAAAACCTCAAGCCGGCTCGACAATTTTCCTACGAGTTTTGTCATGCTCATACCGCTCTAGGAATTCCCAAGCCCGGTGGCTAGCATCATCTCAAAAAATAGAAAATGTTTATTTTGAGGGCCTAAATGATGTTTTTTTCTCAAAAATGACCCTAAGCTCATGTCCAAAGGCTATTTGTTTTGATTGTTGGCTCGTTTCCATCGAACTAGGTCAAAAACAACATAAAACTAGGCAACCATTTTTTCCGAGAAAATGACCCGCAAGACATTATCGAGGTCGAGAGGTTTTGGATGGTTTTTGCTTTCGATAAAAGCTAGGTCATAAAAACCTCAAACCGGCCCGACAATTTTCCTACGGGTTTTGTCATGCTCATACCGCTCTAGGAATTCCCAAGCCCGGTGGCTAGCATCATCTCAAAAAATAGAAAATGTTTATTTTGAGGGCCTAAATGATGTTTTTTTCTCAAAAATGACCCCGAGCTCATGTCCAAAGGCTATTTGTTTTTATCGTTGGCTCATTTGGCATCGAACCGGTTCAAAAACAACACGGAACTAGGTAGCAATTTTTTTTTTGCGAAAATTACTCGTAAGACATTGTTGAGGTCGAGAAGTTTTGATGGTTTCCCCGTCCAACAAAAGGTAGGTCGTAAAAGCCTTAAAATTAGACTCGATAATTTTCCTACATGTTTTTTCACGCTCATACTCGCTCCGAGAATTCCCAAGCCCAACAGCTAGCATCATCTCAAAAAACCAAAAATGTGTATTTTGAGGACCTAAACGATGTTTTTTTTCTTAAAAATGACCCTAAGCTCATGTTCAAAGGCTATGAGTTTTGATCACCCGCAAGACGTGGTTGAGGCCGAGAAGTTTTGATGGTTTTCTTTTTCGACAAAAGGTAGGTCTTAAAAGCCTTAAAATTGGGCTAACAATTTTCATACATGTTTTATTACGCTCATACGACTTCATGAATTCCCAACTCCGATAGCGCGTATCAACTCGAAAAATAGAAAAAGAGTATTTGGAGGGCCTAAGCGATGCTTTTTTTCTAAAATGACCCCGAGCTCATGTCCAAAGGCTATGAGTTTCAATCGTTGGCACGTTTGGCATTGAACTGGCTTTAAAAGAACATAAAACTAGGCGAGTCTTTTTTTTTTCAAAATTCACCCATAAGACTTTGTTGAGGCCGAGAAGTTTCTCATTCCGCAAAAGGTAGGTCGTAAAAGCCTCAAAAGTGAGTCGATAATTTTCCTACGAGTTTTTCTATGCTTATACCACTCCGAGAATTCCCAAGCCCGAGTGGCTAGCATCGTCTCGAAAAAAAATGTGTATTTTAAAGGCCTAAATGACGTTTTTCTCTAAATTGACCCTAAGCTCATGTCCAAAGGCTATTATTTTTTATCGTTAGCTCGTTTGGCCTCGAACCGGGAAACAAACACAAAACTAGGCAACCATTTTTTTTTTGCAAAAATGACCCTAAGGCGTTGTCGAGGTCAAGAAGCTTTGATGGTTTTCGCTTCCAACAAAAGGGAGGTCATAAAAGCCCCAAAATTAGACTTACAATTTTCCTATAGGTTTTTTCACGCTTATACTTGCTCCGGGAATTCCAAAGCTCGGCGACTAGCATCTTCTCAAAAACTGAAAATGTGTATTTTGAGGAGCTAAACGATGTTTTTTCTCAAAAATGACCACCGAGCTCACGTTCAAAGGCTATGAGTTTTGATCATTCACACGTTTGGCATTGAACTCGGATCTAAAATAGCACAAAACTAGGCGGTCATTTTTTTTTTATGAAAATCACCTACAAGACATTGTCGAGGCCGAGAAGTTTTGATGGTTTCCTCGTCCGATAAAAGGTAGGTCGTAAAAGCCTCAAAGCTGGTCGACAATTTCCTACATGTTTTTTTTATGCTCATACTCGCTCCGTAAATTCCCAACCCCAATGGGGCATCATCTCAAAAAAAATGTGTATTTTAAGGGCCTAAATGACATTTTTTCTCCAAAATGACACTTAGCTCCTGTCAAAAGGCTATGAGTTTTGATCGTTGGCTCATTTGGCATCAAACTGGGTCTAAAGCATCACAAAACTAGGCGACCATTTTATTTTGCAAAAAATCACCCGCAAGACGTGGTCGACACCGAGCAGCTTTGATGGTTTTCTCGTCTAGCAAAAGGTAGGTCGTAAAAGCCTCAAAGCCGGGCTTACAATTTTCCTACAAGTTTTGTCGCACTCATACCGCTCTAAGAATTCCTAACTCCAATAGTGCGGATGAACTCGAAAAATAGAAAAAATGTATTTTGAGGGCTTAAACGATGTTTTTTTCTCCAAAATGACCTTGAGCTCATGTCCAAAGGCTATTAGTTTCTATCGTTTGCACATTTGGTATTGAACTGGGTTTAAAACGAGCACAAAACTAATCGGACATTTTATTTTTTGAAAATCACCCACAAGACGTTCTCGAGGTCGAGAAGTTTTGATGGTTTTCCTTATTCAGCAAAAGGTAGGTTGTAAAAAGCTCAAATCGTGTTGATAATTTTCCTACGGGTTTTATCACGCTCATACCGCTCTAGGAATTCTCGAAATGACCACGAGCATGATCTCGAAAAACAAAAAATGTATATTTTGAGGGCCTAAATGAAGTTTTTGCTCCAAAATGACCCCGAGCTCATGTCCAAAGACTATTAGTTTTGATCATTGAGTCGTTTGGCATCGAAATAGGTCAAAAACAAACACAAAACTAGGCGAGGCATTTTTTTGTGAAAATGACCCGCAAGACGTTATTGAGGTCGAGAAGTTTTGCTAGTTTGCCCATCCAAGAAAAGGTAGGTCATAAAAGCCTTAAAATTGGATTGACAATTTTCCTATAGGTTTTTTCACGCTCATACTTGCTCTAGGAATTCCCAAGCTCGATGGCAAGCATCATTTCAAAAAATATAAAATATTTATATTAAGGGCCTAAACAACGTTTTTCTCTAGTTCATGTCCAAAGGCTATTATTTTTTATCGTTGGCTCGTTTGGCATCAAACTCGGTAAAAAACAACACAAAACCAGGCAACCATTTTTTTTATGAAAAGGACCCGCAAGATGTTGTTGAGGTCGAGAAGTTTTGATGGTTTTCGCTTCGATAAAAGCTAGGGCATAAAAACCTCAAACCGGGTCGACAATTTTCCACCGAGGTTTTGTCACTCATACCACTCTAGGAATTCCCAAGCTCGTTGGCTAGCATCATCTCAAAAAATAGAAAATATGTATTTTGAGGGCCCAAATTTAGTTTTTTCTCCAAAATGACCGTGAGCTCATATCCAAAGGCTATTGGTTTTGATCGTTGGTTCGTTTGGCATCGAACTCGATCTAAAACGAGCACAAAACTAGGCAATCATTTTTTTTTTGGAAAATCACCCGTAAGACTTTGTGGAGGCCGAGAAGTTTTGATGGTTTTCCCGATCGAAAAAAGGTAGGTGGTAAAAACCTCAAAATTGGGTTGACAATTTTCGTACGAGTTATTTCATGCTCATACCGCTCTAGGAATTCCCAAGCTCGACGGCTAGCATCATCTCGAAAAACAAAAAATGCGTATTTTGAGGGCCTAAACGATGTTTTTTTCTAAAAAATGACATTGAGCTTATATCCAAAGGCTATTAGTTTTGATCATTGGCTCATTTGGCATTGAACTGGGTAAAAAACAACAAAAAACTAGGCGAGTCATTTTTTTACGAAAATGACCCACAAGACATTGTCGAGGTCAAGAAGTTTTGATGTTTTCTCGTTCGATAAAAGGTAGGTCGTAAAAGCATAAAAAATGGGCTAACAATTTTTGTACGGGTTTTGTCGCACTCATATCGCTTCAAGAATTCCCAAGTCGGATAGCGCGGATCAACTTAGAAAGCGAGAAAAAGTGTATTTTGAGAGTCTAAATGACATTGTTTCTCCAAAATGACTCTAAGCTCATATCCAAAGGCTATGAGTGTTCATCATTATCATGTTTGGCATCGAACTGGGTCTAAAATAACACAAAACCGGGTAGCCATTTTTTTTTTCGAAAATCACTCGTAAGACGTTATCGAGGCCGAGAAGTTTTGATGGTTTTCCGGTTCAAAAAAGATAGGTGGTAAGAGCATCAAAACTAGGCCGACAATTTTCCTACGGGTTTTGTCATGCTCATACCGCTCTAGGAATTCCCAAGCCCGGCCGACTAGCATCATCTCGAAAAAAGAAAATGTATATTTTGAGGGCCAAAACGATGTTTTTTTCTCAAAAATGACCACGAGCTCATGTCCAAACGCTATTAGTTTTTATCGTTGGCTTGTTTGGATTCGAATTGGGCCAAGAAGTTTTGATGGTTTTCTCGTCCGAAAAAAGGTAGGTTATAAAAAACTCAAACTATGTCGACGGTTTTCCTATAGGTTTTGTCGTGCTCATATGGCTCAAAGAATTCCCAAGCTCGATGGCTAGCATCATCTCAAAATGCAAAAAATGTATACTTTGAGGGCCTAAACGATGTTTTTCCTCCTAAATGACCCTAAGCTCATGTCCAAAGGCTATGAGTTTTTGATTGTTAGCACATTTGGCATCGAACTGGGTCAAAAATAACACAAAACTAGGTAGTTATTTTTTTTTTTACGAAAATAACTCGTAAGACATCGTCGAGGCCAAGAAGTTTTGATAGTTTCCCCATTCGAAAAAAGGTAGGTCCGAAACCCTCAAAACTTGGCCAACAATTTTCCTAGAGGTTTTTTCATGCTCATACTATCTGCAGGAATTCCCAAGCTCGGTGGCTAGCATTGGGTTGAAAAACAAAAAATGTGTATTTTGAGGGCTTAAACGATATTTTTTTCTCCAAAATGACCCCGAGCTCATTTCAAAGGCTATGAGTTATTTATCATTAGCACGTTTGGCATCGAACTGGATCAAAAACACATAAAACTAGTAGCCATTTTCTTAGAAAAAAATCACCCGCAAGACGTTATCGAGGCCAAGAAGTTTTGATTGTTTCCCTGTTCGAAAAAGGTTGGTCGTACAAGCCTCAAAGCTGGGCCGACAATTTTCCTTTTCTCATGCTCATACTCCCCCAAAAATTCCTAAGCCCGACAACTAGCATCGGCTCAAAAAATATGTATTTTGAAGGCCTAAACGATGTTCTTTTTCTCTAAAATGACCCCGAGCTCATGTCAAAAGGCTATGAGTTTTGATCACTAGCTCGTTTAGCATCGAACTCGGGTCTAAAACAACACAAAACTAGGCAGACCATTTTTTTTTGCATAAATCACAAGCAAGACGTGGTCAAGATCAAGAAGTTTTGATAGTTTTCCCTTCCAGCAAAAGGTAGGTCGTAAAAACCTCAAACTAGGCTCACAATTTTCCTACAAGTTCTTTCACGTCATACCGCTTTAGGAATTCCCAAGCCCGACAGCTGGCATCATCTCAAAAAATAGAAAAATTGTATTTTGAGGGTCGAAACAATGTTTTTTCTCCAAAATGACCATAAGCTCATGCCCAAAGGCTATTAGTTTTCATCGTTGGCTCGTTTGGCATCCAATTGGGTCTAAAACAACACAAAATGAGGCGGCCATTTTTTTAAAAAAAATCACCTGCAAGACATTATGGTTTCCCATCCAAGCAAAAGGTACACTCGTAAAAACCTCAAGCTGTGCCGACAATTTTCCTACGGGTTTTGTCACGCTCATATCGCTCCGAGAAAGCCCAAGCCCGCGGCTAACATCATTTCGAAAAAAAGAAAATGTGTATTTTAAGGGCCTAAAGAATGTTTTTTCTCCAAAATGACCATAAGCTCATGGCCTAAGGCGATGAGTTTTGATCGTTGGCACCTTTGGCATCGAATTGGGTCTAAAACAATACAAAACTAGGCAGCCATTTTTTTACGAAAATGACCGGCAAGACGTTGTAGAGTTTGAGAAGTTTTGCTAGTTTTCGCTTTCGATAAAAGCTAGGTCGTAAAAACCTCAAACTGGGCCGACAATTTTCCTACCGGTTTTGTCACGCTCATACCGCTCTAGGAATTCCCAAGCCCGGTGGCTAGCATGATCTTTAACAACAAAAAATGTGTATTTTGAGGGCCTAAATGAAGTTTTTTCTCTAAAATGACCCCGAGCTCATGTCCAAAGGCTATTAGTTTTGATCGCCGGCACATTTGGCATCGAATTGGGTCGAAACACCACAAAAAAAGGTAACCATTTTTTTTTTTCAAAAATCACCTACAAGACGTTGTCGAGGCCAAGAAGTTTTGATTGTTTTCCGGTTCGACAAAAGGTAGGTTGTAAAAACCTCACACTATGCTTGATAATTTTCCTATAGCTTTTGTCATGCTCATACCACTCCGGGAATTCCCAAGTCCGATAGAGTGATCAACTAAAAAAATAGAAAAAGTGGAGTTTGAAGGCCTAAACAATGTTTTTTTCTCTAAAATGAGCTATGGGTTTTATTGCATTTGCTTCAATCCGGGTCAAAAATAAAACAAAACTAGGCGATAATTTTTTTTTACGAAAATGTCCGAGTAAGACGTTGTCGAGGTCGAGAAGTTTTGATGGTTTTTCCTTCGACAAAAGGTAGGTCATAAAAACCTCAAACTAGGCTGAAAACTTTCCTATAGATTTTGTCATGCTCATACCGCTCCATGAATTCCCAAGCCCGATGGCTAGCATCATCTCAAAAAATAGAAAAAATGTATCTTAAGAGTCTAAACAACGTTTTTTTCCAAAATTAGCTCGAGCTCATGTCCAAAGGCTACTAGTTTTGATCATTGGCATATTTGGCATCGAACCGGGTCAAAAACAACACAAAACTCGGACAACCAATTTTTTTACAAAAATGACCAGGCAAGACGTTGTCGAGGTCGAGAGGTTTTGATGGTTTTTCCTTTCAAAAAAATATGGGTCGTAAAAACCTCAAACTAGGCTGATAAATTTCCTATAGGTTTTGTCACGCTCATACCGCTCCGAGAATTCCCAAGCTCGGGGGCTAGCATCATCTCGAAAAATAAAAAATGTGTATTTTGAGGGCCTAAAGGATGTTTTTTCTCCAAAATGACACCGAGCTCATATCCAATGGCTATTAGTTTTGATCGTTGGCTCGTTTGGCATGGAACTGGATAAAAAAAAAGAACAAAACTAGGCGACTATTTTTTTTTTACGAAAATCATCCAGTAAGACATTGTCGAGGTTGAGAAGTTTTGATAGTTTTCCCTTGCAGCAAAAGGTAGGCTGTAAAAACCTCAAAGCTGGGCCGACAATTTTCCTATAGGCTTTATCACCCTCATACCGCTCCAAGAATTCGAAGACCGACGGCTAGCATCATTTCAAAAAACAAAAAAAGTGTATTTTGAGGGTTTAAATGATGTTTTTTCTCCAAACGGACCCTAAACTTATGTTGAAAGACTATTAGTTTTGATTGTTGGCTCGTTTGGCATCCAATTGGGTCTAAAACAACACAAAACTAGGCGACCATTTTTTTTTTTGAAAATCACTAGCAAGACGTTTTCGAGGTCGATAAGTTTTCATGGTTTTTCGTCCGACAAAAGGCGGAGTTGTAGAAACCTCAAATTGTGCTGATAATTTTCCTATAGGTTTTCTCGCGCTCATACCGCTCCGGGAATTCCCAAGCCCGTAGCTAGCATCATCTCGAACAATAGAAAATGTGTATTTTGAGGGCCTAAATGAAGTTTTTTCTCCGAAATGGCCTTGAGCTCATGTCCAAAGGATATTAGTTTCGATCACTAGCACGTTTAGCATCGAACTCGGGTCAAAAACAACACAAAACTAGACAACTATTTTTTTACAAAAATGACCCACAAGACGTGGTCGAGGTCGAGAAGTTTTGATAGTTTTCCCTTTTGACAAAATCCGAGTCGTAAAAACCTCAAACTGGGTCGTTAATTTTCCTATAGGTTTTGTCATGCTCATACCACTCTAGGAATTCCCAAGCCCGGTAGCTAGCATCATCTCGAAAAAACGGAAAAAGTGTATTTTTAAGGTCTAAACAACGTTTTTTTTTCCAAAATCACCCCGAGCCGATGTCCAAAGGCTATGAGTTTTTATCATTAGCACGTTTGGCATCGAACTAGGTCAAAAACAACACAAAACTAGACGAGTCATTTTTTTACAAAAATGACCCGCAAGACGTTGTCGAGGTCAAGAAGTTTTGATGGTTTTCCCTTCCAACAAAATCCGAGTCATAAAAACGTCAAACTAGACTCGTTAATTTTTCTATAGGTTTTTTCACGCTCATATCACTCTAGGAATTCCCAAGCCCGACGGCTAGCATCATCTTGAAAAATAGAAAATGTGTATTTTGAGGGCCAAAATGACATTTTTTTCTAAAAAATGACCCCGAACTCATGTCCAAAGGCTATTAGTTATGATCGTTGTCTCGTTTGGCATGGAACTGGATCAAAAGAAAACAAAACTAGGCAGCTATTTCTTTTTTACGAAAATCACCCGCAAGACGTTGACGAGGTCGAGAAGTTTTGATAGTTTTCCCTTGGAACAAAATGTAGGTCGTAAAAACCTAAAATTGGTTGAAAATTTTCCTATAGGTTTTGTCACGCTCATACCGATCTAAGAATTCCCAAGTGTATTTTGAGGGCCTAAACAACGTTTTTTCTCCAAATTGACCCTAAGCTCAAGTCCAAAGGCTATTAGTTTTGATCGTTGGCTCGTTTAGCATTCAACTCGGGTCTAAAACAACACAAAACTAGGCGACCATTTTTTTTTACGAAAATCACTCGTAGGACGTTTTTGAGGTCGAGAAGTTTTGATGGTTTTCTCGTTCGACAAAAGGTAGGTTCTAGAAACCTCAAATTGTGTTGATAATTTTCCTATAGGTTTTTTCACGCTCATACCGCTCCGGGAATGCTCAAGCCCGTAGCTACCATCATCTCGAACAACGAGAAAATGTGTATTTTGAGGGCCTAAATGAAGTTTTTTCTCCAAAATGACCCCGAGCCCATGTCCAATGGCTAATAGTTTTGATCGGCGGCACGCTTGGCATCGAATTGGGTCGGAAAAACACAAAACTAGGCAGCCATTTTTTTGCGAAAATAACCCACGGGACGTTGTTGAGGCTAAGAAGTTTTGATTGTTTTTCCGCTCGGTAAAAGGTAGGTTGTAAAAACCTCAAACCGTGTCGATAATTTGTCCTATAGGTTTTGTCATGCTCATACTTGCTCCAAGAATTCCCAAGTCGACGGGGAGGATCAACTCGGAAAATAGAAAAAGTGTATTTTGAAGGCCCCAATGATGTTTTTTCTCTTAAATGACCCCGAACTCTCATCCAAAGGCTATGAGTTTTTATCACTAGCATGTTTGCCTTCGAACCGGGTGAAAGACAACACAAAACTAGGCGAGTCATTTGTTTTATGAAAATGTCCTACAAGACGCCGTCAAGGTCGAGAAGTTTTGATGGTTTTCCCTTCGAAAAAAGGTAGGTTGTAAAAACCTCAAACTAGGCTAAAAATTTTTGTACGAGTTTTGTCACCCTCATACCGCTCCGAGAATTCCAAAGCTCGACGGCTACCATCATCTCGAAAAATAGAAAAAGTATATTTTTAGGATCTAAATGGTGTTTTTTTTCAAAAAACTCCCGAGCTCATGTCCAAAGGTTATGAGTTTTGATCATTGGCATGTTTGGCATCGAACCGGGTCAAAAACAACACAAAACTAGACAACCATTTTTTTTACAAAAATGACCGGTAAGACGTTGTCGAGGTCGTGAAGTTTTGATGGTTTTCCCTTCGACAATATGTAGGTCGTAAAAACCTCAAGCTGGGCCGATAATTTTCCAATAGGTTTTTTCATGCTCATACCGCTCCGAGAATTCCCAAGCCCGACGGCTAGCATCATCTCGAAAATTAAAAAATGTGTATTTTGAGGGCCTAAAGGATGTTTTTTCTCCAAAATGACCCTAAGCTCATGTCCAAAGGCTATTAGTTGGCTCGTTTGGCATGGAACTAGATCAAAAGAAAAACAAAACTAGGAAGCTATTTTTTTTGTGAAAATCACCCGTAAGACGTTGTCGAGGTCGAGAATTTTTGATAGTTTTCCCTTGCAACAAAAGGTAAGCCGTAAAAACCTCAAACCTGGCCGACAATTTTCCTACGGGTTTTGTCATGCTCCTACCGCTCCAAGAATTCCAAAGCCCGGCGACTAGCATCATCTCAAAAAATAGAAAACGTGTATTTTAAGGGCTTAAATGATGTTTTTTTCACCAAACTAACCCTAACCCCATGTCCAAAGGCTATTAGTTTTGATCATTGGCTCGTTTGGCATTCAATCGGGTCTAAAAGAACACAAAACTAGGTAGCCATGTTTTTTTATGAAAATCACTCGCAACACGTTTTCGAGGCCGAGAAGTTTTCATGGTTTTCCCGACCGACAAAAGGTAGGTTGAAGAAACCTCAAATTGTGCTTGATAATTTTCCTACGGGTTTTTGCGCTCATACCACTCCGGGAATTCCCAAGCCCGAAGCTCGCATCATCTCGAACAACGGAAAATGTGTATTTTGAGGACCTAAATGAAATTTTTTCTCCAAAATGACCACGAGCTCATGTCCAAAGGCTATTAGTTTTGATCATTAGCACGTTTGGCATCGAACTGGGTCGAAACAACATAAGACTAGACAACCATTTGTTTTGCAAAAATCACCCGTAAGACGTTGTGGAGGCCAAGAAGTTTTGATTATCTTCCAGTCCGGCAAAAGGTAGGTTGTAAAAATCTCAAACTATGCTCGATAAATTTCCTATAGGTTTTGTCATGCTCATACCGCTCCAGGAATTCCCGAGTCTAACAGGGCGGATAAACTTAAAAAATAGAAAAAAATATATTTTAAAGGCCTAAATGTTCTTTTTTTTCTCTAAAATGACCCCGAGCTCATGTCCAAAGGCTATGAGTTTTTATCGTTGGCATGTTTGCTTCGAACTCGGGTTAAAAAGAAAACAAAACTAGGCGATAATTTTTTTACGAAAATGTCCCGTAAGACGTTGTCGAGGTTGAGAAGCTTTGATGGTTTTCCCTTCCGACAAAATGAAGGTCATAAAAACCTCAAAGTTGGCTCAAAATTTTCCTACGAGTTTTGTCATGCTCATACCACTCCGAGAATTCCGAAGCCCGACGGCTAGCATGATCTCGAAAAACGGAAAAAATGTATTTTAAGGGTCTAAGCAATGTTTTTTTTTTTTTGCCAAAATCACCATGAGCTCATGTCCAAAGGCTACTAGTTTTGATCATTGGCATGTTTGGCATCGAACAGGGTCAAAAACAACACAAAACAAGACATCTAATGTTTTTACGAAAATGACCCATAAGACGTTGTCGAGGCCGAGAGGTTTTGATGGTTTTTCCTTCCAAAAAAATGTAGGTCGTATACACCTCAAACTAGGCTGATAATTTTCCCTTAGGTTTTCTCACGCTCATACCACTCCGGTAATTCCCAAGGCCAACGGCTAGCATCATCTCGAAAAATAAAAAATGTGTATTTTGAGGGCCTATAGGATATTTTTTCTCCAAAATGACACCGAGCTCATGTCCAAAGGCTATTAGTTATGATCGTTGGCTCATTTGGCATGGAATTGGATTAAAAAAAAAACAAAACTAGGCAGCTATTTTTTTTTTACAACAATCACCCGTAAGACGTTGTCGAGGTCAAGAAGTTTTGATAGTTTTCCCTTGCGGCAGAAGGTAGGCTGTAAAAACCTCAAACTAGGCCGACAATTTTCCTATAGGTTTTGTCACGCGCATACCGCTCCAAGAATTTTGAAGCCCAGCGGCTAGCACATCTCAAAAAACAAAAAATGTGTATTTGAAGGGTTTAAATGATGTTTTTTCTCCAAACGGACGCTAACCTCATGTCGAAAGGCTATTAGTTTTGATCATTGGCTCGTTTGGCATCCAACTAAGTCTAAAACAACACAAAACTAGGCGACCATTTTTTTTTTACAAAATCACTCGCAAGACGTTTCGGAGGCCAATAAGTTTTGATGGTTTTCTCGTTCGACAAAAGGTAGATTGTACAAACCTCGAATTGTGCCGATAATTTTCCTACAAGTTTTGTCGCGCTCATACCGCTCCGAGAATTCCCAACCCCGATAGCTAGCATCACCTCGAACAATAGAAAATGTGTATTTTGAGGGCCTAAATGAAGTTTTTTCTCCGAAATGACCCCGAGCTCATGTCCAAACGCTATTAGTTTTGATCGCTAGAACATTTGGCATCGAACTGGGTTAGAAACAACACAAAACTAGGCGGCCATTTTTTTTGCAAAAATCACCCACAAGACGTTGTCTAGGCCAAGAAGTTTTGATTGTTTTCCCGTCCGACAAAAGGTAGGTTGTAAGAACCTCAAACTATGCTTGGTAGTTTTCCTATAGGTTTTGTCATGCTCATACCACTCTAGGAATTCCCAAGTCCGACGGAGCGAGATCAACTCAAAAAATAGAAAAAGTGTATTTTGAAGGCCTAAACGATGTTTTTTTCCTCTAAAATGACCCTAAGCTCATGTCCAAAGGAGATGAGTTTTGATCATTAGCACGTTTGGCATCGACCTAGGTCAAAAACAACATAAAACTAGACAGCCATTTGTTTTACGAAAATGACCCGCAAGGCGTTGTCGATGTCGAGAAGTTTTGATGGTTTTCCCTTCCAACAAAATCCTCGGTCGTAAAAAGCTCAAATTGGGTCGTTAATTTTCCTATTGGTTTTGTCATGCTCATACCGCTCCGAGAATTCCCAAGCTCGACGGCTAGCATCATCTTGAAAAATAAAAAATGTGTATTTTGAGGGCCCAAAGGACGATTTTTTCTCCAAAATGACCCCGAGCTCATGTCCAAAGGCTATTAGTTATGATCGTTGGCTCGTTTGGCATGGAAGCTGGATCAAAAGAAAAAAAAATAGGCGGCTATGTTTTTTTACGAAAATCACCATAATACATTATCGAGGTCGAGAAGTTTTGGTAGTTTTCCCTTACGACAAAATGTAGGTCGTAAAAACCTCAAATGGGTTGACAATTTTCCTACGGGTTTGTCACGCTCATACCGCTCTAAGAATTCCAAAGCCCGACGGCTAGCATCATCTCAAAAAATAGAAAAAGTGTATTCGAGGGCCTAAACAACGTTTTTTCTCCAAAATGACACTAACCCCATGTCCAAAGGCTATTAGTTTTGATCATTGGCTCGTTTAACATTCAACTGGGTCTAAAACAACACAAAACTAGTTTTTACGAAAATCACTCATAAGACGTTTTCGAGGTCGAGAAGTTTTGATGGTTTTTCCGTCCGACAAAAGGTAGGTGTTGGAAACCTCAAATTGTGTTGATAATTTTCCTACGGGTTTTGTCACACTCATACTCGCTCCGGGAATTCTAAAGTTCGACGGGCGGATCAACTCAAGAAATAGAAAAAGTGTATTTTGAGGGCCTAAACGACATTTTTTTTCTCTAAAATGACCCCGAGCTCATGTCTAAAGGCTTTGAGTTTTGATCATTGACACGTTTGCCTTCGAAATGGGTCAAAAACAACACAAAATTGGGCAGCCATTTTTTTTACAAAAATATCCCACAAGACGTTATCGAGGTCAAGAAGTTTTGATGGTTTTCCCTTCCGGCAAAATATAGGTCATAAAAACCCGAAATTGGGCTAATAATTTTCCTATAGGTATTGTCACGCTCATATCGCTCTAGGAATTCCAAAGCCCGATGGCTAGCATCATCTCAAAAAACCGTATCTTTAGATGACTTTTGTTTTTTCCAAAATGACCCTAAGCTCATGTCCAAAGGCTATTAGTTTTGATTGTTGGCATGTTTGGCATCAAACTGGGTCAAAAACAACATAAAACCGAGCAACCATTTTTTTTTACAAAAATGACCCGCAAGACATTGTCGAGGTCAAGAAGTTTTGATGGTTTTTCCGTCCGAAAAAAGGTAGGTTGTAGAAACCTCAAATTGTCTCGAGAATTTTCCTACGGGTTTTCTCATACTCACACCGCTCTAGGAATTCCCAAGGCTGGCGGCTAGCATCATCTCGAACAACAAAAAATGTGTATTTTGAGGGCCTAAATGTACTTTTTTCTCAAAAATGACCATGAGCTCATTTCCAAAGGCTATTAGTTTTGATCGGCGGCACGTTTGGCATTGAACCGGGTCAAAACAACCACAAAACTAGGCAGCCATTGTTTTTTACGACAATCACCCACAAGACGTTGTCGAGGCTAAGAAGTTTTGATTGTTTTCTCGTCGGGCAAAAGGTAGGTTGTAAAAACTTGAAGTTGTGCTTGATAATTTTCTTATAGTTTTTGTCACGCTCATACCTCTCTAGGAATTCCCAAGTCCAATAGGGCGGATCAATTCAAAAATAGAAAAAATGTATTTTAAGGGCCTAAACGGTGTTTTTTCCCTTTCGGCAAAATGTAGGTCATAAAAACCTCAAAATGGGCTTACAATTTTCCTATAGGTTTTTTCACGCTCATACTTGCTCTAGGAATTCCCAAGCCCGATGGCTAGCATCATCTCAAAAAACAGAAAAAGTGTATTTTTAGGGCCTAAACGACATTTTTTTTTTCAAAATGACCCTAAGCTCATGTCCAAAGGCTATTAGTTTTGATCATTGGCATGTTTGGCATCGAATCGGGTCAAAAACAACATAAAACTAGGCGGCCATTCTTTTTGCAAAAATGACTCGCAAGATGTTGTTAAGGTTGTGAAGTTTTGATGGTTTTCTCTTCCGACAAAAGGTAGGTCGTAAAAACCTCAAACTAGGCTAATAATTTTCCTACGAGTTTTGTCACTCTCATACCGGTTCGGGAATTCGAAGCCCGATGGCTAGCATCATCTCGAAAAATCAAAAAAGTGTATTTTGAGGGCGTAAACGACATTTTTTCTCCAAAATGACCCCGAGCTCATGTCCAAAGGCTATTAGTTTTGATTGTTGGCTCGTTTGACATCCAACTCGGATCTAAAACAACACAAAACTAGGCAACCATTTTTTTTTACGAAAATCACCCATAAGACGTTTTTGAGGTCGAGAAGTTTTGATGGTTTTCCCGTCCTACAAAAGGTAGATTATAGAAACCTCAAATTGTGCTAAAAATTTTCCTACGACTTTTCTCGCGCTCACACCGCTCCAATAAATCCCACGCCCGACGGCTAGCATCATCTCGAACGACAAAAAATGTGGATTTTGAGGGCTTAAATGTAGTTTTTTCTCCAAAATGACCTTGAGATCATGTCCAAAGGCTATTAGTTTTGATCGCCGGCATGTTTCGCATCGAATTGGGTCAAAACCAACACAAAACTAGGTAGCCATTTTTTTTAGCGAAAATCACCCGCAAGACATTGTCGAGGTTGAAAAGTTTTGATTGTTTTCCCATCGGGCAAAAGGTAGTTGTAAAAACCTCAAACTGTGCTAATAATTTTCTTACGAGGTTTTGTCACGCTTATACCGCTTCAAGAATTCCCAAGTCCGACAGTGCGGATCAACTCAAAAAATAGAAAAAGTGTATTTTGAGGGCCTAAACGGCATTTTTTTCTCTAAAATGACCCTAAGCTCATGTCCAAAGGCTATGAGTTTTGATCGTTGACACGTTTGGCTTCGAACTGGGCCAAAAACAACACAAAACTAGGCAACCATTTTTTTTGTGAAAACGTCTTGCAAGACGTTGTCGAGGTCGAGAAGTTTTGATGGTTTTCCCTTCCGATAAAATGTAGGTCGTAAAAACCTCAAACTAGCCTAACAATTTTCCTATAGGTTTTTTTACGCTCATACGGCTCTAGGAATTCCCAAGCCCGGTGGCTAGCATCATCTCAAAAAACAGAAAAAATGTATTTTGAGGTCCTACACGATGTTTTTTTTCTCCAAAATGACCCCGAGTTCATGTCCAAAGGCTATTAGTTTTGATTGTTGGCTTGTTTGGCATCCAACTCGGGTCTAAAATAACACAAAACTAGGTAGCCATTTTTTTCTTAAAATCACCTATAAAATGTTGTCAAGGCCGAGAAGTTTTGATGATTTCCCATCCGATAAAGGGTAGGTTGTAAAAACCTCAAACTGTGCTCGATAATTTTTCCTACGAGTTTTGTCACGCTCATACCGCTCTAGGAATTCCCAAACTCGACAACTAACATCTTCTCGAAAAATAAAAAAAAGTATATTTTAAGAGCCTAAACGACGTTTTTTCTCCAAATGACCCTAAGCTCATGTCCAAAGGTCGTTAGTTTTGATCGTTGGCTCATTTGGCATCCAACTCGGGTCTAAAACAACACAAAACCAGCAGCCATTTTTTTAAAAAAATTACTCGTAAGACGTTATCGAGGTCGAGAAGTTTTGATCATTTTCCCATCCGATAAAAAGTAGATTGTAAAAACCTCAAACTGTGTTGATAATTTTTCCTATGGGTTTTGTCACACTCATACCGCTCTAGGAATTCCCAAGCCTAACGGTGAGCATCATCTCAAAAAATAGAAAATGTGTGTTTTGACGGCCTAAATGATGTTTTTTCTCCAAAATAACCCCGAGCTCATGCCCAAAGGCTATTAGTTTTAATTGTTGGCTCGTTTCGCATGGAACTGGATTTAAAAAATACAAAAGTAGGCGGCCATTTTATTTACAAAAATCACCTACAAGACGTTACCGAGATTGAGAAGTTTTGATAGCTTTCCCTTCCAGCAAAAGGTAGGTTGTAGAAACCTCAAACTCGGGTTGACAATTTTTCTACGAGTTTTGTCACGCTCATACCGTTGTTGAAATTCCGAAGCCCGACGGCTAGCATCATCTCAAAAGTAGAAAAACTATATTTTGAGGGCCTAAACGATGTTTTTTCTCCAAACTTACACTAACCTCATGTTCGAAGGCCATTAGTTTTGATCGTTGGCTCGTTTGGCATCCAACTCGGGTCTAAAACAACACAAAACAAGGTAGCCATTTTTTTGGTGAAAATCACTCGCAAGACATTTTCGAGGTCGACCGGTTTTGATGGTTTTCCCGTCCGAGAAGAGGTAGGTTGTAGAAGCCTCAAGCTCGTGCTGAAAATTTTTCCTACAAGTTTTGTTACGCTCATACCCCTCTAGGATTTCGAAGCCCGAGGGTGAGCATCATCTCGAATAATAGAAAATGTGTATTTGAGGGCCTAAACGATGTTTATTCTTCAAAATGACCACGAGCTCATGTCCAAAGGCTATTACTTTTGATCGTTCGCTTGTTCGGCATCCAACTCGGTCTAAAACAACACAAAACTAGGTAGTCATTTTTTTTACAAAAATGACCAACAAGATGTTGTCGAGGTCGAGAAGTTTTGATGGTTTTCCCGTTCGGCAACATGTAGGTTACAAAAACCTCAAACTAGGCTTACAATTTTCCTATAGGTTTTGTCATGCTCATAACGCTCTAGGAATTCCCAAGCCCGACAACTAGTATCATCTCGAAAAGCAAAAAAAATATATTTTTAAGGCCTAAACGATGTTTTTTCTCCAAAATGACCCTTAGCTCATGTCCAAATGCTATTAGTTTTGATCGTTGGCTCATTTGGCATCCAACTCGGGTCTAAAAAAGCACAAAACTAGGCAGCCACTTTTTTACAAAAAATCACCCGCAAGACATTATCGAGGTAGAGAAGTTTTAATTGTTTTCCCATCCGACAAAAGGTAGTTTTTAAAAACCTCAAACTCGTGCTGAAAATTTTCCTACGGGTTTTGTCACGTCATACCGCTCTAGGAATTCCCAATCCCGGTGGCTAGCATCATCTCGAAAATAGAAAAAGTGTATTTTGAGGGCCTAAACGACGTTTTTTCTCCAAAGTGACCCTAACCTCATCTCCAAAGGCTATTAGTTTTGATCGTTGGCTCGTTTAGCATCCAACTGGGTCTAAAACAACACAAAACTAGGCAACCATTTTTTTTATGAAAATCACCCGCAAGGTGCTTTCGAGGTCGAGAATTTTTGATGGTTTTCTCGTCCGCAAAAGATAGGTCGTAAAAGCCTAAAAAATGGAAAGATAATTTTCTTATAGGTTTTTTCATGCTCATACTACTCCGGGAATTCCCAAGCTCGACGACTAGCATCATCTCAAAAAATAGAAAATGTGTATTTTTATGGCCTAAACGGTGTCTTTTCTCCAAAATGACCCCGAGCTCATGTCCGGAGGCTATGAGTTTTGATCATTTGCTCGTTTGGCATTGAACCGGCTTTAAAACTATATAAAACTAAGTAGCCATTTGTTTTTTAAAAATCAAACGCAAGACATTGTCGAGGCTGAGAAGTTTTGATGGTTTTCCCATCCGGCAAAAGGTAGGTCATAAAAGTCCTAAAAGCTGGGCTGATAATTTTCCTATAGGTTTTACCACGCTCAAATCGCTCGAGGAATTCCCAAGATCGACGACGGCTACCATCATCTCGAAAAACGAGAAAATGTGTATTTTAAGAGCCTAAACGATGTTTTTTCTCCAAAATGACCTTGAGCTCATGTCCAAAGGTTAGTAGTTTTCATCATTGGCTCGTTTGGCATGGAACTTGATCTAAAACAACACAAAACTAGGCGGCCATTTTTTTTGCAAAAATCACCCACAAGACATTATCGAGTCCGAGAAGTTTTGATTGTTTTCTTGTTTTGCATAAGGTAAGTCGTTAAAACCTCAAATTGGGCGACAATTTTCCTACGGGTTTTTTCACGCTTATATCGCTCCAAGAAATCCCAAGCCCGATGGCTAGCATCATCTCGGAAAATAGAAAATGTGTATTTTGAGAGCCTAAACGTTGTTTTTTTCTCCAAAATGAACTTGAGCTCATGTCCAAAAGCTATGAGTTTTTATCGTTGGCACGTTTGGCATTGCACTAGCTCTTAAACAACACAAAACTAGGCGACCATTTTTTTAAAAGAAAAAAATCATACGCAAGACATTGTCGAGGTCGGGAAGTTTTAATGGTTTTTCCATCCGACAAGAGGTAGGTTGTAAAAGCCTCAAAAATAGGTCGATAGATTTCCTATAGGTTTTGTCATGCTCATACTTCTCCGGGGATTCCAAAGCCCGACGAGTCGCCTTGTCTCAAAAAATAGAAAAAGTGTATTTTGAGGGCCTAAATGATGTTTTTTCTACAAAATCACCCCGAGCTCATGTCTAAAAGCTATGAGTTTTCATTGTTAGCGCGTTTGGCTTCAAACTAGGTCTAAAACAACATAAAACTACGCTGCCATATTTTTTTACGAAAATCACCCGCAAGACGTTGTCGAGGTTGAGAATTTTTGATGGTTTTCCCATCCAATAAAAGGTATGTCATAAAAGCCTCAAAGCTGGGCGACAATTTTCCTATAGGTTTTTTCGTGCTCATACCACTCTAAGAATTCCTAAGCTCGACGACTGGCATCATCTTGAAAAATAGAAAATATGTATTTTAAGGGCCTAAATGATGTTTTTTTCTCCAAAATGACCCTTACCTCGAGTCTAAAGGCTATTAGTTTTGATCGTTGGCTCGTTTGGCATTGAACCGGGTCTAAAACAACACAAAACCGAGCGACCTTTTTTTTTTTTGCAAAAATCACCCGCAAGACATTGTCGAGGCGGAGAAGTTTTGATTGTTTTCCTGTCCGGTAAAAGCTAGGTCGTTAAAACCCCAAAGCTGGGCCGACAATTTTCCTATCAATTTTGTTACGCTCAAACCGCTCCAAGAATTCCCGAGCCCGACGACTAGCATCATCTCGAAAAATAAAAAATGTGTATTTTTAGGGCCTAAACGATGTTTTTTTCTCCAAAATGACCCTAAGGTCATGTCCAAAGACTATTAGTTTTGATCGTTGGCTCATTTGGCATGAAACTCGATCTAAAATAACACAAAACTAAACAACCATTTTTTTGCAAAAATCACCCGTAAGACGTTGTCGAGACCGAGAAGTTTCGATTGTTTTCCCGCTCCATAAAAGGTAGGTCGTTAAAACCTTAAACTGGCCGACAATTTTTCTATAGGTTTTTTCACACTCATTTCGCTCCAAGAATTCCCATGTCCGACAACTAGCATCATCTCGAAAAACGGAAAATGTGTATTTTGAGAGCCTAAACGTTGATTTTTCTCCAAAACTACCCCGAGCTAATGTCCAAAGGCTATGAGTTTTGATCATTGGCATGTTTGGAATTGAATTGGGTCTAAAATAGTAGAAAACTAGGCAGACCTTTTTTTTTTTTTTATGAAAATCACTAGGAAGATGTTGTCGAGGTCGAGAAGTTTTGATTGTTTTCCCGTCCGGCAAAAGGTAGGTCACAAAAGTCTCAAAACTGGGCTGATAATTTTCCTACGGGTTTTGTTACGCTCATATCGCTCTCGAAATTCCCAAGCCCGATTGCTAGCATCATCTCGAAAAATAGAAAATGTGTATTTTGAGGGCTAAAATGATGTTTTTTCTTCAAAATGACCACGAGGTCATGTCCAAAGGCTATTAGTTTTGATCATTGACTCATTTGGCATTGAAATGCATCTAAAACAACACAAATCTAGGCACACATTTTTTTTTTGCAAAAAATCACCCGTAAGACGTTGTCGAGGCCGAAAAGTTTTGATGGTTTTCCCGTCCGACAAATGGTAGGTCGTAAAAGTCTCAAAACTAGGCCGACAATTTTCCTATAGGTTTTGTCACACTCATACCGCTCCGGGAATTCCTAAGGCGAGTGGCTAGCATCATCTCAAAAAGCGAGAAAATGTGTATTTTGTGGGCCTAAACAATGTTTTTCCTCCAAAATGACCTTGAGCTCGGAGTCCAAAGGCTATTAGTTTTGATCGTTGTTTCATTTGGCATTGAACCGGGTCTAAAATAACACAAAAATAAGCAGCCATTCTTTTTGCAAAAATCACCCGCAAGACGTTGTCGAGGTCGAGAAGTTTTGATGGTTTTCCCGTTTGAAAAAAGGTAGGTCGTAAAAGTTTCAAAGCTGGGCCGACAATTTTCCTACGGCTTTGTCACGCTCAAACCGCTCCAAGAATTCCCAAGCCGGCAGCTAGCATCATCTCAAAAAACAAAAAATGCGTATTTTGAGGGCCTAAGCGATGTTCTTTCTCCAAAATGACCCCGAGCTCATGTCCATAGGCTATTAGTTTTGATCATTGGCTCTTTTGGCATGGAATTCGGTCTAAAAAAACATAAAACTAGGTAGTTATTTTTTTTGCAAAAATCACTAGCAAGACGTTGTCGAGTACGGGAAGTTTTGATTGTTTTCTCGTTTGGCAAAAAGGTAAGTCATTAAAACCTCAAACTCGGGCTAACAATTTTCCTACGGGTTTTGTCACGTTCATATCGCTTTAGGAAATCCCAAGCCACAGGGCTAGCATCATCTCGGAAATCGGAAAATATGTATTTTGAGAGCCTAAACAATGTTTTTTCTTTAAAATCACCTCGAGCTCATGTCTAAAAGCTATGAGTTTTCATCGTTAGCACATTTGGCTTCGAACTGGGTCTAAAACAACACAAAACTAGATCGCCATATTTTTTTATGAAAATCACCTGCAAGACTTTGGTGAGGTTGAGAAGTTTTGATGGTTTTTCCATCCAAGCAACGAGATAGGTTGTAAAAGCCTCAAAATTGGGCTGATAATTTTTCTATAGGTTTTGTCATGCTTATACCACTCCGAGAATTCCTAAGCTCGATGACTCGGAATCATCTCAAAAAATAGAAAATGTGTATTTTGAGGGCCTAAAGGATGTTTTTTTCTCTAAAATGACCCTAAGCTCAAGTCAAAAGGCTATTAGTTTTGATCGTTGGTTTGTTTGGCATTGAACTGGGTCTAAAACAACATAAAACTAGGCGGCCATTTTTTTTGCAAAAATCACCCACAAGACATTGTCGACCTAGTTCGATACGAAACGAGCCAATGATCAAAACTCATCGCTATAATGCATGACCTTTGAGTGATTTAGGTAAAAAATATAGTTTTAAGGCCACAAAATCAGCCTTCATGGTTTTCAAGAAGATGTGGGCCAACGGGATTTGGAATACATGGAACAATATGAAAGCGATAAAAGCTGAACAAAATCGTCGACCTAATTTTGAGCTATTTCGACCTAATTCGATGAGAAAATGATCAAAACTCCTCACGATAAGCCATAACCTATGAGTGATTTTTGTAAAAAAAATATATAGTTTAGCGCCTCAAAATCAGCCTTCATGGTTTTTGAAGAAGATACGAGCCAACTGGATTTCGAGTACGTGGAACGGTGTGAGGGTGACAAAAATTAAAGAAAAACTATTGACCCGAGTTTTGGGTCATGTTTGGACCTAATTCGATACGAAACGGGCAAATGACCAAAACTCATAGCTATCGACTATGACCAATGAGTGATTTTAGTCAAACAATATAATTTAGGCCCTCAAAATTAGCCTTCATGGTTTTTAAAGATGATGCGGGCAAACTAGATTTTGAATACGTGTAACGATGTGAGAGTGATAAAAGCGAAGAAAAACTATCGACCTAATTTTGAGCGCTTTGGACCTAGTTTGATGCGAAATGGGCCAACAATCAAAACACATCGATATAAGCCATGACCTATGAGTGATTTTGGTCAAAAAATATAGTTTAGGCCCTCAAAATCGGCGTCCATGGTTTTTGAAGAAGATACGGGCCAACTAGATTTTGAATACATGGAACTGTATGAGGGCGATAAAAATTAAACAAAACCTATCGACCCAATTTTGAGTCTGTTTGGACCTAGTTCGATGTGAAATGGGCAAAAGATCAAAACTCATCACTATAAGCCATAAACTATGCATGATTTTTCTAAAAAAAAAAAGCTGTAGTTTAGCCCCTTAAATTCAACCTTCATGGTTTTCGAAGAAGGTGTAGGCCAATTGGATTTTGAGCACGTAGAACGGTGTGAGGGCGATAAAAATTGAAGAAAAACTATCGACCTAGTTTTGAGTCTGTTTTGACCTAGTTTGATGCGAAAAGGGCAAATGACCAAAACTCATAACTATAAGCTATGACCAATGAGTGATTTTCGCCAAAAAATGTAGTTTAGGCCCTAAAAATCAACCTTCATGGTTTTCTAAGAAGATGTGAGCCAAATAGTTTTGGAATACGTGACATAGTGTGAGAGCGATAAAAATTGAAGAAAAAGCTGTCGACCATGTTTTGAGTGATTCGGACGTAGTTCGATATGAAACTCGTTAACAATCAAAACTCATCGCTATAAGCCATGACCTTTGAGTGATTTTGGATAAAAAATGTAGTTTAGGGCCTTAAAATCAACCTTCATGGTTTTTAAGAAGATGTGGGCCAACGGGATTTGGGATACGTGAAATAGTGTGAGAGCAATAAAAGCCGAACAAAATCTGTCGGCCTAATTTTGGCCTATTTGGACCTAGTTCGATGAGAAAACGATCAAAACTCATCGGTCTAAGCCATAACTCTGTGAGTATTTTTGTAAAAGAAGAATGTAGTTTAGCCCCTCAAAATTAACCTTCATGGTTTTTAAAGAAAATGCGAGCCAACTTGGATTTTGAGTACGTGGAACAATGTGAGGGTGACAAAAATTAAAAAAAAAACTATTGACCCGAGTTTTGAGTCATGTTTGGACCTAATTTGGACCTAATTCGATGCGAAACAGGCAAAATACCAAAACTCATAGTCGTTAGCTATGACCAATGAGTGATTTTGGTCAATAAATGTAGTTTAGACCCTCAAAATTAGCCTCATGGTTTTTAAAGAAAATGCAACCAACTAGATTTTAATACGTGGAACGATGTGAGAGTGATAAAAATTGAAAAAAAACTATCGACCCAATTTTGAGCGCTTTGGACCTAGTTTGATGCAAAATGGACCAACAATCAAAACACATCAATATAAGCCACAACCTATGAGTGATTTTCGTCAAAAAATGTAGTTGAGGCCCTCAAAATCAACCTCCATGGTTTTTGAAGAAGATGCGGGCCAACTAGATTTTGAATACATGAAATGGTATGAGGACGATAAAAATTGAAGAAAAACTATCGACCCAATTTTGAGTTGTTTCGACCTAGTTCGATGCAAAATGGGTAAATGATCAAAACTCATAACTATAAGCCATAAACTATGCATGATTTTTGTTAAAAAAAATGTAGTTTACCCCTCAAAATCAGCCTTCATGGTTTTTTTAAGAAGGTGTAGGTCAATTGGATTTTGAGTACGTTGAACGATGTGAGGGCGATAAAAATTGAAGAAAAACTATCGACCCAGCTTTTAAGTCTGTTTTGACCTAGTTCGATGTGAAACGGGCAAATGACCAAAACTCATAGCTATAAACTATGACCAATGAGTGATTTTCGCCAAAAAATGTAGTTTAGGCCATAAAAATCAACCTTCATGGTTTTTTAAGAAGATACGAGCTAAATAGTTTTGGAATACGTGGCATAGCGTGAGAGCGATAAAAGCCGATGGAAAACTATCACGCAAGTTTTGAGCTATTCGGACTAGTTCGATACGAAACGAGCAAACGATCAAAGCTTATCGCTATAAGCCATGACCTTTGAGTGATTTGGGTAAAAAATATAGTTTAGGGCCTCAAAATCAGCCTTCATGCTTTTTTAGAAGACGTGGGCAATGGGATTTGGAATACGTGAAACGAGTGTGAGAGTGATAAAAGCCGACCAAAATCTATCGGCCTAGTTTTGAGCTATTTGGACCTAGTTCGATGCGAAACAAGAAAACGATCAAAACTCATAACTATAAGCCATAACCTATGAATCATTTTTGAAAAAAAAATGTAGTTTAGGCCCCCAAAATCAGCCTTCATGGTTTTTGAAAAAGATACGGGCCAACTTGGATTTTGAATACATGGAATGGTGTGAGGTCGGTAAAAATTAAAGAAAAACTATCGACCTAATTTTCGATTCGTTTAGGCCTAGTTCGATGCCAAATGGGCAAATGACCAAAACACATAGCTGTTAGCTATGACAAATGATTGATTTTCATCAAAAGATGTACGTGGAACGATGTGAGAGTTATAAAAACTAAATAAAAGCTGTCGACCCGAGTTTTGAGTGCTTTGGACCTAGTTTGATGTAAAATGGGCCAAAAATCATAACACATCGCTATAAGCCATGACTCGTGAGTGATTTTTGTCAAAAAATGTAGTTTAGGGCCTCAAAATCAACCTTCATGGCTTTTGAAGAAGATGTGGGCCAACTGGATTTTGAATACATGGAACGGTGTGAGGGCGATAAAAATTGAAGATAAACTATCAACCTAGTTTTGAGTTGTTTGGACCTAGTTCGATGCAAAACGAGCAAATGATAAAAACTCATAGTCGTTAGCTTTGACCAATGAGTGATTTTGGTCAAAAAATATAGTTTAGGCCCGCAAAATTAGCCTTCATGGTTTTTAGAGAAGATGCGAGCAAACGAGATTTTGAATATGTGTAACGATGTGAGAGAGATAAAAACTAAAGCAAAACTATCGACCCAATTTTGAGCGCTTTGGCCCTAGTTTGATGCGAGATGGGCCAACAATCAAAACAAATCGATATAAGCCATGACCTATGATTGATTTTCGTCAAAAAATATAGTTTAGGCCCTCAAAATCAGCCTTTATGGTTTTTGAAGAAGATTCGAGCCAACAGGATTTTGAATACATGGAACGGTGTGAGGGCGATAAAAATTGAAGAAAAACTATCGACCTAGATTTGAGCTATTTGGACCTAGTTCGATGCGAAATGGGAAATGACCCAAACTCATAGCTATAAGCTATGATCAATTAGTGATTTTGTTCAAAAAATATATTTTAGGCCCTCAAAATCGGCCTTCATGCTTTTTAAGAAGATGCGAGCCAAATGGTTTTTGAATATGTGGTACGAGTGTTGAGCGATAAAAACTAATGAAAAACTATCGGCCAAGTTTTGAGCGATTCGGGCCTAGTTCGATGCGAAACTAGCCAACAATCAAAACTCATCGCTAAAAGCCATGACCTTTGAGTGATTTGGGTAAAAAATGTAGTTTAGGCTCTCAAAATCAGCCTTCATGATTTTCCGGAAGATGCGGGTCAATGGGATTTGAAATACATGGAACGATTGTCGGAGCGATAAAAACTAAAGAAAATCTGTTGGCCTAGTTTTGAGCTATTTGGACCTAGTTCGATGCGAACGGGCCAACAATCAAAACTCATCGCTAAAGCTTTGACCGGTGAGTATTTTTGTAAAAAAAAAATATAGTATAGGCCCCTAAAATCAGCCTTCATGGTTTTTGAAGAAGATGCGAGCCAACTGAATTTTGAATACATGGAACGAGTGTGAGAGTGATAAAAACTAAACAAAATCTGTGGGCCTAGTTTTGAGTCGTTTGGACCTAGTTCGATGCGAAACCGACAAACGATCAAAACTCATCACTATAAGCCATAACCTATGAGTGATTTTTGTAAAAAAAAACATGTAGTTTAGGCCCTCCAAATCAGCCTTCATGGTTTTCGAAGAAGATGATGGCCAACTCGGAGTTTGAATACGTGGAACGGTGTGAGGGCGATAAAAATTGATGAAAAACTATCGACCTAGTTTTGAGTTGTTTAGGCCTAGTTTGATGCGAAATGGGCAAATGACCAAAACACATAGCTATTAGTTATGACAAATGATTGATTTTCATCAAAAGATGTATTTAAGGCCCTCAAAATCAACCTTCATGGTTTTTGAAGTAGATGCGGGCCAACTGGATTTTGAATACGTGGAATGATGTGAGAGCTATAAAAACTAAATAAAAACTACCCGAGCTTTGAGCGCTTTGGACCTAGTTTGATGTAAAATGGGCCAAAAATCATAACACATCGCTATAAGCCATGACTCGTGAGTGATTTTTGTCAAACAATGTAGTTTAGGGCCTTAAAATCAACCTTCATGGCTTTTGAAGAAGATACGGGCCAACTGGATTTTGAATTCATGGAACGGTGTGAGGGCGATAAAAATTGAAGATAAACTATCGACCTAGTTTTGAGTTGTTTGGACCTAGTTCGATGCGAAACAGGCAAATGATAAAAACTCATAGCCGTTAGCTTTGACCAATGAGTGATTTTGGTCAAAAAATATAGTTTAGGCTCGCAAAATTAGCCTTCATGGTTTTTTAAGAAGATGCGAGCAAACTAGATTTTGAATACGTGTAACGATGTGAGATAGATAAAAGCCGAAGAAAAACTATCGACCCAATTTTGAGCGCTTTGGCCCTAGTTTGATGCGAGATGGGCCAACAATCAAAACATATCGATATAAGCCATGACCTATGAGTGATTTTCGTCAAAAAATGTAGTTTAGGCCCTCAAAATCAGCCTTTATGGTTTTTGAAGAAGATTCGAGCCAACAGGATTTTGAATACATGGAACGGTGTGAGGGCGATAAAAATTGAAGAAAAACTATCAACCCAGCTTTGAGTCAGCTTGGACCTAGTTCGATGCGAAACGGGCAAATGACCCAAGCTCATGGCTATAAGCTATGATCAATGAGTGATTTTGTTCAAAAAATATATTTTAGGCCCTCAAAATCGACCTTCATGCTTTTTAAGAAGATGCGAGCCAAATGGTTTTTGAATATGTGGCACGGTGTGAGAGCGATAAAAACTAATGAGAAACTATCAACCAAGTTTTGAGCGATTCGGGCCTAGTTCGATGCGAAACTAGCCAACGATCAAAACTCATCGCTAAAAGCCATGACCTTTGAGTTATTTGGGTAAAAAATGTAGTTTAGGCTCTCAAAATCAGCCTTCGTGATTTTTCGGAAGATGCGGTGTCAATGGGATTTGAAATACATGGAACGATTGTCGGAGCGATAAAAACTAAAGAAAATCTGTTGGCCTAGTTTTGAGCTATTTGGACCTAGTTCGATGCGGAATGGGCCAACAATAAAAACTCATCGCTATAAGCTTTGACCGGTGAGTATTTTTGTAAAAAAAAAAAATATAGTATAGGCCCCTAAAATCGGCCTTCATGGTTTTTGAAGAAGATGCGAGCCAACCGAATTTTGAATACATGTAACGAGTGTGAGAGTGATAAAAACTAAACAAAATTCGTCGACCTAGTTTTGAGTCTGTTTGGACCTAGTTCGATGCGAAACCGGCAAACGATCAAAACTCATCACTATAAGCCATAACCTATGAGTGATTTTTGTAAAAAAAAAAAAAATGTAGTTTAGGCTCTTAAAATCGGCCTTCATCGTTTTTGAAAAAGATGATGGCCAACTGGACTTTGAATACGTGGAATGGTGTAAGGGCGATAAAAATTGATGAAAAAACTATCGACCCGAGTTTTGAGCTATTTGGACCTAGTTCAATGCGAAACGAGCAAATGACAAAAACTCATAGCTATAAGCTATGACCAATGAGTGATTATTGTAAAAAATTATGGTTTAGGCCCTCAAAATCAACCTTCATAGTTTTTTAAGAAGATGCGAGCCAAATGGTTTTGGAATACATGGAATAATGTGAAAGCGATAAAAACCGATTAAAAACTCGTCGATCAAGTTTTGAGTGATTCGGATCTAGTTCGATTCGAAACGAGTCAACGATCAAAACTCCTCGCTATAAGCCATGACCTTTGAGTGATTTGGGTAAAAAATGTAGTTTAGGCCTCAAAATCAGCCTTCATGGTTTTTAAGAAGTTGTGGGCCAACGGGATTTGGAATACGTGGAACAATGTGAGAGTGATAAAAACTAAACAAAATTTGTCGACCTATCTTTGAGTCAGTTTGGACCTAGTTCGATTCGAAATGGGCAAACGACCAAAACTCATCACTATAAGCCTAACACATAAGTGATTTTTAGAAAAAAAATGTATTTAGACCCTCAAAATCAAATTTTTTGAAGAAGATGAGGGCTAATTGCATTTTGAATACGTGGAACGGTGTAAGGGAGATACGAATTGAAGAAAAACTATTGACCCGAGCTTTGAGTCCGTTTGGACCTAGGTCGATTCGAAATGGGCAAATGACCAAAACTCATAGCTGGTAGCTATGACAAAGGAGTGATTTTGGTCAAAAAATATTGTTTAGGCCCTCAAAATCAACCTTCATGATTTTTGAAGTAGATGCGGGCCAACTAGATTGTGAATATGTGGAACGATGTGAGAGCGATAAAAACTAAAGAAAAGCTATCGATCCCGTTCGAGTGCTTTGGACCTAGTTTGATTCGAAATGGGCAAACAATCAAAACACATTGCTATAAGCCATGACCTATGAGTGATGTTGGTCAAAAAATGTAGTTTAGGGCCTCAAAATCAGCCTTTATGGTTTTTTAAGAAGATACGGGCCAAGTGAATTTTTAATAGATGGAACGGTGTGAGGGCGATAAAAATTAAAGATAAACTATCGACCCAATTTTGAGTTGTTTGGACCTAGTTCGATGCAAAACGGGCAAATGACCAAAACTCATAGCTGTTAGCTATGACTAACGAGTGATTTTGGTCAAAAAATGTAGTTTAGGCCCTCAAAATCAACCTTCCCGATTTTTAAGAAGATGCAAGCCAAATGGTTTTGAAATTCGTGGCATAGTGTGAGAATAATAAAAGTCGATGAAAACTGTCAACCAAGTTTTGAGTGATTCGGACTCGGCTCGATGCGAAACGAGCCAACGATCAAAACTCATCATTATAAGCCATGAACTTTGTGTGATTTGGGTAAAAAATGTAGTTTAGGGCCTCAAAATCAGCCTTCATGGTTTTCAAGATGATGTGGGCCAACGAGATTTGGAATACGTGGAATAGTGTGAGAGCGATAAAAGCCGAGCAAAATCTATCGTCCTAGTTTTGAGTCTGTTTGGTACTAATTCGATGCAAAACAAGAAATGATCAAAACTCATCACTATAAGCCATAACCTATACGTGATATTTGTAAAAATATATATATATATATATAGTTTAAGTCCTCAAAATCAGCTTTCATGGTTTTTGAAGAAATTACGGGCCAACTGGATTTTGAATATGTGGAATGGTGTGAGAGCGATAAAAATTGAAGAAAAACTATCGACCAATTTTTTGAGTCATGTTTGGACCTAGTTCGATGCAAAATGATCAAATGACCAAAACTCATAGCCGTTAGCTATGACAAATGAGTGATTTGGGTAAAAAAATATAGTTTAGGCTCTCAAAATCAGCCTTAATGGTTGTTTAAGTAGATGCGAGCAAACTGGATTTTGAATAAGTGGAACGATGTGAAAGCGATAAAAATTGAAGAAAAACCGTTGACCCAATTTTGAGCGCTTTGGACCTAGTTTGATGCGAAATGGTCCAACCATCAAAACACATCGCTATAAGCCATGACCTATGAGTGATTTTCGTCAAAAAATGTAGTTTAGGCTCTCAAAATCAGCCATCATGGTTTTTGAAAAAGATACAAGCCAACCGTATTTTGAATACGTGGAACAATGTGAGAGCGATAAAAGCCGAAGAAAAACTATCAACCCGAGTTTTGAACACTTTTGACCTACTTTCATGTGAAATGGTACAACAATCAAAACTCATCGCTATATGCAATGACCCATGAGTGATTTTGGTCAAAAAAATACAATTTAGTCCCTCAAAATTAGCCTTCATGGTTTTTGAAGAAGATGTGGGCCAACTGGATTTTGAATATATGGAATGGTGTGAGGGCGATAAAAATTAAAGAGAAACTATCAAACCATTTTTAAGCTATTTGAATATATGGAATGGTGTGAGGGCGATAAAAACTTATGAAAAACTGTCAGCCAAGTTTTGAGCGATTCGGACCTAGTTCGATGCGAAACTAGCCAACGATAAAAAATCATCGCTATAAGCCATGACCTTTGAGTGATTTGGGTAAAACACATAGTTTAGGCCCTCAAAATCAACCTTCATCATTTTCAAGAAGATGCCAACTAACGGGATTTGGAATAGTGTCGGAGCGATAAAAACTAAACAAAATCCATCGGCCTAGTTTTGAGCTTTTTGGACCTAGTTTGATGCGGAACGGGCCAACAATCAAAACTAATCGCTATAAGCTTTGACCGGTGGACGATTTCATTAAAAAAAATGTAGTTTAGGCCCTTAAAACCAGTCGTCATGGTTTTTCAAGAAGATGCGAGCTAACCGAATTTTGAATACGTGGAACGGTATGAGGGTGATAAAAATCGAAGAAAAACTATTGACCTAGTTTTGAGCGATTTAAACCTAGTTCAATACGAAACAGGAAAATAATAAAAACTCATCGCTATAAGCCATGACCTATGAGTGATTTTGGTCAAAAAATGTAGTTTAGGTGTTCAAAATCGACCTTCATGGTTTTTGAAGAAGATGCGAGCCAACTGGATTTGGAATACATGGAACGATGTGAGAGCGACAAAAACTAAAGAAAAATTATCGACCCAATTTTGAGCGCTTTGGACTAGTTTGATGCAAAATGGGCCAAAAATCATAACACATCGCTATAAGCCATGACCTATGAGTGATTTTGGTAAAAATGTAGTTTCGGCCTTTAAAATCAGCCTTCATGGTTTTGGAAGAAGATGCGGGCCAACTGGATTTGGAATACATGGAACGATGTGAGAGCGACAAAAGCTAAAGAAAAATTATCGACCCAATTTTGAGCGCTTTGGACTAGTTTGATGCGAAATGGGCCAAAAATCATAACACATCGCTATAAGCCTTGACCTATGAGTGATTTTGGTCATAAAATGTAGTTTATGCCCTCAAAATCGGCTTTCATGGTTTTTGAAAAAGTTGCGGGCCAACCGCATTTTGAATACGTGGAACAATGTGAGAGTGATAAAAGCCGAAGAAAAACTATCGACCCAGTTTTGAACACTTTTGACCTAGTTTCATGTGAAATGGTACAACAATCAAAACTCATCGCTATATGCCATGACCCACGAGTGATTTTGGTCAAAAAATACAGTTTAGTCTCTCAAAATCAGCCTTCATGGTTTTTGAAGAAGATGCGGGTCAACTGGATTTTGAATATATGGAGTGGTGTGAGGGCGATAAAAATTGAAGAAAAACTATCGAACCAGCTTTGAAGTCGTTTAGACCTAGTTCGATGCGAAACGGGCAAATGACCAAAACTCATAGCTATAAGCTATGACCAATGAGTGATTTTCATCAATAAATGTAGTTTAGGCCCTCAAAATCAACCTTCATGGTTTTTGAAGTAGATGCGAGCCAACCGCATTTTGAATACGTGGAACAATGTGAGAGTGATAAAAATTCAAGAAAAACTATCGACCCAGCTTTGAACACTTTTGACCTAGTTTGATGTGAAATGGTACAACAATCAAAACTCATCGCTATATGCCATGACCCATGAGTAATTTTGTTCAAAAAATACAGTTTAGTCCCTCAAAATCAGCCTTCATGGTTTTTGAAGAAGATGCGAGCAAACTAGATTTTGAATACGTGTAACGATGTGAGAGCGATAAAAGCCGAAGCAAAACTATCGACCCATTTTTGAGCGCTTTGGACTTACTTTGGTTCGGAATGGGCTAACAATTAAAAAACATCGCTATAAGCCATGACTTATGAGTGATTTTAGTCAAAAAATGTAGTTTAGGCCCTTAAAATCAACCTTCATTGTTTTTTAAGAAGATGCGAGCCAACTAAATTTTGAATACATAGAACGGTGTGAGGGGGATAAAAATTGAAGAAAAACTATCAACCCGAGTTTTGAGTCGTCTGGACCTAAGTACGATGCGAAACGAGCAAATTATCAAAACACATAGCCGTTAGCTATGACCAATGAGTGATTTTGTCAAAAAAATATAGTTTAGGCCCTTAAAATCAACATTCATGGTTTTTTAAGAAGATGGGAGCCAAATGGTTTTGGAATAGTGACATAGTGTAAGAGCGATAAAAGCCGATGAAAAACTATCGGCCAAGTTTTGAGTGATTCGGACTTAGTTCGATATGAAACGAGCCAACGATCAAAACTCATCGCTATAAGCCATGACCTTTGAGTGATTTGGGTAAAAAATGTAGTTTAGGGACTCCAAATCAACCTTTATGGTTTTCAAGAAGATGTGGGCTAATAGGATTTGGAATACGTGGAAGAGTGTGAGAGCAATAAAAAGTAAACAAAATCTATCGGCCTAGTTTTGAGTCTGTTTGAACCTAGTTCGATGTGAAATGGGAAACGATCAAAACTCATCACCGTAAGCCATAACCTATGAGTGATTTTTGTAAAAAAGATATAGTTTAAGCCCTCAAAATCAGCCTTCATGGTTTTGAAGAAGATATGGGCCAACTGCATTTTGAATACGTGGAACGATGTAAGAGCGATAAAACTTATGAAAAACTCGTCGACCAAGTTTTGAGCAATTCGGACCTAGTTCGATGCGATACTAACCAACGATAAAAAATATCACTAAAAGCCATGACCTTTGAGTGATGTGGGTAAAAAATGTAGTTTAGGGCCTCAAAATCAGCCTTTATGTTTTTCAAGAAGATGTGGGCCAACGGGATTTGGAATACGTGGAATAGTGTGATAGCGATAAAAACTAAAAAAATATGTCGGACTAGTTTTGAGACTGTTTGGCCCTAGTTCGATGCAAAACGGGAAACGATCAAAACTCATCACCATAAGCCATAACCTATGAGTGATTTTTGTAAAAAACAAATGTAGTTTAGGCCCTCAAAATCGACTTTCATAGTTTTTGAAGAAGATTCGAGCCAACTAGATTTTTAATACGTGGAATGGCATGAGGGCAATAAAAATTAAAGAAAAACTATCAACCTAGTTTTGAGCTATTTGGACCTAGTTCGATCCGAAATGGGCAAATGACCAAAACTCATAGCTATAAGCTATGACCAATGCGTGATTTTTGTCAAAAAATATAGTGTAGGCCCTCAAAATCGACTTCATGATTTTTTAAGAAGATGCAAGCCAAATGGTTTTGGAATACGTGGGACGAGTGTGAAAGTGATAAAAACTTATGAAAAAAATGTCATTGAAGTTTTGAGTGATTTAGACCTAGTTCGATGCAAAACTAGCCAACGATAAAAAATCATCGCTATAAGCCATGACCTTTTAGTGATTTGGGTAAAACACGTAGTTTAGGCCCTTAAAATCAGCCTTCATCATTTTCAAGAAGATGCGGGCCAACGGGATTTGGAATACATGGAATAGTGTCGAGCGATAAAAACTAAACAAAATCCGTCGACTGGTTTTGAGCTTTTTAGACCTAGTTCGATGCGGAATGGGCCAACAATCAAAACTAATTGCTATAAGCTTTGACCGGTGGGCGATTTCATTAAAAAAATGTAGTTTAGGCCCTCAAAATCAGCCTTCATGGTTTTTTAAGAAGATGCGAGCTAACCGAATTTTGAATATGTGGAACGGTATAAGGGCGATAAAAATCGAAGAAAAACTATTGACCTAGTTTTGAGGGCTTTAAGCCTAGTTCAATACGAAACGGGCAAACAATAAAAACTCATCGTTATAAGCCATGACCTATGAGTGATTTTGGTAAAAAAAATGTAGTTTAGGCCTTCAAAATCAGCCTTCATGGTTTTTGAAGAAAATGCGGCCAACCGGATTTGGAATACATGAAACGATGTGAGAGCGACAAAAGCCGTAGAAAAACTATCGACCTAGTTTTGAACACTTTAGACCTAGTTTGATGCAAAATGGGCCAAAATTCAGAACTCATCGCTATATGCCATGACCCATGAGTGATTTTGGTCAAAAAAATCAAGTTCGACTTCTTAAAATCAGCCTTTATGGTTTTTGAAGAAGATACGAGCTAACTGGATTTTGAATACATGGAATAGTGTGAGGGCTATAAAAATTGAAGAAAAACTATCAACCAAAGGTTGAGTTGTTTGGACCTAGTTCGATGCAAAACCGGCAAATGACCAAAAGTTATAGCTATAAGCTATGACCAATGAGTGATTTTGGTCAAAATATATAGTTTACGCCCTCAAAATCAGCCTTCATGGTTTTTAAGAAGATATGAACCTAATGGTTTTAGAATACGTGGCATAGTGTGAGAGCGATAAAAGCCGATGAAAAATTGCCGACCAAGTTTTGAGTGATTCGGACCTAGTTCGATGCGAAACAAGCCAACGATCAAAGCTCATCGTTGTAAGCCATGACCTTAGAGTGATTTGGGTAAAAGCCGTAGTTTAAGGCCTTTAAATCAACCTTCATGGTTTTTGAAGAAGATGTGGGCCAACTAGATTTTGATTACGTGGAACCGTGTGAGGGTGATAAAAATTAAAGAAAAACTATCGACCTAGTTTTGAGTCGTTTGGACCTAGTTCGTTGTGAAATAGGCAAATGACCAAAACTCATAGCCGTTAGCTACGACAAATGAGTGATTTTGGTCAAAAAATATAGTTTCGGCCCTCAAAATCAGCCTTCATGGTTTTTGATGTAGATGTGGGCCAACTGGATTTTAAATACGTGGAACGATGTGAGGCAATAAAGGTCGAAGAAAAATTGTTGACCCAATTTTGAGCGCTTTGGACTTAGTTAGATGCGAAATGGGTCGAAAATCATAACACATCACTATAAGCCATGACCTATGAGTGATTTTGGTCATAAAATGTAGTTTAGGCCCTCAAAATCAGCCTTCATGTTTTTTAAGAAGATGCGGGCAAACTAGATTTTGAATACGCGTAACGATGTGAGTGCGATAAAAATTGAAGAAAAACTATCAACCCAGCTTTGAGCACTTTGGACTTACTTTGGTTCGAAATGGGCTAACAATTAAGAAACATCGCTATGAGCCATGACTTATTTTAGTAAAAAAAAGTAGTTTAAGCCCTCAAAATCAACCTTTATTGTTTTTAAAGAAGATGCGAGCCAACTGGATTTTGAATACATGGAACGGTGTGAGGGTGATAAAAATTGAAAAAAAACTATCGATCCGAGCTTTGAGCTATTTGGACCTAGTTCAATGCGAAACGGACAAATTACCAAAACTCATAGCCGTTAGCTATGACCAATGAGTGATTTTGTCAAAAAATGTAGTTTAGGCCCTCAAAATCAACCTTCTTGGTTTTTTAAGAAGATGCGAGCCAAATGGTTTTGGAATACGTGGCATAGTGTAAGAGATAAAACCGATGAAAACTGTCGACCAAGTTTTGAGTGATTCGGACCTAGTTCGATATGAAACGAGCTAATGATGAAAACTCATCGCTATAAGCCATGGCCTTTGAGTGATTTGGGTAAAAAAATGTAGTTTAGGCCCTCAAAATCAGCCTTCATCATTTTCAAGAAGATGCGAGCCAATGGGATTTGGAATACATGGAATAGTGTCGAGTGATAAAAACTAAACAAAATCTGTTAGGCTTGTTTTGAGTCGTTTGGACCTACTTCGATGCGGAACGAGCCAACAATCAAAATTCATCGCTATAAGGTTTGACCGAGTGAGTGATTTTATTTTAAAAAATATAGTTTAAGCCCTCAAACTCAACCTTTATGATTTTTGAAGAAGATGCGGGCCAACCGAATTTTGATTACATGGAACCGTATGAGGGCGATAAAAACCGAAGAAAAACTATTGACCTAGTTTTGAGCGATTTAAACCTAGTTCAATACAAAATGGGCAAGCAATAAAAACTCATCGCTATAAGCCATGACCTATGAGTGATTTTGGTCAAAAAATGTAGTTTAGGCCTTCTAAATTAGCCTTTATGGTTTTTGAAGAAGATGCGAAGCCAACTTGATTTTGAATACATGGAACGATGTGAGAGCGGTAAAAATTAATGAAAAACTATCAACCCAGCTTTGAACACTTTAGACCTAGTTTGATGCGAAATGGGCCAAAATTCAAAACTCATCACCATATGCCATGACCTATGAGTGATTTTGGTCAAAAAAATCAAGTTTAGGCCCTCAAAATCAGCCTTCATGGTTTTTCAAGAAGATACGGGCCAATTGGATTTTGAATACGTGGAATAGTGTGAGGGTGATAAAAATTGAAGAAAAACTATCGACCTAGTTTTGAGTTGTTTTTACCTAGTTCTATGTGAAACAAGGAAATGACCAAAACTCATAGCTATAAGTTATAACCAATGACCGAATTTCGTCAAAAAATATAGTTTTGGCCCTCAAAATCAACGTTCATGGTTTTTTAAGAAGATGCAAGACAAATGGTTTTGGAATACATGGCATAGTGTGAGAGCGATAAAAAACCAATGAAAAACTCGTTAGCCAAGTTTTGAGTGATTCGGACATAGTTTGATGCGAAACGATCCAACGATCAAAACTCATCGCTATAAGCCATGACCTTTGAGTGATTTGGGTAAAAAAATGTAGTTTAGGGACTCAAAATCAACCTTCATAGTTTACAAGAATATGTGGGCCAACGAGATTTGGAATACGTGGAATAGTGTGAGAGCGATAAAAAACCGAACAAAATATGTCGGCCTAGTTTTGAGTCTGTCCGGACCTAGTTCGATGCGAAACGGGCAAACGATCAAAACTAATCACTATAAGCCATAACCTATGAGTGATTTTTTTTAAAAAAAATATGTAGTTTAGGCCTCAAAATCAGCCTTCATGGTTTTTGAAGAAGATGAGGGCCAACTGGATTTTGAATACATGGAACGGTGTAAGGGTGATAAAAATTCAAGAAAAACTACCGACCCAATTTTGAGTCGTTTGGACCTAGTTCGATGCGAAACACGCAAATGACAAAAAATCATAGAAGTTAGCTATGACAAATGAGTGATTTTGGCTAAAAAATATAGTTTAGGCCCTCAAAATCAGCCTTCATGGTTTTCCAAGTGATGCGGGCCAACTAGATTTTGAATATGTGGAACGATGTGAGAGTGATAAAAATTGAAGAAAAATCATTGGCCCGATTTGGAGCGCTTTGGACCTAGTTGATGTGAAATGGGCAAATAATCAAAACTCATCGCTATAAGCCATGACCTATGAGTGATTTTGCTCAAAAATGTAGTTTAGGCCCTCAAAATCAGCCTTCATGGTTTTTGAAGTAGATGCGGCCCAACTCTATTTTGAATACGTGGAACGATGTGATAGCAATAAAAGCTGAATAAAAACTATCGACCCAATTTTGAGCGCTTTGGACTAGTTTGATGCGAAATGGGCCAAAAATCATAAGACATCGCTATAAGCCATGACCTATGAGTATTTTGGTAAAAAAATGTAATTTAGGCCTTCAAAATAAGCCTTCATGGTTTTTGAAAAAGATGCGGGCAAACTAGATTTTGAATACGCATAATGATGTGAGAGCAATAAGAACCGAAGAAAAACTATCAACTAGGTTTTGAGCGATTTGGACTTACTTTGGTGCGAAATGAGCCAACAATTAAAAAACATCGCTATAAGCCATGACTTATGACCGATTTTAGTAAAAAAAAATATAGTTTAGGGCCTCAAAATCAGCCTTCATGGTTTTCAAGAAGATGTGGGCTAATGGGATTTGGAATATGTGGAATAGTGTGAGAGCGATAAAAGCCGAAGAAAAACTCGTCGACCTCGTTTTAAGCGCTTTGGACCTAGTTTGATGTGAAATGGGCCAACAATCAATACACATCACTATAAGCCATGACCTATGAGTGATTTTGGTCAAAAAAATGTAGTTTAGTGGCCTCAAAATCAGCCTATATGGTTTTTGAAGAAGATGAGGGCCAATTGGATTTTCAATACATGGAACGGTGTAAGGGCGATAAGAATTGAAGAAAAACTATTGACCCAGCTTTGAGCTATTTGGACCTAGTTCGATGCGAAATGAGAAAATGACCAAAACTCATAGCCGTTAGCTAGGACAAATGAGTGATTTTGGTAAAAAAATGTAGTTTTGGTTCTCAAAATCAGCCTTCATGGTTTTTTAAGTACATGTGGGCCAACTAGATTTTAAATTCGTGGAACAATGTGAGAGCGATAAAAATTGAAGAAAAAATGTCGACTCCGTTTTGAGCACTTTGGACCTAGTTTGATGCGAAATGGGCCAATAATAAAAACACATTGCTATAAGCCATGACCTATGAGTGATTTTTTTCAAAAAATGTAGTTTAGGACCTCAAAATCAGCCTTCATGGTTTTTGAAGAAGGTGCGAGCCAATTGGATTTTTAATAGATGGAACGGTGTGAGGGCGATAAAATTTAAAGATAAACTATCGAACCAGCTTTGAGTCGTTTAGACCTAGTTCGATGCGAAACGGGCAAATGACCAAAACTCATAGTCGTTAGCTATGACCAATGAGTGATTTTAGTCAAAAAATATAGTTTAGGCCCTTAAAATCAACCTTCATGATTTTTTAAGAAGTTGCGAGCCAAATGGTTTTGGAATACGTGGCATAGTGTGAGAGCGATAAAACCGATGAAAACTATCGGCCATGTTTTCGGTTATTCGAACCTAGTTCGATGCGAAACGAGCCAACGATCAAAACTTATCACTATAAGCCATGACCTTTGAGTGATTTGGGTAAAAAATGTAGTTTAGGGCCTCAAAATTAGCCTTCATGGTTTTCAAGAAGATGTGAACCAACAGGATTTGGAATACATGGAACGAGTGTGATAGCGATAAAATCCGAGCAAAATCATGTCAGCCTAGTTTTGAGTTGTTTGGACCTAGTTCGATGCAAAACTAAAAACTATCAAAACTCATCACTATAACCCATAACCGATGAGTGATTTTTGTAAAAAAAATATATATATATATAGTTTAGGCCCTCAAAATCAGCCTTCATGGTTTTTGACGAAATTACGAGCCAACTAGATTTTGAATATGTGGAACGGTATGAGAGCGATAAAAATTGAAGAAAAACTATCGACCAATTTTTTTAGTCGTTTGGACGTAATTCAATGCAAAACGAGCAAATGACAAAAACTCATAGTCGTTAGCTATGGGAAATGAGTGATTTTTGTCAAAAAAATATAGTTTACGCCCTCAAAATCGACCTTCATGGTTTTTTAAGAAGATACGAGCCAAATGGTTTTGGAATACGTGGCACAATGTGAGAGCGATAAAAGCCGATGAAAAACTCGTTAGCCAAGTTTTGAGTGATTCGGACATAATTCGATGCGAAACGAGTGAACGATTAAAACTCATTGCTATAAGCCATGACCCTTGAGTGATTTGGGTAAAAAATGTAGTTTAGGGCCTCAAAATCAACCTTCATGGTTTTCAAGAAGATGTGGGCCAATGCGATTTGGAATACATGGAACAATGTGAGAGCGATAAAAGCCGAACAAAATCTATCGACCTAGTTTTGAGTCGTTTGGACCTAGTTCGATGCGAAACGGGCAAACGATCAAAACTCATCACTATAAGCCATAACCTATGAGTTATTTTTGTAAAAAAAATATAGTTTAGGCCCTCGAAATCGGCCTTCATGGTTTTTGAGGAAGATACGGGCCAACCGAATTTTGAATACGTGGAACGGTGTGAGGGCAATAAAAATTGAAGAAAAACTATCGACCTAATTTTGAGTACGTTTGGACCTAGTTCGATGCGAAATAGGCAAATGACCAAAACTCATAGCTTTGACAAATGAGTGATTTTGGTAAAAAAATATAGTTTAGGCCCTCAAAATCAACCTTCATGGTTTTTTACGAAGGTGCGAGCCAAATGGTTTTGGAATACGTGGCTAGTGTGAGAGCGATAAAGCCGATGAAAAACTCGTCATCCAAGTTTTGAGCAATTTGGACCTAGTTCAATGCGAAACTCACCAAAGATTAAAACTCATCACTAAAAGTCGGGACCTTTCGATGATTTGGGTAAAAAACGTAGTTTAGTTCCTCAAAATTAGCCTTCATGATTTTCAAGAATATGCGAAGCCAATGGGATTTGGAATATATCGAACGAGTGTCGGAGCGATAAAAACCGAACAAAATATGTCGTCCTAGTTTTGAGTTCGTTTGGACCTAGTTTGATTCGGAACGAGCCAACAATCAAAACTCATCGCTATAAGCTTTGACCTATGAGTGATATTTTTCTTTTTTAAAAAAGTAGTTTATGCCCTTAAAATTAGCCTTCATGGTTTTTGAGAAAGATGCGAGACAACCGAATTTTGAATACGTGGAATAGTATAAGGGCGATAAAAACCAAAAAAAAGCGTTGACCTAGTATTAAGCGATTTGAACCTACTTCAATATGAAATGGGCCAACAATCAAAACTCATCGCTATAAGCCATGACCTATGAGTGATTTTCGTCAAAACAATATAGTTTAGACCCTCAAAATCAGCCTTCATGGTTTTTGAAGAAGATGCGAGCCAACTGGATTTTGAATACATGAAATGGTGTTAGGGCGATAAAAATTATAAAAAAAGACTATCGATCCGAGTTTTGAGTCTGTTTGGACCTAGTTCGATGCGAAACGGGCAAATGACCAAAAGTCATAGCTATAAGCTATGATCAATGAGTGATTTTGGTCAAAAAATATAATTTAGGCCCTCAAAATCAGCCTTCATTATTTTTTAAGAAGACGCAAGCCAAATGGTTTTGGAATACATGGCATAGTGTGAGAGCGATAAAAGCCGATGAAAAGTTTTGACCTAGTTTTGAGCGATTTGGACCTAGTTCAATGAAAAACGAGCAAACGATTAAAACTCATCGCCATAAGCCATGACCTTTGAGTGATTTGGGTGAAAAACATAGTTTAGGCCCTCAAAATCAGCCTTCATGGGTTTTAAGAAGATGTAGGGCAACGGGATTTCGAATACACTAAACAGAGTGTCGGAGCGATAAAAGCCGAAAAAACTATGTTGGTCTAGTTTTGAGCTATTTGAACCTAGTTCGATGCGGAACGGGCCACCAATCAAAACTCATCGCTATAAGCTTTGACCTATGAGTTATTTTTGTAGAAAAAATATAGTTTAGGCCCTCAAAATCAGCCTTCATGGTTTTTGAATAAGATGTGGGTCAACTGAATTTTGAATACGTGGAACGGTATGAGGGCGATAAAAATCGAAAAAAAACTATTGACCTAGTTTTGAGCGATTTGAACCTAGTTCTATACAAAACGGGCCAACAATCAAAACTCATCGCTATAAGCCATGATCTATGAGTGATTTTGGTGAAAAAATGCGAGTTTAGGCCCTAAAAATTAGCCTTCATGGTTTTTGAAAAAGATTCGAGCCACTTGAATTTTGAATACGTATAACGATGTGAGAGCGATAAAAATCAAAGAAAAAATATTGACCCGAGTTTTGAACACTTTGGACCTAGTTTGATGGAAAATACGTCAATAATCAAAACTCATCGCTATATGCCATGACCCATGAGTGATTTTAGTCAAAAAAATATAATTTAGGCCTTCAAAATCGGCGTTTAGGGTTTTGAAGAAGATGCGGCCAACTCGGATTTTGAATACGTGGAACGAGTGTGAGGGCGATCAAAATTAAAAGAAACTATCGATCTAGTTTAGAGTCAGTTTGGACCTAGTTCGATGTGAAACTAGCAAATGACCAAAACTCATAGCCGTAAGCTATGACCAATGAGTGATTTTGGTCAAAAAATGTAGTTTAGGCCCTCAAAATGAACCTTCATAGTTTTTTAAGAAGATGTGAGCCAAATGGTTTTGGAATACGTGGCACGAGTGTGAGAGCGATAAAAGCCGATGAAAAACTATCGGCTAAGTTTTGAGCGATTTGGACATAGTTCGATGCAAAATGGGCCGATCAAAACTTATCTCTATAAACCATGACCTTTGAGTGATTTGGGTAAAAAATGTAGTTTAGGCCCTTAAAATCATCCTTCATGGTTTTCAAAAAGATACGGGTGAACAGGATTGGGAATACATGGAACGAGTGTGAGAGTGATAAAAACTAAACAAAATATATCGGCTAAGTTTTGAGTCTGTTTGGACCTAATTCGATGCGAAACGAGCAAAAAATCAAAACTCATCGCTATAGGCCATGACCTATGAGTTATTTTTGTAAAAAAAAAGTATATAGTTTAGGCCCTCAAAATCGGCGTTCATGGTCTTTGAAGAAGATGCGGGCCAATGGGATTTTGAATACGTGGAACGGTGTGAGGGCGATAAAAGCCGAAGAAAAATTATTGACCACTGTTTTGAGCGAATTGAACCTAGTTCAATATGAAACGGGCAAGAATCAAAACTCGTGGCTATAAGCCATGACATATGAGTTATTTTAATAAAAAAATATAGTTTAGGCCGTCAAAATCAGCCTTCATGGTTTTGAAGAAGATGTGGGCCAATTGGATTTTGAAAACGTGGAACGATGAGAGAGCGATAAAAATTAAGAAAAACTATTGACCCAATTTTGAGTGATTTAGACCTAGTTTTATACAAAATGGGCCAACAATCAAAACTCATCCCTATAAGACATGGCTTATGAGTTATTTTTGTCAAAAAGTGTAATTTAGGCCCTCAAAATAAGCTTTCATGGTTTTTTAAGAAGATGCAAGCCAAATGGTTTTGGAATACGGGCACGAGTGTGAGAGTGATAAAAACTAATGAAAAACGTTTCACCTAGTTTTGAGCAATTTAGACCTAGTTCAATACGAAACGGGCGGACGATTAAAACTCATCGCTATAAGCCATGACCTTTGAGTGATTTGGGTAAAAAAGATAGTTTAGGCCCTCAAAATCAACCTTTATGGTCTTTAAGAAGATACGGGCCAACAGGATTTGGAATATGTGGAATGGTTCAATAAAAATTGTAGAAAAACTATTTGCCTAGTTTTGAACTCGTTTAGACCTAGTTCGATGCGAAACGGGCCAAGGATCAAAACTCATCGCTATAAGCCATGACCTATGAGTGATTTTGGAAAAAAAATAGTTTAACCTCTCAAAATCAGCCCTCATTGTTTTTAAAGAAGATGCGGGCTAGCTAGATTTTGAATCCGTGGAATGGTATGAGGGCGATAAAGACCGAAGAAAAACTCGTCAAACCAATTTTGAGCGATTGGACCGTAGTTCAATGCGAAACGGGCCAACGATCAAAACTCATCACTATATGCCATGACTCGAGTTATTTAGGTCAAAAAATATAGTTTAAGCCCTCAAAATCAACCTTCATGGTTTTTGAAGAAGATGCGAGCCAAATGGATTTTGAATACATGGAACGAGTGTTAGGGTGATAAAAATTAAAAAAAAAATATCGATCTAGTTTTGAGTCAGTTTGGGCCTAGTTCGATGCGAAACGGACAAATGACCAAAAGTCATAGCTACAAGCTATAATCAATGAGTGTTTTTGGTCAAAAAATATAGTTTAGGCCCTCAAAATCAGCCTTCATTGTTTTTCAAGAAGATGTGAGCTAAATGGTTTTGGAATACGTGGCATAGTGTTAGAGCGATAAAAGCCGATGAAAAGTTTTGACCTAGTTTTGAGCGATTTGGAGCTAGTTCAATGAAAAACAAGTAGACGATTAAAACTAATCGCTATAAGCCATGACCTTTGAGTGATTTGGGTAAAAAACGTAGTTTAGGTCCTCAAAATCAGCCTTCATGGTTTTCAAGAAGATGTGGGCCAATGGGATTTGGAATACACTAAATAGTGTCGGAGCGATAAAAGCCGAACAAACTATGTTGGCCTAGTTTTGAGCTATTTGAACCTAGTTCGATGCGGAACGGGCCAACAATCAAAACTCATCACTATAAGCTTTGACCTATGAGTTATTTTTGTAAAAAAAAATATAGTTTAGGCCCTCAAAATGAGCCTTCATGGTTTTTGAAGAAGATGTGGGCGAACTGAATTTTGAATACGTGGAATGGTATGAGGGCAATAAAAATCGAAAAAAACTATTGACCTAGTTTTGAGCGATTTGAACCTAGTTCTATACAAAACGGGCCAACAATCAAAACTCATCACTATAAGTCATGACCTATAAGTGATTTTGGTTAAAAAATGTAGTTTAGGCCCTAAAAATTAGCCTTCATGGTTTTTGAAAATGATTCGGGCCACTCGGATTTTGAATATGTGTAATGATGTGAGAGTGATAAAAACGGAAGAAAAAATATTGACCCAGATTTGAACACTTTGGACCTAGTTTGATGTGAAATACGCCAATAATCAAAACTCATCGCTATATGCCATGACCCATGAGTGATTTTGGTCAAAAAAATATAATTTAGGCCTTCAAAATCGGCGTTCGGGGTTTTTGAAGAAGATGCGGGCCAACTGGATTTTGAATAAGTGGAACGAGTGTGAGGGTAATAAAAATTAAAGAAAAATTATCGATCCGAGTTTAGAGTCGTTTGGACCTAGTTCAATGCGAAGCCGACAAATGACCAAAACTCCTAGCTATAAGCTATGACGAACGAGTGATTTTGGTCAAAAAAATGTAGTTTAGGCCCTCAAAATGAACTTTCATAGTTTTTTAAGAAGATGCGAGCCAAATGGTTTTGGAATACGTGGTACGAGTGTGAGAGCGATAAAAACTAATGAAAAACTATTAGCTAAGTTTTGAGCGATTTGGACATGGTTCGATGCAAAATGGGCCAACGATCAAAACTCATCGCTATAAACCATGACCTTTGAGTGATTAGGGTAAAAAATGTAGTTTAGGCCCTCAAAATCATCCTTCATGGTTTTCAAAAAGATACGGGCGAATAGGATTGGGAATACGTGGAATAGTGTGAGAGTGATAAAAGCCGAACAAAATATATCGGCTAAGTTTTGAGCTATTTGGACCTAATTCGATCCGAAACGAGCAAAAAATAAAAACTCATCGCTATAACCATGACTTATGAGTTATTTTTGTAAAAAATATATATATAGTTTAGGCCCTCAAAATCAGCATTCATGGTCTTTGAAGAAGATGCGGGCCAATGGGATTTTGAATACGTGGAACGATGTGAGGGCGATAAAAACTTAAGAAAAATTATTGACCTCGTTTTGAGCGAATTGAACCTAGTTCAATACGAAACGGGCCAAGAATCAAAACTCGTGGCTATAACCATGACATATGAGTGATTTTAATAAAAAAATATAGTTTAGGCTATCAACATCGGCCTTCTTGGTTTTGAAGAAGATGTGGGCCAATTGGATTTTGAAAACGTGGAACGATGAGAGAGCGATAAAAATTAAGAAAAACTATCGACCTAATTTTGTGCGATTTGGACCTAGTTTTATGCAAAATGGGCCAACAATCAAAACTCATCCCTATAAGACTTGGCTTATGAGTGATTTTTGTCAAAAAGTGTAATTTAGGCCCTCAAAATAAGCTTTCATGGTTTTTTAAGAAGATGCAAGCCAAATGGTTTTGGAATACATGGCACGAGTGTGAGAGCGATAAAAGCGATGAAAAACTTTTGACCTAGTTTTGAGCAATTTGGACCTAGCTTAATACGAAATGGGCGGACGATTAAAACTCATCGCTATAAGCCATGACCTTTGAGTGATTTGGGTAAAAAAGATAGTTTAGGCCCTCAAAATTAACCTTTATAGTCTTTAAGAAGATGCGGGCCAACGGGATTTGGAATATGTGGAATGGTTCGATAAAAATTATAGAAAAACTATTTGCCTAGTTTTGAACTTGTTTGGACCTAGTTCGATGCGAAACGGGCCAAGGATCAAAACTCATCGCTATAAGCCATGACCTATGAGTGATTTTTGAAAAAAACATAGTTTAACCTCTCAAAATCAGCCCTCATTGTTTTTAAAGAAGATGCGAGCGAGTTGGATTTTGAATCCGTGGAACGGTATGAGGGCGATAAAGGCCGAAGAAAAGCTCGTCAAACAAATTTTGAGCGATTTGACCGTAGTTCAATGCGAAACGAGCCAACGATCAAAAATCATCACTATATGCCATGACCTATGAGTTATTTAGGTCAAAAAATGTAGTTTAGGCCCTCAAAATCGGCCTTCATTATTTTTGAAGAAGATGCGGGCCGACTAGATTTCGGATTCGTGGAATGGTGTGAGGGCGATAAAAATTAAAGAAAAACTATCGACCCGAGTTTTGAGTCTGCTTGGATCTAGTTCGATGAAAAACAAGCAAATGACCAAAATGCATGGCTATAAGCCATCACTAATAAGTGATGTTGGTCAAAAAATATAGTTTAGGCCCTCAAAATCGGCTTTCATGGTTTTTTAAAAAGATGCAAGCCTAATGGTTTTGGAATACGTGGCATAGTGTGAGAGCGATAAAAGCGATGAAAAACTATTAGCCAAGTTTTGAGCGATTTGGACTTATTTCGATGCGAAACGGGCCAACGATCAAAACTCATCGCTATAAGCCATGACCTTTGAGTGATTTGGGTAAAAAATATAGTTTAGGCCCTCGAAATCAGCCTTCATGGTTTTTTAAGAAGATGTGAGCCAAATGGTTTTGGAATACGTGGCATAGTGAGAGAGCGATAAAATTTGATGAAAAACTTTTGACCCGAGTTTTGAGCGATTTGGACCTATTTTAATACGAAACGGGCGAACGATGAAAACTCATTGCTATGACCAATGAGTGATTTTGGTCAAAAAATATAATTTAGGCCCTCAAAATCAGCCTTCATGATTTTTTAAAAAGATGCGAGCCGGATGGTTTTGGAATACGTGGCACGGCGTGTGAGCGGTAAAAATCGATGAAAAAATGTCGGCCAAGTGTTGAGCGATTCGGACCTAGTTCGATGCGAAACTAGCCAATGATCAAAACTCATCGCTAAAAGTCATGACCTTTGAGTGATTTGGGTAAAAACGTAGTTTAGGCCCTCAAAATCGGCCTTCGTGGGTTTAAAGAAGATGTGGGCCAATGGGATTTGGAATACATGGAACGAGTGTCGAGTAATAAAAACTAAAGAAAATATGTCGGCCATGTTTTGAGCTTTTTGGACCTAGTTCGATGCGGAACGGGTCAACAATCAAAACTTATCGCTATAAGCTTTGACCTATGAGTGATTTTTGTAAAAAAAAAAATAGTAGTTTAGGTCGTCAAAATCGACCTTCATGGTTTTGGAAGAAGATGCGGGCCAACTGAATTTTGAATACATGCAATGGTATGAGGGTGATAAAAACCAAAGAAAAACTATTGACCTAGTTTTGAGCGATTTGAACCTATGTTCAATACGAAATGAGCCAACAATCAAAACTCATCACTATAAGCCATGACTTATGAGTTATTTTGTTCAAAAAATGTAGTTTAGGCCCTCAAAATCAGCCTTCATGGTTTTTGAAGAACATGTCGGCCAACTAGATTTTGAATACATGGAACTGTGTGAGGGTGACAAAAATTAAAGAAAAACTATAGACCCGAGTTTTGAGCCATTTGGAACTAGTTCGATGTGAAACGGGCAAATGACCAAAACTCATAGATATAAGCTATGACCAATGAGTGATTTTGGTAAAAAAATATATTTTAGGCCCTCAAAATGCACCTTCATAGTTTTTTAGGAAGATGCAAGCCAAATGGTTTTGGAATACGTGGCACACTTGTGAGAGCGATCAAAGCCGATCAAAGCTGTCGGCTAAGTTTTGAGCGATTTGGACCTAGTTCGATGCGAAACGTTGCAACGGTCAAAACTTATCACTATAAGCCATGACCTTTGAGTGATTTGGGTAAAAAAAATATAGTTTATGCCCTCAAAATCAGCCTTTATGGTTTTCAAGAAGCTATGGGCGAATAGGATTTGGAATACGTGGAACAATGTGAGAGCGATAAAAGTCGAAAAAATCTATCGGCTAAGTTTTGAGATCGTTTGACTAGTTCGATGCAAAACGGGCAAACGATCAAAACTCATCGCTATAAGCCATGACCTATGAGTTATTTTTGTAAAAAAAAAATATAGTTCGAGCCCTCAAAATTAGCGTTCATGGTTTTTGAAGAAGATGAGGGCCAATGGGATTTTGAATACGTGGAATGGTGTGAGGGCGATAAAAGCCGAAGAAAAATTATTGACCTCGTTTTGAGCGAATTGAACCTAGTTCAATACGAAACGAGCCAAGAATCAAAACTCGTGGCTATAAGCCATGGCATATGAGTGATTTTTGTCAAAAAGTGTAGTTTAGGCCCTCAAAATAAGCCTTCATGGTTTTTTAAAGAAGATGCGGGCCAAATGCTTTTGGAATACGTGGCATAGTGTGAGAGTGATAAAAGCCGATGAAAAACTTTTGACCTACTTTTGAGCGATTTGGCCCAAGTTAATGCGAAACGGGTAGACGATGAAAACTTATCGCTATAAGCCATGATCTCCGAGTGATTTTGGTAAAAAATGTAGTTTAGGCCCATAAAATCAACTTCTATGGTCTTCAGAAGATGTGGGCCAATGGTATTTGGAATACGTGGAATGGTACGATAAAAATTATAGAAAAACTATCTTCCTAGTTTTGAACTATTTAGACCTAGTTCGATGCGAAACGGGCCAAGGATCAAAACTCATTGCTATAAGCCATGACCTATGAGTGATTTTGGAAAAAAATATAGTTTAAGCTCTCAAAATCAACCTTCATGATTTTTAGAAAAGATGCGGGCCAACTGGATTTTGAATGCGTGAAACGGTATGAGGGTGATAAAGGCCGAAGAAAAGCTCGTCAAACCGAGTTTTCGGCGATTTGTACCTAGTTCGATGCGAAATGGGCCAACGATCAAAACTCATCGCTATATGCCATGACCTATAAGTTATTTAGGTCAAAAAATGTAGTTTAGGCCCTCAAAATCGGCCTTCATTGTTTTTGAAGAAGTTGCGGGCCGACTGGATTTTAGATACATGGAACGGTGTGAGTGCGATAAAAATTGAAGAAAAACTATCGATCTAGTTTTAAGTCTGTTTGGATCTAGTTCGATGAGAAATGGGCAAATGACCAAAACGCATGGCTATAAGCCATGAAGAATGAGTGATTTTGGTCAAAAAATATAGTTTAGGCCCTCAAAATCGACCTTCTTGGTTTTTGAAGAAGATTCAAGCCAACTCGAATTTTGAATACGTGGAACGGTATGAGGGTGATAAAAATCAAAGAAAAACTATTGACCTAGTTTTGAGCGATTTGAACCTAGTTCAATAGGAAACGGGCCAACAATCAAAACTCATCGCTATAAGCCATGACTAATGAGTGATTTTGGTCAAAATTGTAGTTTAGGCCCTCAAAATCAGCCTCCATGGTTTTTGAAGAAGATGCGGAGCCAACTAGATTTTGAATACATTGAACCGTGTGAGGGCGATAAAAATTAAAGGAAAACTATTGACCCGGTTTTGAGCGAGTTTGGACCTAGTTCGATGCGAAACGGGAAAATGACCAAAACTCACGGATATAAGCTATGACCAATGAGTGATTTTGGTCAACAAATATAGTTTAGGCCCTCAAAATAAACCTTCATAGTTTTTTAAGAAGATGCGAGCCAAATGGTTTTGGAATACGTGGCACCGTGTGACAACGAATAAAAGCGATGAAAAACGATCGACTAAGTTTTGAGAGATTTAGACCTATTTCAATGCGAAATGGGCCAACGATCAAAACTCATCACCTGTAAGCCATAACCCTTGAGTGATTTGGGTAACGAATGTAGTTTAGGCCCTCAAAATCAGCCTTCATGGTTTTCAAGAAGATTCGAGTGAACGGGATTTGGAATACGTGGAATAGTGTGAGAGCGATAAAAGCCGAACAAAATCTATCGATGAAGTTTTGAGCTCTTTGGACCCGGTTCGATGCGAAATAGGCAAACGATCAAAACTCATCGCTATAAGCCATAACCTATGAATGATTTTTGTAAAAAAAAATATAGTTTAGGCTCACAAAATTAGCCTTCATGGTTTTTGAAGAAGATACGGGCCAACGGGATTTTAAATACATAGAACGAGTGTGAGGGCGATAAAAGCCGAAGAAACACTATTGATCCTGTTTTGAGCAATTTGAACCTAGTTCAATACAAAACGGGCCAAGAATCAAAACTCGTGGATATAAGCCACGACCTATGATTGATTTTGGTAAAAAAAATATAGTTTAGGCTCTCAAAATCGGCTTTCATGGTTTTTGTAGAAGATGCGGGCCAATTGAATTTTCAATATGTGGAACAATGTGAGAGTGATAAAAAATGAAGAAAACCTGTCGACCCAATTTTGAGCAATTTGGACCTAGTTTGATACAAAATGGGCCAATAATCAAAACTCATCCCTATAAGACATGACCTATGAGTGATTTTTATCGGAAAGTGTATTTTAGGCCCTCAAAATCGGCGTTCATGGTTTTTTAAGAAGATGCGAGCCAAATGATTTTGGAATACATGGCACGAGTGTGAGAGCGATAAAAGCCGATAAAAACTTTTGACCTAGTTTTGAGATATTTGGTCCTAATTCAATGCGAAACGGGCGAGATGATTAAAAGTCATCGCTATAAACCATGACCTTTGAGTGATTTTGGTAAAAATATATAGTTTAGGCCCTTAAAATCAACCTTTATGGTCTTCAGAAGATGCGGGCCAATAAGATTTGGAATACAAGGAATGGTGCGACAAAAATTATAGAAAAATTGTACGCCTAGTTTTGAACTTGTTTGGACCTAGTTCAATGTGAAACGAGCCAAGGATCAAAACTCATCGCTATAAGCCATGACCTATGAATGATTTTGGTAAAAAAAAAGATAGTTTAAGCTCTCAAAATTAGCCTTCATGGTTTTTAAAGAAGATGTGGGCCAATTGGATTTTGAATACGTGGAACGGTATGAGGGTGATAAAGGTCGAAGAAAAGCTCGTCAAACCAATTTTGAGCGATTTGTACATAGTTCGATGAGAAACGAGGCTAAGGATCAAAACTCATCGCTATATGCCTTTACCTATGAGTTATTTAAGTCAAAAAATGTATTTTAGCCCTCAAAATGCTGCCTTCATTGTTTTTGAAGAAGATGCGGGCCGACTAGATTTTAGATACGTGGAGCTGTGTGAGGGTGATAAAATTAAAGAAAAACTATCGGCCCGAGTTTGAGACTGTTTGGATCTAGTTCGATGAGAAACGGGCAATCGAACAAAACTCATAGATATAAGCTATGACAAATGAGTGATTTTGGTCAAAAAAATATAGTTTAGGCCCTCAAAATGAACCTTAATAGTTTGTTAAGAAGATACGAGCCAAATGATTTTGGAATACGTGGCATAGTGTGAGAGTGATAAAAGCCGATGAAAAACTATCGGCTAAGTTTTGAGCGATTTGGACCTAGTTCGATGCGAAACGGGCCAATGATCAAAACTCATCACTATAAGCCATGTCCTTTGAGTGATTTGGGTAAAAAAATGTAGTTTAGGCCCTCAAAATTAGCCTTCATGGTTTTCAAGAAGATGCGGGCGAACAGGATTTGGAATACGTGGAACGAGTGTGAGAGCGATAAAAACTAAACAAAATCTATTGGCCAAGTTTTGGGGTCTGTTTGGACCTAGTTCGATGCGACACGGGCAAACGATCAAAACTCATCGCTATAAGCCATGACATATGAGTGATTTTTGGAAAAAAGAAAAATGTAGTTTAGGCTCTCAAAATCGGCCTTCATGGTTTTTGAAGAAGATGCGGACCAACGGGATTTTTAATACGTGGAATGGTGTGGGGCAAGAAAAACTAAGAAAAGCTATTGACCATCGTGTTGAGCGATTTGAACTCGGTTCAATACGAAACGGGCCAAGAATCAAAACTCGTGGCTATAAGCCATGACCTATGAGTGATTTTGGTAAAAAAGTATAGTTTAGGCCCTCCAAATCGACTTTCATGGTTTTTGAAGAAGAAGCGGGTCAATTGGATTTTGAATACGTGGAATGATGTGGGAGGGATAAAAAATGAAGAAAAGCTGTCGACCCAATTTTGAGCGATTTAGACTTAGTTTGATGAAAAATGGGCCAACAATCAAAACTCATCGCTATAAGCCATGAACTATGAGTGATTTTTGTCGGAAAGTATAGTTTAGGTCGTCAAAATCGGCCTTCATGGTTTTTTAAGAAATGCGAAGCCAAATGGTTTTGAATTGTGAGAGGGATAAAAATTGATGAAAAGTTTTGACCTAGTTTTGAGTGATTTGGACCTAGTTACGTGCAAAACGGACGGACAATTAAAACTCATCGCTATAAGCCATGACCTTTCGGTGATTTGGGTAAAAAATATAGTTTAGGCCCTCAAAATCAGCCTTTATGGTTTTCAAGAAGATGGGGGCCAACGAGATTTGGAATACATGAAATGGTGCGATAAAAATTATAAAAAAACGTTCTACCTAGTTTTGAATTGTTTGGGCTTAGTTCGATGTGAAACGGGCCAAGAATAAAAACTCATCGTTATAAACCATGACCTATAAGTGATTTTGGTAAAAAAAATATAGTTTAAGCTCTCAAAATCAACCTTTATGGCTTTTGAAGAAGATACGGGCCGATTGAATTTAGAATACGTGGAACGGTACAAGGGCAACAAAGGTCGAAGAAAAGCGTCGGACCGGTTTTGAGCAATTTGTACCTAGTTTGATGCAAAACGGGCCAACGATCAAAACTCATCGCTATATGCCATGACCTATGAGTTATTTAGGTCAAAAAATGTAGTTTAGGCCCTCAAAATCAACCTTTATTGTTTTTAAGAAGATGCGGGCCGATCGAATTTTAGATACGTGGAACTGTGTGAGGGCGATAAAAATTGAAGAAAAACTACCGGCCCAATTTTGAGTCTGTTTGGCCCTAGTTCGATGCGAAACGAGCAAATGACCAAAATGCATGGCTATAAGCCATGACCAATGAGTGATTTTTGTAAAAACATATAGTTTAGGCCCTCAAAATCAGCCTTCATGGTTTTTTAAAAAGATGCGAGCCTAATGGTTTTGGCATACGTGGCACGAGTGTGAGAGCGATAAAAATTGATGAAAAGCTGTTAGCCAAGTTTTGAACGATTTGGACTTAGTTCGATGCAAAATGGGCCAACGATTAAAACTCATTGCTATAAACCATGACCTTTGAGTGATTTGGGTAAAAAATATAGTTTAGGCCCTCAAAAGCGAGCCTTCATGGTTTTCTAAGAAGATTCGAGCCAAATGATTTTGGAATACGTGGCACGAGTGTGAGAGCGATAAAATTTGATAAAAAACTTTTGACCCGAGTTTTGAGCGATTTAGACCTAGTTCAATGCGAAACGGGCGAACGATCAAAACTCATCGCTATAAGCCATGACCTTTGAATGATTTTGGTCAAAAAATATAGTTTAGGCTCTCAAAATTAGCCTTCAATGTTTTTGAAGAAGATACGGACCAATTGGATTTTGAATACGTGGAACGGTGTGAAAGAGGTAAAACGTTCCGTATAGTTTTGAGTTGTTTGGACCTAGTTCGATGTGAAACGAGCCAATGATCAAAACTCATCGCTATAAGCCATGACCTATAAGCGATTTTTGTAAAAAAATATAGTTTAGGCTCTCAAAATCGGCCTTCATGGTTTTTAAAGAAGATGCGGGCCAACTGGATTTTAAATATGTTGAACGGTGTGAGGGCGATAAAAGCCGAGAAAAATTGTTGACCTCGTTTCTAGCTATTTGAACCTAGTTCAATATGAAACGGGCCAAGAATCAAAACTCATCACTATAAGCCACGACCTATGAGTGATTTTGGTCAAAAAATGTATTTTAGGCCCTCAAAATCAGCCTTCATGGTTTTTGAAGAAGATGCGGGCCAATTGTATTTTGAATACGTGGAGGGATAAAAACTAAAGAAAAACTATCGACCTAGTTTTGAGCGATTTGAACCTAGTTTGACGCAAAATGTGTCAACAATCAAAACTCATCCCTATAAGCCATGACCTATGAGTGATTTTGGTCAAAAAGTGTAGTTTAGGCCCTCAAAATCAGCCTTAATGGTTTATTAAGAAGATGCAAGCCAAATGGTTTTCGAATACGTGGTACGGTGTGAGAGCTATAAAAATTGATGAAAAACTTTTGACCTAATTTTGAGCGATTTGGACCTAGTTTAATGCAAAATGGGAAAACAATCAAAACTCATTGCTACAAGCCATGACCTTTGAGTGATTTTGGTAAAAATGTAGTTTAGGCCCTCAAAATCAGCCTTTATGGTTCATGGTTTTTCAAGAAGATGCGGGCTAACTAGTTTTGGAATACGTGGCACGGTGTGAGAGCAATAAAAATTGTTGAAAACTCGTCGGCCATGTTTTGAGCGATTTGGACCTAGTTCGATGCGAAATGGGCCAATGATCAAACTCATTGCTTTAAGCCATGACTATCGCTACTCGACATCGGATGGGACTCCCAAAAGAGTATCACCATTTACAAAGTTTGATCATACGTTCGGAGTTGCCACCTAGTATTAAGGAACTAGGAACTTCTAAATTACACTGGTCCAAAATTCTATGGTAAGTAGTTGGTTACACTTTTGTGAAGATACTTATTCACCCAAAAGTGCTCTTTTTGAAGAAAGGTACCATGTCTAGTTTAGTCCTAAATTTATCTTCTTAAATGTTTCATTTATGTCAAATTATTTTTTTATTTGAAACTCCGATTTTTAAAGCAATAATAAATAAATAAAATAAAATAATTAGTTTTGAGCATGGCACCGTATTGAAGCGATCGTCGGTCCCCTTCATCGGGTGACATGTCGGTTCAAACATCGAATCCACTTAAAGCCTTGACACAATCGGTGTATTAGGGGAAACTCTAATTAAATTAAATGATGATTTGGTGATGAAGGTCCCTATCGGATAGGAGACCTCGTCACGAAACGACAGATCCTTACCAAGAGGAGACTTCATTGGGAAAATTTATTATTATTATTTTTTTTTATTAATAGCAAACATGCATAAAAGTCAAAACTAAAATAAATAAATAAATATTAAATTAAATACAAACGGATAGAATATGTAATAAAAAAATTAAAATAATTAAACCCCCGAACATATAAATTAAATATAAGATACATAAAATTTAAATTTTTAAATCAAATATTTTTTTCTTTTTTATTGTATTCCATTCACGGTTGGAGACTAGATTAGATCCATCTCCTTATTTTTCTATGAAAAATGGATGAACGCAAAGGCTGGATTAAACCAATCTCTACTTCTTCTTTTTCAATTTCTATTCCTAGACTAGCGGCCTGACCTCCTTTCAAAACCAAACCCCTTTTCTTTCTTTTCTTATTTTGCCACGGGCCGGACCAAACACCACTCGGTAGAAGCTTCTTTATATTTTTTATCAAAACATTTCTTTTTGATAAATTCCAAAACTTTCTCTCTTCGCCCCTTTTCTCTCACGCAATCTCCCTTTTTTCTTTTTTTTTCCTTCTTTCGTCTCCCTCACCAACCGGATGCCATATGCCAATCGAATCCCTCCATTCTTTTTTCTTTTTTTTATTTCCTTTTGTTTTTTGGCTAAGGCGAGTTTCAAATCAGTCAACTCTCTCTCTCTAGTTCATCCCTGTTTTTCTTTCTCGTTTTTTTACATAAAATCTCATGAAATTCCCCCCACCAAAAATCAAACAACTCTAGTGTAAGTATCAACCCTTAAACCCGTAGCTATGATCTCATGACAAATGGATTGGGAGATTTATCTCCATTAGCTTTTACCGAGTGTCTCCCTTTTCATTTTTTTATAAAGGCAACACGGAATAATTGAAGCTAGAATAAAAAGAAATTGAATGAGATACATTACCCGAATGAAGTTTGTCGAATTATAAGAATGGAATGAAACTTATGCGGTGGTATCGAGCCTTCGTTGCAGGTGGTTGGTTACGAGATTTGTGAAATTATGTGTGTTTCGTTCAATTTTGGAAAGAGTGGATGCACATTAAATTGCCTATTTTCTTGAGCACTCGATGAACTAAAGAGAAAATGCAAGAACTCTCTTCTAGAAAACCCAAAAATTATAAACATCCAAACTCGGATGTAGAACGGTGAAGAACGGAATGAAATGTTGTCTTGAAGATTCAAACGAGAAATAGAAATCATGAGCATGAAACTAAACCCGGAAAACCAAACCTTTAACCCAAAAATTTCGATGAATGCTATTGTCTAAAACCCCCAAAAATCCCCCCTTTTCTTTCTCTTTCGGGATACTACCTTTTCATAGACATTGAGAATTTGAGTTTCACCTTCAATCAAACACTTTCAAATTTGAGTTTCATCCTAAATCAAATACCTTAAAATTCAGATTTTTTAGCTATCCAATTTGAAATCAAACTCTGTTATTGAAAGGTGATCCAACCAAGCTAAACTTAATTTAAAATTGGGATAGACTTCAATCTATTTCCCTCTTTTTTTTAATTTATTTTTTGGTTTTGTATTTTTGTATTTTTTTGTTTTTTTAAATAATAATAATATAATAAAAAAATAGAAGTGCTTTTTTTGATTATGATAGTTGCCTCCTCTTTACAATGCTTATGGTGCAAAGTTAAATGAAAAAGATGTTTTGCAATGACTTTGTTTAATAAGCTTGTAAAGAATTTTTTTTTATGATTAAAATTAAGAGTAAAATGGCGATGGGATGACCAAATTGAAGGGCGGCCCGCTCCGAAACTTAAATATGCAATGTATGGCCAAATTGAAGGGCGGCACCGCCCCGAAACTTAAATATGCGATATATGGCCAAATTGAAGGACGGCCTTCCCTAAAAATTAAACATGCAATGTGGGGCCAAATTGAAGGGCGGCCCACCCTAAAAATTAAATATCTAGTACATAGCCAAATTGAAGGGTGGCCTCGCCTTGAAAATTAAATATGCAACGTGGGGCTAAATTATAAGGCGGCTCGCCCCGAAAATTAAATATGCTATGATTGCTAGGCAACTCGCCTAAAACGATGAAGATCATTAGGCAACCCTACCCGAATGACGTACTAACTAGGCAACCTTGCCGGAAAATGAGAGAATCGTTAAACATCTTTGCTCGAATGATGAACTAAAATTAAACAACTCTTCTTGAAAAAGATCATTAGGTAACTCAACCCAAACGATTGATCGAACAGGCAACTCGTCAAAAAATGAGATGGTCATTAGGCAACCCTCGCTCGAATGATGAATTAGGCAACTCTACCTAAAAAATGATCATTATGTAACTCTACCTAAACGATTGACTAAATAAGCAACCTTGTTTGAATGTTGCATTAGGCAACTTTTCCTAAAAAATAATCATTAGGTAACTATACGTAAATGATGGACTAGATAGGCAACCTTACCCGAAAATGTACATTAGGTAACTCTATCTAAGTGATTAACTAAATTAGACAACTTTGCTCGAAAATGCACATCGAGTAACTCTACCTAAGTGATTGACTAAATTAGACAAACTTACTCGAAAATGCACGTTAGGTAACTCTACCTAAGTGATTGACTAAATTAGGCAACCTTGCTCGAAAATGCACGTTAGGTTACTCTACCTAAGTGATTGACTAAATTAGGCAACCTTTCCCGAAAATGAGATGGTCATTAGGCAACCCCGCTCGAATGATGAATTAGGCAACTCTACTTGAAAAATGATCGTTATGTAACTCTACCTAAACGATTAACTAAATAAGCCTTGCTTGAATGTTGAATTAGGCAAATTTTCTCGACAAATTATCATTAGGCAACCATACCTAAATGATGGACTAGATAGGCAACCTTACTCGAAAATGTACGTTAGGTAACTCTACCTAAGTGATTGACTAAATTAAACATCCTTGCCCGAAAATGCACGTTAGGTAACTCTACGTAAGTGATTGACTAAATTAGACAACTTGTACGTTAGGTAACTCTACCTAAGTGATTGACTAAATTAGGCAACCTTGCTTGAAAATGCACGTTAGGTACCTCTACCTAACATGAAAATGATTGATAGGCAACCTTGCCTAAAATGAGAAACTAAGATAGGCGAGTTTGCTTGAATACGAGAATGGTCTATTGTTAGGCGACCTTACCTAAAAGAATGTGTATGGGGAAATGTAAACCTCTTTTTTTTTTTAACTTGAATGATTGTTCCATCTTTTCCTTTTAGCTATCATTCCCGAAATGTAGCAATGGTTAGTTCCTTACTCGAGAGAATCATAGGTCGCCCACCTTTCGACACTCAACTTCCTTGTTGGCACCTCATTCTTGAAGTTTGTACAAAATTGTATCTCGCGAGTACCATCAAAATTTCCTTGCCCCCGGGCTTGGATCACTATTTATTGTGGAACTCGAGTCTCTCTTCTTCTTGTGTTTTTTTTTTAACTTTCTCCAACCCACTCGAGGTAATAACCCAACACATGATGTGATCCTCCCTTGTGAAGCCATACCCAATTGCTTTGATTGCTTGCCAAACTTTAATTGAGTCATTATCCTCCCTTAGGAATGCTTTTTACCCCCGACTTGATGGCTTTAATTGCTTTGATTTATGCTCAAAAGATTACTATTAGGCCTCTATTTCTCTAGCTTGTATGGTGATACCATCATTTGATCGATTGTTGAAGTTGATTGGAGTTGGTAGATCCTTGATCTTGCCCCCAAGTATTTTCAATTTAATGGATTACCATTCAAGTCGGGCCATGAGATGCCCCTAAGTGTTGATCAAGATCAAACATTTGTAGTTCTCCCAACATAATCATGACTTGTGTTCAAATGCTTATCTTCTTATGCTTGTGTCACAATTTGCAAATTGATTTTGAAATTTTTTTTTTTGAAAAGGATCATTGAATAGGCATTTGGCTTTTATGGATTAAGTTGTATACTTGAATGATTCTCTTAAAATAATTTAGATTATTTGAACAAAATGTTGAGATGTTCCAATGAAAGTACTTTCATTCATAAGATATTTAAATTTATTGATCAAAAGTCAAAACATGATATTCAAATGCTATGTTGCAATTTCTTCAAGAAAGTTGGGCTAAGCAAGCAAAAAAAAGTATTTGGGTTATGGAAAGTTTGCATAAAAGTTGGCATTAGAAGTTAATTGGTCCAAGATAAGTCCATTTCGGGTAAATAAAAAAAATTTTAAGTAGAAAGTATTTTGAAAAAAAAGTGATTTTGAAGGATAATTTTACCTTAGAATATTTTAATTCTGTTTATTTTGCCCCCAAGTTAGTTGATGAAGACTCATGATTTGATGTCCTAAAGAATGATGAATAACACACCGATCGGTCATGTCTCCTTTTTCTTTTGAGATTAGTATCCAACAACTTAAGTGAACTGCCTTTGATCAAAAAGAGCTTGTACAAGCATGTAATATAGGCTATGGTTCGGGCTTATGAAAGAAAGATATAAAAGCTCAAAAAGTGTTTAAGGATTTCCTAACATAGGATCACTTTGTTGTCCATGAAAATCGTTCTAGGCCATGTCTTTCGAACTCTATCATTTTAGTCGTTAGTTGAACTACGATGAGAAGAACTTTCCTTTCGGGCTTGCCACATGAATTTTTTCATTTTGATTGTTAACTTTGTTTGCTAGTCTCTACTCTTTTTGTTTATTTGTTTGGATCTTGACTCCCATCTTGACCCTTTTTGTTTTCGATACTATAGGAACCTTTTTTTTTGTTTTTCTCTTTTTTTTTCTTTCCTTTTTTATTTTTAGGATCATTGATGGGATTTTTTTTTGACAAATATTTTGAGAGTTTCATCAACCATTCATGGATTGTACATTCCGCCCCCAAGTGTGAGGGGTGATCTTAGTCTAGGTTATTATGAAAGAAATCATCAAGCTCAAAGTAGGACAACAAGAGATAAAGATTTTGTAAGATTTATGAAAGATGACTTTTCTTCATCTCAAAGATCGATTCACCTATGTCATTAGACACAAATCTCCTTTGAAAGATGATGATTTACCCGAGATCATGACTTGAGGATATTGTTTATCATTACTTAGGACACCAATCATTTAGTCTTTCATTTGGGCTTCATGATGTTTTCTTAGGCAAAAATTTTCTTCAAGGGTTCGGTTTAGAGAAATAAAAATGAATTTCTCCTTTTTCTTTTGGTTTCTTTTCAGCAAAATGGAGGATTATCCAATTACTTTACTGCTCGGGAAGGTTTTTAGCAAGGTGTATCATGGTTTTCATGAATTGAAGAATTGCCTCTAGCATACATTTGCCATCCTTTGAAATTTGATCTTTTTTTTTTGTGAAAAATTTTGAATGAATTTGCCATTATATTTGCTTAATGGAGGAAAATGCAATGCTAAATAATACTTTCAAATGAACATCTCTTGATTTCAAATAATATGAATTATAACGGAAAGTAGAATTTCATTCAAAGATACGACTTAGTTCATGCATAGCCAAAATATTCATGAAAATAGTATTAAAAAACAAACTTGCAAATTATAAACATGCATCTTCTCCATAACTTCGAACTCACTCGGTCTCCTTATCTTTTGTATTAGCAACCACTGTGGTTCGGGAGGGGTTCATGTTCACATTAGAAGAATACGGATCATTGTCGAAGCCGAGCCAACCTTGCTTGATCGGGCCTTACAACTTCCTCTTGAAGGCAAAACAATCATTGATGTTATGCTCGACTGTACAAGAATGATATTCACATCTTTCACCTTCTTTATACCATAAAGGGTAAGGAGGGCACATTGGGTTAGTAGGGACCTGGAGTGATTCGTCCAATGCTTTTCGGGTGTTCAAAAGTTTCACTCAATAAGTGAGGTAAGGGTGGTAGTTGTTCGAGCTCTTTCTTATGGTCTTGATTATGAATTGGTGGATTTTGGAAATATGGAGTAGCTTGAGGGAATTGATTTGTTTGGTAGGTTTGGTGAGGTTTGTCGGATGGATTTGGTTGATTTGGTAGGTATGTTTGGTTCATGGTGTTTGTTAGGCTAGGGGTATGGTAGGTGAATGAAGGTCTATGGGGGTTGCTTTATGATTTCTATGTTTTTCTTTTTACTCCCTCATCTCTTGAATTGATAAGATCCGGTCTCAATTTGATATATCTCACTATTTATCCTCCTATTACCACTACTTCCTTGCTTTTCGGAACCCTTAGGAATCTTTTCGGCTTTAATTGCTTGTTCCACCCTCTCAACTATGATAACAATATCGGTAAAGTTGGTTGAAACATTACCAATCAAATACTCAAAGTAGAGGGCTTTGAAAGTATTCAAAAATATTGAGATCAACTCATATTCTTGCAATGGTGGATGGATTCAAGCCGCTACCTCACGCCATTTTGTGTATACTCCTTAATGGTCTCTTTAGCCCTTTTTTCCATCCCTTAAAGATCTAAACGATTGGAGCCACTTCCATGTTAAACTTGTATTGCTTGAGAAAAGCATTAGCTAGATCTTTCCATTTTCCGATCTTGGACCCCTCCAATCTCATATACTAACTCGGTGCTTAGTCCGCCTAAATTCTCATGGAAGAAGTGTATAAGCGGTTTTTCTTCATGAACCACTTCGTCATCTTGCTACGGTAAACCCTCGGATGGGTCATGGGACATTGGATTCCGGTGTACTTGGAGAAATCCGGCACCTTGAACTTTTTTGGAATTACCACATTAGACACCAAACACATCTCAAAGGCTTTGATAGGATCATAGGTGTCTTCCCCTTCTATTACTCTTTGGCATTCTTCAAGAGCCACTAATCTGTCCATACTTGGTCCTTCGACTACCTTATGACCTTGAGTTGCTTCTTTTGTAGGATCCATAGTAGGCATAGGTGCCATTGGCGAGAGTCGAGGGTCCATTGGATAGACATATACTCGAAGCTGGACGTGAGGCTTTAACTCGAAATGCCATACGATAGGTCGTTGGCTCGGATTGATTAGGAAATGGAATATCATATGGCATTTCAATTTGTTCTCGTCCCACATTTAAGCTAACTCCCCTTATTTCCGAAGTAAATCCTTCATTTAGGCCATCTCTTCTCTCAATGCCTCAAAATCTTACCGACAAATTTCTTCCTGTCGTGCTATCTCCTCGTTCTCCATTTGGCGAATCCTTAATCTAGTGTTGTGGATGCGCGGGGGAATTGAGCCTTGGTGGAGCGACCTATGTGTTTAAAATCTTGAAAAAAAAACTCAAAGAACATATGTGCAATTAATATACGAGTATATACCTAAATGATTTGAATCGGGTTAGGTACCTTTCTTTATTTAACATCCTACACGAGTCGAGGGTTAGAACAAATATCATTTGGAATTGATTCGTATCTTAATCGAGTCAACCCTAATGGATAAGATCTAGCTTTTCTATGGTTATAGGTAAGGCTTGTCTAATCTCGAAGTCTTTACAAATTTTTGAACTATCTAAATTACTAGGAGGGTAATTCGGCCTCTTAACCTTATGCACTAGGAGGTAGGGGAAGGTTATTCCACCATTTTCTATGCATAGGATGAGTTCCGGTCCAAACGAGAGTTCGAAAGAGCATCGGTAGACGTTCGTCATACTTGCCTTCGAATCTCTCTATCTAAATGCTAACAAGGTTTTCGCTCGAGTCTAGAGCTTTTGTAGGTTTTTTTGTGGTGTGTGCAATAATTCAAGATAAGCATCTAACTTGGTTCAAGATTAAATATGTACATAATGCAAGAAAAATAAATTGCATAAAATTAAAAAAATATATAAAATATATACAAGAAAAAAACAACTCAAAATTAAAAAAAAAATACATGAAAAATAATTAGCAAAAAAAAAAAAAACACGGGAGATAAACTTAAATGGACTAAACTTATGGCCTAACTCTAGCTCCCGAATGGAGTCGCCATGCTCGTCACTACCCGATGTCGAACGGGAGTCCTAAAAAGAGTATTGCTATTTACAAAGTTTGATCATACGTTCGGAGTCACCACCTACTATTAAGGAACTAGGAACCTATAAATTACACTCGGTCTAGAGATTCTATGGTAAGCGAGTTGGTTACACTTTTGGGAAGATATTTTATTCACCCAAAAGTGCCCTTTTCGATGAAACGTACCATGTCTAGTTTAGTCCTAAATTTATATTCTAAAATGTTTCATTTATGTCAAATTATTTTTTGATTTGAAACTTCAATTTTTAAAGAAAATAAACAAATAAATAAAATAAAATAAAATAATTAGTTTTGAGCATGGCATCGTATTGAAGCGATTGTCGGTCCCCTTCATTGGGCGACACATCGGTTCAAACATCGGATCCACTTAAAGCCTTGACACAATCGGTGCATCGGAGGACTATCCGATTAAATTAAATGATGATTTGGTGATGAAGGTCCCTATCGGATAGGAGACCTCGCCACGAAACGACAATCCCTACCAAGAGGAGACTTCGCTAAGAAAATTTATTATTATTTTTTATATTTTTTTATTAATAGCACACATGCATAAAAGTCAAATAAAATAAATAAATAAATATTAAATGAAATACAAATAGAAAAAATATGCAATAAAAAAATTAAAATAATTAAACCCCCTGAACATCCGAATTAAATACAAGATACATAAAATTTAAATTTTTAAATCAAATATTTTTTTCTTTTTTATTGTATTCCATTCACGGTTGGAGACTACATTAGATTTATCTCCTTATTTTTCTACAAAAAATGGATGAATGCAAAGGCTGGATTAAACCAATCTCTCCTTCTTCTTTTTCAATTTCTATTCTCGAACTAGCGGCCTGACCTCCATTCAAAACCAAACCCCATTTCTTTTTTTCTTATTTTGCCACGGGCCGGATCGAACACCGGTCAATAGAAGCTTCTTTATATTTTTGATCAAAACATTTCTTTTTGATAAATTCCAAAACTTTCTCTCCTATTCTCGTTCTCTCACGCAATCTCCCTTTTTCCTTTGTTTTTTTCTTCTTTTGTCTCCCTCACCAACCGGATGCCATATGCCAATCGAATCCCTCCATTCTTTTTGTCTTTTTTTATTTCCTTTTGTTTTTTGGCTAAGGCGAGTTTCATTTCAGCCGACTCTCTCTCTCTACTTCGTCCTTGTTTTTCTTTTTCTTCTTTTTTTTATATAAAATCTCATGAAATTTACCCCACCAAAAATCAAACAACTCTAGTGTAAGTATTAACCCTTAAACCCATAGCTATGATCTCATGACATATGTATTGGGAGATTTATCTCTCGTTAGCTTTTACCAGGTGTCTCCCTTTTCATTTTTTTTTTAAAGGCAACACTCGAATAATTGAAGCTAGAATAAAAAGAAAATGAGTGAGATACATTACCCGAATGAAGTTTGTCGAATTATAAGAATGGAATGAAACTTATGCGGTGGTATAAGAGCCTTCGATTGTAGGTGGTTGGTTGCGAGATTTGTGAAATTATGTGTGTGATTCGTTCAATTTTGGAAAGAGTGGATGCACGCTAAATTGCCTATTTTCCTAAGGACTCGACGAACTAAGAGAAAAATGCAAGAACTCCCTTCTAAAAAACCCAAAAATTATAAACATCCAAACTCGGATGCGAACGAGTGAAGAACATAATAAAATGTCGTCGTGAAGATTCAAACGAGAACTGGAAATCACGAGCACGAAACTAAACCTAGAAAACTAAACCTTTAACCCAAAATTTTTGACGAATGCTTTTTTTTATTATGACAATGACCATAAGTGATTTTGATTAAAAAAAATAGTTTAGGCCCTCAAAATCAACTTTCATGATTTTTAAGAACATGCGTGCCAACTAAATTTGGAATACTTGGAACGGTGTGAGAGCGATAAAAATTGAAGAAAAATTATCGACCTTGTTTTGATCTATTTGGACCTAGTTCGATGCGAAATGAGCCAACAACAAAAACTCATCGCTATAAGCCATATCTTATGAGTGATTTTGGTCAAAAAATATAGTTGAGGCCCTAACAATCGGCCTTCATGGTTTTTGAAGAAGATGCGGGCCAATTGGATTTTGATTACGTGGAATGGTGTGAGGGCACTAAAAGCCGAGGAAAAACTATTGCAATAAGCCATGACATAAGTGTGATTTTGGTCAAAAAATGTAGTTTAAGCCTCCAAAATCAGCCTTCATAGTTTTTTAAGTAGATGTGGGCTAACTGGTTTTGGAATATGTGGCACAATGTGAGAACAATTAAAGCCGATGAAAAACTATCAGTCATGTTTTGAGTGATTTGGACCTAATTCGATGCAAAACGAGCCAACGATAAAAATCCATTGCTTTAAGCCATGATCTATGTGTGATTTTGGTAAAAAAAAATATAGTTTAGGCCTTGAAAATCGACATTCATGATTATTGAAGAAGATGCGGACCAACTGGATTTAGAATCCTTCGAACGATATAAAACAATAAAAGCTGTTGAAAAAATTTCAGCCTAGTTTTGAGTGATTTGGACCTAGTTTGATGCGAAATGACCAAACGATCAAAACTCATCGCTTTAAGTCATGACCTATTAGTGATTTTGGAAAAAAAATATATATATAGTTTAGGCACTCAAAATCAACCTTCATGGTTTTCAAGAAGATGCGGGCCAATAGGATTTGGAATACATGGAATGATGTGAGAGAGATAAAAGCTGTCGGTATAGTTTTGAGTTTTTTGGACCTAGTTCAATGCGAAATGAGTCGGCGATAAAAAATCTTCGCTATAAGCCATGACCTATAAGTGATTTTGGTAAAAAAATATAGTTTAGGCTTTCAAAATCAGCCTTCATGGTTTTTGAAGAAGATACAAGTCAATTGGATTTTGAATACGTGGAATGGTGAGAGGGCGATAAAGATTGAAGAAAAAGCTGTCTACCTAGTTTTGAGCGGTTTGGACCTAGTTCGATGCGAAACGTGCCAATGATCAAAACTCATCGCTATAAGCCATGACCTATGAGTTATTTAGGTCAAAAAATATAGTTTAGGCCCTCAAAGTCATCCTTCGGGATTTTTTAAGAAGATGTGGGCCAACTGGATTTTAGATACATGGAACGGTGTGAGAGCAATAAAAATTGAAGAAAAAGTATCAACCTAGTTTTGAGCGATTTAGACCTAGTTCGATGCGGAATGGGCCAACAATCAAAACTTATCGCTATAAGCCATGACCTATGATTGATGTTGGTCAAAAAAATGTATTTTAGGCCATAAAAATCAACATTCATGGTTATTAAGGAAGATGCGGCCCAACTGGATTTAGAATAGTTCAATGGTGTGAGAGCGATAGAAGCTGTTGAAAAACTATCACCCCGAGTTTTGGGCAATTTGGACCTAGTTCGATGCAAAATGAGCAAACGATCAAAACACATCGCTATAATTCATGACTTATTGATGATTTTGGTAAAAAAAAATATAGTTTAGGAACTCAAAATCAGCCCTTCATGGTTTTTAAGAAGATGCGGGCCGGAGGGATTTGGAATACATGGAATGATGTGAGAGAGATAAAAACTATAGATATAGTTTTGAGTTTTTGGACCTAGTTCGATGCGAAATGAGTCAACGATCAAAACTCTTTGCTATCGACCATGACCTATGAGTGATTTTTGTAAAAAAATGTAGTTTAGGCTCTCAAAAATAGCCTTCATGGTTTTTTAAGAAGATGGGAGCCAAATGGTTTTGGAATACGTGGCACGGTGCAAGAGTGATAAAAATTGATGAAAAACTATTGAGCTAGTTTAGAGCGATTTGGACCTAGTTCAATACGAAGCGGCGGACGATCAAAACTCATCGCTATAAGCCATGACCTTTGAGTGATTTGGGTAAAAAATATAGTTTAGGCCCTCAAAATCAGCCTTTATGGTTTTCAAGAAGATGCGGGCCAATGGGATTTGGAATACATGGAACGGTGTGAGTGCGATAAAAATTGGAGAAAAACTATCGACCTAGTTTTAAACTTTTTGGACCTAGTTTTATGCGAAACGGGCCAACAACAAAAACTCATTGCAATAAGCCATGACATATGAGTGATTTTGGTCAAAAAATGTAGTTTAAGCCCCCACAATCAACCTTCATGGTTTTTCAAAAAGATGCGGGCTCATTGGTTTTGGAATACATGGCATAGTGTGAGAGCAATAAAAGCCGATGAAAATTTGTCGACCATGTTTTGAGCGATTTAGATCTAGTTCGATGTGAAACGGGCTAACCATCAAAGCCCATTGCTTCAAGCCATGACCATGAGTGATTTTTGTCAAAAAAATGTAGTTTAGGCCCCGAAAATCAACATTCACGGTTATTAAAGAAGATGCGACCCTATTAGATTTAGAATACTTCGAATGGTATGAGAGCGATAAAAACAATTGAAAACTCGTAAGCCTAGTTTCGAGCGATTTCGACCTAGTTCGATGTGAAATGGGCCAACGATCAAAACTCATCGCTATAAGCCCCGACCTATGAGTGATTTTGATAAAAAAAAAAGTGAAGTTAAGGCCCTAAAAATCAGCCTTCATGGTTTTTGAAGAAGATGCGGGCCAAATGGATTTTGATTATGTGGAACGGTGTGAGGGCAATAAAAACTAAGAAAAAATTATCAACCCATTTTTGAGTCTGTTTGAGCCTAGTTTAATGCGAAAAAGGGCCAACAACAAAAACTCATTGCAATAAGCCTTGACATATGAGTTATTTTGGTCAAAAAATTATAGTTTAAGCCCCCAAAATCGGCCTTCATGGTTTTTCAAGAAGATGTCGGCTAACCGGTTTTGGAATACGTCACACGATCCGAGAGCAATAAAAGCCGATGAAAAACTTTCAACCAAGTTTTGAGCGATTAGGACGTAGTTCGATGCGAAATGAGCCATCGATCAAAACCCATTACTTTAAGCCATGACCTATGAGTGATTTTGGTTAAAAAAATATAGTTTCGGCCTTGAAAATAAACATTCACGATTATTAAAGAAGATGCAGCCTAACTCGGATTTAGAATACTTCGAACGGTATGAGAGCGATAAAAGCTGTTGAAAAACTATCGGCCTAGTTTTGAGCGATTTGGACCTCGTTCGATCCGAAACGAGCAAACGATCAAAACTCATCACTATAAGTCATGACCTATTAATCACTTTGGTAAAAAAAAATATAGTTTTGGTACTCAAAATCAACCTTCATGGCTTTCAAGAAGATGCAAGCCAACGAGATTTGGAATATGTAGAATGATGTGAGAGAGATAAAAACTAAAGAAAAACTATCGATATAGTTTTGAGCTATTTGGACCCAATTCGATGCGAAACGGGCCAACGATCAAAACTCATCGCTATAAGCCATGACCTATGAGTGATTTTGGTAAAAAAAATATAGTTTAGGCTCTCAAAATCAACCTTCATGGTTTTTTACGAAGATACGAGCCAACCGGATATTGAATACAAGGAACGATGTGAGAGCAATAAAAATTGAGGAAAAACTATGGGCCTAGTTTTGAGTCTGTTTGGACCTAGTTGGATGCGAAACTAGCCAACAACCAAAACTCATTGCAATAAGCAATGACATATGAGTGATTTTGGTCAAAAAATGTATTTTAGGCCTTCAAAATAAGCCTTAACGGTATTAGAGCGATAAAAGCCGAAAAGAAACTATCGGCCTAGTTTTGAGTCCGTTTGGACCTAGTTCAATGCCAAACAAGCCAATAATCAAAGCTCGTTGTTTTAAGCCATGACATATGAGTGATTTTGGTAAAAACATATAGTTTAGGCCTTAAAAATCAATATTCACGGTTGCTAAAGAAGATGCGACCTAACTGGAATTAGAATACTTTGAACGGTATGAGAGCAATAAAAAATGCTGAAAAACTATCATCCTATTTTTGAACAATTTGGACCTAGTTCAATGTGAAACGAGAAAACGATCAAAACTCATCGCTATAAACCATGACCTATTAGTCATTTTGGTAAAAAAATATAGTTTAGGCCCTCAAAATCATCCTTCATGGTTTTCAAGAAGATGTGAGCAACATAGTTTTACAATACTACGAACGGTATGAGAGCGATAAAAGCCGAAGAGAAACTATCGGTCTAGTTTTGAACTATTTGGACCTAGTTCAATGCCAAACGAGCCAACGATCGAAACCATTGTTTTAAGCTATGCCCTATGAGTGATTTTGGTCAAAAGCAATAGTTTAGGCCTTGAAAATCAGCATTCACGAGTTGTTAAAGAAGACGCAGCCTAACTGGATTTAAAATACTTCGAACGATGTGAGAGCGATAAAAACTATCGAAAAGCTGTTGGCCCGGCTTTGAGCGATATGGACCTAGTTCGATGCGAAACGAGAAAACGATCAAAAATCATCGCTATAAGCCATGACCCATTAGTGATTTTGGAAAAAAATGTAGTTTAGACCCCTAAAATCGGTCTTCATGGCTTTCAAGAAGATGCGAGCCAACGAGAATTGGAATACTTGGAATGATGTGAGAGTGATAAAAGCCGAAGAAAAACTATCGGCCTAGTTTTGAGCTATTTGGACCTAGTTCGATGCGAAACGAGCAAACGATCAAAACTTATCGCTATAAGCCATTACCTTTGAGTGATTTGGGTAAAAAATATAGTTTAGGCCCTCAAAATCAGCCTTCTTGGTTTTTAAAAAGATACGAGCCAATGGGATTTGGAATACGTAGAACGATATGAGAGCGATAAAAATTGAAGAAAAAGCGTCAACCCGAGTTTTGAGCGATTTAGACCTAGTTCGATGCGAAATGGGCCAACAATCAAAACTCATCGCTATAAGCCATGACCTATGAGTGATTTTGGTCAAAAAATATAGTTTAGGCGCTCAAAATCGACCTTCATAGTTTTTTAAGAAGATACGTGGCAACTAGATTTTGAATATATGGAACGAGTGTGAGGGTGATAAAAATTGTAGAAAAACTATCGACCGAATTTTGAGTCTGTTTGGACCTAGTTTGATGCAAAATAGGCAAATGACCAAAACTCATGCTGTAAGCCATGACCTATGAGTGATTTTAGTAAAAAATGTAGTTTAGGGCCTCAAAATTAGCCTTCATGGTTTTTTAAAAAGATGTGAGCCAAATGGGTTTAGAATACGTGACACGATGCGAGAGCGATAAAAGCCGATAAAAAATTGTCAACCAAGTTTTGAGGGATTTGGACGTAGTTCAATGCGAAATGAGCCAATGATCAAAACCCATTGGTTTAAGCCATGACTTACGAGTGATTTTGATAAAAAAAAATGTAGTTTAGGCCACGAAAATCAACATTCATGGTTATTAAAGAAGATGCATACCAATTGGATTTAGAATACTTCGAACGGTATGAGAGCGATAAAAATTGTTGAAAACCTATCATCCCATTTTTAAGCAATTTGTACCTAGTTCGAAGCAAAACGAGAAAACGATCAAACTCATCACTATAAGCCATGACCTATGAATGGTTTTTGTCAAAAAATGTAGTTTAGGCCCTTAAAATCAGTCGTCATGATTTCGAAGAAGATGCGTGGAACTTGGATTTTGAATATATGGAATGGTGTGAGGGCGATAAAAATTGAAGAAAAACTATCGGCCCGAGTTTTAAGTTGTTTGGACCTAATTCGATGCGAAATGGGTAAATGACCAAAACTCATTGCTATAAGCCATGACCTATGAGTGATTTTGGTCAAAAAATGTAGTTTAGGCCCTTAAAATCAGCCTTCATCGTTTTTGAAGAGGATATGGGACAACTGAATTTTGAATACGTGGAACGGTGTAAGGGGGATAAAAATTGAAGAAAAACTATCGACTTAGTTTTCGGCTTTTTCGACATAGCTCAATACGAAACGGGCAAATGACCAAAACTCATTGCTATAAGCCATGGCTTATGAGTGATATTGGTCGGAAAATGTAGTTTATGCCCTCAAAATCAGCCTTCATGGTTTTTTAATAAGATTCGAGCCAAATGGTTTTGTAATACATGTTAGAGTATGAGACCGATAAAAAGTAATGAAAAACTTTTGACCTAGTTTTGAGCAATTTGGACCTAGTTCAATCGAAATAACCAAACGATCAAAAGTCATCGCTAGAAGCCATGACCTTGGAGTGATTTGGGTAAAAAATGTAGTTTAGGACCTCAAAATCAGCCTTTATGGTTTTTAAGAACATACGGGCCAACGAGATTTGGAATACGTGAAACGGTGTGAGAGCGATAAAAATTAAAAAAAAGCTGTCGGCCTAGTTTTGCGCTATTTGGATCGAGTTCGATGAGAAACGAGCCAACATTCAAAACTCGTTGTTTTAAGCCATGACCTATGAGTGATTTTCGTAAAATTATATACTTTAGGCCTTGAAAATCGGCATTCACGGCTATTCAAGAAGTCGTAGCTCAACTGGATTTAGAATACTTTGAACGGTATGAGAGCGATAAAAACTATTGAAAGATTATCGACTCAATTTTGAGCGATTTGGACCTAGTTCGATGCAAAACTCGAAAACGATCAAAACTCATCATTATAAGCCATGACCTATTTGTGATTTTGGTAAGAAAATATAGTTTAGGCCCTCAAAATCGGCCATCATGATGTTCGAAGATGCAAGCCAACGGGATTTGGAATAGTTGGAACGGTGTGAGAGCGATAAAAATTGAAGAAAACTATCGGCCTAGTATAGAGGTGTTTGGACCTACTTCCATGCTAAACGGGCCAACGATCAAAACTCATTGCTATAAGCTATAACTTTTGATCGATTGGGGTAAAAAAATATAGTTTAAGCCCTCAAATATATTTAGGCCCTCAAAATCAGCCTTCATGGTTTTTTACAAAGATGCGAGCCAAATGGTTTTGTAATACATGTTATAATGTGAGAGCGATAAAATGTAAGGAAAAACGTTTTACCTAGTTTTGAGCAATTTGGACCTAGTTCAATCCGAAACGACCAAACGATCAAAACTCATCGCTAGAAGCCATGACCTTTGAGTGATTTGGTTAAAAAATGTAGTTTAGGACCTCAAAATCAGCTCGTATGGTTTTCAAAAGGATACGGGCCAATAGGATTTAGAATGCATGAAACGAGTGTGGAAGCGATAAAAATTGAAGAAAAACTATCGTCCTAGTTTTGAGTCAGTTTGGGCCTAGTTTGATGAGAAATGGGCCAACGTTCAAAACTCGTTGTTTTAAGCCATGACCTATGAGTCATTTTAGTACAAAAATATAGTTTAAGCCACGAAAATCAGCATTCAAGGCTATTAAAGAAGTCTAGCGACCAACTGGATTTAGAATACTTCGAACGAGTATGAGAGCGATAAAAACTATTAAAAAACTATCGACCCAATTTTGAGCGATCTTGACCTAGTTCAATACGAAACTAGGAAACAACCAAAATTCATCGCTAGAAGCCATGACCTATTAGTGATATTGATAAAAAAAAATATAGTTTAAGCCCTCAAAATCAGCCATCATGGTTTTCAAGAAGATGCGGGCCAATGGGATTTGGAATACTTGGAACGGTTTGAGAGCGATAAAAATTGAAGAAAAAGCTGTCGGCTTAGTTTTGAAATGTTTGGACCTAGTTCCATGCGAAACGGGCCAACGATCAAAACTCATCGCTATAAGCTATGACCTTTTAGTGATCGGGGTAAAAAAATATAGTTTATGCCCTCAAAATTAGCCTTCATGGTTTTCAAGAACATGCGAGCCAACGGGATTTAAAATACATGGAATAGTGCGAGAGCGATAAAAGCCGAACTAAATTTGTTGGCCTAGTTTTGAGCGTTTGAACATAGTTCGATGCGAAACGGGCCAACGATGAAAACTCATCGTTATAAGCCATGACTTATGAGTGATTTGTGCAAAAAAAAAAAAAAGTTTAGGCCCTCAAAATCAACCTTCATGGTTTTTGAAGAAGATGCGAGCCAATTGGATTTTGAATACGTGGAACGAGTGTGAGGGCGATAAAAACTAAAGAAAAATTATTGACCACTGTTTTGAGCGATTTGAACCTATTTCGATACGAAATGTGCCGGCAATCAAAACTCATTGGTATAAGCCATGACCTATGAGTGATTTTGGTCAAAAAATGTAGTTTAAGCCCTCAAAATTAGCCTTTATAGTTTTTGAATAAGATGGGGGCCAACTAGATTTTGAATACATGGAACGATGTGGGAGTGATAAAAGCGAAGAAAAGCTATCGACCCGAGTTTTGAGCGATTTGGACCTACTTCGATGTGAAATGAGCCAACAATCAAAACCCATTGCTATAAGCCATGACATATGAGTGATTTTGGTCAAAAAACGTAGTGTAGGCCCTCAAAATCGGCCTTCACGATTTTTTAAGAAAATGCGGGCCAACTGGATTTTGAATAAGTGGAACAATGTGAGGGCAATAAAAATTAAAGAAAATTATTGACCTCGTTTTAAGCGATTTCAACCTAGTTTGATACGAAACGTGCCAACAATCAAAACTCATCGCTATAAACCATGACCTATGAGTGATTTTGGTAAAAAAATATAGTTTAAGCCCTCAAAATCAGCCTTCATAGTTTTTTAATAAGATTCGAGCCAACTGGATTTTGAATACGTGGAACGATGTGAGAGTGATAAAAGTCGAAGAAAACTTATCGACCCGAGTTTTGAGCGATTTGGACCTAGTTCGATGAGAAATGAGCAAACAATCATAACTCATAGCTATAAGCCATAACCTATGAGTGATTTTGGTCAAAAAAATGTAGTTTAGGCCCTCAAAATCGGCCTTCATGGTTTTTGAAGAAGATGCGTGGAACTTGGATTTTGAATATGTGGAACGAGTGTGAGGGCGATAAAAATTACGGAAAAACTATCGACCTAGTTTTAAGTCAGTTGGGACCTAATTCGATGCGAAATTGAAAAATGACCAAACTCATAGCCGTAAGCCATGACCTATGAGTGATTTTGGTCAAAAAATGTAGTTTAGGCCCTCAAAATCGGCGTTGATGGTTTTTGAAGAAGATACGAGCCAAGCTGGATTTTGAATACGTGGAACGGTGTGTGGGCGATAAAAATTAAAGAAAAAGTATCGACCTAGTTTTCGGCTTTTTTGACCTATATCGATGCGAAATGAGCAAATGATCGAAACTCATTGCTATAAGCCATGACTTAATAGTGATATTGGTCAAAAATATAGTTTAGGCCCTTAAAATCAGCCTTCATTGGTTTTTACGAAGATATGAGCCAAATGGTTTTGTAATACATGTTATAGTGTGAGAGCGATAAAAAGTAATGAAAAACTTTTGACCTAGTTTTGAGCAATTTGGACCTAGTTCAATGCGAAACAACCAAATGATCAAAACTCATCACTAGAAGCCATGACATTTGAGTGATTTGGTTAAAAAATGTAGTGTAGGACCTCAAAATCAGCCTTTATGCCTTTCAAAAGGATACGGGCCAACGGGATTTGGAATATATGGAACGGGGTGAAAGCGATAAAAATTAAAAAAAAAACTATCGACCTTGTTTTGAGCTATTTAGGCCTAGTTCGATGATAAACGGGCTAACGTTCAAAACCCGTTGTTTTAAGCCATGACCTATGAGTGATTTTAGTGCAAAAATATAGTTTAGGCCTTGAAAATCAGCATTCAAGGATGTTAAAGAAGTCTGTAGCCCAACTAGCTTTAGAATACTTCGAACGAGTATGAGAGCGATAAAAACTATTAAAAAACTATTAGCCTAATTTTGAGCGATTTGGACCTAGTTCAATGCGAAACTAGGAAACGATCAAAACTCATCGCTAGAAGCCATGACCTATTAGTGATATTGGTAAAAAAAATATAGTTTAAGCCCTCAAAATCAACCATCATGGTTTTCAAGAAGATGCGAGCCAACGGGATTTGGAATAATTGGAACGGTGTGAGAGCGATAAAAATTGAAGAAAAGCTATCGACCTAGTTTTGAGTCTGTTTGGACCTAGTTTCATGCAAAACGGGCCAACAATCAAAACTCATCGCTATAAGCTATAACCTTTGAGTGATTTGTGTAAAACAATGTAGTTTAGGCCCTCAAAATCAGCCATCATTGTTTTCATGAAGATACGGGCTAACGGGATTTGAAATACATGGAAGAGCGATAAAAGCCGAACAAAATCATCGACCTACTTTTGAGGGTTTGGAACTAATTCGATGTAAAACGGGGCCAACAATAAAAACTCATCGTTATAAGCTTGACTTATGAGTGATTTGTGCAAAAAAAATAGTTTAGGCCCTCAAAATCAACCTTCATGGTTTTTGAAGAAGATGCGGGCCAACTGGATTTTAAATACATGGAACGGTGTGAGGGCGATAAAAGCGAAGAAAAATTATTGATCCTCTTTTGAGCAATTTGAACCTATTTCGATACGAAACGTGCTAGCAATCAAAACCCATCGGTATAAGCCATAACCTATGAGTGATTTTGGTCAAAAAATGTTGTTTAAGTCCTTAAAATTAGCCTTCATAGTTTTTGAATAAGATGGGGGCCAACTCGGATTTTCAATACGTGGAACAATGTGAGAGTGATAAAAGCCGAAGAAAAGTTATCGACCCAGTTTTAAGCGATTTGGACCTAGTTCGATGCGAAATGAGCCAACAATCAAAACCCATCGCTATAAGCCATGACATATGAGTGATTTTGGTCAAAAAATGTAGTTTAGGCTCTTAAAATCAGCCTTCACGGTTTTCAAATAAGATGTGGGCCAACTGGATTTTGAATATGTGGAACGGTGTGCGGGCGAAAAAAATTAAAGAAAAAATATTGGCCTAGTTATCGGCTTTTTGGACCTAACTTGATGCAAAACGGGTAAATGACCAAAACTCATTGCTATAAGCCATGGCTTATGAGTGATATTGGTCAAAAAATGTAGTTTAGGCCCTCAAAATCAACCTTCATGATTTTTTAAGAAGATGCGAGCCAAATTGTTTTATAATAAATGTTATAGTGTGAGAGCGATAAAAAGTAATGAAAAACTTTTGACCTAGTTTTTCGCAATTTGGACCTAGTTCAATGCAAAAGACCAAACGGTCAAAACTCATTGCTAGAAGCCATGACTCGTGATCGATTTTTGTCAAAAAATATAGTTTTGGCCCTCAAAATCAGCCGTCATGGTTTTGAAAGAAGATGCGAGCCAAATGGTTTTGTAATACATGTTATAGTGTGAGAGTGATAAAAAGGAATGAAAACGTTTGACCTAGTTTTGAACAATTTGGACCTAGTTCAATACGAAACGACCAAACGATCAAAACTCATCGCTAAAAGCCATGATCGTGGAGTGATTTGGATAAAAAATGTAGTTTAGGACCTCAAAATCAGCCTTTATGGTTTTAAAGAAGATACGGGCAAACGAGATTTAGAATACATGGAACGGTGTGAGAGCGATAAAAATTACGGAAAAACTATCGGCCTACTTTTGAGTCGTTTGGACCTAGTTCGATGAGAAACGGGCCAACGTTTAAAACCCGTTGTTTTAAGCCATAACCTATGAGTGATTTTGGTAAAAAAATATACTTTAGGCCTTGAAAATCAGCATTCACGACTATTAAAGAAGTCTACGACCCAACTAGATTTAGAATACTTCAAACGGTATGAGAGCAATAAAAACTATTGAAAAACTATTGACCCAATTTTGAGCGATTTGGACCTAGTTCGATGCAAAACGAGGAAACGATCAAAAACTCATCGCTATAAGCCATGACCTATTAATGATTTTGGTAAAAAAACATGTAGTTTAAGCGCTCAAAATCAGCCATAATGGTTTTCAAGAAGATGCGGGCTAATCGAATTTGGAATACTTTGAACGGTGTGAGAGCGATAAAAATTAAAGAAAAACTTTCGGCCTAGTTTTGAGACTGTTTGGACCTAGTTCCATGCGAAATGAGCCAACAATGAAAACTCATTGCTATAAGCTATAACCTTTGAGTGATTTGGGTAAAACAATATAGTTTAGGCCCTCGGAATCGGCCATTATTGTTTTCAAGAAGATGCGAGCTAACGGGATTTGGAATACGTGGAATAGTGCGAGAGCGATAAAAGCCGAACAAAATCTGTCGGCCTAGTTTTGAGCTGGTTGGACCTAGTTCGATGCGAAACGGGCCAATGATCAAAACTCATCATTATAAGCCATGACTTATGAGTAATTTGTGTAAAATAAAATATAGTTTAGGCCCTCAAAATCAGCATTCATGGTTTTTGAAGAAGATGCGAACCAATTGGATTTTGAATACGTGGAACAATGTGAGGGCGATAAAAGCGAAAAAAATTGTTGACCTCGTTTTGAGCGATTTGAACCTAGTTCGATACGAAACATGCTAACAATCAAAACTCATCGCTATAAGCCATGACCTATGAGTGATTTTGGTCAACAAATATAGTTCAAGCCCTCAAAATCAACCTTTATAGTTTTTGAATAAGATGCGGCCCAACTGGATTTTGAATACGTGAAACGATGTGAGAGTGAAAAAAGCCGAAGAAAAACTATCGACCCGAGTTTTGAGCGATTTGGACCTAGTTCGATGTGAAATGAGCCAACAATCAAAACTTATCGCTATAAACCATGACCTATGAGTGATTTTGATAAAAAAATACGACTTACGCCCTCAAAATCGACCTTCATGGGTTTTGAAGAAGATGCGTAGAACTTGGATTTTGAATATGTGGAACGGTGTGAGGGCGATAAAAATTAAAGACAAACCGTTGACCCGATTTTAAGTCGTTTGAACGTAATTCGATGCGAAATGGGCAAATGAACAAAACTCATTGCTCGTAAGCCATGACCTATGAGTGATATTGGTCAAAAAATATAGTTTAAGCCCTCAAAATCAGCCTTCATGATTTTTGAAAAAGATGTGAGCCAACTAGATTTTGAATACATAGAACGGTGTGACGATGATACAAATTAAAGAAAAACTATCGACCTAATTTTTAGTTTTTATACCTAGGCGATATGAAAGGGGTAAATGACCAAAACTCATTGCTATAAGCCATGGCTTATGAGTGATTTTGGTAAAAAAATTTAGTTTGGGCCCTCAAAATCGGCATTCATGGTTTTTTAAGAAGATGCGAGCCAAATGATTTTGTAATACATGTTATAGTGTGAGAGCGATAAAAAGGAATGAAAAACTTTTGACCTAGTTTTGAGTAATTTGGGCCTAGTTCAATGTGAAACAACCAAACGATCAAAACTCATCGCTAGAAGCCATGACCAGTGGAGTGATTTGGGTAAAAAATATAGTTTAGGACCTCAAATCAGCCTTTATGGTTTTTAAGAAGATACGGGCAAACAAGATTTGGAATACATGGAACGAGTGTGAGAGCGATAAAAATTAAAGAAAAAGCTGTCGGCTTACTTTTGAGACTGTTTGGACCTAGTTCGATGAGAAACGGGCCAACGTTTAAAACTCGTTGTTTTAAGCCATGACCTATGAGTGATTTTGGTAAAAAAATATACTTTAGGCCTTGTAAATCAGCATTCATGGCTATTAAAGAAGCTCGACACTAACCGAAGTTAGAATACTTCTAACGAGTATGAGAGCGATGAAAACTATTGAAAAACTATCGACATAATTTTGAGCGATTTGGACCTAGTTCAATGCAAAACGAGAAAACGATCAAAAACTCATCGCTACAAGCCATGACCTATTAATGATTTTGGTAAAAAAAAAATGTAGTTTAAGCGCTAAAAATCATCCATGAGGGTTTTTAAGAAGATGCGGGCTAACCGAATTTGGAATACTTAGAATGGTGTGAGAGCGATAAAAATTGAAGGAAAACTATCGGCCTAGTTTTGAGTCTGTTTGGACCTAGTTCCATGCGAAACGGGCTAATGATCAAAACTCATCGCTATAAGCTATAACCTTTGAGTGATTTGGGTAAAACAATGTAGTTTAGGCCCTCAAAATCGGACATCATTGTTTTCAAGAAGATGCGAGCTAATGGGATTTGGAATACGTGGAATAGTTTGAGAGCGATAAAAATTGAACAAAATCGTGGGCCTAGTTTTGAGTCTGTTTGGACCTAGTTCGATGCAAAACGGGCTAACGATCAAAACTCATCGTTATAAGCCATGACTTATGAGTAATTTGTGTCAAATAAAATGTAGTTTAGGCCCTCAAAATTAGCCTTCATGGTTTTTGAAGAAGATGCGAGCCAACTCGGATTTTGAATACGTGGAACGATGTGAGGGTGATAAAAGCCGAAGAAAAATTATTGACCCTGTCTTGAGCGATTTGAACCTAGTTCAATACGAAACATGCTAACAATCAAAACTCATCGCTATAAGCCATAACCTATGAGTGATTTTGGTCAACAAATATAGTTCAAGCCCTCAAAATCAACCTTTATAGTTTTTGAATAAGATGCGGCCCAACTGGATTTTGAATACGTGAAACGATGTGAGAGTGAAAAAAGCCGAAGAAAAACTATCGACCCGAGTTTTGAGCGATTTGGACCTAGTTCGATGTGAAATGAGCCAACAATCAAAACTTATCGCTATAAACCATGACCTATGAGTGATTTTGATAAAAAAATATAGCTTACGCCCTCAAAATCAGCCTTCATGGGTTTTGAAGAAGATGCGTAAAACTTGGATTTTGAATATGTGGAACGGTGTGAGGGCGATAAAAATTAAAGACAAACCGTTGACCCGATTTTAAGTCCGTTTGAACGTAATTCGATGCGAAACGGGCAAATGAACAAAACTCATTACCGTAAGCCATGACCTATGAGTGATATTGGTCAAAAAATATAGTTTAGGTCCCGAAAATCAGCCTTCATGATTTTTGAAAAAGATGCGGGCCAACTAGATTTTGAATACATGGAACGGTGTGACGATGATAAAAATTAAAGAAAAACTATCGACCTAGTTTTTAGTTTTTTGTACCTAGCTCGATATGAAAGGGGCAAATGATCAAAACTCATTGCTATAAGCCATGGCTTACGAGTGATTTTGGTAAAAAAATATAGTTTGGGCCCTCAAAATCGGCCTTCATGGTTTTTTAAGAAGATGCGAGCCAAATGGTTTTGTAATACATGTTATAGTGTAAGAGCGATAAAAAGGAATGAAAAACTTTTGACCTAGTTTTGAGCAATTTGGGCCTAGTTCAATGCGAAACGACCAAATGATCAAAACTCATCGCTAGAAGCCATGACCGTGGAGTGATTTGGGTAAAAAATGTAGTTTAGGACCTCAAAATTAGCCTTTATGGTTTATAAGAAGATATGGGCAAACAAGATTTAGAATACATGGAACGAGTGTGAGAGCGATAAAAATTAAAAAAAGCTGTCGACTTACTTTTGAGTCGTTTGGACCTAGTTCGATGAGAAACGGGCCAACGTTTAAACCTGTTGCTTTAAGCCATGACCTATGAGTGATTTTGGTAAAAAAATATACTTTAGGCCTTGTAAATCAGCATTCATGTCTATTAAAGAAGTCATGCACCTAACTGGATTTAGAATACTTCGAACGAGTATGAGAGCGATGAAAACTATTGAAAAACTATCGACATAATTTTGAGCGATTTGGACCTAGTTCAATGCAAAACGAGAAAACGATCAAAAACTCATCGCTACAAGCCATGACCTATTAATGATTTTGGTAAAAAAAAATGTAGTTTAAGCGCCGAAAATCATCCATGAGGATTTTTAAGAAGATGCGAGCTAACCGAATTTGGAATATTTAGAATGGTGTGAGAGCGATAAAAATTGAAGAAAAATATTGGCCTAGTTTTGAGTCGTTTGGACCTAGTTCCATACGAAACGGGCCAACAATCAAAACTCATCGCTATAAGCTATAACCTTTGAATGATTTGGGTAAAACAATGTAGTTTAGGCCCTCAAAATCAGCCATCATTGTTTTCAAGAAGATACGAGCTAATGGGATTTGGAATACGTGGAACGAGTGTGAGAGCGATAAAAATCGAACAAAATCTGTCGGCCTAGTTTTGAGCTATTTGGACGTAGTTCGATGCGAAACGGGCCAATGATCAAAACTCATCATTATAAGCCATGACTTATGAGTAATTTGTGTCAAATAAAATGTAGTTTAGGCCCTTAAAATTAGCCTTCATGGTTTTTGAAGAAGATGCGAGCCAACCTGGATTTTGAATACGTGGAACGGTGTGAGGGCGATAAAAGCCGAAGAAAAATTGTTGACCCCGTTTTGAGCAATTTGAACCTAGTTTGATACGAAACATGCTAACAATCAAAACTCATCGCTATAAGCCATGACCTATGAGTGATTTTGGTCAACAAATATAGTTCAAGCCCTCAAAATCAACCTTTATAGTTTTTGAATAAGATGCGGCCCAACCGGATTTTGAATATGTGAAACGATGTGAGAGTGAAAAAAATGGAAGAAAACGATGTGAGATGAAAAAAATGGAAGAAAAACTATCGACCCAGTTTTGACCTATTTGGACCTAGTTCGATGCAAAATGAGCCAACAATCAAAACTCATCGCTATAAATCATGACCTATGAGTGATTTTGATAAAAAAACATAGCTTACGCGCTCTAAATCAAACATAGCTTACGCACTCAAAATCAGCCTTCATGGGTTTTGAAGAAGATACGTGGAACTTGGATTTTGAATATGTGGAACGGTGTGAGGGTGATAAAAATTAAAGAAAAACTATTGACCCAATTTTAAGTCGTTTGAACGTAATTCGATGCGAAATGGGTAAATGATCAAAACTCATTGCTATAAGCCATGACCTATGAGTGATTTTGGTCAAAACAATATAGTTTTGGCCCTCATTATCGACGAGTCATGGTTTTTCAAGAAGATGCGGGCCAATTGGATTTTGAATACATGGAACGGTGTGAGGGCAATAAAAATTGAAGAAAAACTATCGACCTAGTTTTCAGCTTTTTGGACCTAGCTCGATGCGAAACGGGAAAATGACCAAAACTCATTACCGTAAGCCATGGCTTATGAGTGATATTGGTCAAAAAAATAATTTAGGCCCTCAAAATCAACCTTCATGGTTTTTTAAGAAGATGCAAGCCAAATGGTTTTGTAATACGTGTTATAGTGTGAGAGCGATAAAAAGTAATGAAATACTTTTGACCCGAGTTTTGAGCAATTTGTACCTAGTTCAATGCAAAACGATCAAACGATCAAAGCCGATCGCTAGAAGCCATGACCTTTGAGTGATTTAGGAAAAAAATGTAGTTTAGGACCTCAAAATCAGCCTTTATGGTTTTCAAGATGATACGGGCCAATGGGATTTGGAATACATGGAATGGTGTGAGAGCGAATAAAAATTAAAGAAAAAATATCGGCCTAGTTTTGAGCTCTTTGGACCTAGTTCAATGAGGAATGGCCAACGTTCAAAACCCATTGTTTTAAGCCATGACCTACGAGTGATTTTGGTTAAAAAATATAGTTTAAGCCCCGAAGATCGGCATTCACGACTATTAAAGAAGTTGTAGCCTAACCTGGATTTAGAATACTTCGAACGGTATGAGAGCGATAAAAACTATTGAAAAACTAACGACCCAATTTTGAACGATCTAGACGTAGTTTGATGCAAAACGAGGAAATAATCAAAACTCATTGCTACAAGCCATAACCTATGAGGTATTTTGGTAAAAAAAAATATAGTCTAAGCCCTTAAAATAAGCCATGATTGTTTTCAAGAAGATGCGAGCCAATGGGATTTGGAATACTTGGAACTCGTGTGAGAGCGATAAAAATTGAAGAAAAACTATCGGCCTAGTTTTGACCCGTTTGGACCTAGTTCCATGCGAAACGGGCCAACGATAAAAACTCATCGCTCTAAGCTATGACCTTTAAGTGATTAAGGTAAAGAAATATAGTTTACCCCTTTAAAATCAGCCTTCATGGTTTTTAAGAAGATATGGGCCAACGGGATTATGAATACGTGGAATAGTGCGAGAGTGATAAAAGCTGAACAAAATCCATCGGCCTAGTGTTGAGTGTTTTGGACCTAGTTCGATGCGAAACGAGCCAACGATCAAAACTCATCGTTATAAGCCATGACTTATGAGTGATTTGTGTAAAAAAAAATATTTTAGGCCCTCAAAATCGGTCTTCATGGTTTTTGATAAAGATGCGAGCTAACTGGATTTGAATACGTGGAACGATGTGAGGGCGCTAAAAGCCGAAGAAAAATTATTGACCCTCTTTTGAGCGATTTGAACCTAGTTTGATACGAAACGTGCCGACAATCAAAACTCATCGCTATAAGCCATGACCTATGAGTGATTTTGGTCAAAAAATATAGTTTAAGCCCTCAAAATTAGCTTTCATAGTTTTTGAATAAGATCCGAGCCAACTGGATTTTGAATACCCGGAACGATGTGAGAGTGATAAAAAATGAAGAAAAGCTATCGACCTAGTTTTAAGCGATTTGGACCTAGTTCGATGCAAAATGAGCAAACAATCATAACTCATCGTTATAAGCCATAACCTATGAGTGATTTTGGTCAAAAAATGTAGTTTAGGCCCTCAAAATTAGCCTTCATGGTTTTTTAAGAAGATGTGAGCCAAGCTGGATTTTGAATACGTGAAACAATGTGAGAGCGATAAAAGCCGATGAAAAGTCGTCATCCCGAGCTTTGAGCGATTTAGACCTAGTTCGATGCGAAAGTGGCAAATGACCAATACTCATGGCTATAAGCCATGACCTATGAGTGATTTTGGTCAAAAAATGTAGTTTAGGCCCTCAAAATCATCCTTCATGGTTTTTTAAGAAGATATAGGCCAACTAGATTTTGAATACGTGGAACCGTGTGAGGGCGATAAAAATTTAAGAAAAACTATCGACCTAGTTTTCGGCTTTTGGACCTAGCTCGATGCAAAATGGGCAAATGACCAAAGCTCATTGCTATAAACCATGGTTTATGAGTGATATTGGTAAAAAAATATAGTTTAGGCGCTCAAAATCAGCCTTCATGGTTTTTTAAGAAGATGCGAGCCAAATGGTTTTGTAATACATGTTATAGTGTGAGAGCTATAAAAAGTAATGAAAAAATTTTGACCTTGTTTTGAGCAATTGGGACCTAGTTCAATGCGAAACAACCAAACAATCGAAACTCATCCTAGAAGCGATGACATTTGAGTGATTTGGGTAAAAAAATATAGTTTAGGACCTTAAAATTAGTCTTTATGGTTTTCGAGAAGATACGGGCCAACAAGATTTGGAATTCATGGAATGGTGTGAGAGGGATAAAAATTAAAGAAAAACTATCGACCTAGTTTTGAGCTATTTGGACTTAGTTCGATGAGAAACGGGCTAATGGTCAAAACCCGTTGTTTTAAGCCATGACCTATGAGTGATTTTGGTAAAAATTATAGTTAAGTCTCGAAAATCGGCTTTCACGACTATTGAAGAAGTTGTAGCCTAACTGGATTTAGAATACTTCGAATGGTATGAGAGCGATAAAAACTACTAAAAAGCTATCGGCCTAATTTTGAGCGATTTGGACCTAATTCGATGCAAAACGAGGAAATGATCAAATCTCATCGCCGTAAGCCATGACCTATTAGTGATTTTGGTAAAAAAATATAGTGTAGGCCCTCAAAATTAGCCTTCATGATTTTCAAGAATATGCGGGCCAACGGGATTTGGAATATATGGAACGGTGTGAGAGTAATAAAAGCCGAAGAAAAACTATGGGCCTAGTTTTGACCTATTTGGACCTAGTTCGATGTGAAACGAGCCAACGATCGAAATTCATCGCTATAAGCCATGACCTTTGAGTGATTTGGGTAAAAAAATTTGTTTAGGCCCTTAAAATCAACCTTATTAGTTTTCAAGAAAATGCAAGCCGATGGGATTTGAAATTCATGGAACGAGTGTGAGAGCGCTAAAAGCGAAAAAAATCCGTTGGCCTAGTTTTGAGTTGTTTGGACCTAGTTCGATGCAAAACGAGCCAACGATCAAAACTCATCGCTATAAGCCATGACCTATGAGTGATTTTTGTAAAAAAAAATAGTTTAGGCACTCAAAATCACCATTCGTGGTTTTTGAAGAAGATGCGAGGCAACTAGATTTTGAATACATGGAACGGTTTGAGGGCGACAAAGTCGAAGAAAAACTATCGATCCAATTTAGACCGATTTGGACCTATTGGATGTGAAACGGGCCAACAATCAAAACTCATTGCTATAAGCCATGAACTATGAGTGATTTTGGTTAAAAAATGTAGTTTAGGCCCTCAAAATCAGCCTTCTTGGTTTTTGAAGAAGATGTGGGTCAACTGGATTTTGAATACATGAAACGATGTGAGAGCGATAAAAACTAAAGAAAAGATGTCATCCCGAGTTTTAAGCGATTTAGACCTAGTTCGATGTGAAACCGGAAAACGACCAAAACTCATGGCTATAAGCCATGAGCTATGAGTGATTTTGGTAAAAAAAAATGTAGTTTAGGCCCTCAAAATCGGCATTCATGGTTTTTGAAAAAGGTGCGAAGCCAACTAGATTTTGAATACGTGGAACGGTGTGAGGGCGATTAAGATTGAAGAAAAACTATTGACCTAGTTTTCAACCTTTTCGACCTAGGTCGATGCGAAACAAGAAAATGACCAAAACTCATTGATATAAGCCATGGCTTATGTGTGATATTAGTAAAAACAATGTAGTTTAAGCTCTCAAAATCGACCTTCATGGTTTTTTAAGAAGATGCGAGCCAAATGGTTTTGTAATACATGTTATAGTGTGAGAGCGATAAAAAGTAATGAAAAACTTTTGACCTAGTTTTGAGCAATTTGTACCTAGTTCAATGCGAAACGACCAAACGATCAAAACTCATCGCTAAAAGCCACAACCTTTGAGTGATTTAGGTAAAAAATGTAGTTTAGGACCTCAAAATCAGCCTTTATGGTTTTCAAGAAGATACAGAGCCAATGGGATTTGGAATACATAGAACGGTGTGGGAGCGATAAAAATTAAAGAAAAACTATCGACCTAGTTTTGAGTTATTTGGACGTAGTTGGATGAGAAACGAGCAAACGTTCAAAACTCGTTGTTTTAAGCCATGACCTATGAGTTATTTTTGTAAAAAAATATAGTTTAAGCCACGAAGATCGGCATTCATGGTTATTAAAGAAGCTGCAGACTCAACTAGATTTAGAATACTTTGAATGGTATGAGAGCGATAAAAACTATTGAAAATCTATTGGCCTAATTTTGAGCGATCTGGACCTAATTCGATGCGGAACAAGGAAATAATCAAAACTCATTGCTTCAAGCCATGGCCTATTAGTGATTTTGGTAAAAAAAATATAGTTTAAGCCCTTAAAATCAGCCATCATGGTTTTCAAGAAGATGCGTGCCAACGGGATTTGCAATACTTGGAAAGGTGTGAGAGCGATAAAAATTAAAGAAAAAGCTGTCGGCCTAGTTTTGAAGTTCGTTTGGACTAGTTTGATGCGAAACGGGCCAACGATCAAAACTCATCGCTATAAGCCATGACCTATAAGTGATTTTGGTAAAAAAAATATAGTTTCGGCCCTCAAAATCAACCTTTATGCTTTTTAAGAAATGAGCGCCAACTAGATTTGAAATATGTGAAACGGTGTGAGAGCAATAAAAATTGAAGAGAAACCGTGAACTCGTTTTGAGTTATTTGGACCTAGTTCGATGTGAAACGGGCTAACAATAAAAAGTCATCACTATAAGCCATATTTTACGAGTGATTTTGGTCAAAAAATATAGTTTAGGCCCTCAAAATCAGCCTTCATGGTATTTGAAGAAGATGCGAGCTAATTGGATTTTGAATACATAGAACGATGTGAGAGCGATAAAAGCTGCAGAAAAACTATCAACCCGAGTTTTGAGCAATTTGGACCTAGTTCGATGCGAAATGGGTAACCAATCAAAAGTCATCACTATAAGCCGTGACCTATGAGTGATTTTGGTTAAAACATGTAGTTTAGGCCCTCAAAATCGGCATTCATGGTTTTTGAAAAAGATGTCGGCCAACTGGATTTTGAATACGTGGAATGGTGTAAGGGTAATAAAAATTTAAAAAAAACTATTGGCCTAATTTTGAGTTGTTTGGACCTCGTTCAATGCGAAACGGGCCAACGATTTAATGTTATCGCTATAAGCCATGAACTATGAGTGATTTTTTTTTTTTAAATATAGTTTAATCCCTCAAAATCTCCCTTCATGGTTTTTCAAAAAGATGTGGGCCAAGCTGGTTTTGGAATACATGGTATAGTGTGAGGGCAAATAAAACTAATGAAAAACTATCGACCTAGTTTTGAGCGATTTGGACCTAGTTCGATACGAAATGGGCCAACGATCAAAACTCATTCCTATAATCCATGACCTATGGGTGATTTTGGTTAAAAAATGTAGTTTAAGCTTTCAAAATCAGCCTTAATTGTTTTTCGGGAAGATGCGGGCAAAATGGTTTTAGAATACTTCGAAGTGAGAGCGATAAAAGCGAAGAAAAGTTATCGGCCTAATTTTGAGTGATTTAGACCTAGTTCGATGCGAAACTAGCCAATGATCAAAACACATCGCTATAAGCCATGACCTCCGAGTGATTTTGGAAAAAAAAATGTAGTTTAGACCCTCAAAATCATCCTTCATGGTTTTCAAGAAGATTCGAGGCAATGGGATTTGGAATACGTGGAACGAGTGTGAGAGTGATAAAAACTAAACAAAATCTATCGGCCTAGTTTTGAGTCTGTTTGGACCTAGTTCGATGCGAAACGAGCCGACGATCAAAACCCGTTGTTTTAAGCCATGACTATGAGTGATTTTGGTCAAAAAAATATAGTTTAGGCCCCGAAAAATCAGCATTCACGATTCTTAAATAAGACTCATCCCATCCGGATTTAGAATACTTTGAATGGTGTGAGAGCGATAAAAACTACTAAAAAGCTGTCGGCCCGAGTTTTGAGCGATTTTGACCTAGTTCGATGCAAAACGAGGAAACGATCAAAACTTATCGCTATAAGCCATGACCTAAAAGTGATTTTGGTAAAAACAAATATAGGTTAGGCCTTCAAAATCAGCATTCATGGTTTTTTAAAAAGATGCGAGCCAAATGGTTTTGGAATACGCGAGCATAGTATGAGAGCGATAAAAGCCGATGTGAAACTATCGGCCTAGTTTTGAGTCGTTTGGACCTAGTTCAATGTGAAACGGGCCAACCATCAAAACTCGTTGTTTTAAGCCATGACCTATGAGTGATTTTGGTAAAAAACAATATAGTTTAGGCCACGAAAATCAACATTCATGGTTATTAAAGAAGATGCAGCCTAACTGAATTTAGAATACTTTGAACGGTATGAGAGCGATAAAAGCGCTAAAAAACTATCGGCCCGAGTTTTGAGCAATTTGGACCTAGTTCGATGAGAAACAAGAAAATGATCAAAACTCATCGCTATAAGCCATGATCTATTAGTGATTTTGGTAAAAAAAATATAGTTTAGGCCCTCAAAATGAGACTTTATGGTTATCAAGAATATGCGGACCAACGAGATTTGGAATACTTAGAATGGTGTGAGAGAGATAAAAACTTAAGAAAAACTATCGGCCTAGTTTTGACCTATTTGGACCTAGTTCGATGTGAAACGGGCCAACGATCGAAACCCATTATTTTAAACCATGACCTATGAGTGATTTTGATAAAAAAAATAGTTTAGGCCCCAAAAATCGGGATTCACGGTTATTAAAGAAGATGCGGTCAAGCTGGATTTAGAATACTTCGAACGAGTATGAGAGTAATAAAAATACTAAAAAATTATCAATCTAGTTTTGAGCGATTTTGACCTAGTTCGATGCGAAACAAGAAAACGATCAAAACTTGTCTCTATAAGCCATGACCTATTAGTTATTTTGGTAAAAAAAAATGTAATTTAGGCCTTTAAAATTAGCTTTCATGGTTTTCAAGAATATACGGGCCAATAGGATTTTGAATACTTGGGATGGTGTGAGAGCAATAAAAGCCGAAGAAAAAATGTTGTCCTAGTTTTGACCTATTTGGACCTAGTTTGATGTCAAATGGGCTAACGATCAAAACCCATTGCTTTAAGCCATGACCTATGAGTGATTTTTATAAAAAAAATATAGTTTAGGCCCCGAAAATCGGGGTTCACGATTATTAAAGAAGATGCGACCCAATTGGATTTAGAATACTTCCAACGGTATGAGAGCGATAAGAATGCTAAAAAACTATCGAGTCTAGTTTTGAGCGATTTGGACCTAGTTCGATGCAAAATGAGAAAACGATCAAAAATCATCGCTATAATTCATGACCTATTAGTGATTTTGGTAAAAAAAAATGTAGTTTAGGCACTCAAAATCAGCCTCCATGATTTTTAAGAAGATGAGGGCCCACGGGATTTGGAATACGTGAAACGATGTGAGAGCGATAAAAGCTGAAGAAAAAATGTTGGTATAGTTTTGAGTCTGTTTGGACCTAGTTCGATGCGAAATGGGCCAATGATCAAAACTCATCGCTATAAGCCATGAACTATGAGTGATTTTGGTAAAAAAAAATGTAGTTTAGACCCTCAAAATAAGCCTTCATGGTTTTTAAGAACATGCGACCCAACTAGACTCGAAATACGTTAAACGGTGTGAGAGCGATAAAAATTAAAGAAAAACTATCGGCCTAGTTTTGAGCTTTTGGACCTAGTTCAATGCGAAACGGACCAACGATCAAAACTCACCGCTATAAGCCATGACATATGAGTGATTTTGGTAGAAAAATGTAGTTCAAGCCCTTAAAATCAGCCTTCATGCTTTTTAAGAACATGTGCACCAACTAGATTTGGAATAGGTGAAACGGTGTGAGAGCGATAAAAATTAAAGAGAAACTATCGGCCTAGTTTTGAGTCATGTTTGGACGTATTTCGATGCGAAACGAGCCAACAACAAAAACTCATCGCTATAAGCCATATCTTATAAGTGATTTTGGTAAAAAAATATAGTTTAGGCCCTCAAAATCAGCCTTCATGGTTTTTGAAGAAGATGCGAGCCAATTGGATTTTGAATACTCCGAGCGATGTGAGAGCGATAAAAGCGAAGAAAAACTATTGACCCGAGTTTTGTGTAATTTGGACATAGTTTGATGCGAAATGGGCAACCAATCAAAACTCATCGCTATAAGCCATGACCTATGAGTGATTTTAGTCAAAAAATATAGTTTAGGCACTTAAAATCAACCTTCTTGGTTTTTTAAGAAGATGCGAGCTAACCGGGGTTTGAATACATAGAACGGTGTGAGGGCGAGAAAAATTGAAGAAAAACTATCGACCCATTTTTGAGTTGTTTGGACCTAGTTTGATGTGAAACGGGATAACGATCTAAACTCATCGCTATAAGCCATGGACAATGAGTGATTTTGTAAAAAAAAATTATAGTTTAAGCCCTTAAAATCGACCTTCATGGTTTTTGAAGAAGATGCGGGCAACTGGATCTTGAATACATGGAACGGTGTGAGGGCGATAAAAATTAAAGAAAAACCATCGATCCGAGTTTTGAGCTATTTGGACCTAGTTCGATGCGAAACGGGCCAACAACAAAAACTTATTGCATTAAGCCATGATGTATGAGTGATTTTTGTCAAAAAAATGTAGTTGAAACCCTCGGAATCGGCCTTCATAGTTTTTCAAGATGATGTGGGCCAACCTGGTTTTGGAATATGTGGTACGAGTGTGAAAGCGAATAAAGCCGAAGAAAAACTATCGATCTAGTTTTGAGCAATTTGGACCTAGTTGGATACGAAACGGGCCAATGATTAAAACTCATTGCTATAATCCATGACCTATGAGTGATTTTGGTTAAAAAATATAGTTTAAGCTCTAAAAATCAACCTTAATGCTTTTTCAAGAAGATGTAAGCAACATGGTTTTAGAATACTTCAAAGTGAGAGCGATAAAAACTAAAGAAAAGTTGTCGGCCCAATTTTGAGTGATTTAGACCTAGTTCAATGCGAAGCGGCCCACGATCAAAACTCATCGCTATAAGCCATGACCTATGAGTGATTTTGGTCAAAAAATGTAGTTTAGGCCCTCAAGATCATCCTTCATGGTTTTTAAGAAGATGTGAGGCAACAACATTTGGAATACGTGGAATAGTGTGAGAGTGACAAAAGCCGAACAAAATCTATCGGCCTAGTTTTGAGTTGTTTGGTCCTAGTTCGATGCGTAACGCTCCAACGATTAAAACTCATTGCTATAAGCCAACCTATGAGTGATTTTTGTAAAAAAATATAGTTCGGGATCTCAAAATCAGCCTTAATGGTTTTTGAAGAAGATGCGAGTCAACCTGGATTTTGGATACGTGGAACGGTGTGAGGGTGATAAAAATAAAAGAAAAACTATCGACCTAATTTTGAGCGATTTTGACCTAGTTCGATACAAAAAGGGCGAACGATCGAAACTCATCACTATAAGCCGTGACCTATGAGTGATTTTTGTAAAAAAATATAGTTTAGGCCCTCAAAATCAGCCTTCATGGTTTATGAAGAAGATACGAGCCAATGAATTTTGAATACGTGGAATGGTGTGAGGGCGATAAAAATTTAAGAAAAATTATCAACCCGAGCTTTGAGTCAGTTTAGACCTAGTTCGATGTAAAACGAGCAAATGACCAAAACTCATCGCTATAAGCCATGACCTATGAAGTACATTTAGACCTAGAGCGATAAAAAATGAACAAAATCCATCGGCCTAGTTTTGAGCTATTTGGACCTAGTTCGATGCAAAATTGGGCGACAATCAAAACTCATCGCTATAACCCATTATCTATGATTGATTTTTGTAAAAAAAAATATAGTTTAGGACCTTAAAATCAGCCTTCATGGTTTTTGAAGAAGATGCGAAGCCAATTGGATTTTCTATACGTGAAACGATGTGAGGGCAATAAAAGCCGAAGAAAGACTATCATCCTCGTTTGAGTCGTTGGACCTAGTTTGATGCGAAACGAGCCAACAACCAAAGCTCATTGGTATAAGCCATGACATATGAGTGATTTTGGGAGAAAAATATAGTTTAAGCCCTCAAAATCAGCCTTCATGCTTTTCAAGAAGATACGGGCCAAATGGTTTTGGAATACGTGACACGATGTGAGAGCGATAAAAATTGATGAAAACTTTCAGCCCAGTTTTGATTGATTTGGACTTAGTTCAATGCGAAACAAACAAACGATCAAAACTCATCGCTTTAAACCATGACTTATTAGTGATTTTGGTAAAAAAATGTAGTTTTGGCCCTCAAAATCAACCTTCGAGGCTTTCCGGAAGATGCAATCCAACGAGATTTGGAATGCGTGGAATGGTGTGAGAGCGATGAAAACTAAAGAAAAACTATCGAACTAGTTTTAAGTCTGTTTGGGCCTCGTTCGATGCAAAACGGGTCAACGATCAAAACTCATCGCTATAAGCCATGACCTTTGAGTGATTTGGGTAAGAAATATAGTTTAGGCCCTTAAAATCAGCATTCATGGCTTTCCGAACATGCGAGCTAACGTGATTTGGAATACGTGAAACGAGTGTGAGAGCGATAAAAACTAAACAAAATCCGTTGGTCGAGTTTTGAGCTATTTGGACCTAGTTCTATACAAAACGGTTCAACAATCAAAACTCATCACTATAGGCCATGAGCTATGAGTGATTTTTGTAAAAAAATATATATATATAATTTTGGCCCTCAAAATCAGCCTTCATGATTTTTTAAGAAGATGCGAGCCAACCTGGATTTTCAATATATGGAACGGTGTGAGGGCGATAAAAGCGAAGAAAAACTATTAGCCTCGTTTTGAGTCATTGGACCTTGTTTGATGCAAAATAGGCCAACAACTAAAACTCATTGCAATCAACTATGACATATGAATGATTTTGGTAGGAAAATATAGTTTAGGCGCTCAAAATCACCCTTCATGTTTTTCAAGAAGATGGGGTCCAAATGGTTTTGGAATACGTGGCATAATGTGAGAGCGATAAAAATTGATAAAAACTTTCGACTCGATTTTGAGCGATTTGAACCTAGTTCAATGCGGAATAGGCAAACGATCAAAATTCATCGCTATAAGCCATGACCTATTAGTGATTTCGGTAAAAAAAAATGTAGTTTAGGCCCTCAAAATCAACTTTCATGGCTTTCAAGAAGATGCGGTCACACGAGATTTGGAATACGTGGAATGGTGTGAGAGCGATGAAAACTAAAGAAAAACTATCGACACGGCTTTGAGTCGTTTGGACCTCGTTTGATGCGAAATGTGCCAACGATCAAAACCCATCACTATAAGCCATGACCTTTGAGTGATTTGGGTAAAAAATGTAGTTTAGGCCCTCAAAATCAGCCTTTATGGTTTTCAAGAAGATGCGGGCCAACGGGGTTTTGCAATACGTGGAATGGTGTGAGAGCGATAAAAACTAAAAAAAAATTATCGGCCTAGTTTTGAGCTATTTGGACCTAGTTCGATGTGAAATAGGCTAACGATGAAAAATCATCGCTTTAAGATATGACCTATGAGTGATTTTGGTAAAAAAATATAGTTTAGGCCCTCAAAATTAGCCTTCATGTTTTTTAAGAACATACATGCCAACTAGATTTAGAATACGTGGAACGATGTCGAGAGTGATGAAACTCGAAAAAAAACCTATCGGCCTAGTTTTGAGCTATTTGGACCTAGTTCGAAATGAAATGGGCCAACAATCAAAACTCATCGTTATAAGTCATGACATATGAGTGATTTTGGTAAAAAAATATAGTTTAGGCCCTCAAAATCGGCGTTCATAGTTTTTAAGAACATGCGCGACGATTAGATTCAGAATACATGGAACGAGTGTGAGAGCGATAAAAATTGAAAAAACTATCGATCTAGTTTTAAGCTATTTGGACCTAGTTCGATGCAAAATGAGCCAACGATTAAAACTCATCGCTATAAGCCATGACCTATGAGTGATTTTGGTAAAAATATATAGTTTAGGCCCTTAAAATCGGCCATCATGTTTTTTAGGAACATGCGTGCCAAGTAGATTTAGAATACGTAGAACGAGTGTGAGAGCGATAAAAACTAAAGAAAACCTATCAGCTCAGCTTTGAGTTATTTGGACCTAGTTCAAAATGAAACGGGCTAACAATCAAAACTCATCGATATAAGTCATGACCTATGAGTGATTTTGGTAAAAAAATATAGTTTAGGCCCTCAAAATTAGCCTTCATGGTTTTTAAGAACATGCGCGCCAACTAGATTTATAATACATGGAACGGTGTGGAGCGATAAAAGCGAAGAAAAACTATCGACCTAGTTTTGAGTCTGTTTGGACCTAGTTCGATACGAAACGGTCAACAATCAAAACTCATCGCTATAAGCCATGACCTATGAGTGATTGTTGAAAAAAAAAATAGTTTAGGACCTCAAAATCAGCCTTCATGGTTTTTGAAAAAGATGCGAGCCAACTGGATTTTCAATATGTGGAACGGTCCGAGGGCAATAAAAACTAAAGAAAAACTATCGACCACGTTACGAGTTGTTGGACTTAGTTTGATGAGAAACGAGCCGACAACAAAAACTCATTGCAATAAGTCATGACATATGAGTGATTTTAGTAGAAAAATGTAGTTTAGGCCCTCAAAATCAGCCTTAATGTTTTTCAAGAAGATGCGAGCCAAATGGTTTTAGAATACGTGGCATAGTGGGAGAGCGATATAAATTAATGAAAACCGTTGACCCGAGTTTTGAGCGATTTTGACCTAGTTCAATGCGAAATGGACAAACGATCAAAGCTCATCGCTATAAGCCATGACCTATTAGTGATTTTGGTTACAAAAATATAGTTTAGGCCTTCAAAATCAACCTTTCGGCCTTTAAGAAGATGCGATCAAACGAGATTTGGAATACGTGGAATGGTGTAAGAGTGATGAACAATGAAGAAAAACTATCGGCCCGATTTTGAGTCTGTTTGGACCTCATTCGATGTAAAATGTGCTAACTATCAAAACCCATCATTATAAGCCATGACCTTTGAGTGATTTGGGTAAAAAAATATAGTTTAGGCCCTCAAAATCAGCCTTTATGGTTTTCATGAAGATGCGGGCCAAAGGGAATTTGGAATACATGGAATGGTGTGAGAGCGATGAAAACTAAAGAAAACCTATTAGCTCGGCTTTGAGCTATTTGGACCTAATTCGATGCGAAACAGGCCAACAATCAAAACTCATCGCTATGAGTCATGACCTATTAGTGATTTTGGTAAAAAAATATAGTTTAGGCCCTCAAAATCAACCTTCATGGTTTTTAAGATCATGTGCGCCAACTAGATTTATAATACATGGAAGCGTGTGAGAGCGATAAAAACTAAAAAAAAAACTATCGGCCTAGTTTTAAGCTATTTAGACCTAGTTCGAAGCAAAACGAGTCACCGATCAAAACCGATCGCTATAAGCAATGACCTATGAGTGATTTTTGTAAAAAAATATAGTTTAGGAACTCCAAATCAACCTTTATGGTTTTTCAAGAAGATGCGGGTCAACTGGATTTGGAATATGTGGAGCGGTGTGAGAGCAATAAAAGCCGAAGAAAAACTATCGATCCAATTTTAAGATGTTTGGACCTAGTTCGATGCGAAATAGGCCAACGATCAAAACTCATCGCTATAAGCCATGACCTATGAGTGATTTTTGTAAAAAAATATAGTTTAGGCCCTCAAAATCAGCCTTCATGGTTTTTGAAGAAGATGCGGGCCAACTGTATTTTGAATACGTGGAACAATGTGAGGGTGATAAAAATCGAAGAAAAACTATCACCCCGAGTTTTAAGTTGTCTAGACTTAGTTCGATACGGAATGGGCCGACGATTAAAACTCATCGCTCTAATCCATGACCTATGAGTGATTTTGGTCAAAAAATATAGTTTAGGCTCTCAAAATCATCCTTCAAGGATTTGGAAGGCGTGGAATGGTGTGAGGGCGATAAAAATTGAGAAAAAATTAACGACACGGTTTTGAGCGATTTGGACCTAGTTCGATACGAAACGGGCCAACAACTAAAACTCATTACAATGAGCCATGACATATGAGTGATTTTGGTCGGAAAATGTAGTTTAGGCCCTCAAAATCAGCCTTTATGGTTTTCAAGAAGATGCGGGCCAACGGGGTTTTGCAATACGTGGAACGGTGTGAGAGCGATAAAAACTAAAAAAAAATTATCGGCCTAGTTTTGACCTATTTGGACCTAGTTTGATGCGAAATAGGCTAACGATGAAAAATCATCGCTTTAAGATATGACCTATGAGTGATTTTGGTAAAAAAATATAGTTTAGGCCCTCAAAATTAGCCTTCATGTTTTTTAAGAACATACATGCCAACTAGATTTAGAATACGTGGAATGATGTCGAGAGTGATGAAACCCGAAAAAAACCTATCGACCTAGTTTTGAGTTATTTGGACCTAGTTCGAAATGAAATGGGCCAACAATCAAAACTCATCGTTATAAGTCATGACATATGAGTGATTTTGGTAAAAAAATATAGTTTAGGCCTTCAAAATCAGCCTTCATGGTTTTTGAAGAAGATGTCGGCCAACGGGATTTTGAATACGTCGAATAGATGTGAGAGTGAGAAAAACTAAAGAAAAACTATCGACCCAATTTTGAGCGAATTGGACCTAGATCAATGCGAAATGGGCCAACGATCAAAACTCATCGCTATAAGGCATATCCTATGAGTAATTTTGGTCAAAATATGTAGTTTAGGCCTCAAAATCGGCGTTCATGGTTTTTGAAGAAGATGCGAGCTAACTGGATTTTGAATATGTGGAATGGTGTGAGGGTGATAAAAATTGAAGAAAAACTATTAGCCTAGTTTTGAGTTGTTTGGACCAAGTTCGATGCGAAACGGGCAAATGACTAAAACTCAAGGGTATAAGCCATGACCTATGAGTGATTTTGGTCAAAAAATATAGTTTAGGCCCTCAAAATTAGCCTTCATGGTTTTTTAAAAAGATGCGAGCCAAATGGTTTTGGAATACGTGGCACGATGAGAGAGCGATAACAATTGATGAAAAACTTTTGACATGGTTTTGAGCGATTTGGACCTAGCTCAATGCGAAACGAGCAAACGATCAAAACTCATCGCTATAAGTCATGACCTATTAGTGATTTTGGTCAAAAAAACATAGTTTAGGCCCTCAAAATCAACCTTCATGGTTTTTGAAGAAGATGTGGGCCAATTGGATTTTGAATGCGTGGAATGATGTGAGAGCGATAAAAATTGAAGAAAACGTATCGACCTAGTTTCGAGCGATTTGAATATAGTTCGATGCGAAATGGCCAACCAATCAAAACTCATCGCTATAAGCCATGATCTATGAGTAATTTTGGTCAAAATATGTAGTTTAGGCCCTCAAAATCAGCCTTCATGGTTTCGAAGAAGATGCAAGCCAACTGGATTTTGAATACATAGAACGGTGTGAGGGTGATAAAAATTGAAGAAAAATTATTGCTCGGTTTTGAGCTCTTTGGACCTAGTTCGATATGAAACGAGCAAACGACCAAAACTCATTGCTATAAACCATGACCTAGGAGTGATTTCGGATAAAAAATGTAGTTTAGGCCTTCAAAATTAGCCTCCATAGTTTTTTAAGAAGACGCAACCCAAATGGTTTTCGAATACGTGGCACGATATGAGAGCGACAAAAATTGATGAAAAACTTTTGACCTAGTTTTGAGCAATTTGGACCTAGTTTGATGCGAAACGAGCAAATGATCAAAACTCATCCTATACGCCATGACCTTTGAGTGATTTGGGTAAAAAATGTAGTTTGAGCCTTCAAAATCAGCCTTCATGGGTTTTAAAAAGATGCGGGCCAACGAGATTTTGAATACGTGGAACGAGTGTGAGAGCCATAAAAATTGAACAAAATCTATCGGCCTAGTTTTTACCTGTTTAGACCTAGTTCGATGCGAAACGATCCAATGATCAAAACTCATCGCTATAAGCCATATCCTATGAGTGATTTTAGTCCAAAAATATAGTTTAGGCTCTCAAAATCAGCCATCATGGTTTTTTAAGAACATGTGGGCCAACTAGATTTTGAATATGTGGAACGATGTGAGAGCGATAAAAATTAAAGAAAAACTATCGACCAACTTTTGAGCGATTTGGACCTAGTTCAATGCGAAATGGGCAACCAATCAAAACTCATCGCTATAAGCCATGACCTATAAGTAATTTTGGTAAAAATATGTAGTTTAGGCCCTTAAAATCAGCCTTCATGGTTTTTGAAAAAGATGCGGGCCAACTAGATTTTGAATACGTGGAACGATGTGAGGGCAATAAAAATTGAAGAAAAACTATCGCCTAGTTTTGAGTCGTTTGGACCTAGTTCGATACGAAACGGGCAAATGACCAAAACTCATTGCTATAAACCATGACATATGAGTGATTTCGGATAAAAAATATAGTTTAGGCTCTCAAAATCATCCTCCATGTTTTTTAAGAAGATGCGAGCCAAATTGTGTTCGAATACGTGGCACAATGTGAGAGCGATAAAAATTGATGAAAAACGTTTGACCTAGTTTTGAGTGATTTGGACCTAGTTCGATGCGAAACGACAAACGATCAAAACTCATCCTATAAGCCATGACCTTTGAGTGATTTGGGTAAAAAAATGTAGTTTACGCCCTCAAAATCGGCCTTTATGGGTTTCAAGAAGATGCGGGCCAACGGGATTTCGAATACGTGGAACGAGTGTGAGAGGTAAAAATTGATGAAAAACTTTTGACCTAGTTTTGAGCGATTTAGACCTAGTTCAATGCGAAACGGGCAAATGATCAAAACTCATCACTATAAGTCATAACTCGTTAGTGATTTTGGTAAAAAAATATAGTTTAGGCCATCAAAACAACCCTCATGCCTTTTAGTCGAAATCCATTGTTTTAAGCCATGACCTAAGAGTGATTTTGGCCAAAAAATATAGTTTAGGCCCTAAAAATCAGCATTCACGATTATCAAAGAAGGTGCATACCAACTGGATTTGGAATACTTTGAACGAGTATGAGAGTGATAAAAGCGATGAAAAACTATCGACCCGAGTTTTGAGCGATTTGAACCTAGATCGATGCGAAATGAGCAAATGATCAAAACTCATCGCTATAAACCATGACCTACTAGTGATTTTAGTAAAAAACAAAATATAGTTTAGGCCCTTGAAATCAGCCTTCATGGTTTTTTAAGAAGATGCGGGCCAATCGGATTTGAAATACTTAGAACGGTATGAAAGCGATAAAAGCCGAAGAAAAACTATCAACCTAGTTTTGAGTCATTGGGACCTAGCTCGATGCGAAACGGGCCGACGATCAAAACTCATCACTATAAGCCATTGCCTATGAGTGATTTTAGTAAAAAAAATATAGTTTAGACCCTCAAAATCAGCCTTCATGGTTTTCAAGAACATGTGCACCAACTAGACTTGCAATACGTGGAATGGTGTGAAAGCAATAAAAACTTAAGAAAAGCTGTTGACCTAGTTTTGAGTCTGTTTGGACCTACTTCGATGCAAAACGAGCCAATAAGAAAAACTCATCATATAAGCCATGCCTTATGAGTGATTTTGGTCAAAAAATGTAGTTGAGGCTCACAAAATCAGCCTTCATGGTTTTTAAAGAAGATGTGGGCCAATTGGATTTTGATTACGTGGAACGGTGTGAGGGCGATAAAAGCGAGAAAAAACAATTAGCCCAATTTTTATCCGTTTGGACCTAGTTTGATGCGAAAAGGGCCAACAACAAAAACTCATTACAATAGGCCATGACATATGAGCGATTTTGTCCAAAAATGTAGTTTAGGCCATCAAAATTAGCATTCACGGTTCTTAAAAAGATGCGACCTAACTAGATTTAAAATACTTCAAACGAGTATGATAGCGATAAAAGCTGCTAAAAAACTATGAGCCTAGTTTTGAGCGATTTGGACTTAGTTCGATGCGGAACGAGCAAATGATCAAAACTCATCACTATAAATCATGACCTACCGAGTGATTTTGGTAAAAAAATATAGTTTAGGCCCTCAAAATCAACCTTCTTAGTTTTCAAGAAGATGGGAGCCAACGGGATTTGGAATATATGGAACAATGTGAGAGCGATAAAAACTTAAGAAAAACTATTGGTATAGTTTTAAGTTGTTTGGACGTAGTTCGATGCGAAACGAGCCAATGATCAAGACTCATCACTATAAGCCAAGACCTATGAGTGATTTTGGTAAAAAGCTATTGTTTAGGCCCTCAAAATCAGCCTTCATAGTTTTCAAGAACATGTATACCAACTAGATTTAGAATATGTGGAACGGTGTAAGCGATAAAAATTGAAAAAAAACTCTACCTAGTTTTGAGCTTTTTGGACCTAGTTCGATGCGAAATGGTCGAACAACAAACTCATCCCTATAAGCTATATCCTATGAGTGATTTTGGCCAAAAAATATAGTTTAGGCTCTCAAAATCAGCCGTCATGGTTTTTCAAGAAGATGCGAGGCAACTAGATTTTGAATAAGTGGAACAATGTGAGAGCGATAAAAGCCGAAAAAAACTATCGACCCGAGTTTTGAGTGATTTGGACCTAGTTTGATGCGAAATGGGCCAACGATCAAAACTCATCACTATAAGCCATGACCTATTAGTGATTTTTGTAAAAAAAAAATATAGTTTAGGCTCTCAAAATCGGCCTTCATGGTTTTTGAAGAAGATGCGAGCCAACTGGATTTTGCATACATGGAACGATGTGAGGGTGATAAAAACTAAAGAAAAAATATCGACCCGAGTTTTGAGCGATTTGGACCTTGTTCAATGCGAACCGGGCCAATGATCAAAACTCATCGCTATAAGCCATGACCTATGAGTGATTTTGGTCAAAAAATGTAGTTTAGGCTTCAAAATCATCCTTTATGGTTTTTGAAGAAGATGTGGGCCAACCTGGATTTTGAATATGTGGAATGGTGTGAGGGTGATAAAAAATGAGGAAAAACTATCAGGCATAATTTTGAGCTATTTCGACTTAGTTGGATGCGAAACGGGCCAACAACCAAAACTTATTACAATAAGCCATGACATATGAGTGATTTTTCCAAACCAAATGTTGTTTAGGCCCTCAAAATCAGCCTTAATGGTTTTTCAAGAAGATGCGGGGAGTATGGTTTTAGAATAGTTCTAGCCGTATGAGAGCGATAAAAGCGAAGAAAAACTATCGGCCTAGTTTTGAGTCTGTTTGGAACCGATTCGATGCGAAACGAGCAATTGATCAAAACCCATTATTTTAAGCCATGACCTATAAGTGATTTTGGTAAAAAAATATAGTCTAGACTTGAAAAATTAGCATTCATGATTATTAAAAAAGATGCGATCAACCTGGATTTAGAATACTTCAAGCGGAATGAGAACGATAAAAGCTGTTGAAAAATTATCATACTAGTTTTGAGCAATTTGGACCTAGTTCGATGCGAAACGAGAAAACGATCAAAACTCATTGCTATAAGCCATGACTTATTAGTGATTTTGGTAAAAAAATATAGTTTAGGCCCTCAAAATCGACCTTCATGGTTTACAAGAAGATGTGGGCCAACCGAATTTGGAATACTTAGAACGGTGTAAAAGCGATAAAAATAGAAGAAAAACTATCGACCTAGTTTTGAGTCGTGTAGGCCTAGTTCGATGCGAAATGGGCCATCGATCAAAACTCCTCGTTGTAAGCCATGGCATATGAGTGGTTTTGGTAAAAAAATGTAGCTTAGACCCTCAAAAGTAGTTTTCATGGTTTTCAAGAACATGCGCGCCAACTATATTTGCAATACGTGAAATGGTGTGAGAGCAATAAAAAGTTAAGAAAAGCTGTCGGCCTAGTTTTGAGTCGTTTGGACCTAATTCGATGCGAAACGAGCCAATAACAAAAGCTCATCGCTATAAGCCATGCCCTATGAGTATTTTGGTCAAAAAATGTAATTGAGGCCCTCAAAATCAACTTTCATGATTTTTTAAGAAGATGTGGGCCAACTGGATTTTGATTACATGGAACGGTATGAGGGCGATAAAAACTAAGAAAAAACAATTGGCCCATTTTTGAGTACGTTTCGACCTAGTTTGATGCAAAACGGGGCACCAATAAAAACTCATTGCAATAGGCTATGACATATGAGCGATTTTTGTCAAAAAAGATATAGTTTAGGCTATCAAAATTAGCATTCACGAGTTATTAAAGAAGATGTAGCCCAACTCGGATTTGAAATACTTCAAACAAGTATGAGAGCAATAAAAACTACTACAAACCGTCATCCCGAGTTTTGAGCGATTTAGACTTAGTTCGATGCGGAACGAGCAAACGATCAAAACTCATCCTTATAAGCCATGACCTATTATTGATTTTGGTAAAAAAAAGTAGTTTAGGCCTCAAAATCATCGTTCTTAATTTTAAAGAAGATGCGAGCCAACGAGATTTGGAATACATGGAACGGTGTGAGAGCGATAAAAACTAAAAAAAAACTATGGTATAGTTTTGAGTACGTTTGGACCTAGTTCAATGCGAAACGGGCCAACGATCAAAACTCATCACTATAAGCCATGACCTATGAGTGATTTTGGTAAAAAAATATAGTTTAGGCTCTCAAAATCAGCCTTCATGGGTTTCAAGAACATGCATTCCAACTAGATTTAGAATATGTGGAACGGTGTGAGAGCGAAAAAAATTGAAAAAAAAACCGTTGTCCTAGTTTTGAGTAGTTTGGACCTAATTCTATGCAAAATTGGCCAACAACAAAAGCCGATCGCTATAAGCTATATACTATGAGTGATTTTGGTCAAAAAATATAGTTTAAGGCTTCAAAATCAGCTATCATGGTTTTTGAAGAAGATACGGTTCAACTAGATTTTGAATACGTGGAACGATGTAGAGCGATAAAAGCGAAGGAAAACTATCGACCTAGTTTTAAGTGATTTGGACCTAGTTCGATGCGAAATGGGCCAACGATCAAAACTCATCGCTATAGGCCATGACCTATTAGTGATTTTTGTAAAACAAAATGTAGTTTAGGCTCTCAAAATTAGACTTCATGGTTTTTGAAGAAGATGCGGGCCAATTGGATTTTGAATAAGTGGAACGATGTGAGCGATAAAAACTAAAGAAAAACTATTGACGCGAGTTTTGAGCGATTTTGACTAGTTCGATGCAAAATGGGCCAACGATCAAAACTCATCGCTATAAGCCATGACTTATTAGTGATTTTTATAGAAAAAAATGTAGTTTAGGGTCTCGAAAAGAGCTTTCATGATTTTTGAAGAAGATGTGGGCCAACTAGATTTTGAATACGTTGAACGAGTGTGAGGGCAATAAAAGCGAAGAAAAACTATCGACCCGAGTTTTAAGCGATTTGGACCTTGTTCGATGCGAACCGGGCCAATGATCAAAACTCATCGCTATAAGCCATGACCTATGAGTATTTTAGTCAAAAAATGTAGTTTAGGCTCTCAAAATCATCCTTCATGGTTTTTGAAGAACATGCGGACTAACTAGATTGTGAATACGTGGAATGGTGTGAGGGCGATAAAAAATGAGGAAAAACTATCGGCCAGGTTTTGGGCTATTTCCACTTAGTTGTATGCAAAACGGGCCAATAAGAAAAACTCATTACAATAAGCCATGACATATGAGTGATTTTGGTAAACAAAATGTAGTTTAGGCCCTCAAAATCGACCTTAATGGTTTTTCAAGAAGATGCGGGAGCATGGTTTTAGAATACTTATAGCGGTATGAGAGCGATAAAAACTAAAGAAAAACTATCGGCCTAGTTTTCGACTGTTTGGAATTAGTTTGATGTGAAACGGGCCAACTATCAAAACCCATTGTTTTAAGCCATGACCTATGAGTGATTTTGGTAAAAAAATATAGCGTAGACCACGAAAATCGAGCATTCACGGTTATTAAAAAAGATGCGACCTAACTGGATTTAGAATACTTCAAATGGTATGAGAGCAATAAAAAGATGCAGCCCAATTCGATGCAAAACTAGAAAACGATCAAAACTCATCGCTATAAGCCATGACCTATTAGTGATTTTGGTAAAAAAATGTAGTTTAGCCCTCAAAATCAGCCTTCATGGTTTTCAAGAACATGTGCGCCAACTAGATTTAGAATATGTGGAATGGTGTGAGAGTGATAAAAATTGAACAAAAACTATCGGCTTAGTTTTGAGCTATTTGGACCTAGTTCAATGCGAAATGGGCCAACAACAAAAAATCATCGCTATGAGCTATATCCTATGGTGATTTTTGTCAAAAAATATAGTTTAGGCCCTCAAAATAAACGGTCATGGTTTTTGAAGAAGATGCGGTCTAACTAGATTTTGAATACGTGCAACGATGTGAGAGCTATAAAAAGTGAAGAAAAGTCGTCGACCTAGTTTTGAGCAATTTGGACCTAGTTCGATGCGAAAAGGGCCAATAATCAAAACTCATTGCTATAAGCCATGACTCGTTAGTGATTTTTGTAAAAAAAAATATTGTTTAGCTCTCAAAATCCGCCTTTATGGTTTTTGAAGAAGATGCGGGCCAACCGAATTTTGAATAAGTGGAACGATGTGAGAGTGATAAAAATTAAAGAAAAACTATCGACCTAGTTTTGAGTGATTTTGGTCAAAAAATGTAGTTTATGCTCTCAAAATCATCCTTCATGATTTTTGAAGAATATACGGATCAACTTGGATTTTGAATACATGGAATGTTGCGAGGGCGATAAAAGCGAGAAAAAGTATCGACCAAGTTTTGAGTACGTTTCGGCCTAGTTGGATGCAAAATCGGCCAACAAAAAACACTCATTACAATAAGCCATGACATATGAGTGATTTTGGTAAACAAAATGTAGTTTAGGTCCTCAAAATCAGCCTTAATGGTTTTTCAAGAAGATGTGAGGAGCATAGTTTTAGAATAGTTCTAACGATATGAGAGCGATAAAAACTAAAGAAAAACTATCGGCCTAGTTTTGAGACTGTTTGGAACTAGTTCAATGTCAAATGGACCAACTATCAAAACCCATTGTTTTAAGCCATGACCTATGAGTGATTTTGGTAAAAAAATATAGTTTAGACCTTGAAAATCAGCATTCACGGTTATTAAGGAAGATGCGACCAACTAGATTTAGAATACTTTAAACGGTATAAGAGCGATAAAAGCTGCTAAAAAATTATCATACCGAGTTTTGAGCAATTTAGGCCTAGTTCGATGCGAAACGAGAAAACGATCAAAACTCATCGCTATAAGCCATGACCTATTAGTGATTTTGGTAAAAAAAATATAGTTTAGGCCATCGGCCTTCATGGTTTTCAAGAACATGCGTGCCAACTAGATTTAGAATATGTGGAATGGTGTGAGAGTGATAAAAATTGAACAAAAACTATCGGCCTAGTTTTGAGTCATTTGGACCTAGTTCAATGCGAAATGGGCCAACAACAAAAACTCATCGCTATGAGCTATATCCTATGGGTGATTTTGGTCAAAAAATATATTTTAGGCCCTCAAAATAAACGGTCATGGTTTTTGAAGAAGATGCGGTCCAACTAGATTTTGAATACGTGAAACGATGTGAGAGCTATAAAAAGTGAAGAAAAGCTGTCGACCTAGTTTTGAGCGATTTGGACCTAGTTCGATGCAAAAAGGGCCAATAATCAAAATTCATCGCTATAAGCCATGACTTATTAGTGATTTTTGAAAAAAAATATTGTTTAGGCTCTCAAAATCGAGCCTTCGGTTTTTGAAGAAGATGCGGGCCAACTGGATTTTGACTAAGTGGAACGATGTGAGAGTGATAAAAATTGAAGAAAAACTATCGACCTAGTTTTGAGCGATTTTGGTCAAAAAATGTAGTTTATGCTCTCAAAATCATCCTTTATGGTTTTTGAAGAATGTGCTTGGTCAACTTGATTTTGAATACGTGGAACGTTATGAGGGCGATAAAAATTGAGAAAAAAGTATCGACCTAGTTTTGAGTTGTCTCGACCTAGTTGGATGCGAAACCGGCTAACAACAAAAACTCATTACAATAAGCCATGACATATGAGTGATTTTGGTAAACAACATATAGTTTAGGCCCTCGAAATCGACCTTAATGGTTTTTCAAGAAGATGCGAGGAGCATAGTTTTAGAATAGTTCTAACGAGTATGAGAGCGATAAAAGCCGAAGAAACACTATCGGCCTAGTTTTGAGATCGTTTGGAACTAGTTCAATGTCAAATGGGCCAACGATCAAAACCCATTGTTTTAAGCCATGACTTACAAGTGATTTTGGTAAAAAAAATATAGTTTAGACCTTGAAAATCAGCATTCACGGTTATTAAAGAAGATGTAGCCCAATTGGATTTAGAATACTTCGAATGGTATGAGAGCAATAAAAGCTGCTGAAAAATTATCATACTAGTTTTGAGCAATTTAGGCGTAGTTCGATGCGAAACGAGAAAATGATCAAAACTCATCGCTATAAGCCATGAACTATTAGTGATTTTGGTAAAAAAAAAATATAGTTTAGGCCATCAACCTTCATGGTTTTTAAGAACATGCACGCCAACTAGATTTAGAATATGTGGAACGGTGTGAGAGCGATAAGAATTGAAAAAAACTATCGACGTAGTTTTGAGTCGTTCGGACCTAGTTCGATGCGGAATGGGCCAACAACAAAAACGCATCGCTATGAGCTATATCTTATGAGTGATTTTGGTCAAAAAATATAGTTTAGGCCCTCAAAATCAACCGTTATGGTTTTTGAAGAAGATGCGGTCCAACTAGATTTTGAATACGTGGAACGATGTGAGAGCTATAAAAACTAAAGAAAAACTATCAACCTAGTTTTGAGCGATTTGGACCTAGTTCGATGCGAAATGGGCCAATGATCAAAACTCATCTATATAAGCCATGACCTATTAGTGATTTTTGTAAAAGAAAATGTAGTTTAGGCTCTCAAAATCAAACTTCATGGTTTTTGAAGAAGATGCGGGCCAACTGGATTTTGATTACGTGGAACGATGTGAGGGCAAGAAAAGCGAAGAAAAGCTCGTCGAACCGGTTTTGAGCGATTTGGACGTTGTTCGAATCGAAATGAGCCAATTATCAAAACTCATCGCTATAAGCCATGACCTATGAGTGATTTGGGTCAAAAAATATAGTTTAGGCCCTCAAAATCAGCCTTAATGGTTTTTCAAGAAGATGCGAGGAGCATGGTTTTAGAATACTTCTAACGGTATGAGAGCGATAAAAGCCGAAGAAATAGTATTGGGCTAGTTTTGAGACTGTTTGGACGTAGTTCAATGCGAAATGAGCCGGCGATCGAACTCATCATTGTAAGCCATGACCTATGAGTGATTTTGGTAAAAAAAATATAGTTTAGACCCTCAAAATCAGCCTTCATAGTTTTCAAGAACATGCACGCCAACTAGGAGTGAGCATTGAGTTAAACGGTTCGGTTTTGTATGATTTGGTTTGGTTTTTGGTTAACCAAATTAAAAAAATAAAGGCCAAAACCGAACCAAAATAAATCCAATAAATTCGGTTTGTAACCGAATTATTTCGGTTTGGTTTCGAAATATTTCGGTTTTAACCGAAATATTTTGCTATAAAAAAATCCATTACAAAGAGATGTTTTGTACTAGCACTTAGTCCACTAGCCAATGAAGTAACATCTTGTTATCAATTAATCATTTTTATAAAGAATCATAAAGCCCTCGAAGATTTTAACTAAGCTTTAATGAAAACGAGTACAAGTGTAATAAATTTGCTCATTCAAACACATTGTATCCCAATTAATTACACTCTGTCACTTTCTTTTTTAGCCCAACGATCCTCAAAATTTACTTCTCATTTGCATGTTTCAGTTTCAACAAGAATGAAGATTGAAAAGTTAGAGATTTAGAAATTAAGAAATTTTTTACTTTTTATTTCGGTTTTGGATTGAAACCGAAATCTTTTTCTCTAAAAACCGAACCGAATCGAAATAATTTTAGTTTTTTCGGTTCGGTTTTATATTGTATAATTTTATATTTAAAACCGAACCAAATTTAATAATTCGATTCGGTTTTATTCGATTTTTGGTTAACCGAACCGTTTGCTCACCCCTAGCGCCAACTAGATTTTCAATACGTGGAATGGTGTGAGAGCAATAAAAACTTAAGAAAACTTTTTTCTTAGTTTTTAGGCTGTTTGGACCTAGTTCGATGCGAAATAAGCCAATAACAAAAACTCATTGCTATAAGCCATGTCCTATGAGTGATTTTGGTCAAAAAAGGTAGTTGAGGCCCTCAAAATCAGCCTTCATAGTTCTTGAAGAAGATGCGGGCCAAGCTGGATTTTGATTATATGGAACGAGTGTGAGGACGAAAAAAACAAAGGAAAAATAATTGGTCCGATTTGAGCCATTTGGACCTACTTTGATTCGAAACGAGCTAACAATAAAAACTTATTGCAATAGGCCATTACATATGAGCGATTTTTATCAAAAAATGTAGTTTAAGCCATCAAAATCAGCATTAATGGTTCTTAAAGAGGATGCAGCCTAACTGGATTTAAAATACTTCAAACGAGTATGAGAGCGCAAAAAGCTGTTAAAAAACTAACGGCCCGAGTTTTTAGCGATATGGACTTAGTTCGATGCAAAACGAGCAAACATTCAAAACTCATCGCTATAAGCCATGACGTATGAGTGATTTTGATAAAAAAAATATAGTTTAGGCCCTCAAAATCAGCCTTCATGGTTTTTGAAGAAGATGCGGGCCAATTGGATTTTGAATGCGTGGAATGATGTGAGAGCGATAAAAATTGAAGAAAAACTATCGACCCAATTTTGAGCTATTTGGACCTAGTTCGATGCGAAATGTGTCAACAACAAAAATACATCCATATAAGCTATATCTTATGAGTGATTTTGGCCAAAAAAATCTAGTTTAGTCTCTCAAAATCGGCCATCATGGTTTTTGAAGAAGATGCGAGCCAACTTGATTTTGAATAAGTGGAACGATATGAGAGCGATAAAAGCGAAGAAAACTCGTCAACCCGAGTTTTGAGCGATTTAGACCTAGTTCGATGCGAAATGGACTAACGATCAAAACTCATCGCTATAAGCCATAACCTATTAGTGATTTTTCTTAAAAAAAATGTAGTTTAGGCTCTCAAAATCAACCTTCATGGTTTTTGAAGAAGATGCCTAGCCAACCTGGATTTTGAATACGTTGAATGGTGTAAGGGTGATAAAAACTAAAGAAAAACTATCGACTCATTTTTTAGCTATTTGGACCTTGTTCAATGTGAATCGTGCCAATGATCAAAACTCATCGCTATAAACCATGACCTATGAGTGATTTTGGTCAAAAAATGTAGTTTAGGCTCTCAAAATCATCCTTCATGGTTTTTAAAGAACATGAGGGTCAACTAGATTTTGAATACGTGGAATGGTGTGAGGGCAATAAAAGCCGAGAAAAAGCTATTAGCTCTGGTTTTGAGTCTGTTTGGACCTAGTTGGATGCGAAACGGGCCAATAACAAAAACTCATTACAATAAGCCATGACATATGAGTGATTTTGGTAAACAAAATGTAGTTTAGGCACTCAAAATCGAGCCTTAATGGCTTTTCCAAAAGATGCGAGGAGCATGGTTTTAGAATACTTCTAACGATATGAGAGTGATAAAAATTGAAGAAAAACTATCGACCTAGTTTTGAAGTCTGTTTGGACCTAGTTCAATGCGAAATGGGCCGACAATCAAAACTCATCGCGGTAAGCCATGGCCTATGAGTGATTTTGGTAAAAAAATGCGAGTTTAGACCCTCAAAATCAGCCTTTATAGTTTTTAAGAACATGCGCACCAACTAGATTTGGAATAAGTGGAACGATGTGAGAGCAATAAAAACTTAAGAAAACTTTTTTCTTAGTTTTCGATCTGTTTGTACCTAGTTCGATGCGAAACGAGCCAATAACAAAAACTCATCGCTATAACCCATGCCCTATGAGTGATTTTGGTCAAAAAATGTAGTTGAGGCCTTCAAAATCGGCTTTCATGGTTTTTGAAGAAGATGCGGCCTAACTGAATTTTGATTATATGGAATGGTGTGAGGGCGATAAAAACATAGAAAAAACAATTCATCCGGATTTGAGCCATTTGGACCTAGTTTGATTCGAAACGGGCTAACAACAAAAACACATTGCAATAGGCCATGACATATAAGCGATTTTTGTCAAAAAATATAGTTTAGGCCATCACAATCGGCATTCACGGTTCTTAAAGAGGATGCGACCCAATTGGATTTAAAATAATTTAAACGAGTATGAGAGCGATAAAAACTACTAAAAAACTACCGACCTAATTTTTAGCGATTTGGACTTAGTTCGATACGAAACGAGCTAACGTTCAAAACTCATCGCTATAAGCCATGAGCTATGAGTGATTTTGGTAAAAAAAAATATAGTTTAGGCTCTATAAATCAACCTTCTTAGTTTTCAAGAAGATGCGAGTCAACGGGATTTGGAATACATGGAGCGGTGTGAGAACGATAAAAACTAAAGAAAAGCTGTCGATATAGTTTTGAGTCTGTTTGGACCTAGTTCGATGCGAAATGGGCCAACAATAAAAATCATCGCTATAAGCCAAGGCCTATGAGTGATTTTGGTAAAAAAATATAGTTCAAGCCCTTAAAATCAGCCTTCATGGTTTTCAAGAACATGTGCGCCAACTAGATTTAGAATATGTGGAACGGTGTGAGAGCGATAAAAATTGATGAAAAATTGTCGGCCTAGTTTTGAGTCGTTAGGACCTAGTTCGATGCAAAATGGGCCAACAACAAAAACTCATCCCTATAACCTATATCCGATGAGTGATTTTGGCAAAAAAAATAGTTTAGGCCCTCAAAATTAGCCATCATGGTTTTTGAAGAAGATGTGAGCCAATTGGATTTTGAATAAGTGGAATGATGTGAGAGCGATAAAAACTAAAGAAAAACTGTCCACCCGAGTTTTGAGTGATTTGGACCTAGTTCGATGCGAAATGGGCCAACGATCAAAACTAATCGCTATAAGCCATAACCTATTAGTGATTTTTGTAAAAAAAAATATAGTTTAAGCTCTCAAAATCAACCTTCATGGTTTTTGAAGAAGATGCGGAGCTAACTGGATTTTGAATATGTTGAACGGTGTGAGGGCGATAAAAACTATTGACCGAGTTTTGAGTGATTTAGACCTTGTTCAATGCCAATCGAGCCAATGATAAAAACTCATTGCTATAAGCCATGACCTATGAGTGATTTTGGTCAAAAAATGTAGTTTAGCCTCTCAAAATCATCCTTCATGGTTTTTGAAGAACATGGGGTCAAGCGAGTTTTGAATACGTGGAACGGTGTGAGGGCGATAAAAAATGAGGAAAAACTATTAGCCTAGTTTTGAGCTATTTCGACCTAGTTGGATGCGAAATGGGCCAACAAAAAAAACTCATTACAACGAGCCATGACATATGAGTGACTTTGGTAAAAAAAATATAGTTTAGGCCCTCAAAATAAATTTTAATGGCTTTTTAAGAAGTTACGGGAGCATGGTTTTAGAATACTTCTAATGGTATGAGAGCGATAAAAATTGAAGAAAAACTATCGGCCTAATTTTGAGACTGTTTGGAACTAGTTCGATGTGAAACGAGCCAACGATCAAAACCCATTGTTTTGAGCCATAACCTATGAGTGATTTTGGTAAAAAAAATATAATTTAGACCACGAAAATCAGCATTCACGGTTATTAAAAAAGATGCGGACTAACTGGATTTAGAATACTTCGAACGGTATGAGAGCGATAAAAGCTGCTGAATATCATACCGGTTTTGAGCAATTTAGACCTAGTTCGATGCGAAACGAGAAAATGATCAAAACTCATCGCTATAAGCCATGACCTATTAGTGATTTTGGTTAAAAAATATAGTTTAGGCCAATAAAATCAGCCTTCGTGGTTTTCAAGAACATGAGTGCCAACTAGATTTAGAATATGTGGAATGGTGTGAGAGCGATAAAAATTGAAGAAAAACTATTGGCCTAGTTTTGAGTCTGTTTGGACCTAGTTCGATGCAAAATGGGCCAACAACAAAAACTCATCGCTATGAGCTATATCCTATAAGTGATTTTGGTCAAAAAAATATAGTTTAGGCCCTCAAAATCAATCGTCATGGTTTTTGAAAAAGATACGATCCAACTAGATTTTGAATACGTGGAACGATGTGAGAGCGATAAAAGCGAAGAAAAATTATCCACCTAGTTTTGAGCGATTTGGACCTCGTTCGATGTAAAATGGGCCTCGATGTGAAATGGGCCAATGATCAAAACTCATCGCTATAGACCATGACCTATTAGTGATTTTTGTAAAACAAAATGTAGTTTAGGCTCTCAAAATTAGACTTCATGGTTTTTGAAGAAGGTGCGGGTCAATTGGGTTTTGAAGACGTGGAATGGTGTGAGGGCGATAAAAGCGAAGAAAAACTATCGACCTAGTTTTGAGCGATTTGCACCTTGTTCGATCCGAAACGGTCCAATGATCAAAACTCATCGCTATAGGCCATGACATATGAGTGATTTTGGTCAAAAAATATAGTTTAGGCCCTCAAAATCATCATTCATGGTTTTTGAGGAAGATGTGGGCCAAGCTTGGATTTAGAATACGTGGAACGGTGTGAGGGCGATAAAAACTAAGGAAAAACTATCGGCCTAGTTTTGAGTACGTTTCGACCTAGTTGGATGCAAAACGAGCCAACAACCAAAACTCATTACAATAAGCCATGACATATGAGTGATTTTCGATGCGATTTGGACCTAGTTCGATGCGAAACAAGCAAACAATAAAAAATCATCGCTATAAGCCATGACCTATTAGTGATTTTGGTAAAAAAATGTAGTTTAGGCCCTCAAAATACACCTTCATGGTTTTCAAGAAGATGTGATCCAACAACATTTTGGAATACTTTGAATGGTGTGAGAACAATAAAAGCGAAGACAAGCCGACGGCCTAGTTTTGAGCTAATAGACCTAGTTTGATGTGAAACGGGCTAACGATCAAAACTCATCGCTATAAGCCATGACCTTTTAGTGATTTGGGTAAAAAATATAGTTTAGGTCCTCAAAATCAGCCTTCTTAGTTTTCAAAAAGATGCGGGCCAAGGGGATTTGGAATACGTGGAATGGTATGAGAGTGATAAAAACTAAAGAAAAGCTATCGAGTATAGTTTTGAAGTCGTTTGGACCTAGTTCGATGCGAAACGGGCCAACGAGTAAAATACATTGGTATAAGCCATGACCTATGAATGATTTTTGTAAATAAAAAAAAATAGTTTAGACCCTCCAAATCAGCCTTCACGGTTTTTGAAGAAGATGTACGCCAACTGGATTTTGAATATGTGGAACGATGTGAGGGCGATAAAAACAAAAGAAAAAGCTGTCGACCCGGTTTTGAGCGATTTGGACCTAGTTTAATGCGAAACGGGCAAATGATCAAAACTCATCGCTATAAGCCGGACCTATTAGTGATTTTGGTAAAAAACATATAGTTTAGGACCTCAAAATCAACCTTCATAGTTTTCAAGAAGATGCGGTCCAACAGGATTTGGAATACATGGAACGAGTGTAAGAGTGATGAAAACTAAAGAAAAACTATTGCCCGAGTTTTGAGCTATTTAGACCTCGTTCGATGAAAAACGAGCCAACGATCAAAACTCATCGTTATAAGCCATGACCTTTAAGTGATTTGGATAAAAAAAGTAGTTTAGGCCTTCAAAATCAGCCTTCATGGTTTTCAAGAAGATGCGGGCCAACAGGATTTAGAATACGTGGAATAGTGTGAGAGCGATAAAAACTTAATAAAATTTATCGACCTAGTTTTAAGTCATGTTTAGACTTAGTTCTATGCGAAACGAGTAGAAAATCAAAACTCATCGCTATAAGCCATGACCTATGAGTGATTTTTGTAAAAAAAAAATGCAGTTTAGGCCTTCATAATTAGCCTTCATGGTTTTTGAAGAAGATTCGGCCAAGCTGAATCTTCAATACGTGGAACGGTGTGAGGGCCATAATAACCGAAGAAAAACTATCGACCTCGTTTTGAGTACGTTAGACCTAGTTTGATGCGAAATGGGCAACAACCAAAACTAATTGCAATAAGCCATGACATATGAGTGATTTTGGTAGAAAAATGTAGTTTAGGCCCTCAAAATCAGCCTTCATCTTTTTCAAGAAGATGCGAGCCAAATGGTTTGGGAATACGTGGCACGAGTGTGAGAGTGGTAAAAATTGATGAACTTTTGGCTCAATTTTGAGTGATTTGGACCTATTCAATGCGAAATGGGCAAACGATCAAAACTCATCACTATAAGCCATGACCTATTAGTGATTTTAGTAAAAAAATATAGTTTAAACCCTCAAAATCAACCTTTATGGCTTTTAAGAAGATGCGATCAAATGGGATTTGGAATACCCGGAACGGTGTGAGAGCAATGAAAACTAAAGAAAAACTATCGACCAAATTTTGAGTCAGTTTGGACCTAGTTCAATGCGAAACGGGCCAATCATCAAAACTCATTGCTATAAGTCATGACCTATGAGTGATTTTGGTAAAAAAATATAGTTTAGGCCCTTAAAATCATCCTTCGGGATTTTTAAGAACATGCACACCAACTACATTTAGAATACGTGGAATGGTGTGAGAGCGATGAAAACGAAAGAAAAACTATCGACCTAGTTTTAAGCTATTTGGACGTAGTTCGACGTGAAACTGGCCACCAATCAAAGCTCGATCGCTATAAGCAATGACTTATGAGTCATTTTGGTAAAAAAATATAGTTTAGGAACTCAAAATAAACCTTCATGATTTCTCAAGAAGATGCGGGTCAACTTGGATTTGGAATATGTAGAGCGGTGTGAGAGCGATAAAAGCGAAGAAAAACTATCGACCCAGTTTTGAGTCTGTTTGGACCTAGTTCGATGCGAAATGGGCCAATGATCAAAAGTCATCGCTATAAGCCATGACCTATGAGTGATTTTTATAAAAAAGTATAGTTTAGGCCCTCAAAATTAGCATTCGTGATTTTTGAAGAAGATGCGAGCTAACTACGGTTTTAATATGTGGAACGATGTGACGGTGAAAAAAATCAAAGAAAAGCTATCACCCCGAGTTTTGAGTCTGTTTGGACCTAGTTCGATACGAAACGAGCAAATGACCAAAACTCATTGCTAAAGCCATGACCTATGAGTGATTTTGGTAAAAAAAAAGTAATTTAGGCCCTCAAATCGGCCTTCATGGTTTCGAAGAAGATGCGAGCCAACCTGGATTTTGAATACGTGGAACGGTGTGAGGGCGATAAAAACAAAAGAAAAACTATCGACCTAGTTTTGAGCGATTTGGACCTAGTTCGATATGAAAGGCGCTAACGATCAAACCTTATCTCTATAAGTCGTGACCTATGAGTGATTTTTGTGAAAAAATATAGTTTAGGCGCTCAAAATTAACCTTGATGGTTTTTAAAGAAGATGGGAGCCAATGGATTTTGAATACGTGGAATGGTGTAAGGGAAATAAAAATTAAAGAAAAACTATCGGCCGGTTTTAAGTCGTTAAGATCTAGTTATGCGGATACTTGGAGACGCATTAGCCGTGAGTCACAATACAACCCTAGCAAATCAAAGAGCACTACTTTGAAATCTCCTACATTGAGATACCTCCACGAGTCGTTAGCCTAGTCACTTAATGCTAGGAAGGATAGTCTAGGAGTAGTAGGTTCGTTGGATCTACTACCCATCCATATCGGGTTCTTTCTAGCCAATTTCATCGGGGGACAAGCAAAGAATAAGAAACCTAAGGCGTTGTATGCGGGGCATTATATCACCCGATTGATTAGAGGTATGGGTTGTCTTCCCCTAGTGTCAAGCATGCAAGAGATGTGTTAGATCGAGGCCCTTGACTTGAGAGCGCTTAAGAGCATGGGTATGGTAGAGAAGCATCAAGGACCACAGGGGGCATATTATACACTAGTAGATGCCCCGAGTCGGCCACAGCTGAGGCGAAGTAGACAAAGATGATGTTGATCGGTAGGTGCCACGAGCACCAACTTAGGACCCACTGCACCACCGGCTACATCTTCGCAAAGGCGAGTCGATATAGGCTGAGTTAGTTACGATACAAAGGGAGCACGGAGCTCGTTTGTAGAGGGTAGAGAGGTGTATGGAGAGTCTACTTAACCATTTCCATATTCCGTTACACGATAGGAGTCCTTCACTTATAACGGACCTGCAGCCAACCTCGGCACCACCACAATCTTCGGACAATGCGAGCCCGCCGAGCCATGATCATGAGCTTGATAGTATTTATTGGCTTATTGATTTCATCTTTAATTTTTATTGTTTGTTTTCTTTTTCTTTTGCAAGGCTATGGCCGATACTTGGATGGAATTCGGACCCATGTTCGGAAAATGTCCTCTCTTCGTCGGGGAAGTTCCGGTACCTAATCCTCTTAACCCTTTTTTCCTTTTTGTCAATACTCTATTCTGTGCCTAATTTTGTACATTGAGGACATTGTACCTCTTTTTGTGTGGAGAGAAAAAAAGGGTATCAAAGTAAATGATGTGTGTTCCTTATTTTGCCTAGGAATAGCAATATCCGGCTTTATGATGAGCATGCATAGTTGTTTGCATGCATGAATTGATAATGGGTGTGCTTATATATATATATATATAAGTTTTCCGGTGATCTTGTGTTGAGCCATAAACTATTTTTGAGCACTTATCGGGGTGTATTGTCGAAATTATGAATGAAAACTTATGCTTACTCCATAATCTAGATGATGAGATTGGAGCTTTACCTATAAGGTGGTTATATTTGATTACATAGAAGAAATTTAATTGCCAATGCCTAAATGAATAAATGTGACTCCTCACTTGTTGAACCTAAACTAGGATAAGTGAATGTGGCCTTCAAATAAAACTACTCCAATGTCATACATAAAGATATGAGTATGCAAAGCACCCCCGAAAAGGGATTCTCCGAGTAACCAGGGGCAATCAACAAAAGTGAGGGGTCTTCGCGTACGTAAAGAGGATTTACCTTGAAGGTGAAAAACCAAACAAGTGTACATTTACACACTAAGGAAAGCCATTAATTCACTAACCGATTTTGTAGCAATCAAGTGGGTGAAAAAGTTGGGATGGAGCGTAAAACACACTCTATGTCACTAATGAATAGATAAATGCGTAAAGTGATAAAATTATGGTGACTCTTGCATTTATGAAAAACATAACTATTCTATAGTTATCGTTCCAAATTTGTTATGTGGATTCAAGATAGTAACGTAGTTGACTTCATAATATCAACATGTACATATTGATGCACACACGCACGGTGTGGCTTGACTTATGATTATGTTTCAAATTTTTTAAAATGATTTGAAACTCAAAGTACATTCAATTGTTATTTCATCCATCCCTAACCACCATTCCGAGGCCAATTCTTAATTGTTACAAGTCTAGGCGAGAATGAACACACCTCCTTTTGTTTTGCTTGAGGACAAGCAAAAGCTTTAGTGTGGGGAAGTTTGATAGGTACCAAATTATGCATAATTTTAGTGTCAAAAGTTCCTATATTTCAATTACCTTTGGTGATAAATGGTATAAGTTTGGCACTTATCTTGTCTAAATTATGTTACGCGAGTCGTACTACATTATTTTGATAAAAAGGAATGTAAACAAAGCAAGAAGGAGCAAAAATTTATGAGTTTCGAATGTCAAATGAGTTACACGGTCGGGGATACGGTCGTGTAACTAGAAAAGAGCCGATACATAAAACGAGGGAGTTACACGAGGCAAGTATATGGCCGTGTACTAGGTCGTGTAACCATTTACTTCGAGGAAAAATTACATCTATACTACACGAAAAAAGACACGATCGTGTACTTGGCCGTGTCTTACAAAACGTGATATTTTACTCCTATTTAATTAGAAACTTGACCTAAAAAATGGGGAGGGCTGAGATACATGAGGACGATTGAGAAGAACAAAAAGAACTAGTGTTTTTGAGCAAGATAACGCCGTTGGAGTGGATTCTCATAGATTTTGAAGGAGATTGCATAAAGATCAAAAGGGTTACAATGTTTTCGTTTAATATGGATTTTTTCTATTTAAGATTTATGTATTCCTTGCTTTGATCATAAACTAAATTATTTTGGTACCTAGATACGATGAACCCTAAGATTGACTATGAAATTTGATATCTTCATTCAATTCAATATTTATTTTTATCATGATTTAGTTATGTCACTTTTATTATTAATTTGAGTTAACATAAGCTACCATGTTGATTCATATCCGATTTCATACTCGTGAGACCGAAAAGCCCTAAATAGGATTAGATCAACCATAACCGAAAGGAGTTGCATGCAATCCTAGAGATAGGACAACATAAATCCTCCGGATTAGAGTCAAATCTAATAAAGGGATTCATAGAACGGATTAATGCGATCTTGAGGGTGTTAATTAGAAAGAGATTTCAATTAATCAACTTGGGATTAGGTGTTAGTTAACTTGAGAAAGTACTTAGCATAATTCGAGAATTCCTACAATCCAATGAATATAAAGAATGATTGAATAAAAGACATTGTGATTACATAGAAGATCTATGGGGGATTCGCTATTTGGGTACTACCTTCACCATTGATTGCTCATCTAGTTATTATCGTCATTCTCATTGCAATTTTGTAGTCTTGCTTTAATTATCGGTGCTTTTATTTGATTCATTATCACTATAATTCATCGGTTAGATAATAAATAGGAGGTAATTACTAGTACTCTTAGTCTCTGTGCGATTGACATTCGATACTCTATCAATTATACTATAGAACGATAGGTGCACTTGCCTAAAGTCTACGGAGTTAAGAAAGGGGCTATCAAGTTTTTGGCGCCGTTGCTGGGGACTAGGATATTAGGAAAACTTTATTTTTATTAATCTATCCATTTTATTTATTTATTTATATATATATATATAATATTTAGTTCCATCTTTCTTTATCATATTTTCTTTGAATTATACTTTTCTTTGTTCGTGTCGTTTTTTCGGGAGCCACGTTAGTGTATGACTCGCAACAACCCGATCGAATTAGTTGAGCCAAATCCTGAAATAGAAAGAACAACGCTTCGAAACATTAGGAATCGATTTAGACAAAGAGAAGAAGAGTTGGACGGGGAAAGAGAAGAAGAACATTAGAGGGAAGGAGAATCGCGAGATAATCATGGTCGAGGAAGCAAGAACCATGTTTGATTATGCTAGACCAAATTTGATAGGAACAAAGTCTAGCATTGTCGGACCAACTGTTGCGACCAATAGCTTTGAGATCAAACCGAACATCATCCAAATGGTGTAACAATTTATGCAGTTTGATGGGTTACAAGACGAAGACCCGAAACATAGCCAACTTCTTAGAAATCGTGACACATTCAAGATCAATGGGGCTACGAGATGATGCCATTAGATTGAGACTCGTTCCCATTCTCATTGAGGAGTAAAGCTAAGCGAGTGGTTGAACTCTCTACCTAGGGGATCTATTACTACCTAGAGCCAAATGGCAGAGAAGCTCCTAGCAAAATACTTCTCACTTGTAAAGACTGCAAAGCTCGGGAATGATATCTCCTCATTTGTTTAGATTGAGTCGGAGACGCTTTATGACACGTAGGAGTGGTTTAAGGATTTGTTGAGGAGATGTGCGGATCATGGCATACCTACATGATGCAAGTTCGGACTTTCTATAGTGGTCCGAATCTAGCTATTAGGCAAATGATAGATGCGGCGAGTTGGAGGCACTTTGAATAGTAAAACACCCGACGCGACTCGGGAATTGATGAAGCAAATGGCTATGAATAACTACTAGTGGAGCATAACTAGAACAAAACCAAATAAACCGAGTAGGTGTTTATGATGTAGATGCGATCACGGCTCAAGTAGCTCGAGTGGAGGCTCGAGTAAGAAGATGGATGGTCTATCGGTAGTACAACAATCAATTCGGAGTTATGCGAGTGTGAGTTGTGTGGAGAAGGAAATTCAAGCCGGGATTGCAAGGGGGTAGTTAATTACATGGGTAATGCTCCTCATACTCAAAACGACCCATATAGCAATGTTTACAATCGGGGTTAGAGAAATCACCCCAATTTCTCTTAGGGAGGTCAAGGATAGCAAAGATAGAATCATCCACCTAGATTTCAGCAGCAGAACTCATCTCGGGAGAAGAAGCCTAGTTTGGAAGAACTTATTACTAAGTTCATTCAAACATCTAAATCTTGGTTTCGAGCAACTGAAACGAGCATTGAGAAACCAAGAGGCTTCTATCCACAACCTTGAGAAGGAAATTGGGTAACAAGGTAGTCTACCCGGTAATACCGAGACTAATCCCGAGAGAACATGTGAAGGCGATCTCTCTTAGAAGTGGAAATGAATTACAAATGGAGGAGAAGAAAGGTGAAGAAGAGAAAATAGTCGAAAAGAGTAAAAAGCTAGAAAAAGTTAGCGAACAACCTCAACTAGTGAAAGACTTCAAACCTACCATTCCATATCCTTCAAAGCTATAAAAGGACCGCATGGATGAACGAGTTTGGTAAATTCCTTGAACTTTTTAAACAATTACATATAAATATACCTTTTGTTGAAGCTCTTTCGCAGATGCCAAAGTATGCTACATTTTTTAAAGAACTTCTTTCAAACAAGAGGAAGTTAGAAGATTTGTCAATAGTGGCATTGAGTGAGGAGTGCTCTGCTATCTCGTAAAACAAACTACCTCAAAAATTACAAGACCCGGGGAGTTTTACTATTCCTTGCTCATTTGGTAGTTTGTTAGTTGAAAAGGCATTATTCAACCTTGGGGCTAGTATAAATTTAATGCCTTATAAAATGTTTAAGAAACTAGGGTTGGGAGAACCTAAACCAATAAGAATGAGCTTACGGTTAGCGAGATAGATCCGTTAAATACCCTCGAGGTAAAATTGAAGATGTGTTGGTTAAGGTAGATAAATTTATTTTCCTAGTTGACTTTGTGATACTTGATATGGATGAGGATGTAGAAGTACCATTAATTCTAAGATGACCATTTTTAGCTACTACTAGAGCCATTATTGATGTTAGTGATGGTAAGCTTGTTCTTAGGGTCGGGGATGAAGAGGTAACTTTTCTTATATCAAAATCTATGAGACATTCCCTTGAACATGATGAAAAATGTTATTTCATTGATGCTATTGATATCGTAATTTTAGAATCTATGCGGGAAATTATATATGATGATCCGTTGGAGCCGTATATCATTCAAGGTGAGGAGAATGATGGGGATGACCCCAATAGAGTTGAGCAAGTAGCTCGTCCGGAAGCTACCGAGTTCATGATTCAGAAGAAGGAGTTTGAGGAGATTAATAGAGGTAAGGAAAAGAGATTAAAACCCTCTATTAAGGATCCGCCTAGTTTGGAATTGAAAACTTTATCGAAACACTTAGAGTATGTGTTTCTTGAAAAAGATTCAAAGTTATTGGTAATAATTTCTTCCAAGCTAAAGGTGGATCAAAAGAAAAGGTCGTTAGATGTTCTTAGAGAGCATAAGAGGGCTATTGCTTGGAAAATTTCGGACATTAGAGGGATTAGCCCCTCTTTTTGCACTCATAAAATCTTGATGGAGGATGATTTTAAGCCAATAGTGCAACCTCAAAGGAGGCCTAATCCAAATATGAAGGAAGTTATGAAAAATAAGGTAATTAAACTTAGCGATGCAGGAGTGATTTACCCTATTTTTAATAGTTCTTGGGTAAGCCCTGTGCAGAGTTGTTCCAAAGAAAGGAGGGATGACGGTGGTCCCAAATGGAAAAAACGAGCCGATTCCAACAAGAACGATCACCGGATGGAGAGTGTTCATCGACTATAAAAAGTTGAATGATGCCACTCGAAGGACCATTTTCCTCTCCCATTTATTGATCGGATGCTTGAGCGACTAGTGGGACACATGTATTATTGTTTCTTAGATGGTCTTTCGGGCTACTTTCGCATTCCTATAACCCTAGAAGACCAAGAAAAGACTACATTCACGTGTCCCTATGGCATGTTCGCCTACGGAAGGATGCCATTCGGGTTGTGCAACGCACCTACTACGTTTCGGAGGTGCATGATGGCCATTTTTGATGATCCGGTGGAGAACATAATGGAGGTATTTATGGATGATTTTTCTATTTTTGGTGATTCTTTTGATTTATGTCTTCATAATTTGAAAAGAGTGCTTGAACGGTGTGAAGAAACTAATCTGGTTTTAAATTGGAAAAAATGTCATTTTATGGTACAAGAGGGTATAGTCTTAGGCCATAAAATCTATTATAGGGGAATTGAGGTAGATAGAGCAAAAATTGAAACTATTGAAAAACTACCTCCCCTAACTTCGGTTAAGGCTATTAGAAGTTTTTTGGGTCATGCAGGCTTTTATAGAAGATTCATAAAAGACTTTTCTAAAATTTCTAGGCCTTTAACCAAGTTGCTTGAGAAAGATGCAATTTTTGTTTTCAAAGAGGAGTGTTTGAATGCTTTTAACACTCGAAAGAAAAATTGATTAATGCCCCAATAATGGTTACCCCGGATTGGAATCTTCCCTTTGAAATAATGTGTGATGCTAGTGATTTTCCAGTTGGTGTAGTTCTTAGACGGCGTAGAGATAAACATTTTCAACCCATTTACTATGCTAGCAAACTTTGATCGATGCGTAGCGAATTATACTATTACGGAAAAAGAATTGCTAGTCGTAGTTTTTGTGTTTGCTAAATTTAGATCTTACTTAGTCCTATCCAAGATTGTTGTTTACACTAACCATTCCGCATTGAGATACCCGTTGAACAAAGCGGATGCTAAACCCAGGTTGATTAGGTGGATCTTGCTTGTTGCAAGAATTTGATTTAGAAATCAAAGATAAAAAGGGAGTTGAGAACTTGGCCGCGGACCACCTGTCTCGATTAGAGGACTCTCATTTGGAGAAACTAGATGAAGAGGAGATCCATGATATGTTCCCGGAAAAGCACCTCTACGGTATTAAATAGGTAAGTGAGCTTGAAACCCCGTGGTTTGCTCGATTCGCTAATTATTTGGTCGCTAAGATCATTCTAAGGGACTCACTCATCGGCAAAAGTAGAAACTCTTTTCCGAATTAAAGAACTACCTTTAGGAGGATCCATATTTGTTTAAGATCCGTGCGGACCATATTATTAAGAGATGTGTGTCCTACTTAGAGGGATGGAAAATCCTAGATCATTGCCATTCAAGACCCACCGAGTGGACACTACCATGCAAATAGGATAGCTCGAAAAGTGCTCGAGTCGGGTTTTTATTGGCCTACATTATTTCGGGATGCCCAACGGTATGTGAAATCATGTGATAATTGTCAACGATCGGGTAACATCTCTGGACGTGATGAAATGCCCAAAAACTAGATACTAGTTTGTGAAATTTTTGATATTTGGGGCATTGACTTCATGGGTCTTTTTCTTGCTTCAAATGGTCATAAATACATTCTTGTGGAAATTGATTATGTGTCTAAATGGGTTGAAGCTCGGGCTTTACACACTAATGATGCTAGGGTGGTGGTAAAGTTTTTGAAAAAATTGTTTTCACGATTTGGTTCACCCAAAGCAATTATAAGTGATAGGGGCACAACTTTTGTAACACTAAAATTTCTAGGGTGCTTATGAAGTATGGTGTTACACATAGAGTAGCTACCTCTTACCATCCACAAACTAGTGGCCAAGTTGAAGTAGCTAATAGGGAATTGAAAAGGATTCTAGAAAAGACCATAGAGCACCATAGAATGGATTGGTCGGAAAAGCTAGATGATGCTCTATGGACTTATAGAACAAGCATACAAAACACCTATAGGCACCACACCTTATAGGTTAGTGTATGGTAAAGCATGCCACTTACCGAGTCGAACTTGAACATAAAGCATATTGGCAATCAAGTCTATCAATTTTAACCTTGATCTTGCAGGAGAAAACAAGAAACTTCAAATCAATGAGCTTGAAGAATGGCATTAGGTAGCCTATAAGAATGCGAAGTTATACAAAGAAAGGGCCAAGGAATATCATGATTGCAACATTAAGCAAGCCAAACTGTTCAAGGAGGGAGATCAAGTACTCTTATATAACTTCGTCTTCGATTGTTCCCTAGTAAGCTTAAATCTCACTAGTCGGATCATTCATGGTAAGACAAGTCTTTCCCTATGGCACCATAGAAATCACACATCTAGATAAAGGTACGTTTAAGGTAAATGGTCATTAGTTGAAGTTATATCTCGAAGGGGATATTGACAACCTTGGGAGAGAGGAGTTCAAACTCCAACACATAGAACCATGAACTTCAAGAACGTCAAGCTAATGACGTTAAACAAGTGCTTCTTGGGAGGCAACCCAAGTTTATTTTTCAATATTGTGTTACTTCATTTATTTGATTTAAAAAAATAAAAGAATAGAAAAAAATAGAATAAAAAATTACACGGACTAACTACACGATTGTGTTTAAGCCGGTGTAGTTGTACTGTTTGATTTTGGTGTTCATCTGGAAAGACACGGACAAATACACGATCGTGTAGTTAGTCCGTGTAACCGTTTGTCATGATTTAGGTTACTCCGGAAAGACACGACCTAAGCACGGCCGTGTCTTATCCCGTGTAATTGCCTTTTAAGTCATACGAGTTTATATTTTCAAAACCCTTCTTCTCTTTCAAAACCATACGATTTTTATGTCGCATCAAAACCCTTCTCCCTCACTTCCCCAACCACGACTTGTCTCCACCACATCACCACCACCACACACTTACCTCCGGTTCTCACAAGCATATATCCGGTCATCGTTACTCGGTCTCTAATCTAATCTCTCGCGACCCAAATTAGGTTTGGTCTCTAAAATCTTTATTTTTAGTGTTGAATCACAATGGGTTTTGATGATTTTACACATGTTTGGTTATGTTACTGAATGTGAAAGATATCAAGGCCATAGATGTGTTATTCCACTTTTAATTTCTTGTGTTGGTGTCTATTTTATTGTGGATGCTCGATTTTTGAACAACCCGGTACTTGATTCATTATTGTGTTGTTGAAGCATGTGTTGGTCGGTAGTTTTAAATAGTATTCGGTGTGCAAATATCATTACATGGGTTGTGATAACTAATGCACATAAATGTAGAATTATTGCTTAACATGACCGCACACTACTCGTTCGATGAATTACATGTGAGGGATGTAATTGATGAATATGCTTAGCATAGGTTCGAGGGATGTGATTTTTGAAGCTTCCATTTGTTATATTTGGATTGGATTACTTCTTTGTCTATCCGGCATTATTATAAAAAATTATATGTTGATCCAATTCTAAATGTCAATAGGAAGATCGCCCATATTAGGAATTAATGCTTAATAATCTTCCCGTTGTGTATTATTTTACTAAATTGTTTGAAGTCATTCAATTTTCATGTCCTGTTAAATAGATTCGGACAACCTTTTTGTTGAAGCTTGATAAACACAAGAGAATGACAAGAACTGCGGAGCGACCTCGGCAAAGGAAGAAGATTCCTTCAAGGAAGAGGTAGCAAGATGAGGGCTCATTTAGCCGACCCCAAGAAAGATTCAACCTCGACAACAACCCCCAACCACCACCTAGGTGGCAATATCGAAATTATCCGGAGCCGAGAAAGATCGATATGAGTTGTTACGTGGAAACCCCTTTCGTAGCTGCAAATTATAGATTGGGGGACTCGTAATTGCTAGGGTTAGAGCAGGAAGTCGAGGGCTTGATCTATACTCGGTGGTTGGGATAGATTCTTTGGGATTCAACCCATTGCTTACCGAAATCCGACATTAGAGGTGCTTTCCACCTTCACAATATAGGGTAAGCTTCGAGGCATGGATATTGATGATGTACTCCAATTCAAATTGAATGGGAAGGCGATACAAATGAGTTACACTACCTTCTCCATCCACATGGGTATTTACTCTCACGAGTTTGTAGCAAGCCAAGAATACTACGAGTTGAAAACGACTTGACCAATGAACATCGGTTATGCGGATTATCGGAGATGCATTAGCCGTAGGTCACGATATGACCCTAGCAAATCAAAGAACACTCGCTCCGAAATCTCCTACATTGAGATACCTCCATAGGTCGTTAGCCCGATCACTTAACGCTAGGAAGGATAGTCCAAGAGTAGTAGGTTCACGGGATCTACTATGCCCGTACGAGTATGTCGAGTGCTACCCCATCCATATTGGGTTCTTTCTAGCCAATTTCATCGGGGGAAAAGCAAAGACTAAGAAACCTAAGGCGTTGTATACGGGGCATTATATCACCTAGTTGATCGGAGGTATGAGTTGTCTTCCCCGCAGTCAAGCATGCAAGAGATGTGTCGGATGGAGGCCCTCGACTTGAGAGCCCTTAAGAGCATGGCTATGGTAGAGAAGCGTCAAGGACCACAAGGGGCATATTATACACTAGTAGATGCCCCGAGCCAGCCATAGTTAAGGCGAGCAATAGACGAGAGATGATGTTGATCGGCGGGTGCCATAGGCACCACCTCGGGACCCACTTACACCACCGGCTACATCTTCACGGAGGCAAGTCGATATAGCCGAGTTAGTTATGATACAAAGGGAGCACAGAGCTCATTTGTAGAAGGTAGAGAGGTGTATGGAGAGTCTACTTAACCATTTCTATATTCTGTTACTTGATAGGTGTCCTACACCTATAACGGACTGCAGACCAACCTCGGCACCACCATAATCTTCGGACATTGCAAAGCTAGGCTGAGCCATGATCACGAGCTTGATAGTATTTATTGGCTTAGTGATTTCATTTTTAATTTTTACTATTTTTCTTTTTCTTTTGCAAGGCTATGAGCGATACTCGGATGGAATTCGGACCCACATTCGGAAATGTCCTCTCTTCTTCAAGGAAGTTCCAATACCTAATCCTCTTAACCCTTTCTTCCTTTTTTTCAATACTCTATTCTGTGCCTAATTTTATACATTGAGGACAATGTACCTCTTGTTGTATGGAGGACAAAAAAAAGGTATCAAAGCAAATGATGTGTGTTCCTTATTTTGCTTAGGAGTAGCAATATTTGGCCTATGATGAGAATGCATTATTGTTTGCATGCATGAATTGATAATGGGTGTGCTTTTATATATATATATATATATATATATATATATATATATATATATATATATATATATATATAAATTTTTGGTGATCGTGTGTTGAGCCATAAACTATTTTTGAGCACTTACCGAGGTGTATTGTCGAAATTATGAATGAAAACTTATGCTTACTCCATAATCTAGAAGATGAGATTGAAACTTTACCTATAGGGTGGTTATGTTTGATTACATGTAAGAAATTTAAATTCCAATGCCTAAATGAATAAATGTGACTCCTCACTTGTTGAACCTAAACCAGGATAAGTGAATGTGGCCTTCAAATAAAACTACTCCAATGTCTTACATAAAGATATGAGTATGCAAAGCACCCCCGAAAAGGGATTCTCCGAGTAACCGGGGGCAATCACCAAAAGTGAGGGGTCTTCACGTCTATAAAGAGGATTTACCTTGAAGCTAAAAAACCAAAGTGTACATTTACACACTAAGGAAAACCATTAATTCACTAACCGAGTTTGTAGCAATCAAGTGGGTGAAAAAGTTAGGATGGAGCGTAAAACGCACTCAATGTCACTAATGAATAGATAAATGCGTAAAGTGATAAAATTGTGGTGACTCTTACATTTATGAAAAACATAATTGTTCTATAGTTACCGTTCCAAATTTGTTATGCGGATTCAAGATAGTAGCATAGTTGACTTCATAATATCAACATGTACATATTGATGCACACACGCACGATCTTGGCTTGACTTATGATTATGTTTCAAAATTTTTTAAAATGATTAGAAATTCGAAGTACATTCAATTGTTATTTCGTCCATGCCTAATCGCCATTCTAAGGCCAATTCTTAATTGTTACAAGTCTAGGCGGAATGTACATAGCTCCTTTTGTTTTGCTTGAGGACAAGCAAAAGCTTTAGTGTGGGGAAGTTTGATAAGTACCAAATTATGCATAATTTTAGTGTCAAAAGTTCCTATATTTCAATTACCTTTGGTGATAAATGGTACAAGTTTGGCACTTATCTTGTCTAAATTATGTTCTCGCAGTCGTACTACATTATTTTGGTAAAAAGGAATGTAAACAAAGCAAGAAGGAGCAAAAATTTATGAGTTTCGAATGTCAAATGAGTTACACGGCTAGGGACAAGGTCGTGTAACTAGAAAGAGCTGATACATAAAACGGAGAGTTACACGGGCAAGTACACGGTCGTGTACTAGGCCGTGTAACCGTCTACTTCAAGAAAAAATTACATCTCGTACTTCACGGATAAAGACACGACTATGTACTTGGTCGTGTCTTACGAAACATGATATTTGACTCCAATTTAATCGAAACATGACCTAAAAATAGGGGAGGCCAAAGATACATGAGGACGATTGAGAAGCACGAAAAGAACTAGGGTTTTTGAGCAAGATAACGCCGTTAGAGTGGATTCTCATAGATTTTGAAGGAGATTGCATCAAGATCAAAAGGTTTATAATGTTTTCCTTTAATCTGGATTGTTTCGTTTAAGATTTATGTATTCCTTGCTTTGATCATGAACTAAATTATTTTGGTACCTAGATACGATGAACCCTAAGATTGACAATGTAATTTGATGTCTTCATTCAATTCAATTGTTATTTTTATTGTGATTCAGTTATGCCACTTTTATTATTAATTTGAGTTAACATAAGCTAACATGTTGATTCATATCCGATTTCATACTATGAGACTGAAAGGCCCTAAATATGATTAGATCAACCATAACCGAAAAGAGTTGCATGCAATCCTAGAGATAGGACAACATAAATCCTCCGGATTAGAGTCAAATCTAGTCAAAGGATTCATAGAACATATTAATGCGATGTTGAGGGTGTTAATTAGAAAGAGAATTCAATTAATCAACTTGGGATTAGGTGTTAGTTAACTTGAGAAAGTAGTTAGCATAATTCGGGAATTCCTACGATCCAATGAATATAAAGAATGATTGAATAAAAGACATTGTGATTACATAGAAGATCTACGGGGGATTCGCTATTTGGGTACTATCTTCACCATTGATTGCTCATCTAGTTATTATTATTATTCTCATTGTAATTTTGCAATCTTGCTTTAATTATCGGTGCTTTTATTTGATTCATTATCACTATAATTCATCAATAGATAATAAATAGGAGGTAATTACTAGTACTCTTAGTCTTTGTGGGATCGACACTCGATACTCTATCAATTATACTATAGAACGATAGGTGCACTTGCCTAAAGTCTATACGTTAAGAAAGGGGCTATCAATGCGAAACGAGTAAATGACCAAAACTCATCACTCTAAGCCACGCCCTATGAGTGATTTTGGTCAAAAAATGTAGTTTAGGCCCTCAAAATCAGCCTTCATGGTTTTTCATGAAGATGCGAGCCAAATGGTTTTCGAATACGTGGCACGAGTGTGAGAGCGATAAAAATTGATGAAAAAGTTTTGCCCTAGTTTTGAGCAATTTAGACCTAGTTTAATGCGAAATGGGAAAACGATCAAAACTCATCGCTATAAGCCATGATCTCTTAGTGATTTTGGTAAAAAAAAATATAGTTTAGACCCTTAAAATCAACCTTTATATCTTTCAAGAAGATGTTGTCCAACGGGATTTGGAAAACATGGAACGAGTGTGAGAGCGATGAAAAATGAAGAAAAACTATTGATCCAATTTTGAGCTATTTGGACCTCGTTCGATGCAAAACGGGCCAACGATCAAAACTCACCACTATAAGCCATAGCCTTTGAGTGATTTTTGTAAAAAAAAAATATATAGTTTAGGCCCTTAAAGTTAGCCTTCATGGTTTTTGAAGAAGATTTGGGCCAATTGAATTTTCAATACGTGAAACGGTGTGAGGGCGATAAACACCGAAGAAAAACTATCGGCCCCGTTTTGAGTCAGTTGGACCTAGTTTGATGCGAAACGGGCCAACAACCAAAAGTCATTGCAATAAGCCATGATATATGAGTGATTTTGGTAGAAAAATGTAGTTTAGGCCCTCAAAATCAGCCTTCATCTTTTTCAAGAAGATGCGGGCCAAATGGTTTTGGAATACATGGCACGAGTGTGAGAGCGATAAAAAATATGTTAGTCTAGTTTTGAGTCTGTTTGGACTCGGTTCGATGCGAAACGGGCCAATGATCAAAACTCATCGCTATAAGCCATGACCTATGAGTGATTTTTGTAAAAAAAAAAAATGTAGTTTAGGCCCTCAAAATCATCCTTCGGGATTTTGAAAAAGATGCGAGCTAACCGGATTTTGAATACGTGGAACAAGTGTGAGGGTGATAAAAGCCGAGGAAAAATTAGCGACCCGGTTTTGAGCGATTTGGACCTAGTTCAATGCGAAACGGGCCAACAACTAAACCTTATTACAATAAGCCATGACATATAAGTGATTTTGGTAAAAAAAAATATAGTTTAGGCCCTCAAAATCAGCCTTAATGATTTTTCAAGAAGATGGGAGCGAACTTGGTTTTAGAATACTTCGAACGGTATGAGAGCGATAAAAGCCGAAGAAAAACTATCGGCCTAGTTTTGAATTGTTTGGACCTCGTTCGATGCAAAATGGGCCAACGATCAAAACTCATTATTTTAAGTCATGACCTAAGAGTGATTTTGGTCAAAATATATAGTTTAGGCCCTAAAAATCAACATTCATGGTTATCAAATAAGATCAAGCCTAACTAGATTTAGAATACTTCGAATGGTATGAGAGCGATAAAAACTACTAAAAAACTATCGGTCTAGTTTTGAGCAATTTAGTCCTAGATCGATGCGAAACAAGAAAATAATCAAAACTCGTCGCTATAAGCCATGACCTATTAGTCATTTTGGAAAAAAAATATATAGTTTAGGCCCTCAAAATCAGCCTTCATGGTTTTCAAGAAGATGCGGGCCAACCAAATTTGGAATACTTGGAATGGTGTGAGAGCGATAAAAGCGAAGAAAAACTATCGGCCTAGTTTTTAGTTGTTTGGACCTCGTTCGATGCAAAATGGGGCAACGATCAAAATTCATTATTTTAAGTCATGACCTAAGAGTGATTTTGGTCAAAATATATAGTTTAGGCCCCGAAAATCAACATTCATGGTTATCAAAGAAAATGAAGCCCAACTAGATTTAGAATACTTCGAACGGTATGAGAGCGATAAAAACTACTAAAAAACTATCGGTCTAGTTTTCGGCGATTTAGTCCTAGATCGATGCGAAACAAGAAAATAATCAAAACTCATCGCTATAAGCCATGACCTATTAGTCATTTTGGTAAAAAAAAATATAGTTTAGGCCCTCAAAATCAGCCTTCATGGTTTTCAAGAAGATGCGAGCCAACCGGATTTGGAATACTTGGAATGGTGTGAGAGCGATAAAAGCCGAAGAAAAACTATCGGCCTAGTTTTGAGTTGTTTGGACCTCGTTCGATGCAAAATGGGCCAACGATCAAAACTCATTATTTTAAGTCATGACCTAAGAGTGATTTTGGTCAAAATATATAGTTTAGGCCCTAAAAATCAACATTCATGGTTATCAAAGAAGATGAAGCCCAACTAGATTTAGAATACTTCGAACGGTATGAGAGCGATAAAAGCTACTAAAAAACTATCGGTCTAGTTTTGAGCGATTTAGTCCTAGATCGATGCGAAGCAAGAAAATAATCAAAACTCATCGCTATAAGCCATGACCTATTAGTCATTTTGGTAAAAAAAAATATAGTTTAGGCCCTCAAAATCAGCCTTCATGGTTTTCAAGAAGATGCGAGCCAACCAGATTTGGAATACTTGGAATGGTGTGAGAGCGATAAAAGCCGAAGAAAAACTATCGATCTAGTTTTGAGTTGTTTGGACCTAGTCCGATGCAAAACGGGCCAACGATCAAAACTCATCACCGTAAGCCATGACCTATGAGTGATTTTGGTAAAAAAATATAGTTTAGAGCCTTAAAATCAACCTTCATGGTTTTCAAGAACATCCGCACCAACTAGATTTAGAATACGTGGAATGGTGTGCGAGCGATAAAAACTTAAAAAAAATTATCGACCTAATTTTGAGACTGTTTGGACCTAGTTTGATGCGAAACGAGCCAACAACAAAAACTCATTGCTATAAGCCATGCCCTATAAGTGATTTTGGTCAAAAAATGTAGTTAAGGCCCTCAAAATCAGCCTTAATGGTTTTTGAAGAAGATGCGGGCCAAGCTGGATTTTGATTACATGGAATGGTGTGAGGGCGATAAAAATTGAGAAAAAACTATTGGCCTAGTTTTGAGTGATTTGGACCTAGTTTGATGCGAAACGGGCTAACAACAAAAACTCATTACAATAGGCCATGCATATGAGTGATTTTTCTCAAAAAATGTAGTTTAAGCCATCAAAATCGGCATTCACGGTTATTAGAGAACATGCGACCTAACTGGATTTAAAATACTTCAAATAGTATGAGAGCGATAAAAAATACTAAAAAACTATCGGTCCAGTTTTGAGCGATTTGGACTTAGTTTGATGCGGAACGAGCAAACGATCAAAACTCATCACTATAAGCCAAGACCCATTAGTGATTTTGATAAAAAAATGTAGTTTAGGCCCTAAAAATCAGCCTTCTTAGCTTTCAAAAAGATGCGAGCCAACGGGATTTGAAATACATAGAACGGTGTGAGATTGATAAAAACTAAAGAAAAAATATCGGTATAGTTTTGAGCGAGTTCGGACCTAGTTTGATGCGAAACGAGCCAACGATCAAAACTCATCGCTATAAGCCATGAACTATGAGTGATTTTGGCAAAAAAAATGTAGTTTAGAAGCTCAAAATCAACCTTCATGGTTTTTGAAGAAGATGCGGAGCCAACTAGATTTTGAATACGAGTAACGGTGAGAGGGCGACAAAAGCCGAAGAAAAACTATGGACTTAATTTTGAGCAATTTGGACCTAGTTCCATGCGAAACAGAGCCAACATTCAAAACTCATAGCTATAAGCCATGACCTACGAGTGATTTTGATAAAAGAAAAATGTAGTTTAGGCCCTCAAAATGATCCTTCATGGTTTTTGAAGAAGATGCGGGCCAATTGGATTTTGAATACGTGGAATAGTGTGAGAACGATAAAAACTAAAAAAAATCTATCGGCCTAGTTTTGACCTATTTGGACCTATTTTGATGGAAAAAGGGCAAATGATCAAAGCTCATAGCTATAAGCCATGACTTCGAGTGATTTTTGTAAAAAAAAATATAATTTAGGTCCTCAAAATCGAGTCTTTATGGTTTTTGAAGAGATGCGAGCCAAGCTGAATTATGAAAACGTGGAACGGTGTGAGGGAGATAAAAACTAAAGGAAAACTATCAACCAAGTTTGAGCGATTTGGACCTAGTTAAATACGAAGCGGGCCAAAGATCAAAACTCATCACTATAAGCCAAAACCCATTAGTGATTTTGATAAAAAATGTAGTTTAGGCCCTCAAAATCAGCCTTCTTAGCTTTCAAGAAGATGTGAGCCAAGCTGGATTTGGAATACATAGAACGGTGTGAGAATGATAAAAACTAAAGAAAAATATCGGTATAGTTTTGAGTCGTTCGGACCTAGTTTGTTGCGAAACGGGCCAACGATCAAAACTCATCGCTATAAGCCATGAACTATGAGTGATTTTGGTAAAAAAAAAATATAGTTTAGATGCTCAAAATCAACCTTCATGGTTTTTGAAGAAGATGCGAGCCAACTAGATTTTGAATACGAGTAACGGTGAGAGGGCGACAAAAGCCGAATAAAAACTATCGACCTAATTTTGAGCAATTTGGACCTAGTTCGATGCGAAACGAGCCAACATTCAAAACTCATAGCTATAAGCCATGACCTACGAGTGATTTTGATAAAAAAAAAGTAGTTTAGGCCCTCAAAATGATCCTTCATGGTTTTTGAAGAAGATGCGAGCCAACTAGATTTTGAATACGTGGAATAGTGTGAGAGCGATAAAAATTGAAAAAATTCTATTGGCCTAGTTTAGACCTGTTTGGACCTAGTTTGATGCAAAAAGGGCAAACGATCAAAGCTCATATCTATAAGCCATGACTTATAAGTGATTTTTGTAAAAAAAAATATAGTTTAGGTCCTCAAAATCAACCTTTATGGTTTTTGAAGAGATGCGGGCCAACCGAATTATGAATATGTGGTATGGTGTGAGGGCGATAAAAACTAAAGGAAAAGCTGTCGACCAAGTTTGAGCGATTTGGACCTAGTTAAATAGGAAACGAGCCAAAGATAAAAACTCATCGCTATAAGCCATGACCTATGAGTGATTTTTGTAAAAAACTATAGTTTAGACCCTTAAAACTATCCTTCATACTTTTTGAAGAACATGCGAGCCAACTGGATTTTGAATACATGGAACGGTGTGAGAGCGATAAAAATTAAAGAAAAACTATCGACCCAATTTTGAGTCTGTTTGGACGTAGTTCGAGGCGAAACGAGCAAATGACCAAAACTCATTGCTATAAGCCATGACCTATGAGTGATTTTGATAAAAAAAATATAGTTTAAGCCCTCAAAATTAGCCTTCATGGTTTCTCAAGAAGATGCGGGCCAAATGGTTTTGGAATACGTGGCACGAGTGTGAGAGAGATAAAAATTGATGAAAAACTTTCGGCCTAGTTTTGAGCGATTTAGACATATTTTAATGCGGAACGAGCAAACGATCAAAATTGATCGCTATAAGCCATGACTTACTAGTGATTTTGGTTAAAAAAATATAGTTTAGGCCCTCAAAATCAACTTTCTTAGTTTTCAAGAAGATGTGTGCCAATGGGATTTGGAATACGTACAATGGTGTGAGAGGAATAAAAACTAAAAAAAATTATCGGTATAGTTTTGAGTCTGTTTGGACCTAGTTCGATGCGTAACGGGTGAATGATCAAAACTCATCGTTATAAGCCATGATCGATAAGTGATTTTTGTAAACAAATGTAGTTTCGGCTCTCAAAATCAACCTCCATGGTTGTGAAGAAGATGCGGGCCAACTGGTTTTTTAATATATGGAACGGCGTGAGGGCGATAAAAACTATAGAAAAACTATCGACCTAGTTTTTAATAATCTTTCATGGTTTTTGAAGAAGATGTGGGCCAACTGGATTTTGAATACGTGGAATAGTGTGAGAGCGATAAAAACGAGAGAAAAATCTGTCGGCCTAGTTCGAAGTCTGTTTGGACCTAGTTCGATGTGAAAAGGGAAAACGATCAAAACTCGTTGCTATAAGCCATCACTTATGAGTGATTTTTGTAAAAAAAAAAAAAGTTTAGGTTCTTAAAATCAGCCTTCATGGTTTTTGAAGAAGATGTCGGCCAACCTGGATTTTGAATACGTGGAATGGTATGAGGGCAACAAAAGCTGGAAAAAAAAATGTCGATCCAATTTTGAGAGATTTGGACCTAGTTTGATACGAAACGAGTCAAGGATCAAAACTCATCGCTATAGGCCATGACCTATGAGTGATTTTTATAAAAAAAAAATATAGTTTAGGCCCTCAAAATCAACGTTCATGATTTTTGAAGAAGATCCGGGCCAACTAGATTTTGAATATGTGGAACGATAAGCGGGCGATAAAAATTAAAGAAAAACTATCGACCCATTTTTGAGTCAGTTTAGACCTAGTTCGATGAGAAGCGGGCAAATAACCAAAACTCATTATTGTAAGCCATGACTTATGAGTGATTTTCGTCAAAAAATGTAGTTTAGGCTCTCAAAATCAGCCTTCATGGTTTCTCAAAAAGATGCGGGCCGAATGGTTTTGGAATATGTTGCACGAGTGTGAGAGCGATAAAAATTGATGAAATGCATTCGGCCTAGTTTTGAGCGATTTGGACCTAGTTCGATGCAAAATGGACCAACGATCAAAACTCATCGCTATAAGCCATAACCTATGACTGATTTTTTATCAAAAAATATAGTTTAGGCCCTTAAAATAATCCTTCATGGTTTTTGAAGAAGATACGAAGCTAACTGGATTTTGAATACGTGGAATAGTGTGAGAGCAATAAAAGCTGAAAAAAATCTATCGGCCTAGTTTTGACTCGTTTGGACCCGAGTTTGATGCAAAAAGGGCAAACGATCAAAGCTCATCGCTATAAGCCATAACTTATGAGTGATTTTTATAAAAAAAATGTAGTTTAGGTCCTCAAAATCGGCCTTTATGGTTTTTGAAGAGATGAGGGCCAACTAGATTTTGAATACGTGGAACGATGTGAGGGCGATAAAAATTTTAAAAAAAATTATCGACCTAATTTTGAGCGATTTGGATCTAGTTCGATACAAAACGGGCCAAAGATAAAAACTCATCGCTATAAGCCATGACCTATGAGTGATTTTTGTCAAAAAAATATAGTTTAGACCCTTAAAACTATCCTTCATACTTTTCGAAGAAGATGCGGGCCAACTAGATTTTGAATACGTGGAATAGTGTGAGAGTGATAAAAATTGAAAAAAAACTATCGGCCCAATTTTGTCGTTGTTTGGACCTAGTTCGATGCGAAACGGGAAAATGATAAAAACCCATTATTTTAAGCCATGACCTATAAGTGATTTTGGCTCAAAAATGTAGTTTAGGCCCTCAAAATTAGCCTTCATGGTTTCTCAAGCGACTACGAGCCGAATGGTTTTGGAATATGTGGTATATTGTGAGAGTGAAAAAAATAATGAAATAGTTTTCGGCTTAGTTTTGAGCGATTTAGACCAAGTTCAATGCGAAGGAGCAAACGATTAAAATTCATCGCTATAAGACATGATATATTAGTGATTTTAGTAAAAGAATGAAGTTTAGTCCCTTAAAATCAGCCTTCTTAGTTTTCAAGAAGATGTAGTCCAATGGAATTTGCAATACGTGGAACGGTATAAGAGCGATAAAAACTAAAGAAAAAATATCGATCAAGTTTTAACCTTTTTGGACCTAGCTCGACATAAAAGCGGCCAACGATAAAAAATGATCACTATAAGCCATAACCTATGAGTGATTTTGGTAAAAAAATGTATGTTAGGTCCTCAAAATCAGCCTTTTTAGTTTTCAAGAAGATACGAGCCAATGGGATTTGGAATACGTGGAAAGGTGTGAGAGCGATAAAAGCGAAGAAAAACTATCGGTATAGTTTTGAGCGGTTCGAACCTAGTTCAATGCGAGGCGGGGCAACGATCAAAACTTATCACTATAAGCCATGACCTATGAGTGATTTTGGTAACCAAATATAGTTTAGGCTATCAAAATCATCCTTTATGGTGTTTGAAGAAGATGGGGGTCAAGCTGGATTTTGAATACGTGGAACGTTGTTAGGGCGATAAAAATTAAAGAAAAAAGATCGACCTAGTTTTGAGCAATTTGGACCTAGTTCAATGCAAAACAGAGCCAACGATCAAAACTCATCGCTATAAGCCATGATCTATGAGTGATTTTGGTCAAAAAAATATTGTTTAGGCCCTTAAAATCATCCTTCAAGGTTTTTGAACAAGATATAGGCCAAGCTGGATTTTGACTTCGTGGAATAGTGTGAGAGCGATAAAAGCCGAAAAAATATGTCGGCCTAGTTTTGAGTCTGTTTGGACTTAGTTCGATGCGAAACGGGTCAACGATCAAAACTCATCGCTACAAGCCATGACCTAAGAGTGACTTTGGTCAAAAAATATAGTTTAGGCCTTGAAAATCGGATGTGGGCTAACTGGATTTTAATACGTGGAATAGTGTGAGAGCCATAAAAACTAAAAAAAATCTATCGGCTTAGTTTTGAGCGTTTTGGATCGAGTTTGATATGAAACGTGCCAATGATCAAAACTCATCGCTATAAGCCATAACCTATAAACGATTTTTGTAAAAAAAAGTACAATTTAGGCCCTCATAATTAGTCTTCATGGGTTTTGAAGAAGATGCGGGCCAACTGGATTTTGAATGCATGGAATGATGTGATAGGGATGAAAACCGAAGAAAGATCGTAAACTTAATTTTGAGCAATTTGAACCTAGTTCGATACGAAACAGGCCAATGATCAAAACTCATCGCTATAAGCCATGACCTTTGAGTGATTATTGTAAAACAATATAGTTTAGGCCCTTAAAATCAACCTTCATGGTTTTTGAAGAAGATGCGAGCTAACTGGATTTTGAATACATGGGATAGTGTGAGAGCAATAAAAATTGAAAAAAATTTGTCAACTTAGTTTTGAGTCTGTTTGGACCTAGTTCGATGCGAAACGGGCAAACGATCAAAACGCATCGATATAAGCCATGACCTATTAGTGATTTTAGTAAAAAAAAAAAAACATGTAGTTTAGGCCCTAAAAATCAACCTTCATGGCTTTCAAAAAGATGTGGTCCAACGGGATTTCGAATACATGAAACGAGTGTGAGAGTGATGAAAGCCGAAGAAAAACTATCGGCCTAGTTTTAAACTTGTTTGGACCTTGTTCAATGTGAAATGGGCCAATGATCAAAACTTATCACCATAAGCCATGACCTTTGACTGATTTGGGTAAAAATATATAGTTTAAGCCCTCAAAATCAACTTTTATGGTATTTTAAGTAGATGCGGGCCAACAAGATTTTGAATACGTGGAAATGTATGAAGACGATAAAAGCCGAAAAAAACTATTGACCCAATTTTGAGCGATTTGGACCTAGTTCGATACGAAACCTACCAAAGATCAAAAGTCATCACTATAGGCCATGACCTATGACTGATGATTGTAAAAAAATGTAGTTTAGGCCCTAAAAATCGAGTTTCATAGTTTTTGAAGAAGATACGAGCCAACTAGATTTTAATTATGTGGAACGAGTGTGTGGGCGATCAAAATTAAAGAAAAAATATCATCCCAATTTTGAGTCGTTTAGACCTAGTTCGATGCGAAATGGGCAAATGACCAAAACGCATTGTTGTAAGCCATGACCTAGGAGTATTTTTGTCAAAAAATGTAGTTTAGGCCCTCAAAATTAGCCTTTATGGTTTCTCAAGAAGATGTGGGCCAAATGGTTTTGGAATATGTGGCATTGTGTGAGAGTTTTGGCCTAGTTTTGAGCGATTGGGATCTAGTTACATGCGAAAGGAGCAAACGATCAAAACTCATCACTATAAGCCATGATCAATTAGTGATTTTTGTAAAAAAATGAAGTTTAGGCCCTCAAAATCAGCCTTCTTAGTTTTCAAGAAGTTGTAGGCCAATGAGATTTGGAATACTTGCAACGGTGCGAGAGTGATAAAAACTAAAGAAAAATTATTGGTATAGTTTTGAGTCTGTTTGGACCTAGTTCGATGCGAAACAAGCTGGGGATCAAAACTCACCACTATAAGCCATGACCTATGAGTGATTTCGGTAAACAAATATAGTTTAGGCTTTAAAAATCAGCCTTTATGGCTTTTGAAAAAGATGCGAGTAAAGCTGGATTTTGAATACGTGGAACGGTGTTAGGATGATAAAAACTAAAGAAAAGCTGTCGACCTAGTTTTGAGCGATTTGGATCGAGTTCAATGTCGAGTGGGCCAACGATCAAAACTCATTACTATAAGCCACGACCTATAAGCGGTTTTGATTTAAAAAAATATAGTTTAGGCCCTCAAAATCATCCTTTAAGGTTTTTTAAGAAGATGCGGGCCAACTAGATTTTGAATACGTGGAACGAGTGTGAGCAATAAAAGCCGAAAAAAATCTACCGACCTAGTTTTGAGTCAGTTTGGACCTAGTTCGATGCGAAACGGGCCAACGATCAAAACTCATTGCTATAAGCCATGACCTATGTGTGATTTTTGTTAAAAAAAAAGATAGTTTAGGCCCTCGAAATCGGCCTTCATGGTTTCGAAGAAGATGTGGGCCAACCTGGATTTTGAATGCATGGAAAGGTGTGATGGCGATAAAAGCCGAAGAGAAACTATCGATCTAGTTTTGGACGATTTAGACCTAGTTCGATATGAAATCGGCCAATGATGAAAACTCATCGCTATAAGCCATGACCTATGAGTGATTATTGTAAAAAATATAGTTTAGGCCCTCAAAATCAGCCTCCATGGTTTTTGAAGAAGATGCGAGCCAACTAGATTTTGAATACGTGGAATAGTGTGAGAGCGATAAAAGCTGAAAAAAATCTTTCAACCTAGTTTTGAGTTGTTTGGACCTAGTTCGATGCGAACGGGCAAACGCTCAAGACAGACATCGCTATAAGCTATGACCTATTAGTGACTTTGATAGAAGAAATGTAGTTAGGCCCTCAAAATCAATCTTTATGGCTTTCAAGAAGATGCGATCCAATGAGATTTGGAATATGTGAAACGGTGTGAGATCGATGAAAACTAAAGAAAAACTAGTAGCCTAGTTTTGAACCTGTTTGGACCTCATTCAATGTAAAACGAGCCAACGATCAAAACACATCGCTACAAGCCATGACCTTTGAGTGATTTGGGTAAAAATTATAGTTTAAGCCCTCAAAATCAGCCTTCATGGTTTTCAAGAAGATGCGATGCAATGGGATTTGGAATATGTAGAATAGTGTGAGAGCGATAAAAGCTGAATAAAATTTATCGACCTAGTTTTGAGTTGTTTGGACCTAGTTCAATGCAAAACGGGCCGACGATCAAAACTCATCGCTATAAGCCATGATCTATAAGTGATTTTTATAAAATAATATAGTTTAGGCCCTCAAAATCATCCTTCATGGTTTTTTAAGAAGATGCGAGCCAATTGGATTTTTAATGCACGGAACGGTATGAGGGTGATAAAAAATGAAGAAAAATTATCGGCCCGGTTCTACGCTTGTTTGAACATAGTTTGACGCGGAAAAGGGTAACAACCAAAACTCATTGCAATAAGCCATGACATATGAGTGATTTTAGTCAAAAAAAATGAAGTTTAGTCCCTCAAAATCAGCCTTCATGGTTTTTTAAGAAGATATGAGCAAAATGGTTTTGGAATACATGGCATAGTGTGAGAGCGATAAAAATTGATGAAAATTTCGACCCGAGTTTTGAGCGATTTAGACCTAGTTCAATACGAAACGAGCAAATGATCAAAACTCATCGCTATAAACCATGGCCTATTAGCGATTTTGGTAAAAACATATAGTTTAGGCCCTCAAAATCAACCTTCATGGCTTTCAAGAAGATACGATCCAACTCGTATTTGGAATACGCGGAACGGTATGAGAGTGATGAAAGCCGAAGAAAAACTATCAACCTAGTTTTGAGCTATTTGGACCTCGTTCGATGCAAAACAGGCCAATGATCAAAACTCATCACTATAAGCCATAACCTTTAAGATGATGCGTGCCAAGTAGATTTTGAATACATGGAATGGTATGAGAGCGATAAAAGCGAAGAAAAATTATTGATCGAGTTTTAAGTTGTTTGTACCTAGTTCGACTTGGAATAAGGCAATGATCAAAGCCGATCGCTATAAGCCATGACCTATGAGTGATTTTGGTAAAAAAATATAGGTTAGGCCCTCAAAATCGACCTTCTTAGTTTTCAAGAAGATATGCGCCAACGGGATTTGGAATACGTGGAATGGTGTGAGAGCGATAAAAACTAAAGAAAATTTATCGATACGAGTTTTGAGCTATTTCACCTATTTCGATGTGAGACGGGCCAATGATCAAAACTTATCATTATAAGCCATGAGCTATGGGTGATTTTGGTAAACAAATGTAGTTTAGGTCGTCAAAATCATCATTCATGATTTTTAAAGACGATGCGAGTCAACTTGATTTTCAATATGTGGAATGGTGTTAGGGCGATAAAAGCGAAGAAAAACTATCAACCTAGTTTTGAGCGATTTGGACCTAGTTCGATACGAAACGGGCCAACGATCAAAACTAATCACTATAACCCATGACCTATGAGTGACTTTGGTAAAACATTATAGTTTAGGCCCCGAAAATCAGATGTGGGCCAATTGGATTTTGAATACGTGGAACGAGTGTGAGAGTGATAAAAAGTAAAAAAAATATCGGCCTAGTTTTGAGATGTTTGGACTTAGTTCCATGTGAAACGAGCCAACGATCAAAACTCATTGCTCTAAGCCATGGCCTATGAGTGATTTTTGTAAAAAAAAGTACGAGTTTAGGCCCTCAAAATCAACCTTCATGGTTATTGAAAAAGGTAGGCCAACTTGGATATTAAATGCATGGAACGGTGTGATGGGGATAAAAGCCGAGGAAAAATTGTAAACCTAGTTTTGAGCGATTTGGACCTAGTTCGATACGAAACGAGCTAATGATCAAAACTCATCGCTATAAGCCATGACCTATAAGTGATTATTGTAAAAAAATAAAGTTTAAGCCCTCAAAATTAACCTTGATTGTTTTTGAAGAACATGCGGGCCAACTGGATTTTGAATTCTTATAACGAGTGTGAGAGCGATAAAAGCCGAAAAAAATATGTCGGCGAAATGGGTAAACGATCAAAACTCATCGCTATAAGCCATGACCTATTAGTGATTTTGGTTTAAAAAAATGTAGTTTAGGCCCTTAAAATCAACCTTTATGGCTTTCAAGAAGATGCGATCCAACGGGATTTGGAATACGTGAAACGGTGTGAGAGCAATGAAAGTCGAAGAAAAACTATTAGCTTAGTTTTAAATTGTTTGGACCTCGTTTGATGAAAAACGAGCCAACGATCAAAACTCATCGCTATAAGCCATGACCTTTGAGTGATTTGGGTAAAAAAATTAGTTTAAGCCCTCAAAATCAGCCTTCATTGTTTTTGAAGAAGATGCGAGCCAATAGGATTTGGAATACGTGAAACGGTGTGAGGGCAATAAAAACTAAAAAGAAACTATCAACCCAATTTTGAGCGATTTACACCTAATTCGATACGAAACCGATCAATGATCAAAACTCGTTGCTATAGGCCATGACCTATGAGTGATTATTGTAAAAAAATGTAGTTTAGGCTCTCAAAATCAAGCTTCATGGTTTTTGAAGAAGATGCGAGGCCAACTACATTTAATTACGTGGAACGGTGTGAGGGCGATAAAAATTGAAGAAAAGCTATCGCCCTAGTTTTGAGTCGTTTGGGCCTAATTCGATGCGAAACAAGCAAATGACCAAAACTCATTGTTGTAAGTATGACCTATGAGTGATTTTGGTCAAAAAATATAGTTTAGACCCTCAAAATCAGCCTTCATGGTTTCTCAAGAAGATTTAGGCCAAATGGTTGTGGAATATGTGGCACGAGTGTGAGAGCGATAAAAATTGATGAAATACTTTTGGCCTAGTTTTGAGCGATTTGGACCTAGTTCAATGCGTAAGGAGCAAATGATCAAAACTCATCGCTATAAGCCATGATCGATTAGTGATTTTGGTAAAAAAAATGAAGCTTAGGCCCTCAAAATCACCTTTTTAGTTTTCAAGAAGATGCGAGCCAATAGGATTTGAAATACTTGGAACGGTGTGAGAGTGATAAAAACTAAAGAAAAATTATCGGTATAGTTTTGAGCTCTTTGGGCCTAGGTCGATGCAAAATGGGCCAACGATAAAAAATCACCGCTATAAGCCATATTCTATGAGTGATTTCGGTAAACAAATATAGTTTAGGCTCTAAAAATCAGCCTTTCATGTTTTTTAAGAAGATGCGGGTCAATTGGATTTTGAATACGTGAAACGGTGCTAGAGCGATAAAAATTGAAGAAAAACTATTACCAAGTTTTAAGCGATTTTGACCTAGTTCGATGCTTGAACGGGCCAACGATCAAAACTCATTGCTATAAGCCATGACCTATAAGTAATTTTGGTCAAAAAATATAGTTTAGGTCCTCAAAATCATCCTTCAAGGTTTTTGAAGAAGATGCGGGCCAATTGGATTTTGAATACGTGGAAAAGTGTGAGAGCAAAAAAATTGAAACAAATATCTCGGCCTAGTTTTAAGTCGTTTAGACCTAGTTTGATGCGAAACGGGCCAACGATCAAAACTCATCGCTATAAGCCATCACCTATGAGTGATTTTGTAAAAAAAAAATGTAGTTTAGCCCTCAAAATCAGCCTTCTTGGTTTCGAAGAAGACGCGGGCTAACTAGATTTTGAATGCATGGAAAGGTGTGATGGTGCTAAAAATTGAAGAGAAACCATCGATCTAATTTTGAGCGATTTGGAGCTAGTTCTATACGAAATAGGCCGGTGATCAAAACTCATCGCTATATGCCATGATCTATGAGTGATTACTATAAAAAAATATAGTTTAGGCCCATAAAATCAGCCTTCATTGTTTTTTAAGAAGATGCGGGCCAACTGGATTTTGAATACGTTGATAGTGTGAGAGCTGAAAAAATTCGTTGGCCTAGTTTTGAACTCGTTTAAACCCGGTTCGATGCGAAATAGGAAAACGATCAAAACTCATCGCTATATGCTCGACCTATTAGTGATTTTGGTAGTAGAAATGTACTTTAGACCCTCAAAATCAATATTCATGGCTTTCAAGAAGATGCGATCCGACGAGATTTGGAATACGTGAAACGAGTGTGAGAGCGATGAAAATTGAAGAAAAACCATTAGCCCGAGTTTTGAACCTGTTTGGACCTCGTTCGATGCAAAATGGGCCAACGATCAAAACACATCGCTATAAACAATGACCTTCGAGTGATTTGGGTAAAAAATATAGTTTAATCCCTTAAAATCAGCCTTCATGGTTTTTAGAAAGATGCGAGCCAATGGGATTTAGAATACGTAGAACGAGTGTGAGTGCGATAAAAACTAAACAAAGTCCGTCGGCCTAGTTTTGAGCATGTTGGACCTAATTCGATGCGAAATGGGCCGATGATCAAAACTCATCACTATAAGCCATGATGTATGAGTATTTTTGTAAAAAAATATAGTTTAGGCCCTCAAAATCAGCCTTAATAGTTTTTGAAGATACGAGCCAACTCGATTTTCAATGCATGGAATGGTGTGAGGGCGATAAAAACTTAAAAAAAACTATCGACCCGGTTTTGCATTTTTTGAACCTAGTTTGTCGCGAAACGGGCTAATAACTAAAACTTATTGTAATAAGCCATGACATATGAGTGATTTTGGTTAAAAAATGTAGTTTAGTCCATCAAAATCAGCTTTCATGGTTTTTCAAGAAGATGTGAGCAAAATGGTTTTGGAATACGTGGCATAGTGTGAGAGCAATAAAAATTGATAAAAATTTTCGGCCCAGTTTTGAGCGATTTGGACCTAGTTCAATGCGAAACGGGCAAACGATCAAAACTCATCGCTATAAGCCATGACCTATTAGTGATTTTGGTAAAAACATATAGTTTAGGCCCTCAAAATCAACCTCATGGCTTTCAAGAAGATGTGGTCCAAGCTGTATTTGGAATACGTGGAATGGTAGGAGAGTGATGAAAAGCGAAGAAAAGTATCGACCTAGTTTTGAGCTCTTTGGACCTCATTCGATGCGAAACGGGCCAATGATGAAACTCATCACTATAAGCCATGACTTTTGAGTGATTTGGGTAAAAAATGTAGTTTAGGCCCTCAAATCGGCCTTCATGGTTTTCAAGATGATGTGGGCAACCGTGATTTGGAATACATGGAACAATGTGAGAGTGATAAAAGCCGAAGAAAAAGCTGTCGACCTAGTTTTGATCTGTTTGGACCTAGTTGAATGCAAAACGGGCCAACAATCAAAGCCGATCGCTATAAGCCATGACCTATGAGTGATTTTCGTAAAACAATGTAGGGTAGGCCCTCAAAATCGGCCTTCTTAGTTTTCAAGAAGATGCGAGGCCAACGAGATTTGGAATACGTGGAGCGGTGTGAGAGCGATAAAAACTAACGAAAAGCTGTCGGTATAATTTTGTCTCTGTTTGGACCTAGTTCGATTCGAGACGGACCAACGATCAAAACTCATCGGTAGAAGCCATAACCTAGAGTGATTTTGGTATACAAATGTAGTTTAAGTTCGTCAAAATCATCCTTCATGGTTTTTGAAGAAGATGCGGGTCAAATGGATTTTGAATACGTGGAACGGTGGTAGGTTGATAAAAACTAAAGAAAAACTATCGACCTAGTTTTGAGCGATTTAGACCTAGTTCGATGCGAAACGGGCCAACGATCAAAACTCATCGTTATAAGCCATGACCTATGAGTGATTTTTGTCAAATAAATATAGTTTAGGCCCTCAAAATCATCCTTCAAGGTCTTTGAAGATGATGCAAGCCAACTAGATTTTCAATACGTGGAACAAGTATGAGAGCGATAAAAACTAAAAAATATGTCGGCCTAGTTTTGAGCTATTTGGACCTAGTTCGGTGCAAAACGGGCCAACGATCAAAACTCATCGCTATAAGCCATGACCTATGAGTGACTTTGGTAAACAAATATAGCTTAGGCCACGAAAATCGGATGCGGGCCAACTAGATTTTGAATACATGGAACAATGTGAGAGCGATAAAAACTAAAAAAAATCTATCGGCCTAGTTTTTAGGCTGTTTGGACCTAGTTCGATGCGAAACGGGCCAACGACCAAAACTCATTGCTATAAGCCATGACCTATGAGTGATTTTTGTAAAAGAAAATTATAGTTTAAGCCTTCAAAATCAGCCTTCATAGTTGTTGAAGAAGATACGGGCCAACTGGATTTTGAATGCATGGAACGGTGTGATGGCGATAAAACGGAAGAAAAATTATAAACCTAGTTTTGAGCGATTTGGACCTAGTTCGATACGAAATAGGCTAATGATCAAAACTTATCGTTGTAAGCCATGACCTATGAGTGATTAATGTAAAAAAATATAGTTTAAGCCCTCAAAATCAACCTTCATGGTTTTTGAAGAAGATGTGGGCCAATTGGATTTTGAATACGTGGAATAGTGTGAGAGTGATAAAAATTGAAAAAATCTATCGGCTTAGTTTTGAGTCATGTTTGGACCTAGTTCGATGCGAAATGGGCAAACAATCAAAACTCATTGCTATAAGCCATGACTTATTAGTGATTTTGAAAAAAAAATATAAATTAACAAATATGATGTAAACTACTTCACTCTGAAAATGATCTCAAACCTCGCACTTCAAAAGGAAATACTAATCGAGCAAACCCCATCAAACCAATGTAAAACTGGTAAAAACTAGAAGAAAAACAAACAAGTTGGATACTGGGACATAATTGAATGGAAGCAATGGCAATCAAACTAATAACTAAATATAGTATTCAAGTGGATGAGGTAAAACTCAATTTAAGCCTGAAATGACTTGGTTTTGAAAAAATCAATTAACAGAGATTTTGTGAATAAAACAGAACAGTGCTGAAAACTAAAAAAAAAAACTAAACTTCATTGGCATTGGACTTGGTCAACAGCTGGCATTGATCTCAAAGCTATTAAAATAAAACAAACATATGAGTAGTGTTATACTCAATCTGTTCCATTACAAAAATGGGAGGCTGTGGTTGCAGTGAGATCATGATAGCCATTCTAGTCTGCCTGGGCAATGTAAGACTGATAAAATTAAAAAAAACTATATGAGTTTGTTTGTTTAAAGAATGATTGATAAATAAATAAATAATAAAGAAAGAGACCCTCTCTCTCTCTCTCTCTCTCTCTCTCTCTCTCTCTCTCTCTCTCTCTCTCTCTCTCTCTCTCTCTCTCTCTCTCTCTCTCTCTCTCTCTCTCTCTCTCTCTCTCTCTCTCAGAGAGAGAGAGAGAGAGAGAGAGAGAGAGAGAGAGAGAGAGAGAGAGAGAGAGAGAGAGAGAGACTTTTTTTTTTTTTTTTTTTTTTTTTTTTTTTTTTTTTTTTTTTTTTTTTTTTTTTTTTTTTTTTTTTTTTTTTTTTTTTTTTTTTTTTTTTTTTTTTTTTTTTTTTTTTTTTTTTTTTTTTTTTTTTTTTTTTTTTTTTTTTTTTTTTTTTTTTTTTTTTTTTTTTTTTTTTTTTTTTTTTTTTTTTTTTTTTTTTTTTTTTTTTTTTTTTTTTTGCTCAGTGTGTGTGTGCTTATGGGCGGTGCATCAAAAAATATAGTTTAGGCCTTGAAAATGCGCCTTCATGATTTCTCAATAAGATGCGGGTTGAATGGTTTTGGAATATGTGGCACGAGTGTGAGAGCAATAAAAATTGATGAAATAGTTTCGGTCTAGTTTTCGGTGATTTGGACCTAGCTCAATGCAAAAGTAGCAAACGATCAAAACTCATCGCTATAAGCCATGATCAATTAGTGATTTTGGTAAAAAAAATAAAGTTTAGGCCCTCAAAATCGGCCTTTTTAGTTTTTAAGAAGATGTAGGCCAATGGGATTTGAAATACGTGGAACGTTGAGCGAGCGATAAAAGTAAAGAAAAATTATCAATATAGTTTTGAGCTTTTTGGACCTAGTTCGATGCAAAAGGGGCCAACGATCAAAACACACCGCTATAAGCCATGACCTATGAGTGATTTTTGTCAAAAAATGTAGTTTAGGCCTTGAAAATGCGCCTTCATGATTTCTCAAGAAGATGCGGGTAGAATGGTTTTGGAATATGTGGCACGGTGTGAGACCAATAAAAATTGATGAAATAGTTTCGGTCTAGTTTTCGGTGATTTGGACCTAGCTCAATGCGAAGGAGCAAACGATCAAAACTCATCGCTATAAGCCATGATCGATTAGTGATTTTGGTAAAAAAAAATAAAGTTTAGGCCCTCAAAATCAACCTTCTTAGTTTTTAAGAAGATGCGAGCCAATGGGATTTGAAATACGTGGAACGTTGTGCGAGCGATAAAAGTAAAGAAAAATTATCGATAGAGTTTTGAGCTTTTTGGACCTAGTTCGATGCGAAAGGGGCCAACGATCAAAACTCACCGCTATAAGCCATGACCTATGAGTGATTTTTGTCAAAAAATGTAGTTTAGGCCTTGAAAATCCGCCTTCATGATTTCTCAGAAGATGCGAGTTGAATGGTTTTGGAATATGTGGCACGAGTGTGAGAGCGATAAAAATTAATGAAATAGTTTCGATCCGAGTTTTGAGTGATTTGGACCTAGCTCAATGCGGAAGGAGCAAACGATCAAAACTTATCGCTATAAGCCATGATCGATTAGTGATTTTGGTAAAAAAAAATAAAGTTTAGGCCCTCAAAATCAACCTTCTTAGTTTTTAAGAAGATGCGGGCCAATGGGATTTGAAATACGTGGAACGTTGTGCGAACGATAAAAGTAAAGAAAAATTATCGATAGAGTTTTGAGCTTTTTGGACCTAGTTCGATGCGAAAGGGGCCAACGATCAAAACTCACCGCTATAAGCCATGACCTATGAGTGATTTTGTCAAAAAATGTAGTTTAGGCCTTGAAAATCGCGCTTCATGATTTCTCAAGAAGATGCGAGTTGAATGGTTTTGGAATATGTGGCACGAGTGTGAGAGCGATAAAAATTAATGAAATAGTTTCGATCCGAGTTTTGAGTGATTTGGACCTAGCTCAATGCGAAGGAGCAAACGATCAAAACTTATCGCTATAAGCCATGATCGATTAGTGATTTTGGTTAAAAAAAAATAAAGTTTAGGCCCTCAAAATCAGCCTTCTTAGCTTTCAAGAACATGCGAGCCAATGGGATTTGAAATACGCGAACGTTGTGCGAGCGATAAAAGTAAAGAAAAATTATCGATATAGTTTTGAGCCTTTTGGACCTAGTTCGATGCGAAAGGGGCCAACGATCAAAACTCACCGCTATAAGCCATGACCTATGAGTGATTTCGGTAAACAAATGTAGTTTAGGCTCTCAAAATCGGCCTTCATGGTTTTTGAAGAAGATGCGAGTCAATCTGGATTTTGAATACGTGGAACGGTGTTAGGGTGATAAAAGCTGAAGCAAAACTATTGACCTAGTTTTGAGCAATTTGGACCTAGTTCAATGCTAAGTAGTCCAACGATCAAAACTCATCACTATAAACCATGACCTATGAGCAATTTTGGTAAAACAAAATAGTTTAGGCCCTCAAAATCATCCTTCAAGGTTTTTGAAGAAGATGCGAGCCAACTCGGATTTTGAATACGTCGAACGAGTGTGAGAGCAATAAAAATTGAAAAAAATCGTTAGCTTAGTTTTGAGCTGATTGGACCTAGTTCGATATGAAATGGGCTAACGATCAAAACTCATCGCTATAAGCCATCACCTATTAGTGATTTTTGTAAAAAAAAAATATATAGTTTAGGCCTCAAAATCGGCCTTCATGGTTTCGAAGAAGATGCGAGCCAATTGGATTTTGAATGCATGAAAAGGTGTGACGGCGATAAAAGCCGAAGACAAACTATCGATCCGAGTTTTGAGTGATTTGGACCTAGTTCGATACGAAACGGGCCAATAATCAAAACTCATCGCCATAAGCCATGACCTTTGAGTGATTTGGGTAAAAAAATATAGTTTAAGCCCTCAAAATCAGCCTTCATTGTTTGAAAGAAGATGTGAGCCAACGTGATTTAGAATACGGGGAAAGGTGTGAGAGCGATAAAACTAAAGAAAAAGCTGTCGACCTAGTTTTGACTCGTTTGGACCTAATTTCATGAAAAACGGGCCAACGATCAAAACTCATCGCTCTAAACAATGACTTATGAGTGATTTAGGTAAAAAATGTAGTTTAAGCCCTCAAAATCAGCTTTCATTATTTTCAAGAACATGTGCGCCAACTAGATTTAGAATACGAGGCGGGATATGAGAGCGATAAAAGCGAAGAAAAACTATCGATCGAGTTTTAAGTCTGTTTGGACCTAGTTCGACGATAAACGGGCCAACGATCAAAGCCGATCGCTATAAGCCTTGACCTATGAGTGATTTTGGTAAAAAAAGATATAGCATAGGCCCCGAAAATCAACCTTTATGGTTTTTCAAGAAGATGCAAACCAACTTGGATTTGGAATATGTATAATGGTGTGAGAGCGATAAAAACATAAGAAAAACTGTCGGCCAGTTTTGAGTCATGTTTGGTACTAGTTCGATGCGAAATGGGCCAACGATCAAAACTCATCACTATAAGCATGGCCTATAGTGATTTTTGTAAAAAAGTATAGTTTAAGCCCTCAAAATCAGCCTTCATGGTTTTTGAAAAGATGCAAGCCAACGGGATTTGAAATACGTGTAACGGTGTGAGAGCGATAAAAATTAAAGAAAAGCTATTGACCTAGTTTTATCCGTTTTGACCAAGTTCGATGTGAAATGGGCCAATGATGAAAACTCATTGCTATAAGCCATAACGTATAAGTGATGGTAAAAAAATGTATTTATGCCCTCAAAATTGACCTTCATGGCTTTTGAAGAAGATTCGGGCTAACTATATTTTAAATATATGGAACGAGTGTGAGGGCGATAAAAGCCGAAGAAAAGCTGTTAGATCGGTTTTGACTCGTTTGGACCTAGTTTGATGTGAAACGGGCCAACAACTAAAACACATTGCAATAAGCCATGACCTTTAAGGGATTTTGGTAAAAAAAAATGTTCTTTAGGCCTTAAAAATCAGCTTTTATGGCTTTTGAAGAAGATGCGGGGCAACTGGTTTCGAAATACGTGGCACGATGTGAGAGCAATAAAAACTTATAAAAAACTATCGACTCACCTTTGAGCGATTTAGACCTAATTCGATGCGAAACGGGCTAATGATGAAAACTCATCGCTATAAGCCATGACCTTTGAGTGATTTGGGTAAAAAATATAGTTTAGGCCCTCAAAATCAACCTTCATGGCTTTCAAGAAGATGCGATCTAACGAGATTTGAAATACGTGGAGTGGTGTGAGAGCGATGAAAGCTAAAGAAAAACTATTAGCCTAGTTTTGAGCTTTTTGGACCTAGTTTGGTTCGAAACGGGCCAATGATCAAAACTCATCGCTATAAGCCATGACCTTTGAGTGATTTGGGTAAAAAATTAGTTTAAGCCCTCAAAATCAGCTTTCATGGTTTTGAAGAAGATGCGAGCCAACGGGATTTTGAATATGTGGAACGGTGTGAGGGTAATAAAAATTGAAAAAAAAACTATCGACCCAATTTTGAGCGATTTGGACTTGGTTTGAAACGAAGCCGGTCAATGATTAAAACTCATTGCTATAGGCCATGACCTATGAGTGATTATTGTAAAAAAATATAGTTTAGGCCCTTAAAATCAAGCTTCATGGTTTTTGAAAAAGATGCGGGCCAACTACATTTTAATTATGTGGAATGGTGTGACGGCGATAAAAATTGAAGAAAAACTATCGTCCTAGTTTTGAGACTGTTTGGGCCTAATTCAAAGCGAAACGGGCAAATGACCAAAACTCATTGTTGTAAGTCATGACCTATGAGTGATTTTGGTCAAAAAATATAGTTTAGGCCTTGAAAATCAGCATTCATGTTTTCTCAAGAAGATGCGAGCCGAATGGTTTTGGAATATGTGGCACGAGTGTGAGAGCGATAAAAATTGATGAAATATTTTGGGCCTAGTTTTGAGCAATTTGGACCTAGTTCAATGCGTAAGGAGCAAACGATCAAAACTTATCACTATAAGCCATGATCGATTAGTGATTTTGGTAAAAAAATGAAGTTTAGGCCCTTAAAATCAACCTTCTTAGTTCTTAAGAAGATGAAGGCCAATAGGATTTGAAATATGTGAAACGGTGTGAGAGAGATAAAAACTAAGAAAAATTATCGGTGTAGTTTTGAGCTATTTGGACCTAGGTCGATGCGAAATGGGCCAACGATAAAAACTCACCGCTATAATCCATGACCTATGAGTGATTTCGGTAAACAAATGTAGTTTAGGCTCTAAAAATCAGCCTTTATTGTTTTTTAAGAAGATGCGAGTCAACTGGATTTTGAATAAGTGGAACGGTGTTAGGGCGATAAAAATTAAAGAAAAATTATTGACCAAGTTTTGAGCGATTTGGACCTAATTCGATGCCGAGCGTGCCAACGATCAAAACTCATCGCTATAAGCCATGACCTATAAGTAAGTTTGGTCAAAAAATATAGTTTAGGCCCTCAAAATCATCCTTCAAGGTTTTTCAAGAAGATGCGAGCCAATTGGATTTTTAATATGTGGAAAAGTGTGAGAGCAATAAAAATTAAAAAAAATCGTCGACCTAGTTTTGAACTTGTTTGGACCTAGTTCGATGCGAAACGAGCCAACGATTAAAACTCATCGCTATAAGCCATCACCTATGAGTGATTTTTGTAAAAAAATATAGTTTAGCCCTCAAAATCAACATTCATGGTTTCGAAGAAGATGCGGGCCAAGCTGGATTTTGAATGCATGGAAAGGTGTGATGGTGCTAAAACCCGAAGAGAAACCATCGATCCGAGTTTTGAGCGATTTGGACGTAGTTCTATACGAAACAAGCCAATGATCAAAACTCATTGCTATAAGCCATGGCCTATGAGTGATTACTATAAAAAAATATAGTTTAGGCCCTCAAAATCAGCCTTCATTGTTTTTGAAGAAGACGCGGGCCAATTGGATTTTGAATACGTGGGCGAGTGTGAGAGCGATAAAAACTAAAAAAATTTTGCCGACCTAGTTTTGAAGTTCGTTTGGACCGAGTTCGATTTGAAACGGGAAAACGATCAAAACTCATCGCTATAAGCTCGACCTATTAGTGATTTTAGTAGTAGAAATGTAATTTAGACCCTCAAAATCAACTTACATGGCTTTCAAGGAGATGCGATCCGACGAGATTTGGAATACATTAAATAGTGTGAGAGCGATGAAAGCCGAAGAAAAACTATCGGCCTAGTTTTGAACTCGTTTGGACCTCGTTCGATGCAAAACGAGCCAACGATCAAAACACTTCGTTATAAATAATGACCTTCGAAAGATTTGGGTAAAAATATAGTTTAAGCCCTCAAAATTAGCCTTCATGGTTTTTAGAAAGATACGGACCAACGGGATTTGGAATACGTAGAACAAGTGTGAGTGCGATAAAAGCCGAACAAAATCTGTCGGCCTAGCTTTAAGCTTTTTAGACCTAGTTCAATGCGAAACGGGCGGATGATCAAAACTCATCGCTATAAGCCATGATCGATTAGTGATTTTTTTAAAAAAATATAGTTTAGGACCTCAAAATCAGCCTTCATGGTTTTTGAAGATGCGGGCCAACTGGATTTTCAATGCATGGAACGGTGTGAGGGCAAAAAAAACTTAAAAAAAACTATCGACCCGAGTTTTGCGTTTTTTGAACCTAGTTTGTCAAAAAACGGGCTAACAACTAAAACTCATTCCAATAAGCCATGTCATATAAGTGATTTTGGTAAAAAAAAATATAGTTTAGTCCATCAAAATCAGCCTTCATGGCTTTTCAAGAAGATGTGAGCAAAATGGTTTTGGAATACGTGGCATAGCGATAAAAATTGATAAACATTTTCGACCCGAGTTTTGAGCGATTTGGACCTAGTTCAATGCGAAACGAGCAAACGATCAAAACTCATTGCTATAAGCCATGACCTACCGAGTGATTTTGGTAAAAAAAATATAGTTTAAGCCCACAAAATGAATCTTCATGGCTTTCAAGAAGATACGGTCCAATTGTATTTGGAATGTGTGGAACGGTAGGAGAGTGATGAAAGTCGAAGAAAAACTATCGACCTATTTTTGAGCTCTTTGGACCTCATTCGATGCGAAACGGGCCGGTGATGAAACTCATCACTATAAGCCATGACTTTTGACTGATTTGGGTAAAGAATGTAGTTTAGGCCCCCAAAATTAGCCTTCCCGGTTTTCAAGAAGATGTGGGTAACTCGTGATTTGGAATACATGGAACAATGTGAGAGCGATATAAGCGAAGAAAAACTATCGACCTAGTTTTAGAGTCGTTTGGACCTAGTGGAATGTGAAACGGGCCAACGATCAAAACTCATCGCTATAAGCCACAATCTAAGAGTGATTTCGGTAAAAAAAATAGAGTTCAAGCTCTCAAAATCAACTTTCATGGTTCTCGAGAACATGCGCGCCAAGTAGATTTGGAATACATGGAACGATGTGAGAGTGATAAAAATTAAAGAAAAAGCGTCGACTCGAGTTTTAAGTCTGTTTGGACCTAGTTCGACGCAAAACGGGCCAACGATCAAAATTGATCGCTATAAGCCATGACCTATGAGTTATTTTCGTAAAACAATGTAGGTTAGGCCCTCAAAATCAGCCTTCTTAGTTTTCAAGAAGATGCGAGCCAACGAGATTTGGAATACGTAGAGCGGTGTGAGAGCGATAAAAATTAACGAAATACTATCGGTATAATTTTGAGTCCGTTTGGACCTAGTTCGATGCGAGACGGGCCAACGATCAAAACTCATCACTATAAGCCTTGACCTATGAGTGATTTTGGTATACAAATATAGTTTAGGCTATCAAAATCATCCTTCATGGTTTTTGAAGAAGATGCGAGCCAATAGATTTTGAATACATGGAATGGTGTGAGGGAAATAAAAATTGAAGATAAACTAGCGACCCGAGTTTTAAGCTATTAAGACCAAGTTCGATGTGAAACGGGTAAATGACCAAAACTCATCACTCTAAGCCATGACCTATGAGTGATTTTGGTTAAAAAATGTAGTTAAGGCCCTCAAAATAAACCTTCATGGTTTTTCAAGAAGATGCGAGGCTAAATATTTTTGGAAGACGTGGCATAGTGTGAGAGTGATAAAAATTGATGAAAAACTTTCGACCTAGTTTTGAGCGATTTGGACCTAGTTCAATGCGAAATGGGCAAACGATCAAAACTCATCGCTATAAGCCATGACCTATTAGTGATTTTGGTAAAAAAAATATAGTTTAGGTCCTCAAAATCAACCTTCATAGCTTTCAAGAAGATGTGGTCAACGGGATTTGGAATACATGGAACAATGTAAGAGTTATGAAAACCGAAGAAAAACTATTGGCCTAATTTTGAGTCGTTTGGACCTCGTTCAATGGAAAACGAGCCAACAATCAAAACTCATCGCTATAAGCCATGACCTTTAAGTGATTTGGATAAAAAATGTAGTTTAGGCCCTCAAAATCAGCCTTCATGGTTTTCAAGAAGATGCGAGCCAACGGGATTTAGAATACGTGGAATAGTGTGAGAGCGATAAAAACTAAACAAAATTTATTAGCCTAGTTTTAAGTCTGTTTAGACCTAGTTCGATGCGAAACGGGTCAAAAATAAAAACTCATCGCTATAAGCCATGACCTATGACTGATTTTTGTAAAAAAATACGGTTTAGGCCCTCAAAATCAACCTTCATGGTTTTTGAAGAAGATTCGGGCCAATCGTATTTTCAATACGTGGAACGGTGTGAGGGCCATAAAAATTGAAGAAAAACTATCAACCCCGTTTTGAGTCGTTGGACCTAGTTTGATGTGAAACGAGCCAACAACCAAAACTCATTGCAATAAGCCATGACATATGAGTGATCTTGGTAGAAAAATATAGTTTAGGCCCTCGAAATCAGCCTTCATCTTTTTCAAGAAGATGCGAGGCCAAATGGTTTGGGAATACGTGGCACGAGTGTCGGAGCGATAAAAATTGATGAAAACTTTTGGCTCGGTTTTAAGTGATTTGGACCTATTCAATGCAAAATGGGCAAACGATCAAAACTCATCACTATAAGCCATGACCTATTAGTGATTTTAGTAAAAAAATATAGTTTAAACCCTCAAAATCAACCTTCATGGCTTTCAAGAAGATGCGATCAATCGGGATTTGGAATACATGGAACGGTGTGAGAGCAATGAAAACTAAAGAAAAACTATCGGCCTAATTTTGAGTTGTTTAGACCTAGTTCGATTCGAAACGAGCCAACAATCAAAACTCATCGTTATAAGTCATGACCTATGAGTGATTTTGATAAAAAAATATAGTTTAGGCCCTTAAAATCAGCCTTCATGATTTTTAAAAATATACACGCTAACTACATTTCGAATACATGGAATGGTGTGACAGCGATGAAAATGAAAGAAAAATTGTTGGCCTAGTTTTAAGCTATTTGGACGTAGTTCGACGTAAAACGAGCCACCGAACAAAACTTATCGCTATAAGCAATGACTTATGAGTCATTTTGGTAAAAAAAAATAGTTTAAGAACTCAAAATAAACCTTTATGGTTTCTCGAGAAGATGCGGGCCAACTGGATTTGGAATATGTAGAGCGGTGTGAGAGGGATAAAAGCGAAGAAAAACTATCGATCCGAGTTTTGAGCTATTTGGACTCGGTTCGATGCGAAACGGGCCAATGATCAAAACTCATCGCTATAAGCCATGACCTATAAGTGATTTTTGTAAAAAAGTATAGTTTAGGCCCTCAAAATCAGCCTTCGAGATTTTTGAAGAAGATGCGAGCTAACTAGATTTTGAATACGTGGAACGATGTGACGATGAAAAAAATCGAAGAAAAAATATCGCCCCGAGTTTTGAGCTATTTGGACCTAGTTCGATGCGAAACGAGCAAATAACCGAAACTTATTGCTAAAGCCATGACCTATGAGTGATTTTGGTAAGAAAAAAAAGTAATTTAGGCCCTCAAATCGACCTTCATGGTTTTTGAAGAAGATGCGAGCCAACTGGATTTTGAATACGTGGAACGAGTGTGAGGGCGATAAAAATAAAAGAAAAACTATCGACCCGAGTTTTGATTTGGACCTAGTTCGATACGAAAGGGGCTAACAATCAAACCACATCTCTATAAGCCATGACCTATGAGTGATTTTTATGAAAAAATATAGTTTAGGCGCTCAAAATTAGCCTTGATGGTTTTTGAAGATGCGAGCCAATGGATATTGAATACGTGGAATGGTGCAAGGGAATAAAAATTAAAGAAAAAATATCAACCCAGTTTTAAGTCGTTAAGACCTAGTTATGCGGATTAATGGAGACGCATTAGTCGTGAGTCACGAGTACGACCCTAGCAAATCAAAGAGCACTCGCTTTGAAATCTCCCGCATTGAGATACCTTCACGGGTTGTTAGTCCGAGTCACTTAATGCTAGGAAGGATAGTCTAGGAGTAGTAGGTTCGCTAGATCTACTACCCCATCCATATCGAGTTCTTTCTAGCCAATCTCATTGGGGGACAAGCAAAGAATAAGAAACCCAAGGCGTTGTATGCGGTGCATTATATCACCCGATTGATTAGAGGTATGGGTTGTCTTCCCCTAGTGTCAAGCATGCAAGAGATGTGTCGGATGGAGGCCTTTGACTTGCGAGCGCTTAAGAGCATGGGTATGGTAGAGACACATGAAGGACCATAGGGGGCATATTATACACTAGTAGATGCCCCGGAGCTAGCCACGGTCGAGGCGGCGGTAGATAGAGATGATGTTGATCGGCAGGTGCCACGAGCACCACCTCAAGACCCACCTACACCACCAGCCTACATCTTCGCAGAGGTAGGTCGATATAACCGAGTTAGTTATGATACAAAGGGAGCATGGAGCTCGTTTGCGAGAGGGTAGAGAGGTGTATGGAGAGTCTACTTAACCATTTCCATATTTCGTTACCCGATAGGAGTCCTGCACCTATAACGGACCTGCGACCAACCTCGGCACCACCACAATCTTTGAATAATGCAAAGCCTCGCCGAGCCATGATCACGAGCTTGATAGTATTTATTGGCTTAGTGATTTCATTTTTAATTTTTACTGTTTTTTTCTTTTTCTTTTGCAAGCCTATGGGCGATACTTGGATGGAATTCGGACCCATGCTTAGAAAATGTCCTCTCTTCTTCAAGGAAGTTGCGGCACCTAATCCTCTTAACGCTTTCTTCCTTTTTGTCAATACTCTATTCCGTGGCTAATTTTGCACATTGAGGACATTGTACCTCTTTTTTTGTGGAGGAAAAAAAAGGTTATCAAAGCAAATGATGTGTGTTCCTTATTTTGCCTAGGAGTAACAATATCCGGCCTATGATGAGAATGCATAGTTGTTTGCATGCATGAATTGATAATGGGTGTGCTTATATATATATATATATATAAGTTTTCCGGTAATCGTGTGTTGAGCCATAAACTATTTTTGAGCACTTATCGGGGTGTATTGTCGAAATTATGAATGAAAACTTATGCTTACTCCATAATCTAGATGATGAGATTGGAACTTTACCTATAGGGTGGTTATGTTTGATTACATGTAAGAAATTTAAATGCCAATGCCTAAATGAATAAATGTGACTCCTTACTTGTTGAACCTAAACCAGGATAAGTGAATGTGGCCTTCAAATAAAACTACTCCAATGTCTTACATAAAGATATGAGTATGCAAAGCACCCCCGAAAAGGGATTTTTGAGTAATCGGGGGCAATCACCAAAAGTGAGGGGCCTTCGTGTCTATAAAGAGGATTTATGTTGAAGGTGAAAAACCAAACAAGTGTATATTTACACACTAAGGAAAGCCATTAATTCACTAACCGAGTTTGTAGCAATCAAGTGGGTGAAAAGTTGGGATGGAGCGTAAAACGCACTCTATGTCACTAATGAATAGATAAATGCGTAAAGTGATAAAATTATGGTGACTCTTGCATTTATGAAAAACATAACTATTCTATAGTTCTCGTTCCAAATTTGTTATATGGATTCAAGATAGTAACGTAGTTGACTCCATAATATCAACATGTACATATTGATGCACACCCGCATAGTCTTGGCTTGACTTATGATTATGTTTCAAATTTTTTAAAATGATTTGAAATTTGATGTACATTCAATTGTTATTTCGTGCATGCCAACTCGCCATTCCCGAGGCCAATTCTTAATTGTTACAAGTCTAGGCGGAATGAACATACCTCCTTTTGTTTTGCTTGAGGACAAGCAAAAGCTTTAGTGTGGGGAAGTTTGATAAGTACCAAATTATGCATAATTTTAGTGTCAAAAGTTTCTATATTTCAATTACCTTTGGTGATAAATGGTACAAGTTTGGCGCTTATCTTGTCTAAATTATGTTCCGCGAGTCGTACTACATTATTTTGGTAAAAAGGAATGTAAACAAAGTAAGAAGGAGCAAAAATTTATGAGTTTCGAATGTCAAATGAGTTACATGGCTCGGGACACGGTCGTGTAACTAGAAGAGAGCCGATACGTAAAATAGAGAGTTACACGAGGCAAGTACATGGTCGTGTAATCGTCTACTTCGAGGAAAAATTACATCTATACTAGACGAAAAAAGACATGGCCGTGTACTCGGGCCGTGTCTTACGAAACATGATATTTTAGTCCTATTTAATCAAAAACTTTACCTAAAAAAGGGGAGGGGTGAGATACATGAGGACGATTGAGAAGCACGAAAAGAACTAGGGTTCTTGAGCAAGATAACGCCGTTGGTGTGGATTCTCATAGATTTTGAAGGAGATTGCATCAAGATCAAAAGGGTTACAATGTTTTCCTTTAATCTGGATTGTTTCTATTTAAGATTTATGTATTCCTTGCTTTGATCATGAACTAAATTATTTTGGTACCTAGATACGATGAACCCTAAGATTGATAATGTAATTTGGTATCTTCATTTAATTCAATCTTTATTCTTATTGTGATTCAGTTATGTCACTTTTATTATTAATTTGAGTTAACATAAGCTAGCATGTTGATTCATATCCGATTTCATACTTGTGAGACCGAAAAGCCCTAAATATGATTAGATCAACCATGATCGAAAGGAGTTGCATGCAATCCTAGAGATAGGACAACATAAATCCTCCGGATTAGAGTCAAATCTAATAAAGGGATTCATAGAACGGATTAATACGATCTTAAGGGTGTTAATTAGAAAAAGATTTCAATTAATCAACTTGGGATTAGGTGTTAGTTAACTTGAGAAAGTACTTAGCATAATACGAGAATTCCTACGATCCAATGAATATAAAGAATGATTGAATAAAAGACATTGTGATTACATAAAAGATCTACGGGGGATTCGCTATCTTAGTACTACCTTCACCATTGATTGCTCATCCGGTTATTATCATCATTCTCATTGCAATTTTGTAATCTTCCTTTAATTATCGTTGCTTTTATTTGATTCATTATCACTATAATTCATCGGTTAGATAATAAATAGGAGGTAATTACTAGTACTCTTAGTCTCTGTGGGATCGACACTCGATACTCCGTCAATTATACTATAGAATGGTAGGTGCACTTGCCTAAAGTCTATAGGTTAAGAAAGGGGCTATCAAGTTTTTGGCGTCGTTACGGGGACTAGGATATTAGGAAAAAAACTTTTTTATTAATCTAGCCATTTTATTTTATTTATTTATTTTTATATATATAATATTTAGTTCCATTTTTCTTTATCATATTTTCTTTGAATTATACTTTTCTTTGTTCGTGTCGCTTTTTCGGGAGCCGAGTTAGTGTATGACTCGCAACAATCCAACTAAATTAGTTGAGCCGGATCCTAAAATAGAGAGAATAACTCTTCAAAACCTCGGGAATCGATTTAGATAAAGAGAAGAAGAGTTGGACGGGGAAAGAGAAGAAGAACATTAGAGGGAAGGAGAACCACGGATAGTCATGGTTAAGGAAGCAAGAACCATGTTTCATTATGCTAGACCAAATTTGATAGGAACGAGAGGCTAGCATTGTCGGACCAACTATTGCGGCCAACAACATTGAGATCAAACCGAGCATCATCCAAATGGTGCAACAATTTATGTAGTTTGATGGGTTGTAAGATGAAGAATCGAATGCTCATTTAGCCAACTTCTTAGAAATCGTGACACATTCAAGATCAATGGGGCTACGGATGGCGCCATCGGATTGAGACTCGTTCTAATTCTCATTGAGGAGTAGAGCTAAGTAGTGGTTGAACTCTCTACCTAGGGGATCTATTACTACCTAGAGCCAAATGGCGAGAGAAGTTCCGAGCAAAATACTTCTCACCTGCAAAGACTACAAAGCTCGGGAATGATATCTCCTCATTTGTGCGGATTGAGTCGGAGACACTTTATGACACGTGGGAGCGGTTTAAGGATTTGTTGAGGAGATGCCCACACCATGGCATACCTACATGGATGCAAGTTCAAACTTTCTATAGTGGTCCGAATCTAGCTACTAGGCGGATGATAGATGCAACGAGTTGGAGGCACTCGAATAGCAAAACACCCGACGTAACTCGGGAATTGATAGAGCAAATGGCTATGAATAACTACCAGTGGAGTATAACTAGAACAAAACCAAATAAACCAGCAGGTGTTTATGATGTAGATGCGATCACAGCTCAAGTAGCTCGGGTGGAGGCTACGAGTAAGAAGATGGATGGTCTATCGGTAGTACAACAACCAATTCGGAGTTATGTAGTGTGAGTTATGTGGAGAAGGAAATTCAAGCCGGGATTGCAAGGGGGTAGTTAATTACATAGGTAATGCTCCTCGTACTCAAAACAACCCATACAGTAATGTTTATAATCGGGGTTGGAGAAATCACCCTAATTTCTCTTGGGGAGGTCAAGGATGGCGAAGACGGAATCATCCACCTGGATTTCAGCAGCAGAAATCATCTTAGGAGAAGAAGGCTAGTTTAGAAGAACTTATTACTAAGTTCATTCAAACATCTAAATCCTTGTTTCAGAAACCGAAACGAGCATTGAGAAACCAAGAGGCTTCTATCCACAACCTTGAGAAGCAAATTGGGCAACTTGCCAAGTCCTTTTCCGAGAGGCAACAAGGTAGTTTGCACGGTAATACCGAGACTAATCCTAGAGAACATGTGAAGGCGAGTCTCTATTAGAAGTGGAAAGGAATTACGAATGGAGGAGAAGAAAGGTGAAGAAGAGAAAATAGTCGAAAAGAGTAAAGAGTCGAAAAAAGTTAGCGAGCAACCTCAACCGAGTGAAAGACTTCAAACCTACCATTCTATATCCCGGAAGCTACAAAAAGGACCACATGGATGAACAGTTTGGTAAATTCCTTAAACTTTTTAAACAATTGCATATAAATATACCTTTTGTTGAAGCTCTTTCGCGAGATGCCAAAGTATTCTAGATTTTTTAAAGTTCTTTCAAACAAGAGGAAGTAGGAAGAGTTGTCAACAGTGGCATTGAGTGAGGAGTGCTCTGCTATCTCGCAAAACAAACTACCTCAAAAATTACAAGACCTAGGGAGTTTTTCTATTCCTTGCTCATTTGGTAGTTTGTTAGTTGAAAAGGCATTAGCCGACCTTGGGGCCAGTATAAATTTAATGCCTTATAAAATGTTCAAGAAACTAGGGTTGTGAGAACCTAAACCGATAAGGATGAGCTTATAGTTAGCGAGATAGATCTATTAAATACCCTAGAGGTAAAATTGAAGATGTGTTGGTTAAGGTAGATAAATTTATTTTCCTAGCTGACTTTGTGATACTTGATATGGATGAGGATGTAGAAGTACCGTTAATCCTAGGATGACCATTTTTAGCTACTCGCTAGAGCCATTATTGATGTTAGTGATGGTAAGCTTGTTCTTAGGGTCGGGGATGAAGAGGTAACTTTTCTTATATCAAAATCTATGAGACATTCCCTTGAACATGATGACAAATGTTATTTCATTGATGCTATTGATATTGCAGCTTTAGAATCCGTGTAGAAAATTATATATGATGATTCGTTGGAGCTATATTTCATTCAAGGTGAGGATAATGATGGGGATGACCCCATTAGAGTTGAGCAAGTAGCTCGTCCGGAAGCTACCGAGTTCATGATTCGGAAGAAGAAGTTTGAGGAGATTGATAGAGGTAAGGAAAAGAGATTAAAACCCTCTATTGAGGATCCGCCTAGTTTGGAATTGAAAACTTTACCGAACACTTAGAGTATGTGTTTCTTGAAAAAGATTCAAAGTTATCGATAATAATTTCTTCCAAGCTAAAGGTGGATCAAAAGAAAAGGTCGTTAGATGTTCTTAGAGAGCATAAGAGGGCTATCACTTGGAAAATTTTAGCCCTTAGAGGAATTAGCCCCTCTTTTTGCACTCATAAAATCTTGATGGAGGATTATTTTAAGCCGGTAGTGCAACCTCAAAGGAGGCTTAATCCAAATATGAAGGAAGTTATGAAAACCGAGGTAATTAAACTTCTCGATGCGGGAGTGATTTACCCTATTTCCGATAGTTCTTGGGTGAGCCCCGTGCAGGTTGTTCCAAAGAAAGGAGGGATGACGAGTGGTCCCAAATGGAAAAAACGAGTCGATTCCAACAAGAACGATCACCGGATGGAGAGTGTGCATCAACTATAGAAAGCTCGGATGATGCCACTCGGAAGGACCATTTTCCTCTCCCATTTATTGATCGGATGCTTTAGCGACTAGTGGGATACATGTATTACTATTTCTTAGATGGTCTTTCGGGCTACTTTCGGATTCCTATAACCTCGAAAAACCAAGAAAAGACTACATTCACATGTCCCTATGGCATGTTCGCCTATAGAAGGATGCCATTCGGGTTGTGCAATGCACCTACTACGTTTCGGAGGTGCGTGATGGCCATTTTTGATGATCCGGTGGAGAACATAATAGAGGTATTTATGGATGATTTTTCTATTTTCGGCGATTCTCTTGATTTATGTCTTCATAATTTGAAAAGAGTGCTTGAACGGTGTGAAGAAACTAATCCGGTTTTAAATTGGGAAAAATGTCATTTTATAGGACAAGAGGGTATAGTCTTAGGCCATAAAATCTCTTATAGGGGGATTGAGGTAGATAGAGCAAAAATTGAAACTATTGAAAAACTACCTCCCCCAACTTCGGTTAAGGCTATGAGAAGTTTTTAGGGTCATGCGAGCTTTTATAGAAGATTCATAAAAGACTTTTCTAAAATTTGTAGGCCTTTAACCAAGTTGCTTGAGAAAGATATGGTTTTTGTTTTCGAAGAGGAGTGTTTGAATGCTTTTAACACTGCGAAAGAAAAATTGATTATCGCCCTAATAATGGTTACCCCGGATTGGAATCTTCCCTTTGAAATAATGTGTGATGCTAGTGATTTTACGAGTTGGTGCAGTTCTTAGACAACGTAGAGATAAACATTTTCAACCCATTTACTATGCTAGCAAGACTTTGACCGATGCACGGGAGAATTATACTACTATAGAAAAAGAATTGCTAGTCGTAGTTTTTGCGGTTGATAAATTTAGATCTTACTTAGTCCTATCCAAGATTGTTGTTTACACTAACCATTCCGCATTGAGATACCCGTTGAACAAAGCGAGATGCTAAACCCAGTGTTCATTAGGTGGATCTTGTTGTTATAAGAATTTGATTTAGAAATCAAAGATAAAAAGGGAGCCGAGAACTTGGCCGCGGACCACTCGTCTCGATTAGAGAACCCTCATTTAGAGAAACTTGATGAAGAGGAGATCTATGATACATTCCCAAAAGAGCGCCTCTACGGTATTAAACGAGTAAGTGAGCTTGAAACCTCATGGTTTGCTGATATCGCTAATTATTTGGTCGCTAAGATCCTTCTAAGGGACTCACTCATCAGCAAAAAAAGAAATACTTTTCTAAATTGAACTACCTTTGGGAGGATCCATATTTGTTTAAGATTTGTGCGGACCAAATTATTAGGAGATGTGTGTCCTACTTAGAGATGGAAAATCCTAGATCATTGCCAATCAAGATCCACCGATGGACACTATCATGTAAATAGGATACCTCGAAAAGTGCTCGAGTCGAGTTTTTATTGGCCTACATTATTTTAGGATGCCCAATGGTATGTGAAATCATGTGATAATTGTCAACGATCAAGTAACATCTCTTGACGTGATGAAATGGCCCAAAACTATATATTGGTTTGTGAAATTTTTCATATTTGGGGCATTGACTTCATGGGTCTTTTTCTTGTTTCAAATGGTCATAAATACATTCTTGTGGCAATTGATTATGTGTCTAAATGGGTTAAAGCTCAAACTTTACGCACTAATGATGCTAGGGTGGTGGTAAAGTTTTTGAAAAAGTTGTTTTCATGATTTGTTTCACCCAAAGCAATTATAAGAGATAGGGCACACACTTTTGTAACACTCAATTTTCTAGGGTGCTTATGAAGTATGGTGTTACACATAGAGTAGCTACCTCTTACCATCCACAAACTAGTGGCCAAGTCGAAGTAGCTAATAGGGAATTGAAAAGGATTCTAGAAAAGACCATAGAGCACCACAAAAAGGATTGGTCGGAAAAGCTAGATGATGCTCTATGGGCTTATAGAATAGCATACAAAACACCCATAGGCACCACACCTTATAGGTTAGTGTATGGTAAAGCATGCCACTTACCAGTCAAACTTGAACATAAAGCATATTGGGCAATCAAGTCTATCAATTTTAACCTTGATCTTGTAGGAGAAAATAAGAAACTTGAAATCAATGAGCTTGAAGAATGGCGTTTGGCGACCTATAAGAATGCGAAGTTGTACAAAGAAAGGGCCAAGCAGTATCATGATCGCATCATTAAGCAAGCCAAACTATTCAAGGAGGGAGATCAAGTACTCTTGTATAATTCATGTCTTCAATTGTTCCCTAGTAAGCTTAAATCTCACTCGGTCGACACCGTTCACGGTAAGACAAGTCTTTCCCTATGGCACATCCGGATAAAGGTACATTTAAGGTAAATGGTCATCGGTTGAAGTTATATCTCGAAGGGGATATTGACAACCTTGGGAGAGAGGAGTTCAAACTCCAACACATAGAACCATGAACTTCAAGAACATCAAGCTAATGACGTTAAACAAGCGCTTCTTGGGAGGCAACCCAACTTTATTTTTCAATTTTGTGTTACTTCATTTCTTTGATTTAAAAAAAATAAAAGAATAGAAAAAAATAGAAAAAAAATTACACGGACTAACTACACGATCGTGTTTAAGCTAGTGTAGTTGTCACGTTTGATTTTGGTGTTCATCGGAAAGACACGACCAAATACACGGTCGTGTAGTTAGTCCGTGTAATTGTTTGTCACAATTTGGGTTACTTTGAAAAGACACGACCTAAGCATGGTCGTGTCTTATCTCGTGTAATTGCCTTTTAAGTCATATGATTTATATTTTCAAAACCCTTCTTCTCTTTCAAAACCACACGGTTTTTGTTCCGCATCAAAACCCTTCTCCCTCACTTCCCCAACCATGACCCGTCTCCACCACGTTGCCACCACCACAAACATACCTCTAGTTCTCACAAGCACATATCTAATCATCGTTACTCAATCTCCATTCTAATCTCCGAGACCCAAATCGGGTTTGGTCTCTAAAATCTTTATTTTTAGTGTTGAATCACAATGGGTTTTGATGATTTTACACATGTTTGGTTATGTTACTGAATGTGAAAGATATCAAGGCCATAGATGTGTTATTCCACTTTTAATTTCTTGTGTTGGGGTCTATTTTATTATGGATGCTCGGTTTTTGAACAACCCGGTACTTGATTCATTATTGTGTTGTTGAAGCATGTGTTGGCTAGTAGTTTTAGGTAGTATTCGGTGTGCAAATATCATTGCATGGGTTGTGGTAACTAATGCACATAAATGTAGAATTATTGCTTAACACGACCGCACACTACTTGTTCGATGAATTATGTGTGAGGGATGTAATTGATGAATATGCTTAGCCTAGGTGCCAAGGATGTGATTTTTAAAGCTTCCATTTGTTATATTTGGATTGGATTACTTGTTTGTCTAGCTACCATTGTTATCAAAAATTATCCGTTGATCCAATTCGAATGTCAATAGGAAGATTGCCCATATTAGGAATTAATGCTTAACAATCTTCCCGTTGTGCATTATTTTATGCAATTATTTGATGTCATTCGATTTTCATGTCTTGTTAAATAGATTCGAACAACCTTCTTGTTGAAGCTTGATAGACACAAGAGAATGAATAGAACTACGAAGCGACCTCGGCTAAGGAAGAAGATTCCTCCAAGGAAGAGGCAATGAGATGAGGGCTCATTTAGCTAGCCCCGAGACGCATTAAACCTCGGTAGCAACCCCCAACCACGACTCGGGTGGCGGATATCAAAATTATCCGAAGCCGAGAAAGATCGATATGAGTTGTTACGGGGAAAACCCTTTCGAGTTGCGGATGTATAGATTGGGGGACTCTACAATTGCTAGGGTTAGAGCGGGAAATCGGGGGCTTGATCTCTACCGGTGGTTGGGATAGATTCTTTGGAATTCAGCCCATTGCTTACTAAAATCCGATATTAGTAGCCGCTTTCCACCGTCACAATATAGGGTAAGCTTTGGGGCATGGATAGTGATGATGTACTCTAGATCAAATTGAATGGGAAGTCGATACGGATGAGTTACACTACCTTCTCCATCCATATGGGTATTTACTCTCGGGAGTTTGTAGCAAGCCAAGAATACTACGAGTTGAAAATGGCTTTACCAATGAACATCGATTATGCAGACATCGGAGACGTATTAGCTATGGGTCACAAGTACGACCCTAGCAAATCAAAGAGCAATGCTTTGAAATCTCCTACATTGAGATACCTCCATAGGTCGTTAGCCCGATCACTTAATGCTAGGAAGGATAGTCCAAGAGTAGTAGGTTCGCATGATCTACTATACCCGTATAGTATGTCGAGCGCTACCCCATCCATATCGGGTTCTTTCTAGCCAATTTCATTGAGGGGAAAGCAAAGAATAAGAAACCCAAGGTGTTGTATGCGGGGCATTATATCACCCGGTTGATTAGAGGTATGGGATGTCTTCCCCCGAGTGTCAAGCATGCAAGAGATGTGTCGGATGGAGGCCCTTGACTTGAGAGTGCTTAAGAGGATGGATATGGTAGAGAAGCGTCGAGGACCACAGGGGGCATATTATACACTAGTATATGCCCCCGAGCTAGCCACAGTCGAGGCAAGCAGTAGACAAAGATCATGTTGATCGGCAGGTGCCATAGGCACCACCTCGAGACCCACCTACACCACCGCCTACATCTTCGCAGAGGCAAGTCGATATAGCCGAGTTAGTTACGATACAAAGGGAGCACGAAGCTCATTTGTAGAGGGTAGAGAGGTGTATGGAGAGTCTAATTAACCATTTCCATATTTCGTTACTCGATAGGAGTCCCGCACCTATAACGGACCTGCAGACCAACCTCGGCACCACCACAATCTTCGAACAATGCAAAGCCCGTCGAGCCATGATCACGAGCTTGATAGTATTTATTGGCTTAGTGATTTAATTTTTAATTTTAATTTTTTTTCTTTTTCTTTTACAAGGCTATGGGCGATACTCGGATGGAATTCGGACCTATGTTTAGAAAATGTCCTCTCTTCTTCGGGGAAGTTCCGAGTACCTAATCCTCTTAACCTTTTCTTCCTTTTTGTCAATACTCTATTATGTGCCTAATTTTGTACATTGAGGACAATGTACCTCTTGTTGTGTGGAGGAAAAAAAAGGTATCAAAGCAAATGATGTGTGTTATTTTTCCTAGGAGTAGCAATATCCGGCTTATGATGAGAATGCATAGTTGTTTGCATGCATGAATTGATAATGGGTGTGCTTTATATATATATATATATATATATATATAAAGTTTTTTGGTGATCGTGTATTGAGCCATAAACTATTTTTGACCACTTATCGGGGTGTATTGTTGAAATTATGAATGAAAACTTATGCTTACTCCATAATCTAGATGATGAGATTGGAACTTTACCTATAGGGTGGTTATGTCTTATTACATGTAAGAAATTTAAATGCCAATGCCTAAATGAATAAATGTGACTCCTCACTTGTTGAACCTAAACCAGGATAAGTGAATGTGGCCTTCAAATAAAACTACTCCAATGTCTTACATAAAGATATGAGTATGCAAAGCACCCCGAAAAGGGATTTTTGAGTAATTGGGGGCAATCACCAAAAGTGAGGGGTCTTTGTGTCTATAAAGAGGATTTATGTTGAAGGTGAAAAACCAAAAAAGTGTACATTTACACACTAAGGAAAGACATTAATTCACTAACCGAGTTTGTAGCAATCAAGTGGGTGAAAAAGTTGGGATGGAGCGAAAAAATGCACTCAATGTCACTAATGAATAGATAAATGCGTAAAGTGATAAAATTGTGGTGACTCTTGTATTCATGAAAAACATAACCGTTCTATAGTTACCGTTCCAAATTTGTTATGTGGATTCAAGATAGTAACGTAGTTGACTTCATAATATCAACATGTACATATTGATGCACGGACGCACGATTGTGGCTTGACTAATGATTATGTTTCAAATTTTTTTAAAATGATTTAAAATTCAAAGTACATTCAATTGTTATTTCGTGCATGCCTAACCACCATTCCCGAGACCAATTCTTAATTGTTACAAGTCTAGGCGTAATGAACACACCTCCTTTTGTTTTGCTTGATGACAAGCAAAAGCTTTAGTGTGGGGAAGTTTGATAAGTACCAAATTATGCATAATTTTAGCATCAAAAGTTCCTATATTTCAATTACCTTTAGTGATAAATGGCACAAGTTTGGCGCTTATCTTGTCTAAATTATGTTACGTAGGTCGTACTACATTATTTTGGTAAAAAGGAATGTAAACAAAGCAAGAAGGAGCAAAAATTTATGAGTTTCAAATGTCAAATGAGTTACACAGCTAGGGACATGGCCGTGTAACTAGAAAAGAACCGATACGTAAAACGGAGAGTTACACGAGCAAGTACACGATCGTGTACTAGGCCGTGTAACCGTCTACTTCGAGGAAAAATTACATCCGTACTACACGAACAAAGACACGATCGTGTACTTGTCCGTGTCTTACGAAATGCGATATTTTTACTCCTATTTAATTAGAAACTCAACCTAAAAATAGGGGAGGGCTAAGATACATGAGGACGATTGAGAAGCACGAAAAGAACTAGGGTTTTTGAGTAAGATAACACCGTTGGAGTGGATTCTCATAGATTTTGAAGGAGATTGCATCAAGATCAAAAGGGTTACAATGTTTTCCTTTAATTTGGATTGTTTCGTTGAAGATTTATGTATTCCTTGCTTTGATCATGAACTAAATTATTTTGGTACCTAGATATGATGAAACTTAAGATTGACAATGTAATTTGATATCTTCATTCAATTCAATCGTTTTTTTATTGTGATTCAGTTATGTCACTTTTATTATTAATTTGAGTTAACATAAGCTAGCATGTTGATTCATATCCGATTTCATACTCGTGACACCGAAAAGCCCTAAATAGGGTTAGATCAACCATGATCGAAAGGAGTTGCATGCAATCATAGAGATAGGACAACATAAATCCTCCGGATTAGAGTCAAATCTAGTAAAAGGATTCATAGAATGGATTAATGCGATCTTGAGGGTGTTAATTAGAAAGAGATTTTAATTAATCCACTTGGGATTAGGTGTTAGTTAACTTGAGAAAGTACTTAGCATAATTTAGGAATTCCTACGGTCCAATGAATATAAAGAATGATTGAATAAAAGACATTGTGATTACATAGAAGATCTACAGGGGATTCGCTATCTTAGTACTACCTTCACCATCAATTGCTCATCCGGTTATTATCGTCATTCTCAATGCAATTTTGTAATCTTGCTTTAATTATCGGTGCTTTTATTTGATTCATTATCACTATAATTCATCGATTAGATAATAAATAGGAGGTAATTACTAGTACTCTTAGTCTTTGTAGGATTGACACTCGATACTCTTCAATTATACTATAGAACGATAGGTGCACTTGCCTAAAGTCTATAGGTTAAGAAAGGGGCTATCAATGCGAAACGGGTAAATGACCAAAACTCATCACTCTAAGCCATGCCCTATGAGTGATTTTGGTCAAAAAATGTAGTTTAGGCCCTTAAAATCAGCCTTCATGGTTTTTCAAGAAGATGCGAGCCAAATGGTTTTGGAATACGTGGCTTAGTGTGAGAGCGATAAAAATTAATGAAAAACTTTCGACTCGGTTTTGAGCAATTTAGACCTAGTTTAATGCGAAATGGGCAAACGATCGAACTCATCGCTATAAGCCATGACCTATTACCGATTTTGGTAAAAAAAATATTATTTAGGCCCTCAAAATCAACCTTTATAGCTTTCAAGAAGATGTCGTCCAATGGGATTTGGAATACATGGAACGAGTGTGAGAGCGATGAAAAATGAAGAAAAACTATCGACCCGAGTTTTGAGCTATTTGGACCTCGTTCGATGCAAAACGAGCCAACGATCAAAACTCATCACTATAAGCCATGGCCTTCGAGTGACTTGGATAAAAAAATATAGTTTAGGCCCTCAAAATCAGCTTTTATGGTTTTCATGAAGATGCGGGGCCAACGAGATTTATAATACATGGAATAGTGTGAGAGCAATAAAAGCTGAACAAAATTTATCGACCTAGTTTTGAGTTGTTTAGACCTAGTTCGACGTGAAACGGGTCGACAATCAAAACTCATCGCTATAAGCCATGACCTATGAGTGATTTTTGTAAAAAAATATAGTTTAGGCCCTTAAAATTAGCCTTCATGGTTTTTGAAGAAGATTCAAGCCAACTTGGATTTTTAATACGTGAAACGAGTGTGAGGGCGGTAAAAACCGAAGAATAACTATCGACCTCGTTTTGAGTCGTTGTACCTAGTTTGATGCGAAAAGGGCCAACAACTAAAACTCATTGCAATAAGCCATGACATATGAGTGATTTTGGTAGAAAAATATAGTTTAGGCCCTCAAAATCAGCCTTCATCTTTTTCAAGAAGATGCGAGCCAAATGGTTTTGGAATACGTGGCACGGTGTGAGAGTGATAAAAAATCGCACGACCTAGTTTTGAGTCGTTTGGACTCGGTTCGATGCGAAACGGGCCAACGATCAAAATTCATCGCTATAAGCTATTACCTATGAGTGATTTTTGTAAAAAAAAAATATAGTTTAGGCCCTCAAAATCATCCTTTAGGATTTTGAAGAAGATGTAGGCCAACTAGATTTTTAATAGCGGCCTAGTTTTGAGTTGTTTGGACCTCGTTCGATGCAAAATGGGCCAACGATCAAAACCCATTTTTTAATTCATTACCTAAGAGTGATTTTAGTCAAAATATATAGTTTAGGCCCCGAAAATCATAATTCACGATTATCAAAGAAGATGTACCCCAACTAGATTTAGAATACTTTGAACGGTATGAGAGCGATAAAAACTATCGAAAAACTATCGATCTAGTTTTGAGCGATTTGGACCTAGATCGATGCGAAATGAGAAAATAATCAAAACTCATCGCTATAAGCCATGACCTATGAGTGATTTTGATTAAAAAAAATATATAGTTTAGGCTCTCAAAATGATCCTTCATGGGTTTTGAAGAAGATGCGGGCCAATTGGGTTTTGAATACGTGGAACAAGTATAGGAGCGATAAAAATTGAAAAAAATATGTTAGCCTAGTTTTGAGTTGTTTGGACCTAGTTCGATGCGAAAAGGGCCAACGATCAAAACTCATCGCTATAAGCCATTACCTATGAGTGATTTTTTGTAAGAAAAAATGTAGTTTAGGTTCTCAAAATCAATCTTCATGGTTTTCGAAGAAGATGCGGGCCAACTAGATTATGAATACGTGGAACGGTGTGAGGGCGATAAAAGCCGAAAGAAAACTATCAACCTAGTTTGAGCGATTTGGACCTAGTTCGATACGAAATAGGCCAAAGATAAAAACTCATCACTATAAGCCATGACCTATGAGTGATTTTTGTAAAAAAATATAGTTTAGACCCTTAAAATTATCCTTCATACTTTTTGAAGAAGTTGCGGCCAATTGGATTTTGAATACATGGAACGATGTGAAGGCGATAAACATTGAAGAAAAACTATCGACCCAGTTTTGAGTCTGTTTGGACGTAGTTCGAGGCGAAACGGGCAAATGACCAAAACTCATTGTTATAAGCCATGACCTATGAGTGATTTTGGTCAAAAAATATAGTTTAAGCCCCCAAAATCAATCTTCATGGTTTCTCAAGAAGATGCGGGCCAAATGGTTTTGGAATACATGGCACGAGTGTGAGAGAGATAAAAATTGATGAAAAACTTTCAGCCTAGTTTTCAGCGATTTAGACATAGTTTAATGTGGAATGAGCAAACGATCAAAACCGATCGCTATAAGCCATGACTTACTAGTGATTTTGGTAAAAAAATAAAGTTCGAGCCCTCAAAATCAACCTTCTTAGTTTTCAAGAAGATACGTGCCAATGGGATTTGGAATACGTGCAATGGTGTGAGAGCGATAAAAACTAAAGAAAAATTATCGATATAGTTTTGAGTTGTTTGGACCTAGTTCGATGCGAAACAAGCGAACGATCAAAACTCATCGTTATAACCAATGACCGATGAGTGATTTTTGTAAACAAATGTAGTTTCGGCTCTCAAACTTAGCCTTCATGGTTTTGAAGAAGATGCGGGCCAACTAGTTTTTGAATACATGGAACGGTGTGAGCGCGATAAAAATTAAAGAAAAACTGTCGGCCTAGTTTTGAGCGATTTGGACCTAGTTCGATGCAAAATGGGCCAACGATCAAAACTCATCGCTATAAGCTATGACCTATGAGTGATTTTGATCAAAAAATGTAGTTTAGGCCCTCAAAATAATCCTTCATGGTTTTTGAAGAAGATTCGGGCCAAGCTGGATTTTGAATACGTCAAATAGTATAAGAGCGATAAAAACAGAAAAAAATCTATCGGCCTAGTTCCGAGATGTTTGGACCTTATTCGATGTGAAAAGGGAAAATGATCAAAACTCATTGCTATAAGCCATCACTTATTAGTGATTTTTGTAAAACAAAAAAATAGTTTAGGTCCTCCAAATCGGCCTTCATGATTTTTGAAGAAGATGTCGGCCAACCTGGATTTTGAATACGTGGAATGGTATGAGGGCGATAAAAATTTAAGAAAAAATGTCGATCCAATTTTGAGAGATTTGGACCTAGTTTGATAGGAAACGGGCCAAGGATCAAAACTCATTGCTATAGGCCATGACCTATAAGTGATTTTTGTAAAAAAATATAGTTTAGGCCCTTAAAATCAGCCTTCATGGTTTTTGAAGAAGATCCGAGCCAATTGGATTTTCAATATGTGGAACGGTAAAAGGGCGATAAAAATTGAAGAAAAACTATTGGGCAAGTTTTGAGTCTGTTTAGACCTAGTTCGATGCGGAACGAGCAAATAACCAAAACTCATTGTTGTAAGCCATGACTTATGAGTGATTTTGGTCAAAAAATGTAGTTTAGGCTCTCAAAATCAGCCTTCATAGTTTCTCAAAAAGATGCAAGCCGAATGGTTTTGGAATATGTTGCACGATGTGAGAGCGATAAAAATTGATGAAATACTTTCGGCCTAGTTTTGAGCGATTTGGACCTAGTTCGATGCGAAACGGGCTAATGATCAAAACTCATCGCTATAAGCCATGACCTATGACTGATTTTTGGTCCAAAAATGCAGTTTAAGCCCTCAAAATAATCCTTCATGGTTTTTGAAGAAGATGCGAGCCAATTGGATTTTGAATACATGGAACGAGTGTGAGAGCAATAAAAGCCGAAAAAATCGCCGACTCTAGTTTTGAGTCCGTTTGGACCTAGTTCGATGTGACAAGGGCAAACGATCAAAACTCATCGCTATAAGCCATGACTTATGACCGATTTTTGTAAAAAAAATATAGTTTAGGTCCTCAAAATCAGCCTTTATGGTTTTTGAAGAGATGGGGCTAACTAGATTTTGAATACGTCGAACGATGTGAGGTCGATAAAAATTAAAAAAAAACACCGTCGGCCTAATTTTGAGCGATTTGGACCTAGTTCGATATGAACAGGCCAATGATCAAAACTCATTGCTATAGGCCATGACTTATGAGTGATTATTGTAAAAAAATGTAGTTTATGTCATCAAAATCAGCCTTCGTGGTTTTTGAAGAAGATGCGGGCCAATTGGATTTTGAATACGTGGAATAGTGTGAGGGCGATAAAAATTAAAGAAAAACTATCGGCCTAGTTTTGAGATGTTTGGACCTAGTTCGATGCGAAACGGAGAAATGATAAAAACTCATTGTTGTAAGCGATGACCTATGAGTGATTTTGGCCCAAAAATGTAGTTTAGGCCCTCAAAATCAGCCTTCATGGTTTCTCAATTAGCTACGAGCTGAATGGTTTTGGAATATTTGGCACGATGTGAGAGCGATAAAAATTAATAAAATAGTTTCGATCTAGTATTGAGCGATTTGGAGCAAGTTCAATGCGAAGGAGCAAACGATTAAAACTCAATGCTATAAGACATGATCGATTAGTGATTTTGGTAAAAAAATGAAGTTTAGGTCCTCAAAATCAACCTTCTTAGTTTTCAAGAAGATACGTGCCAATGGGATTTGGAATACGTGCAATGGTGTGAGAGCGATAAAAACTAAAGAAAAATTATCGGTATAGTTTTGAGTTGTTTGGACCTAGTTCGATGCGAAACAAGCGAACGATCAAAACTCATCGTTATAACCAATGACCGATGAGTGATTTTTGTAAACAAATGTAGTTTCGGCTCTCAAACGTAGCCTTCACGGTTTTGAAGAAGATGCGGGCCAACTGGTTTTTGAATACATGGAACGGTGTGAGCGCGATAAAAATTAACGAAAAACTGTCGGCCTAGTTTTGAGGGATTTGGACCTAGTTCGATGTAAAATGGGCCAACGATCAAAACTCATCGCTATAAGCTATGACCTATGAGTGATTTTGATCAAAAAATGTAGTTTAGGCCCTCAAAATAATCCTTCATGGTTTTTGAAGAAGATTTGGGCCAACTGGATTTTGAATACGTCGAATAGTATAAGAGCGATAAAAACGAAAAAAAATCTATCGGCCTAGTTTCGAGTCGTTTGGACCTTATTCGATGTGAAAAGGGAAAACGATCAAAACTCGTTGCTATAAGCCATCACTTATTAGTGATTTTTGTAAAACAAAAAAATAGTTTAGGTCCTCCAAATCAGCCTTCATGATTTTTGAAGAAGATGCCGACTAACCGGATTTTGAATACGTGGAATGGTATGAGGGCGATAAAAATTTAAGAAAAAATGTCGATCCAATTTTGAGAGATTTGGACCTAGTTTGATAGGAAACGGGCCAAAGATCAAAACTCATCGCTATAGGCCATGACCTATAAGTGATTTTTGTAAAAAAATATAGTTTAGGCCCTTAAAATCAGCCTTCATGGTTTTTGAAGAAGATCCGAGCCAATTGGATTTTCAATATGTGGAACGGTAAAAGGGCGATAAAAATTGAAGAAAAACTATTGGCCTAGTTTTGAGTCGTTTAGACCTAGTTCGATGCGGAACGAGCAAATAACCAAAACTCATTGTTGTAAGCCATGACTTATGAGTGATTTTGGTCAAAAAATGTAGTTTAGGCTCTCAAAATCGGCCTTCATAGTTTCACAAAAAGATGCAAGCCGAATGGTTTTGGAATATGTTGCACGAGTGTGAGAGCGATAAAAATTGATGAAATACTTTCAGCCTAGTTTTGAGCGATTTGGACCTAGTTCGATGCGAAACGGGCTAATGATCAAAACTCATCGCTATAAGCCATGACCTATGACTGATTTTTGGTCCAAAAATGTAGTTTAAGCCCTCAAAATAATCCTTCATGGTTTTTGAAGAAGATGCGGAGCCAATTGGATTTTGAATACATGGAACGAGTGTGAGAGCAATAAAAGCGAAAAAATCGCCGACCTAGTTTTGAGTCTGTTTGGACCTAGTTCGATGTGACAAGGGCAAACGATCAAAACTCATCGCTATAAGCCATGACTTATGACCGATTTTCGTAAAAAAAAATATAGTTTAGGTCCTCAAAATCACCCTTTATGGTTTTTGAAGAGATGGGGCCAACTAGATTTTGAATACGTCGAACGATGTGAGGCCGATAAAAATTAAAAAAAAAAGCTGTCGGCCCAATTTTGAGCGATTTGGACCTAGTTCGATATGAACAGGCCAATGATCAAAACTCATTGCTATAGGCCATGACTTATGAGTGATTATTGTAAAAAAATGTAGTTTATGTCATCAAAATCAGCCTTCGTGGTTTTTGAAGAAGATGCGGGCCAATTGGATTTTGAATACGTGGAATAGTGTGAGGGCGATAAAAATTAAAGAAAAACTATCGGCCTAGTTTTGAGACTGTTTGGACCTAGTTCGATGCGAAACGGAGAAATGATAAAAACCCATTGTTGTAAGCGATGACCTATGAGTGATTTTGGCCCAAAAATGTAGTTTAGGCCCTCAAAATCGACCTTCATGGTTTCTCAATGAGCTACGAGTCTGAATGGTTTTGGAATATGTGGCACAATGTGAGAGCGATAAAAATTAATAAAATAGTTTCGATCTAGTATTGAGCGATTTGGAGCAAGTTCAATGCGAAGGAGCAAACGATTAAAACTCAACGCTATAAGACATGATCGGTTAGTGATTTTGGTAAAAAAAATGAAGTTTAGGCCCTCAAAATCAACCTTCTTAGTTTTCAAGAAGATGCGGTCCAATGGGATTTGGAATACGTGGAATGGTGTGAGAGCGATAAAAACTAAAGAAAAAATATCGATCGAGTTTTAAGTTTTTTGGACCTAGCTCGACACGAAATGGGCCAACGATCAAAACCGATCGCTATAAGCCATGACCTATGAGTGATTTTGGTAAAAAAATGTAGGTTAGGCCCTCAAAATCAGCCTTTTTAGTTTTCAAGAAGATACGAGCCAATGGGATTTGGAATACGTTGAACGGTGTGAGAGCGATCAAAAGCGAAGAAAAATTGTCGATATAGTTTTGAGCGGTTTGGACCTAGTTCGATGCGAGACGAGCCAACGATCAAAACTTATCACTATAAGCCATGACCTATGAGTGCTTTTGGTAACCAAATGTAGTTTAGGTCGTCAAAATCATCCTTCATGGTGTTTAAAGAAGATGGGGGTCAACTGGATTTTGAATACATGGAACGTTGTTAGGGCGATAAAAGCGAAGAAAAACGATCGACCTAGTTTTGAGCGATTTAGACCTAGTTCGATGCAAAAGGGGCTAACGATCAAAACTCATCGCTATAAGCTACGATCTATGAGTGATTTTGGCTAAAAAATATTATTTAGGCCCTCAAAATCATCCTTCAAGGTTTTTGAACAAGATACGGGCCAATTGGATTTTGAATACGTGGAACAATGTGAGAGCGATAAAAACTAAAAAAAATATGTCGGCCTAGTTTTGAGTCGTTTAGACCTAATTCGATGCGAAACGGGTGAACGATCAAAACTCATCACTACAAGCCATGACCTATGAGTGACTTTAGTAAAAAAAATATATAGTTTAGGCCTTGAAGATTAGATGCGAGCACTCGTAGCTTTTAATACGTGGAACGAGTATGAGAGCCATAGAAACTAAAAGAAATCTATCGGCCTAGTTTTAAGTCGTTTGGACATATTTTGATATGAAACGGGCCAATGATCAAAACTCATCGCTATAAGCCATGACCTATAAGCGATTTTTATAAATAAAAAAATACGAGTTTAGGCCCTCAAAATCAACCTTCATGGTTTTTGAAGAGGATGCCGAGCAACTGGATTTTGAATACGTGGAATGGTATGAGGGCGATAAAAATTGAAGAAAAAATGTCGATCCAATTTTGAGAGATTTGGACCTAGTTTGATACGAAACGGGCCAAGGATCAAAACTCATCACTATAGGCCATGACCTATGAGTGACTTTTGTAAAAAAATATAGTTTAGGCCCTTAAAATCAGCCTTCATGGTTTTTGAAGAAGATCCAAGCCAAATGCATTTTCAATATGTGGAACGGTAAGAGGGCGATAAAAATTGAAGAAAAACTATTGGCCTAGTTTTGAGTCGCTTAGACCTAGTTCGATGCGAAACGGGCAAATAACCAAAACTCATTGTTGTAAGCCATGACTTATGAGTGATTTTGGTCAAAAAATGTAGTTTAGGCTCTCGGAATCGGCCTTCATAGTTTCTCAAAAAGATGCAAGCCGAATGGTTTTGGAATATGTTGCACGAGTGTGAGAGCGATAAAAATTGATGAAATACTTTCAGCCTAGTTTTGAGCGATTTGGTCCTAGTTCGATGCGAAACGGGCTAATGATCAAAACTCATCGCTATAAGCCATGACCTATGACTGATTTTTGGTCCAAAAATGTAGTTTAAGCCCTCAAAATAATCCTTCATGGTTTTTGAAGAAGATGCGAGCTAACTGGATTTTGAATACATGGAACGAGTGTGAGAGCAATAAAAGCCGAAAAAATCGCCGACCTAGTTTTGAGACATGTTTGGACCTAGTTCGATGTGACAAGGGCAAACGATCAAAACTCATCGCTATAAGCCATGACTTATGACTGATTTTCGTAAAAAAAAATATAGTTTAGGTCCTCAAAATCACCCTTTATGGTTTTTGAAGAGATGGGGCCAACTAGATTTTGAATACGTCGAACGATGTGAGGCCGATAAAAATTAAAAAAAAAGCTGTCGGCCCAATTTTGAGCGATTTGGACCTAGTTCGATATGAACAGGCCAATGATCAAAACTCATTGCTATAGGCCATGACTTATGAGTGATTATTGTAAAAAAATGTAGTTTATGTCATCAAAATCATCCTTCGTGGTTTTTGAAGAAGATGCGGGCCAATTGGATTTTGAATACGTGGAATAGTGTGAGGGCGATAAAAATTAAAGAAAAACTATCGGCCTAGTTTTGAGTCTGTTTGGACCTAGTTCGATGCGAAACAGAGAAATGATAAAAACCCATTGTTGTAAGCGATGACCTATGAGTGATTTTGGCCCAAAAATGTAGTTTAGGCCCTCAAAATCGACCTTCATGGTTTCTCAATTAGCTACGAGTCTGAATGGTTTTGGAATATGTGGCACAATGTGAGAGCGATAAAAATTAATAAAATAGTTTCGATCTAGTATTGAGCGATTTGGAGCAAGTTCAATGCGAAGGAGCAAACGATTAAAACTCAACGCTATAAGACATGATCGATTAGTGATTTTGGTAAAAAAATGAAGTTTAGGCCCTCAAAATCAACCTTCTTAGTTTTCAAGAAGATGCGGTCCAATGGGATTTGGAATACGTGGAATGGTGTGAGAGCGATAAAAACTAAAGAAAAAATATCGATCGAGTTTTAAGTTTTTTGGACCTAGCTCGACACGAAATGGGCCAACGATCAAAACCGATCGCTATAAGCCATGACCTATGAGTGATTTTGGTAAAAAAATGTAGGTTAGGCCCTCAAAATCAGCCTTTTTAGTTTTCAAGAAGATACGAGCCAATGGGATTTGGAATACGTTGAACGGTGTGAGAGCGATCAAAGTCGAAGAAAAATTATCGATATAGTTTTGAGCGGTTTGGACCTAGTTCGATGCGAGACGAGCCAACGATCAAAACTTATCACTATAAGCCATGACCTATGAGTGCTTTTGGTAACCAAATGTAGTTTAGAGTCGTCAAAATCATCCTTCATGGTGTTTAAAGAAGATGGGGGTCAACTGGATTTTGAATACATGGAACGTTGTTAGGGCGATAAAAGCGAAGAAAAACGATCGACCTAGTTTTGAGCGATTTAGACCTAGTTCGATGCAAAAGGGGCTAACGATCAAAACTCATCGCTATAAGCTACGATCTATGAGTGATTTTGGCTAAAAAATATTATTTAGGCCCTCAAAATCATCCTCCAAGGTTTTTGAACAAGATACGGGCCAATGGGATTTTGAATACGTGGAACAATGTGAGAGCGATAAAAACTAAAAAAAATATGTCGGCCTAGTTTTGAGTCGTTTAGACCTAATTCGATGCGAAACGGGTGAACGATCAAAACTCATCACTACAAGCCATGACCTATGAGTGACTTTAGTAAAAAAAAATATAGTTTAGGCCTTGAAGATTAGATGCGGGCACTCGTAGCTTTTAATACGTGGAACAAGTATGAGAGCCATAGAAACTAAAAGAAATCTATCGGCCTAGTTTTAAGTCTGTTTGGACATATTTTGATATGAAACGGGCCAATGATCAAAACTCATTGCTATAAGCCATGACCTATAAGCGATTTTTATAAAAAAAAATACGAGTTTAGGCCCTCAAAATCAACCTTCATGGTTTTTGAAGAGGATGCCGGGCAACCGGATTTTGAATACGTGGAATGGTATGAGGGCGATAAAAATTGAAGAAAAAATGTCGATCCAATTTTGAGAGATTTGGACCTAGTTTGATACGAAACGGGCCAAGGATCAAAACTCATCACTATAGGCCATGACCTATGAGTGACTTTTGTAAAAAAATATAGTTTAGGCCCTTAAAATCAGCCTTCATGGTTTTTGAAGAAGATCCAAGCCAAATGCATTTTCAATATGTGGAACGGTAAGAGGGCGATAAAAATTGAAGAAAAACTATTGGCCTAGTTTTGAGTCGCTTAGACCTAGTTCGATGCGAAACGGGCAAATAACCAAAACTCATTGTTGTAAGCCATGACTTATGAGTGATTTTGGTCAAAAAATGTAGTTTAGGCTCTCGAATCAGCCTTCATAGTTTCTCAAAAAGATGCAAGCCGAATGGTTTTGGAATATGTTGCACGATGTGAGAGCGATAAAAATTGATGAAATACTTTCAGCCTAGTTTTGAGCGATTTGGTCCTAGTTCGATGCGAAACGGGCTAATGATCAAAACTCATCGCTATAAGCCATGACCTATGATCGATTTTTGGTCCAAAAATGTAGTTTAAGCCCTCAAAATAATCCTTCATGGTTTTTGAAGAAGATGCGAGCTAACTGGATTTTGAATACATGGAACGAGTGTGAGAGCAATAAAAGCCGAAAAAATCGCCGACCTAGTTTTGAGTCATGTTTGGACCTAGTTCGATGTGACAAGGGCAAACGATCAAAACTCATCGCTATAAGCCATGACTTATGACTGATTTTCGTAAAAAAAAATATAGTTTAGGTCCTCAAAATCACCCTTTATGGTTTTTGAAGAGATGGGGCCAACTAGATTTTGAATACGTCGAACGATGTGAGGCCGATAAAAATTAAAAAAAAAAGCTGTCGGCCCAATTTTGAGCGATTTGGACCTAGTTCGATATGAACGAGGCCAATGATCAAAACTCATTGCTATAGGCCATGACTTATGAGTGATTATTGTAAAAAAATGTAGTTTATGTCATCAAAATCATCCTTCGTGGTTTTTGAAGAAGATGCGGGCCAATTGGATTTTGAATACGTGGAATAGTGTGAGGGCGATAAAAATTAAAGAAAAACTATCGGCCTAGTTTTGAGTCTGTTTGGACCTAGTTCGATGCGAAACGGAGAAATGATAAAAACCCATTGTTGTAAGCGATGACCTATGAGTGATTTTGGCCCAAAAATGTAGTTTAGGCCCTCAAAATCGACCTTCATGGTTTCTCAATTAGCTACGAGTCTGAATGGTTTTGGAATATGTGGCACAATGTGAGAGCGATAAAAATTAATAAAATAGTTTCGATCTAGTATTGAGCGATTTGGAGCAAGTTCAATGCGAAGGAGCAAACGATTAAAACTCAACGCTATAAGACATGATCGATTAGTGATTTTGGTAAAAAAATGAAGTTTAGGCCCTCAAAATCAACCTTCTTAGTTTTCAAGAAGATGCGGTCCAATGGGATTTGGAATACGTGGAATGGTGTGAGAGCGATAAAAACTAAAGAAAAAATATCGATCGAGTTTTAAGTTTTTTGGACCTAGCTCGACACGAAATGGGCCAACGATCAAAACCGATCGCTATAAGCCATGACCTATGAGTGATTTTGGTAAAAAAATGTAGGTTAGGCCCTCAAAATCAGCCTTTTTAGTTTTCAAGAAGATACGAGCCAATGGGATTTGGAATACGTTGAACGGTGTGAGAGCGATCAAAAGCGAAGAAAAATTATCGATATAGTTTTGAGCGGTTTGGACCTAGTTCGATGCGAGACGAGCCAACGATCAAAACTTATCACTATAAGCCATGACCTATGAGTGCTTTTGGTAACCAAATGTAGTTTAAGTCGTCAAAATCATCCTTCATGGTGTTTAAAGAAGATGGGGGTCAACTGGATTTTGAATACATGGAACGTTGTTAGGGCGATAAAAGCGAAGAAAAACGATCGACCTAGTTTTGAGCGATTTAGACCTAGTTCGATGCAAAAGGGGCTAACGATCAAAACTCATCGCTATAAGCTACGATCTATGAGTGATTTTGGCTAAAAAATATTATTTAGGCCCTCAAAATCATCCTCCAAGGTTTTTGAACAAGATACGGGCCAATGGGATTTTGAATACGTGGAACAATGTGAGAGCGATAAAAACTAAAAAAAATATGTCGGCCTAGTTTTGAGTCGTTTAGACCTAATTCGATGCGAAACGGGTGAACGATCAAAACTCATCACTACAAGCCATGACCTATGAGTGACTTTAGTAAAAAAAAATATAGTTTAGGCCTTGAAGATTAGATGCGGGCACTCGTAGCTTTTAATACGTGGAACGAGTATGAGAGCCATAGAAACTAAAAGAAATCTATCGGCCTAGTTTTAAGTCTGTTTGGACATATTTTGATATGAAACGGGCCAATGATCAAAACTCATTGCTATAAGCCATGACCTATAAGCGATTTTTATAAAAAAATACGAGTTTAGGCCCTCAAAATCAACCTTCATGGTTTTTGAAGAGGATGTTGAGCAACTGGATTTTGAATACGTGGAATGGTATGAGGGCGATAAAAATTGAAGAAAAAATGTCGATCCAATTTTGAGAGATTTGGACCTAGTTTGATACGAAACGAGCCAAGGATCAAAACTCATCACTATAGGCCATGACCTATGAGTGACTTTTGTAAAAAAATATAGTTTAGGCCCTTAAAATCAGCCTTCATGGTTTTTGAAGAAGATCCAAGCCAAATGCATTTTCAATATGTGGAACGGTAAGAGAGCGATAAAAATTGAAGAAAAACTATTGGCCTAGTTTTGAGTCGCTTACACCTAGTTCGATGCGAAACGGGCAAATAACCAAAACTCATTGTTCTAAGCCATGACTTATGAGTGATTTTGGTCAAAAAATGTAGTTTAGGCTCTCGGAATCGGCCTTCATAGTTTCTCAAAAAGATGCAAGCCGAATGGTTTTGGAATATGTTGCACGAGTGTGAGAGCGATAAAAATTGATGAAATACTTTCAGCCTAGTTTTGAGCGATTTGGACCTAGTTCGATGCGAAACGGGCTAATGATCAAAACTCATCGCTATAAGCCATGACCTATGACTGATTTTTGGTCCAAAAATGTAGTTTAAGCCCTCAAAATAATCCTTCATGGTTTTTGAAGAAGATGCGAGCTAACTGGATTTTGAATACATGGAACGAGTGTGAGAGCAATAAAAGCCGAAAAAATCTACCAACCTAGTTTTGAGATGTTTGGACCTAGTTCGATGCGAAAAGGGCAAACGATCAAAACTCATTGTTATAAGCCATGACTTATGACCGATTTTCGTAAAAATAAATATAGTTTAGGTCCTCAAAATCACCCTTTATGGTTTTTGAAGAGATGGGGCCAACTAGATTTTGAATACGTCGAACGATGTGAGGCCGATAAAAATTAAAAAAAAAAACCTGTCGGCCCAATTTTGAGCGATTTGGACCTAGTTCGATATGAACAGGCCAATGATCAAAACTCATTGCTATAGGCCATGACTTATGAGTGATTATTGTAAAAAAATGTAGTTTATGTCATCAAAATCAGCCTTCGTGGTTTTTGAAGAAGATGCGGGCCAATTGGATTTTGAATACGTGGAATAGTGTGAGGGCGATAAAAATTAAAGAAAAACTATCGGCCTAGTTTTGAGATCGTTTGGACCTAGTTCGATGCGAAACAGAGAAATGATAAAAACCCATTGTTGTAAGCGATGACCTATGAGTGATTTTGGCCCAAAAATGTAGTTTAGGCCCTCAAAATCAGCCTTCATGGTTTCTCAATGAGCTACGAGTTGAATGGTTTTGGAATATGTGGCACAATGTGAGAGCGATAAAAATTAATAAAATAGTTTCGATCTAGTATTGAGCGATTTGGAGCAAGTTCAATGCGGAAGAACAAATGATTAAAACTCATCGCTATAAGACATGATCGATTAGTGATTTTGGTAAAAAAATGAAGTTTAGGCCCTCAAAATCAGCCTTCTTAGTTTTCAAGAAGATGCGGTCCAATGGGATTTGGAGTACGTGGAATGGTGTGAGAGCGATAAAAACTAAAGAAAAAATATCAATCGAGTTTTAAGTTGTTTGGACCTAGCTCGACACGAAATGGGCCAACGATCAAAACTAATCGCTATAAGCCATGACCTATGAGTGATTTTGGTAAAAAAATGTAGGTTAGGCCCTCAAAATCAGCCTTTTTAGTTTTCAAGAAGATGTGAGCCAATGGGATTTGGAATACGTTGAACGGTGTGAGAGCGATAAAAGCCGAAGAAAAATTATCGGTATAGTTTTGAGCGGTTTGGACCTAGTTCGATGCGAGACGGCCAACGATCAAAACTTATCACTATAACCATGACCTATTAGTGATTTTGATAACCAAATGTAGTTTAGGTCGTCAAAATCATTCTTCATGGTGTTTAAAGAAGATGGGGGTCTACTCGGATTTTGAATATGTGGAACGTTGTTAGGGCTATAAAAGCCGAAGAAAAACGATCGAGCTAGTTTTGAGCGATTTAGACCTAGTTCGATGAAAAACGGGCCAACGATCAAAACTCATCGCTATAAGCCACGATCCATGAGTGATTTTGGTTAAAAAATATTGTTTAGGCCCTCAAAATCAGCCTTTTTAGTTTTCAAGAAGATGCGAGCCAATGGGATTTGGAATACGTTGAACGGTGTGAGAGCGATAAAAACTAAAGAAAAATTATCGATATAGTTTTGAGCGGTTTGGACCTAGTTCGATGCGAGACGGGCCAACGATCAAAACTTATCACTATAAGCCATGACCTATGAGTGATTTTGATAACCAAATGTAGTTTAGGTCGTCAAAATCATTCTTCATGGTGTTTAAAGAAGATGGGGGTCTACTTGGATTTTGAATATGTGGAACGTTGTTAGGGCTATAAAAGCCGAAGAAAAACGATCGAGCTAGTTTTGAGCGATTTAGACCTAGTTCGATGAAAAACGGGCCAACGATCAAAACTCATCGCTATAAGCCACGATCCATGAGTGATTTTGGTTAAAAAATATTGTTTAGGCCCTCAAAATCAGCCTTTTTAGTTTTCAAGAAGATGCGAGCCAATGGGATTTGGAATACGTTGAACGGTGTGAGAGCGATAAAAACTAAAGAAAAATTATCGATATAGTTTTGAGCGGTTTGGACCTAGTTCGATGCGAGACGGGCCAACGATCAAAACTTATCACTATAAGCCATGACCTATGAGTGATTTTGATAACCAAATGTAGTTTAGGTCGTCAAAATCATCCTTCATGGTGTTTAAAGAAGATGGGGGTCTACCGGATTTTGAATATGTGGAACGTTGTTAGGGCTATAAAAGCCGAAGAAAAACGATCGAGCTAGTTGTGAGCGATTTAGACCTAGTTCGATGAAAAACAGTGCCAACGATCAAAACTCATCGCTATAAGCCACGATCCATGAGTGATTTTGGTTAAAAAATATTGTTTAGGCCCTCAAAATCAGCCTTCAAGGTTTTTGAACAAGATACGGGCTAACTAGATTTTGAATACGTGGAACAAGTGTGAGAGCGATAAAAGCCGAAAAAAATATGTCGGCTCGGTTTTGAGTCGTTTAGACTTAATTCGATGCGAAACGGGTGAACGATCAAAACTCATCACTACAAGCCATCACCTATGAGTGACTTTAGTCAAAAAATATATTTTAGGCCTTGAAGATCGGATGCGGGCACTCGGCTTTTAATACGTGGAACAAGTGTGAGAGCCATAAAAACTAAAAAAAATCTATCGGCCTAGTTTTACGCCGTTTGCACATAGTTTGATATGAACGGGCCAATGATCAAAACTCATCGCTATAAGCCATGACCTATAAGTGATTTTTGTAAAAAAAAAAAATACAATTTAGGCCCTCAAAATCAACCTTCTTGGTTTTTGAGGAGGATGTCGCCAACTGGATTTTGAATACGCCGAATGATATGAGGGCGATAAAAATTGAAAAAAAAATTGTCAACCTAGTTTTGAGTTGTTTAGACCTAGTTCGATGCGAAACGGGCAAACGATCAAAACACATCGATATAAGCCATTACCTATGAGTGATTTTGGTAAAAAAATATAGTTTAGGCTCTTAAAATCAGCCTTCATTGTTTTTGAAGAAGATCCGAGCCAATTGGATTTTCAATATGTGGAACGGTAAGAGGGCGATAAAAATTAAAGAAAAACTATTGGCCTAGTTTTGAGCTCTTTAGACCTAGTTCGATGCGAAACCGGCAAATAACCAAAACTCATTATTGTAAGCCATGACTTATGAGTGATTTTGGTCAAAAAATGTAGTTTAGCCTCTCGGAATCGACCTTCATAGTTTCTCAAAAGATGCAAGCCGAATGGTTTCGGAATAAGTTACACGAGTGTGAGAGCAATAAAAATTGATGAAATACTTTCGGACCTAGTTTTGAGCGATTTGGACCTAGTTTGATGCGGAACGGGCCAACGATGAAAACTCATCGCTATAAGCCATGACCTATGACTGATTTTTGGTCCAAAAATGTAGTTTAAGCCCTCAAAATAATCCTTCATGGTTTTTGAAAAAGATGCGAGCTAACTGGATTTTGAATACGTGGAACAATGTGAAAGGAATAAAAATTGAAAAAATCGCAGACCTAGTTTTGAGATGTTTGGACCTAGTTCGATGCGAAAAGGGCAAACGATCAAAACTCATTGCTATAAGCCATGACTTATTACCGATTTTTGTAAGAAAAAATATAATTTAGGTCCTCAAAATCAGCCTTTATAGTTTTTGAAGAGATGGGGCCAACTAGATTTTGAATACGTCGAACGATGTGAGGTCGATAAAAATTAGAAAGAAAACTGTCGGCCCAATTTTGAGCGATTTGGACCTAGTTCGATATGAAACAGGCCAATGATCAAAACTCATCGCTATAGGCCATGACTTATGAGTGATTATTGTAAAAAAATGTAGTTTATGTCATCAAAATTAGCCTTCGTGGTTTTTGAAGAAGATGCGGGCCGACTAGATTTTGAATACGTGGAATAGTGTGAGGGCGATAAAAATTGAAGAAAAAGTATCAGCCTAGTTTTGAGTCGTTTGGACCTAGTTCGATGTGAAACGGGGAAATGACAAAAACCCATTGTTTTAAGCCACGACCTATGAGTGATTTTGGCCCAAAAATGTAGTGTAGGCCCTCAAAATCAGCCTTCATGGCTTCTTAAGTAGCTACGAGTCTGAATGGTTTTGGAATATGTTGCATAGTGTGATAGCGATAAAAATTAATGAAATAGTTTCGATCTAGTTTTGAGCGATTTGGAGCAAGTTCAATGCGAAGGAGCAAACGATTAAAACTCATCGCTATAAGACATGATCGATTAGTGATTTTGGTAAAAAATAAAGTTTAGGCCCTCAAAATCAGCCTTCTTAGTTTTCAAGAAGATGTTGTCCAATGGGATTTGGAATACGTGGAATGGTGTGAGAGCGATAAAAACTAAAGAAAAAATATCAATCGAGTTTTAAGTTGTTTGGACCTAGCTCGACACGAAATGGGCCAACGATCAAAACCGATCGCTATAAGCCGTGACTTAGGAGTGATTTTGGTAAAAAAATGTAGGTTAGGCCCTCAAAATCAGCCCTTTTAGTTTTCAAGAAGATGCGAGCCAATGGGATTTGGAATACATTGAATGGTGTGAGAGCGATAAAAGCCGAAGAAAAATTATCGATATAGTTTTGAGTCGTTTAGACCTAATTCGATGCGAAACGAGTGAACGATCAAAACTCATCACTACAAGCCATGACCTATGAGTGAGTTTAGTCAAAAAATATAATTTAGGCCTTGAAGATCGGATGCGGGCACTCGGATTTTAATACGTGAAATAGTGTGAGAGCCATAAAAACTAAAAAAAATCATCGGCCTAGTTTAAAGTCTGTTTGGACATAGTTTGATATGAAACGGGCCAATGATCAAAACTCATCGCTATAAGCCATGACCTATAAGCGATTTTTGTAAAAACAAAATATAGTTTAGGTCCTCAAAATCAACCTTCATGGTTTTTGAAGAGGATGCGAGCTAACCGGATTTTGAATACGTGGAACAAGTGTGAGAGTGATAAAAATTGAAAAAAATTTATCAACCTAGTTTTGAGTTGTTTGGACCTAGTTCGATGCGAAACGGGCAAACGATCAAAACGCATCGATATAAGCCATGATCTATTAGTGATTTTGGTAAAAAAAAACATATATTTTAGGCCCTAAAATTAAGCTTCATGGCTTTCAAGAAGATGCGGTCCAACGGGATTTCGAATACGTGAAACGGTGTAAGAGCGATGAAAACCGAAGAAAAACTATCGACCTAGTTTTAAACTCGTTTGGACCTTGTTCGATGCGAAACGGGTCAACGATCAAAACTCAATGCTATAAGCCATGACCTTTGAGTGATTTGGATAAAAATATATAGTTTAAGCACTCAAAATCAGCCTTTATGGTTTTTGAAGAAGATACGGGCCAACAAGATTTTGAATACATGAAACGGTATGAGGGCGATAAAAACCGAAAAAAAAACTATTGACCCAATTTTGAGTGATTTGGACCTAGTTCGATACGAAACCCGCCAAAGATCAAAACTCATCGCTATAGGTCATGACCTATGAGTGATGATTGGTAAAAAAATGTAGTTTAGGCCCTAAAAATTAGGCTTCATAGTTTTTGAAGAAGATACGAGCCAACTAGATTTTAATAATATGGAATAGTGTGAGGGCGATAAAAATTAAAGAAAAAATATCATCCCAGCTTTGAGCTATTTAGACCTAATTCGATGCGAAACGGAAAAATGACCAAAACGCATTATTATAAGCCATGACATATCGGTGATTTTCGTCAAAAAATATAGTTTAGACCCTCAAAATCGATCTTCATGGTTTCTCAGAAGATACGGGCCAAATGGTTTTGGAATATGTGGCATTGCGTGAGAGCGATAAAAATTGATAAAATAGTTTCGGCCTAGTTTTGAGCGATTTGGATCAAGTTACATACGAAAGAAGCAAACAATCAAAACTCATCACTATAAGTCATGATCGATTAGTGATTTTTGTAAAAAAATGAAGTTTAGGCCCTCAAAATCAGCCTTCTTAGTTTTCAAGATGATGCGAGTCAATGAGATTTGAAATACTTGGAACGGTGTGAGAGTGATAAAAACTAAAGAAAAATTATCCGTATAGTTTTGAGTCTGTTTGGGCCTAGTTCAATGCGAAACAAGCCGGCGATCAAAACTCACTCGCTATAAGCCATGACCTATGAGTGATTTCGGTAAGCAAATAGAGTTTAGGCTCTAAGAATCAGCCTTTATGGTTTTTGAAGAAGATGCGAGTCAACTGGATTTTGATTACGTGGAACGGTGTTAGGACGATAAAAGCCGAAGAAAAACTATCAACCTAGTTTTGAGTGATTTGGATCGAGTTCAATGCCGAGCGGACCAATGATCAAAACTCATCGCTAGAAGCCATGACTTATAGTAATTTTGATTAAAAAAAAAAAGGTTAGGCCCTCAAAATCATCCTTTAAGGTTTTTGAAGAAGATGCGGGCCAACCGAATTTTGAATACGTGGAACAAGTGTGAGGGCAATAAAAATTGAAAAAAATCTCGCTATCCTAGTTTTGAGTCTGTTTGGACCTAGTTCAATGCGAAACGAGCCAATGATCAAAACTCATCGCTATAAGTGACCCGTGAGTGATTTTTATTAAAAAAAAATATAGTTTAGGCCCTTAAAATCGACCTTCATGGTTTCGAAGAAGATGCGAGCCAACTGGATTTTGAATGCATGGAAAGGTGTGATGGCGATAAAAATTGAAGAGAAACTATTGATCTAGTTTTGGGCGATTTGGACCTAGTTCGATACGAAATCGGCCAATGATCAAAACTCATCGCTATAAGCCATGACCTATGAGTGATTATTGTTAAAAAATATAGTTTAGGCCCTTAAAATCAGCCTCAATGGTTTTTAAAGAAGATGCGGGCCAACTAGATTTTGAATACATGGAATAGTGTGAGAGCGATAAAAACCGAAAAAAATCAGTCGACCTAGTTTTGAGTTGTTTAGACCTAGTTCAATGCGAAACAGGCAAGCGCTCAAGAGTCATCGCTATAAGTCATGACCTATTAATGATTTTGGTAAAAGAAATGTAATTAGGCCCTCTAAATCAATCTTCATGTCTTTCAAGAAGATGAGATCTAACAAGATTTGGAATATGTGAAACGGTGTGAGAGCGATGAAAACTAAAGAAAAACTAACAACCTAGTTTTGAACTATTTGGACCTTGTTCGATGCAAAACGGGCTAACGATCAAAACACATCGCTACAAGCCATGAACTTTGAGTGATTTAGGTAAAAAATGTAGTTTAAGCACTCAAAATCAGCCTTCATGGTTTTCAAGAAGATGCGATGCAATGGGATTTCGAATACGTAGAATAATGTGAGAGCGATAAAAGCTGAATAAAATCTGTCGACCTAGTTTTGAATTGTTTGGACCTAGTTCGATGCAAAATGAGCCGACGATCAAAACTCATCACTATAAGCCATGATCTATGAGTGATTTTTGTAAAATAATATAGTTTAGGCCCTTAAAATCAGCCTTTATGGTTTTTGAAGAAGATGCGGGCCAATTGGATTTTTAATGCATGGAATGGTGTGAGGGCGATAAAAAATGAAGAAAAATTATCGACCCGTTCTACGCTGTTTGAACCTAGTTTGATGTGAAAAGGGGTAAGAACCAAAACGCATTTCAATAAGCCATGACATATGAGTGATTTTGGTAAAAAAAAATGTAGTTTAGTCCCTCAAAATAAGCCTTCATGATTTTTAAGAAGATACGAGCAAAATGGTTTTGGAATACGTGGAATAGTGTGAGAGCGATAAAAATGGATGAAAATTTCGATCCAGCTTTGAGCGATTTGGACCTAGTTCAATGCGAAACGGGCAAACGATCAAAACTCATCGCTATAAGCCATGACCTATTAGTGATTTTGGTAAAAACATATAGTTTAGGCCATCAAAATTAACCTTCATGGCTTTCAAGAAGATACGATCCAACCGTATTTGGAATACGTGGAATGGTATGAGAGTGATGAAAACTCGAAAAAAACTATTGACCTAGTTTTGAGCTCTTTGGACCTTGCTCAATGCGAAACGGGCCAATGATCAAAACTCATCATTATAAGCCATGACCCTTGAGTGATTTGGGTAAAAAATGTAGTTTAGGCCCTCAAAATTAGCCTTCATGGTTTTCAAGATGATGCACGCCAAGTAGATTTTGAATACATGGAATGGTGTGAGAGCGATAAAAACCGAAGAAAAATTATTGATCGAGTTTTAAGATGTTTGTACCTAGTTCGACGCGGAATAGGCCAATGATCATAACCGATCGCTATAAGCCATGACCTATGAGTGATTTTGGTTAAAAAATGTAGGTTAAGCCCTCAAAATCAGCCTTCTTAGTTTTCAAGAAGATTTGAACCAACAAGATTTGGAATATGTGGAATGGTGTGAGAGCGATAAAAACTAAAGAAAATTTATCGGTATAGTTTTGAGCTATTTGGACCTAGTTCGATGCGAGATGGGCCAACGATCAAAACTTATCACTATAAGCCATGAGCTATGGGTGATTTTGGTAAACAAATGTAGTTTAGGTCGTCAAAATCATCATTCATGGTTTTTAAAAAAGATGCGAGTCAACTTGATTTTGAATACGTGGAACGGTGTTAGGGCGATAAAAACCGAAGAAAAACTCGTCGACCTAGTTTTGAGCGATTTGGACCTAGTTCGATATGAAACGGGCCAACGATCAAAACTCATCGCTATAACCCATGACCTATGACTGAATTTGGTAAAAAATTATAGTTTAGGCCCCGAAAATTAGATGCGGGCCAATTTGATTTTGAATACATGGAACGAGTGTGAGAGTGATAAAAACTAAAAAAAAATATCGACCTAGTTTTGAGATGTTTGGACCTACTTCGATGTGAAACAGTGCCAACGATCAAAACTCATTGCTCTAAGCCATGACCTATGAGTGATTTTTGTTAAAAAAAAATGCGAGTTTAGGCCCTCAAAATCAACCTTCATGGTTTTTGAAAAAGCCGAGCCAACTGGATTTTGAATGCATGGAATGGTGTGATGGGGATAAAAACCGAGGAAAAATTATAAACCTAGTTTTGAGCGATTTGGACCTAGTTCGATACAAAAAGGGCTAATGATCAAAACTCATTGCTATAAGCCGTGACCTATGAGTGATTATTGTAAAAAAATAAAGTTTAAGCCCTCAAAATCAACCTTCATGGTTTTTTAAGAACATGTGGGCCAACTGGATTTTGAATTCTTGGAACAAGTGTGAGAGCGATAAAAGCCGAAAAAAATATGTCGGCCTAGTTTTGAGTCGTTTGGACCTAGTTTTTGAGTTGTTTGGACCGATTAGTGATTTTGGTAAAAAAATAAATTTTAGGACCTCAAAATTAGGCTTCTTAGTTTTCAAGAAGATGCGAAGCCAATGGGATTTAAAATACGTGAAATGTTGTGAGAGCGATAAAAGTAAAGAAAAATTATCAATAGAGTTTTGAGCTTTTCGGGCCTAGTTCGATGCAAAAGGGGCCAACAATCAAAACTCATCGCTATAAGCCATGACATATGAGTGATTTCGGTAAAAAATGTAGTTTAGGCTCTCAAAATCAGCCTTCATGGCTTTTGAAGAAGATGCGGGTCAACTGGATTTTGAATACGTGGAACGGTGTTAGGGCGATAAAAACTAAAGCAAAACTATCGACCTAGTTTTGAGCAATTTGGACCTAGTTCGATGCCGAGCGAGCTAACAATCAAAACTCATCGCTATAAGGCATGACCTATGAGCAATTTATGTCAAAAAAATAGTTTAGGCCCTCAAAATCATCCTTCAAGGTTTTTGAAGAAGATGTGGTTCAACTAGATTTTAAATACGTGGAACAAGTGTGAAAGCAATAAAAACTAAAAAAATATGTCGACCTAGTTTTGAGTCGATTAGACCTAGTTCGATACGAAACGGGCCAACGATCAAAACTTATCACTATAAGCCATCACCTATGAGTGATTTTTGTAAAAAAAAGAAAAAATAGTTTAGGCCCTCAAAATTAGCCTTCATGGTTTCGAACAAGATACGAGCCAACTAGAATTTGAATGCATGGAAAGGTGTGACGGTGATAAAACCGAAGAGAAACTATCGATCTAGTTTTGGGTGATTTGGACTTAGTTTGATACGAAATAGGATAATAATCAAAACTCATCACTATAAGCCATGACCTTTGAGTGATTTGGGTAAAAAGTGTAGTTTAAGCCCTCAAAATTAGCCTTCATTGTTTTAAAGAAGATGCGAGCCAACGTGATTTGGATTACGAGGAAAGGTGTGAGAGCGATAAAAACTTAAGAAAACCGTCGACCTAGTTTTGAGCCGTTTGGGCCTAATTTCATGCAAAACGGGCCAATGATCAAAACTCATCGCTCTAAACAATGACTTATGAGTGATTTAGGTAAAAAATATAGTTTAAGCCCTCAAAATTAGCTTTCATTATTTTCAAGAACATGCACGCCAACTAGATTTGGAATACGAGGAACGATATGAGAGCAATAAAAATTGAAGAAAAACTATCGATCGAGTTTTAAGCCGTTTGGACCTAATTCGACGTGAAATGGGCCAACGATCAAAACCGATCGCTATAAGCCTTGACCTATGAGTGATTTTGGTAAAAGAAATATAGCTTAGGCCCTCAAAATCAACCTTTATGGTTTTTCAAGAAGATGCAAGCCAACTCGGATTTGGAATATGTAGAATGGTGTGAGAGCGAAAAAAACGAAGAAAAATTATCGGCCCAGCTTTGAACTCGTTTGGTACTAGTTCGATACGAAATGGGCCAACGATCAAAACTCATCGCTATAATCCATGGCCTATAGTGATTTTTGTAAAAAAGTATATTTAGGCCCTCAAAATCAGCCTTCATGGTTTTTGAAAAGATGCTAGCCAACGGGATTTGAAATACGTGTAATGATGTGAAGGCGATAAAAATTAAAGAAAAGCTATCGACCTAGTTTTGAGTCGTTTTGACCAAGTTCGATGCGAAATGGGCCAACGATCAAAACTCATCGCTATAAGCCATAACTTATAAGTGATGGTAAAAAATGTATTTATGCCCTCAAAATTGACCTTCATGGTTTTGGAAGAAGATTCGGCCAATTGTATTTTAAATACGTGAAATAGTGTGAGGGCGATAAAACCGAAGAAAAACCGTTGGATCGGCTTTGAGTCGCTTAAACCTAGTTTGATGTGAAACGGGCCAATAACCAAAACACATTGCAATAAGCCATGACCTTTGAGTGATTTTGGTCAAAAAATGTTGTTTAGGCCTTAAAAATTAGCTTTTATGGTTTTTCAAGAAGATGTGGGCCAACCGGTTTTGGAATACGCGGCATGGTGTGAGAGAGATAAAACCGATGAAAAATTATCGATCCGAGCTTTGAGCGATTTGAACCTAGCCCGATGCGAGACGAGCCAACGATCAAAGCTCATTACTATAAGCCACGACCTACGAGTGATTTTGGTCAAAAATGTAGTTTAGGCCTTCAAAATCAACATTCACGGCTTTTTAAAAAGATGCGAGCCAATTGGTTTTGGAATACGTGGCACGGTGTGAGAGTAATAAAAAATTATAAAAGACTATCGGCTCACTTTTGAGCGATTTAGACCTAGTTCGATGCGAAACGGGCTAATGATCAAAACTCATCGCTATAAGCCATGACCTTTGAGTGATTTGGGTAAAAAATATAGTTTAGACCCTCAAAATCAACCTTTATGGCTTTCAAGAAGATGCATTCTAACGAGATTTGGAATACGTGAAATGGTGTGAGAGCGATGAAAACTAAAGAAAAACTATTAGCCTAATTTTGAGATTTTTGGACATAGTTTGGTGCGAAACGTGCCAACGATTAAAACTCATCGCTATAAGCCATGACCTATGATTGATTTTGGTAAAAAAATATAGTTTAAGCCCTCAAAATCAGTCTTCATGGTTTGTAAGAAGATACGTGCCAACGGGATTTGGAATACGTGGAACATTTTGCGAGCGATAAAAACTAAAGAAAAGTCAGTCGACCAAGTTTTGACTTGTTTAGACCTAGTTAGATGCAAAACGAGCCAACAACCAAAAGTCATTGCAAGAATCCATGACATATGAGTGCTTTTGGTTAAAAAAAGGTAGTTTATGCCCTCAAAATCAACCTTTATGGCATTCAAGAAGATGCGATCCAACCGGATTTTGAATACATGGATGCGAAATGAGCCAACGATCAAAACTCATTGCTTTAAGCCATGACTCGGAGTGATTTTTGTCAAAAGATGTAGTTTAGGCCCTCAAAATCAGCATTCACGATTATTCAAGTCAATGGAGCCTAACCGAATTTAGACTACTTCGAATGGTAGGAGAGCGAGAAAAGTCGAAGAAAAACTATCGATCTAGTTTTGAGTCGTTTGGACCTAGTTCGATGTGAAATGGGCCAACGATCAAAACTCATCACTATAAGCTATGACCTTTGAGTGATTTAGGTAAAAAATGTAATTTAAGCCCTCAAAATCAGCCTTCATGGTTTTAAAAAAGATGCGAGCCAACGTGATTTGGAATAGAGGAATGGTGTGAGAGTGATAAAAATTGAAAAACAACTATCGACCTAGTTTTGAGTCAGTTTGGACCTAGTTTCATACGAAACGGGTTAACGATCAAATCACATCTCTATAAGCTATGACTTATGAGTGATTTAAGTAAAAAATATAGTTTAAGCCCTCGAAATTAGCTTTCATTGTTTTCAAGAACATGTGCGCCAACTAGATTTAGAATACGTGAAATGATGTGAGAGCGATAAAAACCGAAGAAAAACTATCGATTGATTTTTAAGCTATTTGGACCTAATTCAATACGAAACGCACCAACGATCAAAACTCATCACTATAAGCCATAACCTATAAGTGATGGTAAAAAAACTCATCGTTATAAGTCATGACCTTTGAGTGATTTGGGTAAAAAATATAGTTTAGGCCCTAAAAATCAACCTTCATGGCTTTCAAGAAGATGCGATCCAACGAGATTTGGAATACGTGGAATGGTGTGAGAGCGATGAACACCGAAAATAAACTATCAGCCTAGTTTTGAGCATTTTAGACCTAGTTTGGTGCGAAATGTGCCAATGGTCAAAACTCATCGCTATAAGCCATGACCTATGAGTGATTTTGGTAAATAAATATAGTTTAGCTCCTCAAAATCAACCTTCATGGTTTTCAAGAAGATACGTGCCAACGGGATTTGGAGTACTTGAAATGTTGCGCGAGCGATAAAAACCGAAAAAAGTCATCGACCAAGTTTAGACTCGTTTGGACCTAGTTGGATACGAAACGAGCCAACACCCAAGAGTCATTTCAACAAGCCATGACATATGAGTGCTTTGGGTTAAAAAATGGTAGTTTAGGCCCTCAAAATCAACCTTCATGGCATTCAAGAAGATGCGATCCAACCGGATTTTGAATACGTGGAACGGTGTGAGAGCAATGAAAACCGAAGAAAAACTATTGACCCGAGCTTTGAGCTTTTGGACTTGGTTTGATGTGAAACGGGCCAATGATCAAAACTTATCGTTATAAGCCATGACCTATGAGTTATTTTGGTAAAAAAATATAGTTTACGTCCTCAAAATCACCCTTTATGGTTTTCAAAAAGATGCATGCCAACGGGATTTGGAATACGTGAAATGGTCTCGCTAGCGATAAAAACTAAAGAAAACTCGTCTGGCTAAGTTTTGAGTCGTTTGGACCTAGTTTGATGCGAAACAGTGCCAACAACCAAAAGTCATTGCAATAAGCCATGACATATGAGTGATTTTGGTAAAAAAAATGTAGTTTAGGCCCTCAAAATCATCCGTGATAGTTTTTTAATAAAATGTAGGCCAATTGGATTTGAAAAACATCGAACGGTGTGAGAGCGATAAAACCTTAAGAAAAACTGTCGGTCAAGTTTTGAGTGATTTGGACCTAATTCGATGTGAAACGGCCAACAATCGAAACGAGCGAACGATCAAAACTCATTGCTTTAAGTCATCACCCGGAGTGATTTTTGTCAAAAAATGTACTTTAGGCCCTTAAAATCAGCATTCACGGTTATTCAAGCGGATGCAGACTTAACCGGATTTAGAATACTTCGAATGGTATGAGAGCGAGAAAAGATGAAGAAAAACTATCGATCTAGTTTTGAGCTATTTGGACCTAGTTCAATATGAAATAGGCCAACGGTCAAAACTCATCACTATAAGCCATGAACCATGAGTGATTTTGGTAAAAAAAATATAGTTTAGGCCCTCAAAGTAAACCTTCAAGGTGTTTCCGGGAGATTCGGGCCAACTGGACTTGGAATATGTGAAAAGATGTAAGAGCGATAAAAACCGATGAAAAACTATCGGGCCGGGTTTGAGTCGTTTGGACCTAGTTCTATGCGACACGTGCAAACAACCAAAACTCATTGCTATAAGCCATGACCTATGAGTGATTTTTATCATAAAAATATAATTTAGGGCCTCAAAATCAGCATTCAAGGTTTTTAGGAAGATGCGGCCAACCGGTTTTGGAATACGTGACATGTTATGAGAACGATAAAAACTATTGGCCCAGCTTTGAGCGATTTGGACCTAGTTCAATGGGAAATGTGCAACGATCAAAACTCATCGCTATAAGCCATGACCTTTGAGTTATTTGGGTAAAAAATATAGTTTAGCCCCTCAAAATCAGCCTTCATTGTTTTTCAATAAGATGTGCCTTGTTGGATTTAGAATACTTTGAACGGTATAAGAGCAATAAAAATGGAAGAAAACCTATCAAACCAGCTTTGAGCTATTTGAACTTAGTTCGATGCGGAATGGCTAGCGATCAAAACCCATCGTTATAAGCGATGACCTTTTAGTGATTTTGGTAAAAAAATATAGTTTAGGCTCTCAAAATCATCCTTCATGGTTTTTGGGAAGATACAAGCCAATGGGATTTGGAATACGAGTAACGATGTGAGAACGATAAAAACCGAAGAAAGGCTATCGACCTAGTTTTGAGCCGTTTAGATCAAGTTCGATGCGAAATGGGCCAACGATCAAAACTCATCGTAATAGGCCATAACCTATAAGTGATGGTTAAAAAATGTATTTTATACCCTCAAAATCAGCCTTTATGGTTTTTGGAGAAGTTGCGGGCCAACTGGATTTTGAATAGGTCGAACGGTCCAACGATGATAAAAACCGAAAAAATTATTGGACCAGCTTTGAGCTGTTTGGACCTAGTTTAATGTGAAACGGGCTAACAACCAAAACACATTGCAACAAGCCATGATCTTTGAGTGATTTCGGTCAAAAAATGTATTTTAGGCCCTCTCAATCGACCTTTATGTTTTTCAAGAAGATACGGCTAACCTGGTTTTTGAATACGTGGCATGGTGTGAGAGCGATAAAAACTAATGAAAAACTATCGACCTAGTTTTGAGCAATTTGGACCTAGTTCGATGTGAAACGAGCTAATGATCAAAATACATCGCTATAAGCCATGACCTTAGAGTGATTTAGGTAAAAAATGTAGTTTAGGCCCTCAAAATTAGCCTTTATGTTTTTCAAGAAGATGCGCACGAGTTGGATTTAGAATACTTCGAACAAGTATGAGAACGATAAAAATGAAAGAAAACCTATCAACATAGTTTTGAGCTATTTGGACTTAGTTGATGCGAAACGGGCTAGCGATCAAAACTCATCGCTATAGGCTATGACCTATTAGTGATTTTGGTAAAAAAAATATATAGTTTAGGCCTTCAAAATCAACCTTCATGGTTTTTAAGAAGATACGAGCCAATTGATTTGGAATACATGAAATGGAGTTAGAGCGATAAAAATCGAAGAAAAGCTATCGACTTAGTTTTGAGTCCGTTTGGACCAAGTTCAATACGAAATGGGCCAACGATCAAAACTCATCGCTATAAGCCATAACCTATGAGTGATTTTGTATACGTGGAACCGTGTGAGAGCAATCAAAAAACCGAAACACTATCGAGCCGAGTTCGAGTCGTTTGGACCTAGTTCGATGCGAAACGGACCAATGATCAAAACTCATCGCTATAAGCCATGACTTAGTGGTGATTTTGGTCAAAAAATGTAGCTTAGGCCCTCCAAATTAGCATTAATGGGTTTTCAAGAAGATGCGGGATAACTAGTTTTACAATACGTGGCATAGTGTGAGAGCGATAAAACCGATGAAAAACTATTGGCCAGCTTTTGAGCGATTTGGACCTAGTTCGATATGAAACGGGCCAACGACCAAAACTCATTGGTTTAAGCCATGACCTATGAGTGATTTGGTAAAAAAAAAATATACTTTAGGCCCTCAAAATTAGCTTTCATGGTTTTCAAGACGATGCGGTCTAAAAGGATTTAGAATACGTGGAACAACGTGAGAGCGATAAAAACCGAAAAAAACTATCGACCTAGTTTTGAGCTATTTGGACCTAGTTTGATGTAAAGCAAGCCAATAACCAAAAGTCATTGCAATAAGCCGTGACATAGGAGTGATTTTTGTCAAAAAATGTAGTTTAAGCCCTCAAAATCAGCCTTGATAGTTTTTCATAAAGATGTAGGCCAACTAGATTTGGAATACGTCAAATGGTGTGAGAGCGATAAAAATTAAAAAAACATTATCGGCCAAGTTTTGAGCCATTTGGGCCTAGTTCGATGCAAAACAGGCAAAAGATTAAAACACATCATAATAAGCCATGACCTATGAGTGATTTTTGTAAAAACCAAAATGTAGTTTAAGCCCTCAAAATCAACCTTCATTGCTTTTAAGAAGATACGGTCTAATGAGATTTGGAAAGCGTGGAACGATGTGTAAGCGATAAAACCGAAGAAAAACCGTTGGCCAAGTTTTAAGTCGTTTGGACCTAGGTTGATTCGAAACGGACCAACAACCAAAAGTCATTACAATAAGCCATGACTTATGAGTGATTTTGGTCAAAAAATATAGTCTAGGCCCTCAAAATTAGCCGTGATAGTTAGTATGAGAGGGAGAAAAACTATTGATCCAAGTTTTGAGTCGTTTGAACCTAGTTTGATGTGAAACGAGCCAACGATCAAAACTCATCGATGTAAGCCATGACCTATGAGTGATTTTGGTAAAAAAATATAGTTTAGGCCCTCAAAATCAACCTTCGAGTTTTTCTAGAAGATTCGAGCCAACTAGTGTTGGAATACGTGAAATGATGTGAGAGCGATAAAACCGACGAAAAACGTTCGGGTCGGGTTTGAGTTGCTTGGACCTAGTTTTATGCAAGCACGTGCCAACGATCAAAACTCATTGCTTTAAGCCACGACCAATGAGTGATTTTGGTCAAAAAATATAGTTTAGGCCCTCAAAATCAACATTTAGGGTTTTTTAAGAAGATGCGAGCCAATTGGTTTTGGAATACGTGGCACGGTGCGAGAGCGATAAAAATTGATGAAAAACTATCGACCCAATTTTGAGAAATTTGGACCTAGTTCGATGTGAAACAAGCCAACGATCAAAACTCATTAGTTTAAGTCATGACCTATGAGTTATCGTGGTAAAAAATGTACTTTAGGCCCTCAAAATCAGCCTTCATGGTTTTTAAGAACATCTAGTCCAACGAGATTTGGAATACGTGGAATGATGTGAGAGGGATAAAAGCCGAACAAAACCCGTTGGCCCAGCTTTGAAGTCGTTTGGACCTATTTTGATGTGAAACGGGCCAACAACAAAAAGTCAATGCAATAAGCCATGACATATCGTTGATTTTGGTCAAAAAATGTAGTTTGGCCCTCAAATCAGCCTTGATAGTTTTTTATAAAGACACGGGCCAACTCGATTTGGAATACGTCGAACGAGTGTGAGAGCGATAAAAACTAAAGAAAAACTATCGATCATGTTTTGAGAGATTTAGACTTAGTTCGATGCGAAACGAGAAAAAGATCAAAACGCATCGCTATGAGTCATGACCTATCGGTGATTTGGTAAAAAAATATAGTTTAGGCCCTTAAAATCAACCTTCATGTCTTTTAAGAAGATGCGGTCGAACGAGATTTGGAATACATGGAACAATGTGTGAGCCATAAAAACCGAAGAAAAACTATCGGCCAAGTTTTGAGTCGTTTGGACCTAGTTTGATGTGAAACAGGCCAACAACCAAAAGTCATTGCAATAGGTCATGACATATGAGTGATTTTTGTCAAAAAATATAGTTTAAGCCCGCAAAATCAGCCTTGACAGCTTTTGAAGAAGATCCGAGCCAACTAGATTTGGAATACGTCGAACGAGTGTGATAGTGATAAAAACTAAAAAATACCGTCGGCTAAGTTTTGAGTGATTTGGACTTAGTTCAATACGAAACGAGCAAAAGATCAAAACTCATCACTATAAGCCATGACCTATCGGTGATTTTGGTAAAAAATTATAGTTTAGGCCTTAAAAATCAACCTTCATGGTCTTTAAGAAGATGCAATCCAATAAGATTTGGAATACATGGAATGGTGTGAGAGCGATGAAAACTAAAGAAAAACTATCATCCCAATTTTAAGCTATTTTAACCTAGTTCGATGTGAAACTGGTCAATGATCAAAACTTATCCCTATAAGCAATAACCTATGAGTGATTTTGGTAAAAAAAATATAGGTTAGGCCCTCAAAATCAGCATTTATGGTTTTCAAGAAGATACGGAGCAACGAGATTTGGAATACGTGGAACGACATTCGAGTGAAAAAAACTTAAGAAAAACTGTCGGCCAAGTTTTGAGATATTTGGACCTATTTGATGCGAAATGGACCAATAACTACAAAGTCATTGCAATAAGCTATGACACATGAGTGATTCGGTAAAAAAATATAGTTTAGGCCCTCAAAATAAGTCGTCATAGTTTTTCAAGAAGATGCGAGCCAACTGGATTTTTAACACATCAAATGGTGTCGGAGCGATAAAAACTTAAGAAAAACTATCGACCAAGTTTTGAGCTATTTGGACCTAGTTCGATGTGAAACGAGTCAACGATCAAAACTCATTGCTTTAAGCCATGACCTATGAGTGATTTTGGTCAAAAAATGTAGTTTAGGCCCTTAAAATCAACATTCACGGTTATTCAAAAAGATGCGACCTAACTAGATTTAGAATACTTCGAATGGTATGAGAGCAAGAAAAATTGATGAAAAATACCGACCCAGCTTTGAGTCTGTTTGGACCTAGTTCAATGCAAAACGGGCCAACGATCAAAACTCACCACTATAGGCCATGACCTATGTGTGATTTTGATAAAAGATATAGTTTAGGCCTTTAAAATCAACTTTTAAGGTTTTTCAAGAAGATTCGAGCTAACTGGACTTGGAATACTATGTGAGAGCGATTAAAAGTAACGAAAAGTCGTCGGGCCGAGTTTGAGCTATTTTGACCTAGTTCGATGCGAAACGGGCTAATGATCAAAACTCATCGCTATAAGTCATGACCTATGAGTTGTTTGGGTAAAAAAATATAGTTTAGGCCCTCAAAATTAGCTTCACGGTATTTGAAGAAGATACGGGCCAACTAGTTTTATAATACATCGAATGGTGTCGGAGCGATTAAAACCGAAGAAAAACTATTGGTCCAGCTTTGAAGTCGTTTGGAACTAGTACGATGCGACACGTGAAAACGATCAAAGCTCATTGCTATAAGCCACGACCTATGAGTGATTTTGGTCAAAAAATGAAGTTTAGGCTTTCAAAATCAGCATTCACGCGTTTTTAAGAAGATGCGAGCTAACTGGTTTTGGAATACGTGGCACCGTGTGAGAGTGATAAAAACCGATGAAAAACTATAGGCTAGGTTTTGAGCTATTTGGACCTAGTTTGATGTGAAACGGGCCAACAATCAAAAGTCATCGCTATAAGACACGACCTATTAGTGATTTTGGTAAAAAAATTAGTTTAGGCCTTTAAAATCAACCTCATGGCTTATAAGAAGATAAGGTCCAATGAGATTTGAAAAATGTGGAATGGTGTGAGAGCGATGAAAACCAAAAAAAAAAAAAACTTTTGGCACAGTTTTGAGTCGTTTAGACTTAGTTTGATGCGAAACGGGCTAACGATCAAAACTCATCGCTATAAGCCATGACCTATGAGTGATTTTCCTAAAAAAAATATATTTAGGCCCTCAAAATCAGCATTCATGGTTTTCAAGAAGTTACGGAGCAACGAGATTTGGAATACGTGGAATGGCGTTCGAGTGAAAAAAACTTAAGAAAAACTGTCGGCCAAGTTTTGAGATATTTGGACGTAGTTTGATGCGAAATGGACCAACAACTACAAATTCATTGCAATAAGCTATGACACATCGGTGATTCCGGTAAAAAAATATAGTTTAGGCCCTCAAAATAAGTCATCATAGTTTTCCAAGAAGATGTAGGCCAATTGGATTTTTAACACGTCAAACGGTGTCGAGCGATAAAAACTTAAGAAAAACTATCGACCAAGTTTTGAGCTATTTGGACCTAGTTCGATGCGAAATGGGTTAACGATCAAAACTCATTGCTTTAAGCCATGACCTATGAGTGATTTTGGTCAAAAAATGTAGTTTAGGCCCTTAAAATCAGCATTCACGGTTATTCAAAAAGATGCGACCTAACTAGATTTAGAATACTTCGAATGGTATGAGAGCAAGAAAAATTGATGAAAAATACCGACCCAGCTTTTGAGTTGTTTGGACCTAGTTCAATGCAAAATGGGCCAACAATCAAAACTCACCACTATAGGCCATGACCTATATGTGATTTTGATAAAATAAAATATAATTTAGGCCCTTAAAATCAACTTTCAAGGTTTTTCAAGAAGATTTGGGCTAGCTCGGACTTGGAATACCGTGTGAGAGCGATTAAAAGTAACGAAAAGTCGTCGAGCCGAGTTTGAGCTATTTTGACCTAGTTCGATGCGAAACGGGCTAATAATCAAAACTCATCGCTATAAGTCATGACCTATGAGTTGTTTGGGTAAAAAAATATAGTTTAGGCCCTCAAAATCAGCTTCACGGTATGTGAAGAAGATACGGGCCAACTTGTTTTATAATACATCGAACGGTGTCGGAGCGATTAAAGCCGAAGAAAAACTATTGGTCCAGTTTTGAGTCGTTTGGAACTAGTTCGATGCAACACGTGAAAACGATCAAAACTCATTGCTATAAGCCACGACCTATGAGTGATTTTGGTCAAAAAATGAAGTTTAGGCTTTCAAAATCAGCATTCACGGCTTTTTAAGAAGATGCGAGCTAACCGGTTTTGGAATACATGGCACCGTGTGAGAGTGATAAAAGCCGATGAAAAACTATAGGCTAGGTTTTGAGCTATTTGGACCTAGTTTGATGTGAAATGGGCCAACGATCAAAAGTCATCGCTATAAGACATGACCTATTAGTGATTTTGGTAAAAAAATGTAGTTTAGGCCCTTAAAATCAACCTCATGGCTTTTAAGAAGATAAGGTCCAATGAGATTTGAAAAATGTGGAATGGTGTGAGAGCGATGAAAACCAAAAAAAAACTTTTGGCACAGCTTTGAGTCGTTTAGACTTAGTTTGATGCGAAACGAGCCAACGATCAAAACTCATTGCTATAAGCCATGACCTATGAGTGATTTTCCTAAAAAAATATAGTTTAGGCCCTCAAAATCAGCCTTCATGGTTTTCAAGAAGATCCGGGGCAACGGGATTTGGAATACGTGGAACGATGTGTTAGCGAAAAAAATTAAAGAAAAACTATCGGCCAAGTTTTGAGTTTTTTAGACTAGTTTGATGTGAAACGGGCCAACAACCAAATTCATTAAAGTAAGCCATGACATATGAGTGATTATGGTCAAAAAATCTAGTTTAGGCCCTCAAAATCAGTCATCATAGTTTTCCAAGAAGATGTAGGCCAACTCGGATTTGGAATACATCGAACGCCGTGAGAGCGATAAAAACTTAAGAAAAATTATCGACCAAGTTTTAAGCTATTTGGACCTAGTTCGATGCAAAACGAGCGAACGATCAAAACTCATTGCTTTAAGCTATGACCTATGAGTGATTTTGGTCAAAAAAATATAGTTTAGGCCCTCAAAATCAACATTCACGGTTATTCAAAAACATACAGACCTAACCGGATTTAGAATACTTCGAACGGTATGAGAGCGAGAAATGATAAAAGCCGTCGGTGCGGTTTGCGACTGTTTGGACCTAGTTCAATGTGAAACGGGCCAATGATCAAAACTCATCGCAATAAGCCATGACCCATAAGTGATTTTGGTAAAAAAATAAATGTAGTTTAGGCCCTCAAAATCAACCTTCATGGTTTTAAGAAGATAAGATCCAATGAGATTTCGAATATGTAGAATAAGGTGCGAGCTATAAAAGCCGAAGAAAAACTATCGGTAAAGTTTTGAGCTTTTTGGACCTAGTTTGATGTGAAATGAGGCAACAACCAAAATTCATTATAATAAGCCATGACATAAGATTGATTTTGGTAAAAAAATATAGTTTTGCCCTCAAAATCAGCCTTGACAATTTTTCAATAAGATGCGGGCTAGCTAGATTTAGAACACGTCGAACGGTGTGAGAGCGATAAAAACTAAAAAATATTGTCGGCCAAGTTTTGAGCAATTTGGACCTAGTTCGATATGAAACGGCCAAAAGTTCAAAACTCATCGCTATAAGCCATGACCTATCGGTGATTTTGGTTAAAAAAAATTTAGTTTATGCCCTCAAAATCAACCTTCATGGGCTTTAAGAAGATGCGGTCCAATGAGATTTGGAATACATGGAGTGGTGTGAGAGTGATGAAAACTAAAGAAAAACTATCGGCCCAATTTTTAGCTATTTTGACCTAGTTTAATGCGAAATGAGCCAATGATCAAAACTCATCGCTATAAGCCATGACTTATGAGTGATTTTGGTAAAAAAAAATATAGTTTAGGCCCTCAAATTAGCCTTCATGGTTTTCAAGAAGATGGGAGGCAATGGGATTTGGAATATGTGGAACGGTGTGTGAGCGAAAAAAACTCGAAGAAAAACGTTTGGCTAAGTTTGAGTCTGTTTGGACCTAGTTTTATGTGAAACGGACCAACAAGCAAAAGTCATTGTAAAAAGCCACGACATATGAGTGATTTTGATAAAAAAAATAAATATATATATATATATATATATAGTTTATGCCCTCAAAATAAGTTATGATAGTTTTTCAAGAAGATACGAGCCAACTAGATTTTCAATACATCAAACGAGTGTCGGAGCGACAAAAGCTTAAGAAAAACTATTGACCAAGTTTTGAGCTATTGGACCTAGTTCGATACGAAACGAGTCAACGATCAAAACTCAATGTTTTAAGCCATGACCTATGAGTGATTTTGGTCAAAAAATATAGTTTAGGCTCTCAAAATCAGCATGCATGGTTATTCAAGAGAGATACGACTTAACTGGATTTATAATACTTCGAACGGTATGAGAGCGAGAAAAACGGATGAAAAACTACCAACCCGAGTTATGAAGTCGTTTGGACCTAGTTCAATGAGAAACGGGCTAACGATTAAAACTCATCGCTATAGGCCATGACTTTTATGTGATTTTGATTAAAAAAAATATATAGTTTAGGCCCTCAAAATTAGCCTTCAAGGTTTTTCAAGAAGAATCGAGCCAACTCGGACTTGGAATAAGGTGTGAGAGCGATTAAAACTAACGAAAACCTATCGAGCCGCATTTGAGCTTTTTGGACCTAGTTTGATGTGAAATGAGCCAATGATTAAAACTCATTGCTATATGCCATGATCTATGACTTATTTTGGTGAAAAATATAGTTTAGGCCCTCAAAATCAACCATCACGAGCTTTTGAAGAAGATACATGCCAACTCGGTTTTATAATACGTCGAATAGTGTAAGAGCAATTAAAACCGAAGAAAAGTCGTTGGTCCAGCTTTGAGCCGTTTAGACCTAGTTCAATGTGACAAGTGCAAACGATCAAAACTTATTGCTATAAGCCACGACCTATGAGTGATTTTGGTTGAAAAATGTAGTTTAGGCCTTCAAAATCAGCATTCACGACTTTTCAAGAAGATGCGGGCCAATTGGTTTTGGAATACGTGGCACCATGTGAGAGTAATAAAAGCCGATTAAAAACTATAGGCCCATTTTTGAGTTGTTTGGACCTAGTTCGATGTGAAACGAGCCAATGATCAAAAGTCATCGCTATAAGCCATGACCTATCAATGATTTTGGTAAAAAAAAATATAGTTTAGGCCCTTAAAATCAACCTTCATGGCTTTTAAGAAGATGTGGTCCAACGAGATTTGGAATTTATGGAACGGTGTGAGAGCGATGAAAGTTGAAGAAAAACTATTGGCACAGCTTTTGAGCTATTTGGACCTAGTTTAATGAGAAATGAGCCAACAACAAAAACTCATCGCTATAAGCCATGACCTATGAGTGATTTTGGTAAAAAATATAGTTTAGGCCCTCAAAATAAGCCTTCATGGTTTTCAAGAAGATGTGGGCCAATGGTATTTGGAATAAATGAAACGATGTGCGAGCGATAAAACCGAAGAAAAGCGCTCAACCAAGTTTTGAGCCATTTGGACCTAGTGTGATGCGAAATGGGCCAACAACCGTAAGTCATTGCAATAAACCATGACATATGAGTCATTTTGGTAAAAGAAAAAAATGGTTTAGGCCCTCAAAATCACTCGTAATAGTTTTTTAATGAAGATGCAAGCTAACTGGATTTGAAATACGTCGAATGGTGTGAGAGCAATAAAATTAAAGAAAAAATATCGACCAAATTTTGAGTGATTTAGACCTAGGTCGATGCGAAATGGGCCAACGATCAAAACTCATTGCTTGAAGCCATGAACTATGAGTGATTATGGATAAAAATATAGTTTAGGCCCTAAAAATCAGCATTCACGGCTACTCAGAAGATGCAACCTAACTGGATTTAGAATAATTCGAACGGTATGAGAGCGAGAAAAATGGATGAAAACTATCGACCAAGTTTTGAGTCGTTTGGACCTAGTTCAATGCGAACGAGGCAACGATCAAAACTCATCGCTAAAAGCCATGACCTACGAGTGATTTTAGTCAAAAAATGTAGTTTGGGCCCTCAAAATCGGTCTTCATGGTTATTAAGAAGATTTGGGCTAACTGGATTTAGAATATGTGGAACGGTGTGAGAGCGATAGAAACCGAAGAAAAACAATCGGCCTAGTTTTGAGTCGTTTTGACCTATTTTGATGCAAAACGAGCTAACAATCAAAACTCATCGATATAAGCAATGACTTATGAGTGATTTTGGTAAAAAGATGTATTTTAGGCCCTTAAAATCAGCCTTCATTATTTTTAAAGAAGATGCGGGCCAATTGGACTTAGAATACGTGGAACGGTATGAGAGCGATAAAAACTATCGGCCCGATTATGAGTTGTTTGGACCTAGTTCGATTTGAAATGGGCTAACGATCAAAACTCATTACTATAAGCCATGACCTATGAGTGACTTTGGTAAAAAAAAAATGGAGTTTAGGCCCTCAAAATCAACCTTCGTGATTTTTCAAGAAGATACGGCCCAACTAGTATTGGGATACGTCAAACGGTAAGAAAGTAACAAAAGCTCGAAGAAAAACTTTCAGCCCAGCTTTGAAGTCGTTTAGACCTAGTTCTATGCGACACATGCAAACGATCAAAACTCATTGCTATAAGTCACGACCTATGAGTGAGTTTGGTCAAAAAATGTAGTTTAGGCCCTCAAAATCAACATTAACGATTTTTCAAAAAGATTCGGGCCAACTGGATTTGGAATATGTGGCATGGTGTGAAAGCGATAAAAACAAATGAAAAACTATCGGCACACTTTTGAGCGATTTGGACCTAGTTCAATGCAAAACGGCCCAACGATCAAAACACATTGCTTTAAGCCATGACCTATGAGTGATTTTGGTCAAAAAATATAGTTTAGCCCTTAAAATCGGCATTCATGGTTATTCAAGAAGATCCGACCTAATAGGATTGAGAACAATTCGAACGGTATGGGAGCAATAAAAACTAAAAAAACTATTGACCCGAGCTTTGAGTCTGTTTGGACCTAGTTCGAAGCGAAACGAGCCAACGATCAAAACTCATCGCTATAATCCATGACCTATGTGTGATTTTGGTAAAAAAAAAAACATAGTTTAGGCCCTCAAAATCAACCTTCATGGTTTTTGAAGAAGATACGGGCCAACTACTTTTATAATACATCGAATGGTGTAAGAGCGATTAAAATTGAAGAAAAATTATTGGTCCATTTTTGAGCTATTTGGACCTACTTCGATGCGACAAGTGCAAACGATCAAAATTCATCGCTAGAAGCCACGACATCGTCGATGATTTTGGTAAAAAAATATAGTTTAGGCCCTCAAAATCAACGTTCATGGCTTTTAAGAAGATGCGATCCAAAGAGATTTGAAATACGTAGAATGGTGTGAGAGCGATGAAAACTAAAGAAAAACTATGGCACGGTTTTGAGCTATTTAGACCTAGTTTGATGCAAAACGAGCCAACGATTAAAGCTCATCGCTATAAGGCATGACCTATGAGTGGTTTTGGTAAAAAAATATAGTTTAGGCCCTCAAAATCAGCCTTCATGGTTTTCAAGAAGATGCGAGGCAACGACATTTGGAATACGTGGAACGATGTGCGAATAAAAAAACCGAAGAAAAACTATCGACCAAGTTTTGAGTCGTTTGGACCTAGTTTGATGCGAAATGGGCCAACAACCAAAAGTCATTGCAATAAGCCATAAACTATAAGTGATTTTGGTCAAAAATTGTATTTTAGGCCCTCAAAATCAGCCTTTATGGTTTTTGAAGAAGATGTGAGCCAATTGTATTTTGAATACGTGAAACGGTGTGAGGACGATAAAAGCGAAGAAAAACATTTGGACCAATTTTGATCTTTGGTAAAAACTCATCACTATAAGCCATGAACTATGCATGATTTTGGTAAAAACATATAGTTTAGGCCTTCAAAATCGGGATTCATGGTTTTTCAAGAAGATTCGGGCCAACTGGACTCGGAATACGTGGAATGGTGTGAGAGCAATTAAAACTAATGAACAACTATTGGGCCAAGTTTGATTTGTTTGGAGCTAATTGATGCAAAATGGGCCAATGATCAAAACTCATCGCTATAAGCCATGACCTATGAGTTATTTTTGTCAAAAAATATAGTTTAGGCCCTTAAAATCCACCTTTATGATTTTTGAAGAAGATACGGGCCAACTGGTTTTATAATACATCGAAGGGTGTAAGAGCGATTAAAACCGAAGAAAAACCGTTGGTCCAATTTTGACATGTTTGGACCTAGTACCATGCGACACGTGCAAACGATCAAAACTCACTGCTATAATCCATGACTTATGAGTGATTTTGGTCAAAAAATATAGTTTAGGACTTCAAAATCAGCATTCATAGTTTTTTAAGAAGATGCGGGCTAACTAGTTTTGCAATACGTGGCACCGTGTGAGAGCGATAAAACCGATGAAAAACTATAGACCCGGCTTTGAGACATGTTTGGACCTAGTTCGATGTGAAATGGGCCAACGATCAAAAGTCATTATTTTAAGATATGACCTATGAGCGATTTTGGTCCAAAAATGTAGTTTAGGCCCTCAAAATCAGCCTTCACGGTTATTAAGAAGATGTGACCCAACTGGATTTAGAATACTTTGAACGGTATGAGAGCGATAAAAGCCGAAGGAAAACTATCGACCTAGTTTTGAGCTATTTTGGACCAAGTTCGATCCGAAACGGGCAAACGATCAAAACTCATTGCTATAAGCCATGCCATATGAGTGATTTTGGTAAATAAATGTAGTTTAGGCCCTCAAAATCAACCTTCATGGTTTCCAAGATGATGCGGGGCAATAGGATTTGGAATATGTGAAACGGTGTGCGAGCGAAAAAAACTAAAGAAAAATTATCACCCAAGTTTTGAGTCTGTTTGGACCTAGTTTGATGCGAAACAGGCCAACAACTAAAAGTCACTACAATAAGCCATGACATATGAGTGATTTTGGTCAAAAAATGTAGTTTAGGCCCTCAAAATCAGTCGTGATATTTTTGCAAGAATATGCGAGCCAATTGAATTTAGAATACGTCGAACGGTGTTAGAGCAATAAAAACTTAAGAAAAATTATTGACCAAGTTTTGAGCTATTTGGACCTAGTTCGATGCGAAACGGACCAACGAATAAAACTCATTGCTTTAAGCCATGACCTATGAGTGATTTTGGTCAAAAAATGTTGTTTAGGCCCTTAAAATAAGAGTTCACGGTTATTCAAGAAGATGCGACCTAACTAGATTTTGAATACTTCGAACGATATGAGAGCGAGAAAAAATGATGAAAAACTATCGACCTAGTTTTACATTGTTTGGACGTTGTTTAATGCAAAATGGGCTAACGATCAAAACTCATCGCTATAAGCCATGGCCTATAAGTGATTTTGGTCAAAAAATATAGTTTAGGCCCTCAAAATCAGCCTTCACGATTATTAAGAAGATGCAACCCAACTGGATTTAGAGTATTTCGAACGGTATGAGAGCGATAAAAATTGAAGGAAAACAATCGACCTAGTTTTGAGCTATTTGGACCAAGTTCGATGCGAAACGAGCAAACGATCAAAACTCATTGCTTGTAAGCTACGACATATGAGTGATTTTGGTAAATAAATGTAGTTTAGGCCCTCAAAATCAACCTTCATAGTTTCCAAGATGGTGCGGGGCAACAGGATTTGGAGAACGTGGAACGGTGTGCGAGCGAAAAAAACTCAAGAAAAACTATCGGCCAAGTTTTGAGCTATTTGGACCTAGTTTGATGCGAAACGGGCCAACAACCAAAAGTCATTGCAATAAGCCATGACATATGAGTGATTTTGGTCAAAAAATATAGTTTAGGCCCTTTAAATCAACCCCGATAGTTTTTCAAAAATATGTAGGCCAACCGAATTTAGAATATGTTGAACGGAGTCGGAGCGATAAAAACTAAAGAAAAACTATCGATCAAGTTTTGAGCCATTTGGACCTAGTTCGATGCGAAACGGGCGAACGAGTAAAACTCATTGCTTTTAGCCATGACCTATGAGTGATTTTGGTCAAAAAATGTAGTTTAGGCTCTCAAAATTAGCATTCATGATTATTCAAGAAGATGCGACCTAACTAGATTTTGAATACTTCGAACGGTATGAGAGCGAGAAAAGCCGATGAAAAACTATCAACTCGGCTTTGAGCTATTTGGACCTAGTTCAATTTAGAACGTGCCAACGATCAAAACTCATCACCGTAGGTCATGACCTATGTGTATTTTTGGAAAAAAATATAGTTTAGGCCCTCAAAATCGGCGTTCAAGGTTTTTCAAGAAGATTCAAGCCAACTGGACTTGGAATACGTGGAATGGTGTGAGAGCGATTAAAACTAAAAAAAATTATCCGGCTAGGTTTGAGTCTGTTTGGACCTAGTTCGATGCAAAACAGAGCCAACGATAAAAATTCTTCGCTATAAGTCATGACTTATGAGTTATTTATGTCAAAAAAATATAGTTTAGGCTCGAAAATCAGCCTTTATGATTATTCAAGAAGATGCGGCCTAACTAGATTTAGAATACTTCGAATGATATGAGAGCGATAAAATTTCATGAGAAACTATCGACCCGAGTTTTGAGTTATTTGAACTTAGTTCGATGCAAAATGGGCCAATGATCAAACGTCATCGCTATAAGCCATGACCTATGTGTGATTTTGGAAAAAAAATATAGTTTAGGCCCTCAAAATAATCCTCCATGGTTTTTCAAGAAGATTCGGGACAACTAGACTTGGAATACGTGGAATGGTGTGAAAGCGATTAAAATTGACCAAAACCATCGGGCCGAGTTTGAGTCCGTTTGGACCTACTTCGATGCAAAACGGGCCAATGATCAAAAGTCATTGGTATAAGCCATGACCTATGAGTTATTTTGGTCAAAAAATGTAGTTTAAACCCTCAAAATAAGCCTTCTCGGTTTTTGAAGAAGATACGGGCCAACTAGTTTTATAACACATCAAATGGTGCAAGAGCGATTAAAGCCGAAGAAAAGCTGTTGGTCCGAGTTTTGAGTCGTTTGGAGCTAGTTCGATGCGAAACGTGTTAACGATCAAAACTCATTGCTATAAGCTAGGATATATTAGTGATTTTGGTTAAAAACAAATATAGTTTAGGCCCTCAAAATCAACATTCATGGTTTTTTCAAGAAGATACGAGCCAACCGATTTTGGAATACGTGGCATGGTGTTTGAGCGATGAAAACTATTGAAAAACTATTGACCCGAGTTTTGAGCTATTTAGACCTAGCTTGATGGGAAACGGGCCAATGATCAAAGCTCATTGTAATAAGCCATGACATATGAGTGATTTTGGCAAAAAAATATAGTTTAGGCCCTCAAAATCAACCTTCACGATTATTAAAAAGATGCGACCCAACTAGATTTAGAATAATTGGAATAGTGTGCATGTGAAAAAAATTGAAGAAATACTATCGGCCAAGGTTTGAGCTCGTTTGGACCTAGTTTGATGCGAAACGGGCCAACAAACCAAAGTCATTGCAATAAGCCATGACATATGAGTGATTTTGGGTGAAAAACATAGTTTAGGCCTTCAAAATCAATCATCATGGCTTTCAAGAAGATGCGATCCAACGAGATTTTGAATACATGGAATGGTGTGAGAGCGATGAAAACCGAAAAAACACTATCGGCCTAGTTTTGAGTCAGTTGGATCTAATTCAATGGGAAACGCATTAACTATCAAAACTCATTACAATAAGCCATGACATATAAGTGATTTTTTATTAAAAATATATAGTTTAGGCCCTTAAAATCAACCTTCATGGTTATTAAGAAGATGCCACCTAATCAAATTTAGAATACTTCGAACCGTACGAGAGCGATAAAAAGTGAACAAAATCTATCGACCCATTTTTGAGTCTGTTTGGACCTAGTTTGATCCGGAACGAGCCAACAATCAAAACTCATTGCTATAAGCCATGACTTATATGTATTTTTGTAAAAATTATAGTTTAGGCCCTTATAATTAGGCTTCATGATTTTTCAAGAGGATACGGGCCAACTGGTTTTGGGATATGTCGAAGGTAAGAGAGCGACAAAAACTAAAGAAAAACTTTCGATCTAGTTTTGAGTTGTTTGGACCTAGTTCGATGCGACACATGCAAATGATTAAAACTCCTTGCTATAAGCCACAACCTATGAGTGATTTTTGTCAAAAAATGTAGTTTAGGCCCTCAAAATTAGCATTAACGGTTTTTCAAGAAGATTCGACGAACTAGTTTTGGAATACGTGGCATGATGTGAGAGAGATAAAAGCGATGAAAAACTATCGGCCCATTTTTGAGCGATTTGGACCTTGTTCATTGCTAAATTAGCCAACAATCAAAACACATTGCTTTAAGCCATGACCTATGAGTATTTTTGTCAAATAAAAGTAGTTTAGGCCCTCAAAATCAGCATTCATGGTTATTCAAGAAGATGCGACCTAACTAGATTTAGAATATTTCGAATGGCATGAGAGCGATAAAATTAAAAAAAAACTATCGATCCCGTTTTGAGTTGTTTGGACCTAGTTCAATGCGAAACGAGCCAACGATCAAAACTCATCACTATAAGCCATGACCTATGTGTGATTTTGATAAAAAAAAATATATATATAGTTTAAGCCCTCAAAATCAGCCTTCATGGGTTTTCAACAAGATTCGAGCCAACTCGGACTAGAAATACGTGGAACGTTGTGAGAGCGATTAAAACTAATGAAAAAATGTCGGGCTAGGTTTGAGCTATTTGGACCTAGTTCGATGTGAAATGGGCTAACGATCAAAACTCATCACTATAAGCCATGACCTATGAGTTATTTTGGTCAAAACATGTAGTTTAGGCCCTCAAAATCAACTTTCATGGTTTTTGAAGAAGATACGGGCCAACTCGGTTTTCTAATAAGTCGAATAGTGTAAGAGCAATTAAAACCGAAGAAAAACTATTGTTCCAGCTTTTAGCTATTAGGACCTAGTTCATGCGACACGTGCAAATGATCAAAACTCATTGCTATAAACCACGACCTATGAGTGATTTTGGTCAAAAAAATGTTGTTTAGGCCATCAAAATCAACATTCATGATTTTTCAAGAAAATACGTGCCAACCGATTTTGGAATACGTGGCATGGTATTGAAAAACTATCGACCTAGTTTTGAGTTGTTTGGGCCTAGCTCAATAGGAAACGGGCCAATGATCAAAACTCATTGCAATAAGCCATGACATATGAGTCATTTTGGTCAACAAATGTAGTTTAGGCCGTCAAAATCAACCATCACAATCATTAAGAAGATGCGACCTAACTGGATTTAGAATGCTTCGAACGGTATGAGAGCGATAAAAGCTTAAGAAAAACTATCGACCAAGTTTTGAGTTGTTTGGACCTAGTTCGATGCAAAATGGCCAAAGGATCAAAAATCATCGCAATAAACCATGACAAATGAGTGATTTTGGTAAAAACAAATATAGTTTAGGCCCTCAAAATCAGCCTTCATGGTTTTTAAGAAGATGCGAGCGAGCCAACGGGATTTGGAATACATCGAATAGTGTGAGATCAATCAAAACTAAAGAAAAGCTATCAGCCAAGTTTTGAGCTATTTGGACCTAATTTGATACGAAACGGCCAACGATAAAAACTCATTGCTTGAAACCATGACTTTGAGTGATTTTGGTCAAAAAATATAGTTTAGGCCCTCAAAATCACAATCACGGTTATTCAAGAAGATGCAACCTAACCGTATTTAGAATACTTCGAACGATATGAGAGCCGGAAAAGCCGATGAAAAACTATTGGCCCGAGTTTTGAGTTGTTCGGACCCGATTCAATGTGAAACGGGCCAACGATCAAAACTCATTGCTAAAAGCCATGTCCTATGAGTGATTTTGGTAAAAAAAAATATAGTTTGAGCCCTCAAAATCAGCTTCCATGGCTATTAACAAAATTCGGGCCAACTTGATTTACAATACGTGGAACGGTGTGAGAGCAATAAAAATTGAAGAAAAACTATCGGCCTAGTTTTGAACTCGTTTTGACCTATTTTGATTCGAAACGAGCCAAAGAATAAAACTCATTGATATAAGCCATGACCTATGAGTGATTTTGATAAAAAAATATAGTTTAGGCCCTCAAAATCGGCCTTCATTATTTTTCAAGAAGATGCGGGATAGTTGGATTTAGAATACGTGGAATGGTATGAGAGCGATAAAAATTAAAAAATAACTATCGACCCGAGTTTTGAGTCAGTTTGGACCTAGTTCAATGCGAAATAGGCCAACGATCAAAACTTATCGCTATAAGCCATGACCTATGAGTGATTTTGTTAAAACAAATATAGTTCGAGCCCTCAAAATCGACCTTCATAGTTTTTCAAAAAGATTTAGGCCAACCTGGTCTTGGAATATGTGGAACGGTATGAGAGCGATTAAAACTAATGAAAAACTATCGGGCTAGGTTTGGGTACATTTAGACCTAGTTTGATACGAAACGAGCCAACGGTCAAAACTCATTGCTATAAGCTATGACTTATGAGTTATTTGGTCAAAAAATGTAATTTGGGTCCTCAAAATCAACTTTCATAGTTTTTGAAAAAGATATGGGCCAATTGGTTTTATAATACGTCGATTAGTGTAAGAGCGATTAAAATTGAAGAAAAATTATTGGTCCGAGTCTTGAGTTGTTTGGACCTAGTTCGATGCGACACATGCAAACGATCAAAACTCATTGCTCTAAGCCACGACCTATGAGTGATTTTGGTCAAAAAATGTAGTTTAGGCCTTCAAAATCATCATTCACATTGTTTTAAGAAGATCCGAGCCAACTCGGTTTTGGAATATGTGGCATCATCTAAGAGCGATAAAAGCGATGAAAAACTATAGGTCCAAGTTTTGAGATGTTTGGAAGTAGTTCGATGCAAAATGGGCCAAAAATAAAAAATCATTGCTTTAAGCCACGACCTATGAGCGATTTTGGTCAAAAATGTAGTTTAGACCCTCAAAATCAGCCTTCATGGTTATTAAGAAGATGCGACCAAACTGAATTTAGAATACTTCGAACGGTATGAGAGCGATAAAAGCCGATGAAAATCTATCGACCAAATTTTGAGTCTGTTTGGACTTAGTTCGATGCGAAACGGGAAAACAATCAAAACTCATCGCTATAAGCCATGACCTATCGGTGATTTTGGTAAAAAAAAAGTAGTTTAGGCCCTTAAAATCAACCTTCATGACTTTTAAGAAGATGCGGTCCAATGAGATTTGAATTACGTGAAACGAGTGCGAGGTCGATGAAAACTAAAGAAAAACTATCGACACACTTTTGAGTTGTTTAGACCTAGTTTGATGCGAAATGGGCCAACGATCAAAACTAATCGCTATAAGCCATGACCTATGAGAGATTTTGGTGAAAAAATATAGTTTAGGCCCTCAAAATCAGCTTTCATGGTTTTAAAGAAGATGAGAGGCAACGGGATTTGGAATATGTAGAACGTATGTGAGTGAAAAAAACTAAACAAAAATTGTCGACCAAGTTTTGAGCTATTTAGACTTAGTTTGATGTGAAACGGGCAACAACCAAAATTCATTGCAATAAGCAATGATATATGAGTGATTTTGGCAAAAAAAAATATAGTTTAAGCTCTCAAAATCAACCGTGATAGTTTCTCGAAGATGTCGGCCAATTGGATTTGGAATACGTCAAATGGTGTCGAGCTATAAAAACTTAACGAAGGTCCAATGATCAAAACTTATCGCTATAAGCTATGACCTATGTGTGATTTTGGTAAAAAAAATATAGTTTAGGCCCTCAAAATCGGACTTCTAGGTTTTTCAAGAAGATTCGAGCCAACTAGACTTTGAATACGTGGAACAAGTGTGAGAACAATTAAAAATAATGAAAAACTATCGAGCAAGGTTTGAGTATGTTTAGGCCTAGTTCGATGCGAAACATAAGCCATGAACTATGAGTTATTTTGGTAAAAAAATATAGTTTAGGCCCTCAAAATCAGCTTTCACGGTTTTTTTAGAAGATAGGGGCCAACTGGTTTTATAATACATCAAATGGTGTAAGAGTGATTAGAATTAAAGAAAAGCTGTTGGTCCGATTTTGAGTCGTTTGATCCTAGTTCGATGTGACACGTGCAAACGATCAAAGTCAACTGCTATAAGTCATGACCTATGAGTGATTTTGGTCAAAAAATGTAGTTTAGGCCCCCAAAATTAGCATTCATAATTTTTCAAGAAAATGCGGACCAACCTGGTTTTGGAATACGTGGCACTTGTGTGAGAGTGATAAAAATTGATGAAAAACTATCGGCCTAGTTTTGAGCTTTTGGTCCTAGTTCGATGCGAAACGAGCAAACAATAAAAATTATCGTTATAAGCCATGACCTATAAGTGATTTTGGTAAAAAAATATAGTTTAGGCCCTCAAAATCAACTTTCATGGCTTTCAAGAAGATTTGATCTAACAAAATTTGGAATACATGGAATGGTGTGAGAGTGATAAAAACTTAAAAAAAACTATCGGCCAAGTGTTGAGCTATTTGGACCTAGTTCGATGCGAAACGGGCCAAGGATCAAAAACCATCGCTTTAAACCATGACCTATGAGTGATTTTGGTCAAAAAAATGTAGTTTAGGCCCTTAAAATCAGCATTCATAGTTATTTAAGAAGAGGCAACCTAACTAGATTTAGAATACTTTGAACGGTATGAGAGCGAGAAAAGCCGATGAAAGACTCGTCGACCTAGTTTTAAGTCTGTTTAGACCTAATTCGATGCGAAATGGGCCAATGATCAAAACTCATCGCTATAAGCCATGACCTATGAGTGATTTTGGTCAAAAAATATAGTTTAGGCCCCTAAAATCAGCCTTCATGGTTTTCAAGAAGATGCAAGCCAACGGGATTTGGAATACGTGGAATAGTGTGAGAGTGATAAAAACTAAAAAAACTATCGGCCTAGTTTTGAGTCGTTGGGACTCGTATCGATGCGAAATGGGCCAACAATCAAAACTCATCGCGCTATAAGCCATGACTTATGAGTGATTTTGGTAAAAAAAATTTAGTTTAGGCCCTCAAAATAAGCCTTCATAGATTTTGAAGAAGATGTGGGCCAACTTGGTTTTGGAATACATCAAACGATGTGAGAGTGATAAAAGCTGAAGAAAATCTATCGGCCTAGTTTTGAGATGTGTAGACCTAGTTCGATATGAAATGTGCCAATGACCAAAACCTCATTGCTATAGGCCACGACCTATGAGTGATGTCGATCAAAAAAATATAGTTTAGGCCCTCAAAATCGGCATTCACGATTTTTCAAGAAGATGTGGGCAACTCTGGTTTTTGAATACGCGAAATGGTGTGAGAGCGATAAAAATTGAAGAAAAACTATTAGCTCACTTTTGAAGTCTGTTTGGACCTAGTTTGATACAAAATGACCCAACGATCAAAACTCATCGCCATAAGCAATGACCTTTAAGCGATATTGGTCAAAAATGCGAGTTTAGGCTCTCAAAATCAGCCTTCATAGTTTTTCAAGAAGATGGGAGCCAACTAGATTTGGAATATGTGAAACGGTATGAGAGCGATAAAAGCCGAAGAAAAAATATCGGCCCAATTATGAGACATGTTTGGACCTAGTTCGATATAAAATAGGGAAACGATCAAAACTCATCGCTATAAGCCATTACATATGATTGATTGTGGTAAAAAAATGTAGTTTAGGCCCTCAAAATCAACCTTCAAAGCTTTTAAGAAGATGCGATCTAATAGGATTTGGAATACGTGGAACAATGTGGGAGCGATAAAAGCCGAACTAAATCTGTCGGCCTAGTTTTTAACATTTTGGACCTAGTTTGATGAAACGGGCAAACAATCAAAACTCATCACTATAAGCCATGACCTATGAGTGATTTTTGTGAAGAAAAAATATAGTTTAGGCCACGAAAATCAATCTACATGGTTTTTGAAGAAGATGCGAGGCCAATTGGATTTTGAATATATGGATCGGTGTGAGAACAATGAAGACTAAAGAAAAACTATTGGCTTAGTTTTGAGTTGTTTGGACCTAGTTCGATGCGAAACGGGCCAACAATCAAAACTCATCGCTATAAGCCATGACCTATGAGTAATTTGTGTAAAACAAATATTGTTTAGGCCTTCAAAATTAGCCTTAATGGTTTTCAAGAAGATGTTGGCCAACGAGATTTGGAATACGTGGAATGGTGTGCGAGCGATAAAAACGGAAGAAAAACTATCAACCAAGTTTTGAGCTTTTTTGACCTAGTTTGATGTGGGACGGGCCAACAACCGAAAGTCATTACGACAAGCCATGTCATATAAGTGATTTTTGTCAAAAAATGTAGTTTAGGCCCTCAAAATCAACCGTGATAGTTTTTCAAAAAGATATATGCCAAGCTGTATTTGGAATACGTCAAACGAGTATGAGAGCGATAAAAGCGAAGAAAAACTATCGACCAAGTTTTAAGCAATTTGGACCTAGTTCGATACAAAATGGGCCAACGATCAAAACTCATTGTTTTAAGCCATGACCTAGGAGTGATTTTGTTCAAAATATGTAGTTTAGGCCCTCAAAATCAGCATTCACGGTTATTCAAGAAGATGCGACCTAACTGGATTTAGAATACTTCGAATGGTATGAGAGAGAGAAAAACTAATGAAAAACTATGGGCCTAGTTTTGAGCTATTTGGACCTAGTTCGATGCGAAACAGGACAACGATCAAAACTCATTATCATAAGCCATGACCTATGAGTGATTTTGATCAAAAAATATAGTTTAGGCTCTCAAAATCATCCTTCTAGTTTTTTCGAGAAGATTTGGGCCCACTTGGACTTAGAATACATGGAATGGTTTGAGAGCAATTAAAACTAACGAAAAACCGTCGGGCCAAGTTTGAGCTCGTTTAGGCCTAGTTCGATGCGAAACGGGCTAGCAATAAAAACTCATGAATATAAGCCATGGCCTATGAGTTATTTTGGTCAAGAAATGTAGTTTAGGCCCTCAAAATAAACCTTCACGATTTTTGAAGAAGATTCAAACCACTCGGTTTTATAGTATGTCGAATAGCATGAGAGCGATTAAAGTCGAAGAAAAGCTGTTGGCCTAGTTTTGAGTCTGTTTGGACCTAGTTCGATGAGACATTTGTAAACGATCAAAACTCACGGCTATAAGCCACGACATATGAGTGATCTTGGCCAAAAAATATAGTTTAGGCCCTCAAAATTAGCATTCACGGTTTTTCAAGAAGATGCGAGGCCAACGGGTTTTAGAGTATGTGGCACCGTGTGAGAGCGATAAAAGCCGAGAAAAACTATCGGCCTAGTTTTTACCTATTTAGACCTAGTTCGATGTGAAACGGGCAAACGATCAAAACTCCTCGCTATAAGCCATGGCCTATCAATGACTTTGGTAAAAACATTTAGTTTAGGCCCTCGAAATCAACTTTCATAGCTTTCAAGGACATGCGATCCAATGAGATTTGGAATACATGGAACCGTGTGAGAGTGATAAAAACTTAAGAAAAAATATCGACCAAGTTTTGAGCTATTTGGACCTAGTTCGATGCAAAACGGGCCAACGATCAAAAGCCATTGCTTTAAGCCATGACCTATGAGTGATTTTGGTCAAAAAATATAGTTTAGGCCATCAAAATCAGCATTCATGGTTATTCAAGAAGATCCAACCTAACTGGATTTAGAATACTTCGAACGGTATGAGAGCGAGAAAAGCTGTCAACCTAGTTTTGAGCTATTTGGACCTAGTTCGATGCGCAATGGGCCAACGATCAAAACATATCGCTATAAGCCATGACCAATGAGTGATTTTGGTCAAAAAATATAGTTTAGGTGCTCAAAATCCACCTTCATGGTTTTCAAGAATATGCGAGCCAACGGGATTTGGAATACATGGAATGGTGTGAGAGCAATAAAAACTAAAAAAATATATGATCCGAGTTTTGAGTCTGTTTGGACTGTATCGATGCGAAAAGAGCCAACGATCAAAACTCATCGCTATAAGCCATGACCTATGAGAGATTTTAGTAAAAAATAATACGGTTTAGCATCTCAAAATCGGCCTTCATAGATTTTTAAGAAGATGCGACCAACTCGGTTTTGGAATACGTCAAACGGTGTGAGAGTGATAAAAATTAAAGAAAAGCTGTCGGCCTAGTTTTGGGGTCGTGTGGACTTAGTTCGATGTGAAACATGCCAACGATCAAAACTCATTGTTATAAGCCATGACTTATGAGTGATTTCGGTAAAAAAAAAATAGTTTAAGCCCTCAAAATCAACATTCATGGTTTTTCAACAAAATATGGGCAACCTAGTTTTCGAATATGTGGAACTCGTGTGAGAGCAATAAAAATGGAAGAAAAACTATCGGCTTAGTTTTGAGTACGTTTAGACCTAGTTCGATGTAAAACGGCCCAACGATGAAAACTCATCGCTATAAGCCATGACCTTTGAGTGATTTAGGTAAAAAATATAGTTTAGGCCCTCAAAATCAGCCTTCATGGTTTTTCAAGAAGATGTGGGCCAACTGGATTTGGAATACGTGGAATGGTATGAGAGTGATAAAAGCGAAGAAAAACTATTGGCCCAATTGTGAGTCTGTTTGGAACTAGTTTGATGTGAAACGGGCAAACAATCAAAACTCGTCGCTATAAGTCATGACCTATGATTGATTGTGGTAAAAAAATATAGTTTAGGCCCTTAAAATAAACCTTCAAGGCTTTCAAGAAGATGCGGTCCAATGAGATTTGGAATACGTGGAACGGTGTGAGAGCGATGAAAAGCGAAGAAAAACTATCGACACGGTTTTGAGTCTGTTTTGACCTAGTTTGATGCGAAACGGGCCAACAATAAAAACTCATCGCTATAAGCCATGACACTGTGAGTGATTTGTGTGAAAAAAATGTTGTTTAGGCCCTCAAAATTAGCCTTGATGGTTTTTAAGAAGATACGGGCCGGCGAGATTTAGAATACATCAAAGGTGTGTGAGCGATAAAAAATTAAAAAAAAAATTGTCGGCCAGTTTTGAACTTTTTGGACCTACTTTGGTGCGGAACGGGCCAAAAACCAAATGTATTTGCAACAAGCCATGACATATGAGTGATTTGTGTCAAAAAAGATAGTTTAGGCCCTCAAAATTAGCCATGACGAGTTTTTAAAAAAAGATACGAAGCTAACCGAATTTAGAATACGTCGAACGAGTATGAGAGCGATAAAAGCGAAGAAAAACTATCCGTCAAGTTTTAAGCTAGTTAGACCTAGTTCAATACGAAATGGGCCAATGATCAAAACTCATTGCTTTAAGCCATGACCTATGAGTCATTTTAGTCCAAAAAATGTTGTTTAGGCCCTCGGAATCGGCATTCACGGTTATTCAAGAAGATGTAGCCTAACTAGATTTAGAATACTTCAAACGGTATGCGAGCGAGAAAAACTAATGAAAAGCTCGTGGGCCTAGTTTTGAGGTATTTGGACCTAGTTTGATGCGAAACAAGCAAACGATCAAAACTCATCGCTATAAGTAATGACCTATCGGTGATTTTGGCAAAAAAATTGTAGTTTAGGCCCTTAATATCAACCTTCATGGCTTTTAACAAGATGCGATCTAATGAGATTCGGAATACGTGGAACGGTGTGAGAACGATAAAAATTAAAGAAAATATATCAGCTTAGTTTTGACCTATTTAGACCTAGTTCGATGCGAAATAACCCAACGATCAAAACTCATCGCTATAAGCCATGACCTTTGAGTGATTTTGGTCAAAAATGTAGTTTAGGCCCTCAAAATCAGCCTTCATGGTTTTTTAAGAAAATGTGGACCAACTGGATTTGGAATACATGGAACGAGTATGAGAGTGATAAAAGCTGAAGAAAAAAAGTATTGACCCAATTGTGAGTCTGTTTGGAACTAGTTCGATGTGAAACGGGTAAACGATCAAAACTCATCGCTATAAGCAATGACTTATGATTGATTGTGGTAAAAAAATATAGTTTAGGCCCTCAAAATCAACCTTTAAGGCTTTCAAAAAGATGCGATCCAATGAGATTTGGAATACATGGAACGGTGTGAGAGCAATGAAAACTAAAGAAAAACTATCGACACGGTTTTGAAGTCGTTTTGGATCCGGTTTGATACGAAGCGGCCAACAATCAAAACTCATCGCTATAAGCCATGACCTATGAGTGATTTATGTAAAAAAATATTGTTTAGGCCCTCAAAGTTAGTCTTGATGGTTTTTAAGAAGATACGGGCCAATGAGATTTAGAATATGTCAAATGGTGTGAGAGTGATAAAAAATTAAAGAAAAACCGTCGACCAAGTTTTGAACTTTTTGGACCTAGTTTGATGTAGAACGGGCTAACAATCGGAAGTCATTGCAACAAGCCATGACATATGAGTGATTTTGGTAAAAAAAAATATAGTTTAGGCCCTCAAAATCAGTCGTGATAGTTTTTCAAAAAGATACGAAGCCAACTAGATTTAGAATACGTCGAACGGTATGAGAGCGATAAAAGCCGAATAAAAACTATCGGCCAAGTTTTAAGCCATTTGGACCTAGTTTGATGTGAAACGAGCCAAGGATCAAAACTCATTGCTTTAACCCATGACCTATGAGTGATTTTGGTCAAAAAATATAGTTTAGGCTCTCAAAATCGGCATTCATGATTATTCAAGAAGATGAAGCCTAACTGGATTTAGAATACTTCGAACGATATAAGAGTGAGAAAAACTAATGAAAAACTATAGGCCTATTTTTGAGGTATTTGGACCTAGTTCGATGCGGAATAGGCAAATGATCAAAACTCATCGCTATAAGTAATGACCTATCGGTGATTTTAGTAAAAAAATATAGTTTAGGCCCTTAAAATCAACCTTCATGGCTTTTACGAAGATACGATCTAACGAGATTTGAAATATGTGGAATGGTGTGAGAGCGATAAAAGCGAAGAAAAACTATCGATCACATTACGAGTCTGTTTGGAGCTAATATTATGCAAAACGGGCCAACGATCAAAACTCATCGCTACAAGCCATGACCTATGAATAATTTTTGTAAAAAAATATAGTTTAGGCCCTCAAAATTAGCCTTAATGGTTTTCGGAAAGATGCGAAGCCAACGGGATTTGGAATTTGTGGAACAATGTGCGAGCTACAAAAACTATAAAAAAACTATCGACCAAGTTTTGAGATCTGTTTGGAACTAATATGATGCGAAATGGGCAAACAATCACAACTCATCGTTATAAGCCATGACCTATGATTGATTATGGTAAAAAAATATAGTTTAGGCCCTCAAAATCAACCTTCAAGGCTTTCAAGAAGATGTGGTCCAATGAGATTTGGAATACGTGGAACGGTGTGAGAGCGATGAAAGCCGAAGAAAAACTATCGACACGAGTTTTGAGCTATTTTGACCTAGTTTGATGGGAAAAGGGCCAACAATCAAAACTCATCACTATAAGCCATGACTTATGAGTGATTTATGTAAAAAAAATGTTGTTTAGGCCCTTAAAATCAGCCTTGATGGTTTTTAAGAAGATGCGGGCCAACGAGATTTGAAATACGTTAAAGGTGTGCGAGCGATAAAAAATTGAAGAAAAACTATCAGCCACGTTTTGAACTTTTTGGACCTAGTTTGATGCGGAACGGGCCAAGAACCGAAAGTCATTGCAACAAGCCATGACGGATGAGTGATTTTGGTTAAAATATGTAGTTTGGGCCTCAAAATCGGTCGTGACATTTTTTCAAGAAGATACGAGCCAATTGGATTTATAATACGTCGAATGGTATGGAGCGATAAAAGCGAAGAAAAACTATCGACCAAGTTTTAAGCCATTTGGACCTAGTTCGATGCGAAACGAGGCCAAAGATCAAAACTCATTGCTTTAAGCCATGACCTATGAGTGATTTTGGTCAAAAAATGTAGTTTAGGCTCTCAAAATCAACATTCATGGTTTTTCAAGAAGATACGACTTAACTCGGATTTAGAATACTTCGAACGAGTATGAGAGCAAGAAAAACTAATGAAAAGCTGTGGGCCTAGTTTTGAGGTATTTGGACCTAGTTCGATGCGGAACAGGAAAACGATTAAAACTCATCGATATAGCCATGACCTATCGGTGATTTTGGTAAAAACATATAGTTTAAGCCCTTAAAATCATCCTTCATGGCTTTTAAGAAGATGCGATCCAACGAGATTTGGAATACGTGTAACGGTATGAGAGCAATGAAAACTAAAGAAAAACTATCGATCATGTTTTGAGCTCGTATGGAGCTAGTATGATGCAAAATGGGCTAACGATAAAAATCATCGCTATAAGCCATGACTCGTGAGTGATTTTGGTAAAAAAATATAGTTTAGGCCCTCAAAATCAGCCTTGATGGTTTTCAAATAAATGTGGGCCAATGAGATTTGGAATTTATAGAACAATGTGCGAGCCATAAAAACTACGGAAAAACTATCGACCAAGTTTTGAGTCGTTTGGACTTAGTATGATGCAAAACTTGCCAACAACCAAAAGTCATTACAACGAAGCCATGACATATGGCTGATTTTGGTCAAAAAATGTAGTTTAGGTCCTCAAAATCATCCTTCTAGGTTTTTTAAGAAGATTCGAGCTAACCGCACTTAGAATACATGGAACGGTGTGAGAGCAATCAAAACTAATGAAAAACTCGTCAAGCTAGGTTTGAGTCTGTTTAGGCTTAGTTCAATGCGAAATGAGCTAACGATAAAACTCATCACTATAAGTCATGACCTATGAGTTATTTTGGTCAAAAAATGTACTTTAGGCCCTCAAAATTAGCCTTCATGATTTTTTGAAGAAAATATGGGCCAACTGGTTTTATAATACGTCGAATGGCATGAGAGCGATCAAAATTGAAGAAAAACTATTGTTTCGGCTTTGAAGTCGTTTTGGCTTAGTTCGATACGACACGTGTGAACGATCAAAACTCACCGCTATATGCCACGACCTATGAGTGATTTTGATAAAAAAATATAGTTTAGGCCCTCAAAATTAGCATTCATAGTTTTTCAAGAAGATGTGGGCCAACTGGTTTTGGAATACGTGGCACCGTGTGAGAATGCTAAAAGCCGATGAAAAACTATCGGCCCAGTTTGAAGTCGTTTAGAGCTAGTTCAATGTGAAATGGGAAAACGATCAAAACTCATCGCTATAAGCCATGACCTATCAATGATTTTGATAAAACAAAATGTAGTTTAGGCCTTCAAAATCAACCTTCATAGTTTTCAAGAAGATACAATCCAATGAGATTTGGAATACATGGAACGGTATGAGAGTGATAAAAACTTAAAAAAAATTGATGACCAAGTTTTGAGCTATTTGGACCGAGCTCGATGCAAAATGGGCCAGCGATCAAAACCCATTGCGTTAAGCCATGACCTATGAGTGATTTTGGTCAAAAAATATATTTTAGGCCCTCAAAATCAGCATTCACGGTTATTCAAGAAGATGCGACCTAACTAGATTTAGAATACTTCGAACGGTATGAGAGTGAGAAAAATTGATGAAAAACTATGGGCCTAGTTTTGAGGTATTTGGACTTAATTCGATGCGAAACGGGCAAATGATCAAAACTCATCGCTATAAGCCATGACCTATCGGTGATTTGGTAAAAAAATATGGTTTATGCCCTTAAAATCAACCTTCATGGCTTTTAAGAAGATGTGATCCAACAAGATTTAGAATACGTAGAATGGTGTAAGAGCGATAAAAACTAAAGAAAAAGTATCGACCATGTTTTGAGTCTGTTTCGAGTTAGTATGATGCGAAACGGGCCAACGATCCAAACTCATCGCTATAAGCTATGACGTATGAGTGATTTTGGTAAAAAAATATAGTTTAGGCCCTCAAAATCAGCCTTTATGGTTTTCAAAAAGATGCGGGCCAACAGGATTTGGAATAGGTGAAATGGTGTGCGAGCCATAAAAACCGAAGAAAAGCTATCGACCAAGTTTTGAGCTTTTTGGACCTAGTTTGATGCGAAACTAGCCAACAATCGAAACTCATTACAACAAGCCATGACATATGACTGATTTTTGTCAAAAAATATAGTTTAGATCCTCAAAATCAACCTTCTAGGTTTTTCAAGAAGATTCGAAGCCAACTAGAATTAGAATACATGAAACGGTGTGAGAGCGATTAAAACTAACGAAAAACTATTGAGCCGAGTTTGAGTCTGTTTGGGCCTAGTTCGATGCGAAACGAGCTAACGATAAAAACTCTTCACCGTAAGTTATGACTTATGAGTTATTTTGGTTAAAAAATATAGTTTAGGCCATCAAAATCAGCCTTCACGATTTTTGAAGAAGATACGGGCCACTCGGTTTTGTAATACGTCGAATGGTGTGAGAGCGATTAAAACCGAAGAAAAACCGTTGTTCGTGTTTTGAGTCGTTTTGGCCGGTTCGATACAACGAGTGCAAACGATCAAAACCGATCGCTATAAGCCACGACCTATGAGTGATTTTGGTCAAAAAATGTAGTTTAGGCCCTCAAAATTAGCATTCATAGTTTTTCAAGAAGAGTTGGGCCAACTGGTTTTGGAATACGTGGCACCTTGTGAAAGCGCTAAAAACTAATGAAAAACTATCGGCACAGTTTTGAGATGTTTAGAGCTAATTCGATGGGAAATAGGCAAACGATCAAAACTCATCGCTATAAGCCATGACCTATTAGTGATTTTAGTAAAAACATATAGTTTATGCCCTCAAAATTAACTTTCATAGTTTTCAAGAAGATGCGATCCAACGAGATTCGGAATACATGGAATGGTGTGAGAGCGATAAAAACTTAAGAAAAACCATTGGCTAAGTTTTGAGCTATTTGGACCTAGTTCGATGCGAAACGAGCCAACAATCAAAAGCCATTGCTTTAAGCCATAACCTATGAGTGATTTCGGTCAAAAAATATAGTTTAGGCATCAAAATCAGCATTCACGGTTATTCAAGAACATGCGACCTAACTAGATTTAGAATACTTTGAACGGTATGAGAGCGAGAAAAACTTATGAAAACCTATCGGCCTAGTTTTGAGTCTGTTTGGACCTAGTTTAATGCAAAACGGGGCAACGATCAAAACTCATCACTTTAAGCCATGACCTATGAGTGATTTTGGTTAAGAAAATATAGATTAGACCCTCAAAATTAGCTTTCATGGTTTTCAAGAAGATGCGAGCCAACGGAATTTGAAATACGTAAAATGGTGTGAGAGCGATAAAAACTAAAAAAAACTATCGGCCTAGTTATGAGTCTGTTTGGACATATATCAATGTGAAACGGGCCAACGAATAAAACTCATTGCTATAAGCCATGACCTATGAGTGATTTTGGTAAAAAAATAAAAAAATAGTTTAGGCCCTAAAAATCGGCCTTCATGGATTTCTAAGAAGATGTAGGCCAATTGGTTTTGGAATACGTCAAAAGGTGTGAGTGATAAAAATTGAAGAAAAACTATTAGCCTAGTTTTGAGCTATGTGGACCTAGTTCGATGTGAAAAGTGCCAATGGCCAAAACTCATTATTATAAGCCATGACCTATGAGTGATTTCGGTTAAAAAAATATAGTTTAGGCCCTCAAAATCGGCATTCACGGTTTTTCAAGAAAATGTGGACAACCCGGTTTTTGAATATGTGGAACGGTGTGAGAGCGATAAAAACTAAAGAAAAACTATCAACTTAATTTTGAGCTATTTGGACCTAGTTCGATACGAAAAGGCCCAACGATCAAAACTCATAGCTATAAACCATGACATTTGAGTGATTTTGGTCAAAAATCTAGTTTAAGCACTCAAAATCGGCTTTCATGGTTTTTCAAGATGATGCGGGCCAATTGGATTTGGAATACATGAAACGGTATGAGAGCGATAAAAACTAAAGAAAACCTATTGGCCCAATTGTCGGTTGTTTCGACGTAGTTCGATGTGAAATGGGAAACCGATCAAAATTCATCGCTATTAGCTATGACCTATGATTGATTGTGGTAAAAAAATATAGCTTAGGCTCTTAAAATCAACTTTCAAGGCTTTAAAGAAGATGCGGTCCAATAGGATTTGGAATACGTGGAATGGTGTGAGAGTGATGAAAACCGAAGAAAAACTATAAACCTAGTTTTGAGTTGTTTGAACCTAGTTTGATGTGAAACGGGCCAACAATCAAAACTCATTATTATAAGCCATGACCTATGAATGATTTAAGTAAAAAAATGTTGTCTAGGCCCTCAAAATCAGCCTTGATGGATTTCAAGAAGATGCGAGCCAACGGGATTTGGAATATGTGGAATGGTGTGTGAGCGATAAAAGCCGAATATAAAGTGTCAACCAAGTTTTGAGCTTTCTTGACCTAGTTTGATGCGAACGGGCCAACAACCGATAGCCATTGCAACAAGCCTTAACATATGAGTGATTTTGATCAAAAAATATAGTTTAGGTCCTCAAAATCAATCATGATAGTTTTTCAAAAAGATACGAAGCCAACTAGATTTGGAATACGTCGAACGGTGTGAGAGCAATAAAACCGAAGAAAAACTATCGATCAAGTTTTAAGTGATTTAGACCTAGTTCGATGCGAAATAGGCCAACGATCAAAAGTCATTGCTTTAAGCCACGACCTATGAGTGATTTTGGTAAAAAAATGTAGTTTAAGCCCTTAAAATTATCATTCATGTTATTCAAGAAGATGCGACCTAACTGGATTTAGAATACTTTGAATGGTATGAGAGCGAGAAAAACCGATGAAAAACTCGTACGCCTAGTTTTGAGCAATTTGACCTAGTTCAATGCGAAAGGGGACAACGATCAAAACTCTCATTGCATTAAGCGATGACCTATGAGTGATTTTTTAAAAAAATTTAGTTTAGGCCCTCATATTGAGCACTCACAATTATTCAAGAAGATGCAGCCTAACCGAATTTAGAATACTTTAAACGGTATGAGAGCGAGAAAAACCATCGATCTAGTTTCATCTATTTGGACCTAGTTCGATGTGAAACGGTCCAATGATCAAAAGTCATCGTTATAAGCCTTGACCTATGAGTGATTTTGGTAAAAAAAAATATAGTTTAAGCCCTCAAATTCATCCTTCATGGTTTTTAAAGAAGATTAAGGCCAACTTGGACTTGGAATACGTGGAGTGGTGTGAGAGCAATAAAAGCGAAGAAAAATTATCGGTCCGAGTTTTGAGCTTTTGGACCTAGTTTGATGCGAACTAGCCAACAACCAAAAGTCCTCGCAATAAGCTATGACATATGAGTGATTTTGGTCAAAAAATATAGTTTAGGTCCTTAAAATCAGCCTTAACAGCTTTTCAAGATGATGCGGGCCAACTAGATTTGGAATATGTCGAATGGTGTGAGAGAGATAAAAACTAAAGAAAATCTTTCGAGTAAAATTTTGAGCGATTTGGACCTAATTCGATGCGAAACGGGCAAATAATCAAAACTCATGTTATAAGCCATGACCTATGTGTAATTTTGGTAAAAAAAAATAGTTTAGGCCCTCAAAATCAACCTTCATGATTTTTTCAAAAAGATTCGAAGCCAACTGGACTTGGAATACGTAGAATGGTGTGAGAGCGATCGAAGGTGATGAAAAACTATTAGGTCAAGTTTGAGTCTGTTTGGACCTAGTTCGATATGAAACGGGCCAACGATCAAAACTCATCGCCATAAGTCATGACCTATGAACTATTTTTGTCAAAAAATGTAGTTTTGGCCCTCAAAATCAGCCTTCATGGTTTTTGAAGAGGATACGAGCCCACTTGGTTTTATAATACGTTGAATGGTGTAAGAGGGATTAAAATTGAAGAAAAATTATTGGTCCGAGTTTCTAGCTGTTTGGACCTAGTTTGATGCGACAAGTGCAAAAGATCAAAACCCATTGCTATAAGCCACCACCTATGAGTGATTTTTGTCAAAAAATATAGTTTAGGTCCTCAAAATCAACATTCGGGGTTTTTCAAGAAGATGCGGGCCAAGCTGGTTTTGGATTACATGGCATGGTGTGAGAGAGAAAAAAATGATAAAAAATTATCAACCTAGTTTTAAGCGATTTAGACCTAGTTCGATGTGAAACGGGCTAGGGATCAAAAGTTTTCGCTATAAGCCATGACCTATTAGTTTTTTTGATAAAGAAATGTAGTTTAGGCCTTCAAAATCGGTCTTCATGGTTTTCAAAAAGATGCGGGCCAACGAGATTTAGAATACATGGAATTGTCTAAGAGCGATAAAAATTGAAGAAAATTTATTGACCAAGTTTTGAGTTGTTTGGTCCCATTTAATACGAAACGGGCCAATGATCAAAAGTAATCACTATAAGCCATGACCTATGCGTGATCTTGGTCCAAAAATGTAGTTTAGGCCCTCAAAATCAGCTTTTATGGTTTTTCAAGAAGATGAGAGCCAACTGGTTTTGGAATACGTGGCACGGTGCGAGAGAGATAAAAGCGATGAAAATTTATCGACTCGGTTTTGAGCGATTTAGACCTAGTTGGATGCGAAACGAGTCAACGATCAAAACTCATTGGTATTAGCCATGACCTATGAGTGATTTTGGTAAAAAAATATACTTTAGGCCCTCAAAATCGGCCTTCATGGTTTTCAAGAAGATACGGTCTAATGAGATTTGGAATATATGAAATGGTCCGAGAGCGATAAAAACTAAAGAAGAACTATCGACCTAATTTGGACTCGTTTGGACCTAGTTTGATGCGACATGGCCCAACAACCAAAAGTTATTGTAATTAGCCATGACATATAAGCGATGTTGGTCAAAAAAATATAGTTTAAGCCCTCAAAATCGACCTTGACGAGCTTTTTAAGAAGATGCGGGCTAACTAGATTTGAAATATGTCAAACGGTGTGAGAGTGATAAAAATTGAAAAAAAATTATCGACCTAGTTTTGAATGATTTGGACCTAGTTCGATAAGAAACGGGTCAATGATCAAAACTCTCATTGCTTTAAGCCATGACCTATGAGTGATTTTGGTCAAAACATTTAGTTTAGGCCCTCAAAATGAGTATTCACGATTATTCAAGAAGTGCGACCTAACTGGATTTAGAATCCTTCGAACGGTATGAGAGTGAGAAAAACGATCGATCCAATTTTGAGGTATTTGGACCTAGTTCAATGCGAAACGGTCTAACGATCAAAATTCATCGAGTATAAGCTAAGACTTAAGAGTGATTTTGGTAAACAAAAATAGTTTAGGACACGAAATTCAACCTTTAGTATTTTTAAAGAAGATTCGAGCCACTTGGACTTGGAATACGTTAAACGATGTGAGAGTGATAAAATCGATAAAAAAATGTCTACCCGAGTTTTGAGCGAATTGTACCTAGTTCTATACGACACATGCAAACAATCAAAACTCATTGCCATAAACCACGACCTATGAGTGATTTTTGTCAAAAAAATATAGTTTAGTCCCTCAAAATCGGCGTTTAGGGTTTTTCAAGAAGATGCGGACCAAGCTGGTTTTAGAATACGTGGCACGGTGTGAGAGCGATAAAACCGATGAAAAACTATCGGCCTAGTTTTGAGTGATATGGACCTAGTTCGAGATGAAATAGGTGAACAATGAAAACTCATTGCTTTAACCCACGACTTATGAATGATTTTTGTAAAAAAATGTAGTTTAGGCACTCAAAATCGGCCTTCGTGGTTTTCAAAAAGATGCGATCCAATAGGATTTGGAATACGTGGAACGGTGTGAGTGCGATAAAAGCCGAAGGAAAATTGTCTACCCAATTTTGAGCTTTTGGACCTAGTTTGATGCGAACCGAGCCAACAACCAAAAGTCATTGCAATAAGCCATGACATAAGAGTGATTTTGGTCAAAGAATGTAGTTTAGGCCCTCAAAATCAGCCTTGATAGTTTTTCAAGAAGATGCGGCTAATCGAATTTGGAATACATCGAATAGTGTGAGAGCGATAAGAACTGAAGAAAAATTATCGGCCAAGTTTTGAGAAATTTGGCCCTAGTTCAATGGGAAATGGGTTAACGATCAAAAACTCTCATTACTTTAAGCCATGACCTATGAGTGATTTTGGTCAAAAAATTTAGTTTAGGCCCTCAAAATGAGCATTCATGATTATTCAAGAAGATGTAGCTTAACTAGATTTAGAATACTTCGAATGGTGTGAGAGCGAGCAAAACCGAAGAAAAACTATCGACCTAGTTTTGAGCTATTTGGACCTAGTTCGATGCGAAACGATCCAAAAATCAAAATTCTTCGCTATAAGCCATGTCCTATGAGTGATTTTGGTAAAAACAAATATAATTTAGGCCCTCAAATTCAGCCTTCGGGGTTTTTGAAGAAGATTCAAGCCACATGGACTTGGAATACGTGAAATGATGTGAGAGTGATAAAAATTGACGAAAAATAGTAAACCTAGTTTGGAGCGATTTGGACCTAGTTCGATACAAAACAGGAAAATGATCAAAACTCATCATTATAAGCCATGACCTATGTGTAATTTTGATTAAAAAAATATAGTTTAGGCACTCAAAATCGACCTTCATGGATTTTCCAAAAGATGCAAGCCAACCTGGTTTAATAATACTTCGAACGACATGAGAGTGAGAAAAACCGAAAAAAAAACTATCGAGCCGAGTTTTAAGCTATTTGGACCTATTTGATTTGAAATAGTCCAACGATCAAATTTCATTGCTATAAGCCATGACCTATGAGTGATTTTTGTAAAAAAATGTAGTTTCGACCATCAAAATTAGCATTCAAGGTTTTGCAAGAAGATACGGGCCAACTGGTTTTTGAATATGTGACGCTGTGTGAGAGCAATAAAAGCCGATGAAAAACTATCGGCCCGGTTTTGAGCGATTTGGACCTAGTTCGATGCAAAACGGGCAAACAATCAAAACTCATTGCTTTAAGCCATGACTTAAGAGTAATTTTGGTAAAAAAAAAAAATAGTTTAGGCCCTCAAAATCAACCTTGATAGTTTTTTAAGAAGATGCGGGACAACTAGATTTGGAATATGTCAAACGAGTGTGAGAGCGATAAAAACTAAAGAAAAATTATCGACCATGTTTTGAGCGATTTGGACCTAGTTCAATCAAAATCAACTCTTATTGCTTTAAGCCATGACCTATGAGTGATTTTGCTCAAAAAATTTAGTTTAGGCCTTGAAAATGAGAATTCACAATTATTCAAAAAGATGCGACCTAACTGGATTTAGAATATTTGAACGGTATGAGAGCGAGAAAAACCGAAGAAAAACTATCGACCTAGTTTTGAGCTATTTGGACCTAGTTCGATGCGAAACGATCCATCGATCAAAATTTATCGTTATAAGCCATGACCTATGAGTGATTTTGGTAAAAAAAAGATTGTTTAGACCCTCAAATTCATCCTTTAGGGTTTTTAAAGAAGATTCGAGCCAACTAGTCTTGTAATACGCGAAACGATGTGAGAGTGATAAAAATTGATGAAAAATCGTTGACCAAGTTTTGAGCAATTTGGACCTAGCTCGATGCGAAACGGGCAAATGATCAAAACTCATCATTGTAAGCCATGACATATGTGTAATTTTGGTAAAAAAAAATATAGTTTAGGCCCTCAAAATCAGCCTTCATGGTTTTTCAAAAATATTCGAGCCAACAGGATTTGAAATACGTGGATCGGTGTAAGAGTGGTAAAACCGAAGAAAAACTATCGACCTAGTTTTCAGCTTTGGGACTTAGTTTGATGTGAACCGAGCCAACAACCAAAAGTCATTGCAATAAGATATGACATATGAGTGATTTTGGTAAAAAAATATAGTTTAGGCCCTTAAAATCGACCTTAACAGCTTTTCAAAAAGATGCGAGCCAAGTAGATTTGGAATACGTCGAATAGTGTGAGAGCGATAAAAACTAAAGAAAACCTTTCGGTAAATTTTTGAGCGATTTAGACCTAGTTCGATACGAAATGGGCCAACGATCAAAACTCATTGCTATAAGCCAAGAACTTTGAGTTATTTTTGTCAAAAAATGTAGTCTAGGCCGTCAAAATCAACCTTCATTATTTTCAAAAACATACGATTCAACGAGATTTGGAATACGTGGATCGATGCGAGAGCGATAAAAGCCGAAGAAAAACTATGGGCCTAGTTTTGAGTTTTTGGACCTAGTTTGATGAGAACCGAGCCAACAACGAAAAGTCATTGCAATAAGCCATGACATATGAGCGATTTTGGTCAAAACATATAGTTTAAGCCCTCAAAATTAGCCTTGATAGTTTTTCAATAAGATGCGGGCAAATTGGTTTTGGAATATGTCGAATAGTGTGAGAGCGATAAAAACTAAAGAAAAACTATCATCCAAGTTTTGAGCGATTTGGACCTAGTTCGACGTAAAACGAGCCAATGATCAAAACTCTCATTGCTTTAAGCCATGACTTATGAGTGATTTTGGTTAAAAATTTAGTTTAGGCCCTAAAATGAGGATTAATGATTATTAAAAAAGATGCGACCTTAACTGGATTTAGAATACTTCGAATGGTATGAGAGCGAGGAAAAATGAAGAAAAACTATCGACCTAGTTTTGAGCTACTTAGACCTAGTTCGATGCGAAACGATCCACCGATCAAAATTTATCGCTATAAGCCATGACCTATGAGTGATTTTGGTAAAAAATATTGTTTAGGCCCTCAAATTTAGCTTTTAGGGTTTTTAAAGAAGATTCGTGCCAACTAGTCTTGTAATATGCGAAACGATGTGAGAGTGATAAAAGCCGACAAAAAATTGTTGGCCAAGTTTTGAGCAATTTAGACCTAACTCGATGCGAAATAGGAAAATGATCAAAACTCATCATTATAAGCCATGACATATGTGTAATTTTGGTAAAAAGAATGTAGTTTAGGCCCTTAAAATCAGCCTTCATAGTTTTTCAAACATATTCGAGCCAACGGGATTTGGAATACGTGGATTGGTGTGAGAGTGATAAAAAATGAAGAAAAACTATCAGCCTAGTTTTGAGCTTTTGTACTTAGTTTGATGTGAACCGAGCCAACAACCAAGAGTCATTGCAATAAGATATGACATATGAGTAATTTTGATAAAAAAATATAATTCAAGCCCTTAAAATCATCCTTAACAGCTTTTTAAAAAGATACGGGCCAAGTAGATTTGGAATATGTCGAATAGTATGAGAGCGATAAAAACTAAAGAAAACCTTTCGGTAACTTTTTGAGCAATTTGGACCTAGTTCGATGCGAAACGAGCCAATGATCAAAACTCTCATTGCTTTAAGCCATGACCTATGAGTGATTTTGGTAAAAAAATTTAGTTTAGGCCTTAAAAATGAGCATTCACAATCATTCAAAAAGATTCGACCTTAACTGGATTTAGAATACTTCGAACGGTATGAGAGCGAGAAAAGCCGAAGAAAACTATTGACACAGCTTTGAGCTATTTGGACCTAGTTCGATGCAAAACGATTCAACGATCAAAATTCATCGCTATAAGCCATGACTTATGAGTGATTTTGGTAAAAAAATATTGTTTAGGCCCTCAAATTCAGCCTTTAGCGTTTTTAAAGAAGATTCATGCCAACTTGGGATAATTAGACTTTGAATACGTGGAACGGTGTGAGAGCAATAAAAGCCGATGAAAAACTATCGGGCTAGGTTTGAGTTGTTTGGACCTAGTTCTATGCGACACGTGCAAATGATCCAAACTCATTGCTATAAGCCACGACCTATGAGTGATTTTTGTCAAAAAAATATAGTTTAGGCCTCAAAATCTACATTTAGGATTTTTCAAAAAGATACGAAGCTAACCTGGTTTTGAAATACGTGGCACGGTGCAAGAGAGATAAAAAATGATGAAAAACTATCGACTTAGTTTTGAGCGATTTGGACCTAGTTCGATACGTAATTGGCTAGCGATCAAACCTCATCGCTATAAGCCATGACCTATTAGTGTTTTTGGTAAAGCAATTATAATTTAGACCCTAAAAATTAGTCTTCTTGATTTTCAAGAAGATGCGAGCCAATTAGATTTGGAATACTTGGAACGATCGAGAGTGATAAAAAGTGAAAAAAATCGTCAACCCGAGCTTTGAGCTATTTGGACCTACTTTCATGCGAAACGAGCCAATGATCCAAACTTATCGCTATAATCTTGACCTATGAGTGATTTTGGTAAAAAAAATGTATTTTAGGCCCTCAAAATCAGCCTTCATGGTTTTTGATTAAGATGCGAGCCAACCGTATTTTGAATACGTGGAAGAATGTGAGCGCGATAAAAGCGAAGAAAAACTCGTTGGCCCAGCTTTTGAGCTTTTTAGACCTAGTTTGATGCGAAACGAGTCAACAACCAAAACTCACCGCAACAAGCCATGACCTATGAGTGATTTTGGTAAAAAAAAAGTTTAGGTCCTCAAATTCAGCCTTCGGGTTTATTAAAGAAGATTCGAGCCAACTGGACTTAGAATACATGAAAGATATGAGAGTGATAAAAGCCGACGAAAAACTATCGGCCTAGTTTTGAGTGATTTGGACCTAATTCGATGCAAAACGGGGAAACGATCAAAACTCATCGTTATAAGCCTTGACCTATAAGTGATTTTGGGAAAAAAAAATATAGGCTAGGCCCTCAAAATTAGCTTTTAGGTTTTTCAAGAAGATTCGGGTCAATTGGACTTGGAATACGTGGAACGGTGCGAGAGCGATAAAACCGACAAAAAACTATCGAGCCAAGTTTGAGCTCGTTTGGACCTAGTTTTATGCGACACGTGAAAATGATCAAAACTCATTGCTTTAAGCCACGAAGTATGATTGGTTTTTTCAAAAAAATGTAGTTTAGGCCCTTAAAATCGGCATTCAAGGTTTTTCAAGAAGATGCGGGCCAATAGATTATAGAATATGTGGCACGGTGTGAGAGCAATAAAAAATGATGAAAAACTATCAGCCCAGCTTTGAGTGATTTGGACCTAGTTCGATACAAAACGGGCCAACAATCAAAACTCATTACTTTAAGTAATGGCCTATGAGTGATTTTGGTAAAAAAATTTAGTTTAGGCCCTTAAAATCAGCCTTGACAATTTTTCAAAAAGATATGTGTCAACCTGGATTTGGAATACGTCGAACGAGTGTGTGAGCGATAAAAATTGAAGAAAAACTATCGGCTAAGTTTTGAGCGATTTGGACATAGTTCGATGCAAAACGAGCCGACGATCAAAACTTTCATTACTTTAAGCCATGACCTATGAGTGATTTTTGTCAAAAATTTAGTTTAGGCCCTCAAAATGAGTATTCACGATTATTCAAAACGATGTAGCCTAACTGGATTTAGAATACTTTGAACAAGTATAAGAGTGAGAAAAATTAAAGAAAAACTATCGACCTAGTTTTGAGCTATTTGGGCCTAGTTCGATATGAAATGGTCCAATAATCAAAATTCATCACCATAAGCCATGACCTATGAGTGATTTTGGTAAAAAAATGTTGTTTAGGCCCTCAAAATCAGCCTTCATGCTTTTTAAAGAAGATTCGAGCCAACCTGGACTTGGAATGCGCGAAATGATATGAGAGTGATAAAAAATGATAAAAAACTATCGACCTAGTTTTGAGTGATTTGGACGTAGTTCGATGCAAAACAGGAAAAAGATCAAAACTCATCATTATAAGCCATGACATATGTATAATTTCTATAAAAAAAATATGGTTTAGGCCCTCAAAATCATCCTTCATGGATTTTCAAAAAGATTCGAGCCAATTGGACTAGGAAATACGTGGAATGGTGTGAGAGCGATCAAAACTATTGAAAAACTATTTGGACGAGGCTTAAGTCTGTTTGGACCTAGTTCGATACGAAACCGACCAACGATCAAAACTCAATACTATAAGCCATGACCTATAAGTTATTTTTGTAAAAAAATGTAGTTTAAGCCCTCAAAATCAGCCTTCACGATTTTTGAAGAAGATATGAGCCCATTGGTTTTATTATATGTCGAATGGTGTTAGAGCTATTAAAATTGAAGAAAAATTATTGCTCCGAGTTTTGAGTTGTTTGGAGCCGGTTCGATGCAAAAAACGCAAATGATCAAAACCCATTGCTATAAGTCACGACCTTTGAGTGATTTTTGTCAAAAAAATATAGTTTAGGCCCTCAAAATCAGCATTTAGGGTTTTTCAAGAAGATGCGGGCCAACCGGCTTTGGAATACGTGGCACGGTGTGGGAGCGATAAAAGCCGATAAAAAATTATCAACCCAGCTTTGAGCTATTTGGACCTTGTTCTATACGAGACGTGCAAACTATCAAAATGCATTGCTATAAGCTATGACCTATGAGTGATTTTTATCAAAAAATGTAGTTTAGGCCCTCAAAATCGGCCTTCACGGTTATTCAAAAAGATGCAGCTTAACTGGATTTAGAATACTTCGAACGGTATGAGAGCAAGAAAAACTATCGATCAAGTTTTGAGCTATTTGGACATAGTTCGATGCGAACGGGCCAATGAATAAAACTCATAGCTATAAGCCATGACCTATGAGTGATTTTGGTAAAAAAAATATATAGTTTAGGCCCTCCAAATCAGCCTTCATGGTTTTCAAGAAGATGCGGGCTAATAAGATTTGGAATACGTAAAACGGTGTAAGAGTAAAAAATTAAAGAAAATCTATCGACCTAGTTTTGAGTCATGTTTGGACCTAGTTCAATACGAAAGGGCTAGATGTTAAATCTCATTACTTTAAGCCATGACCAATGTTCGTAAAAAAAAGTAGTTTAGGCCCTTAAAATAAGCCTTTATGGTTTTAAAAAGATGCACCCTAGCTAGATTTAAAATACTTTAAACGGTATGAGAGCTATTAAAATTAAAGAAAAACTATCAACCCAATTTTGAGTCTGTTTGAACTCGTTTCGATGCGAAACGGGTTAGCGATCAAAACTCATCGCTATAGGCCATGACCTATTAGTTATTTTGGTAAAAAATTATAGTTTAGGCCCTCAAAATCGGTCTTCATGGTTTTCAAGAAGATGCAAGCCAACGAGATTTGGAATATGTTGAATGGTGTGAGAGCGATAAAAATTAAAGAAAATCTATCGACCTAGTTTTGAGTCTGTTTGGACCTCGAAATAAGCATTCACGATTATTCAAGAAAATGCAGCCTAACTAGATTTAGAATACTTCGAGCGATATGAGAGCGAGAAAAGCCGAAGAAACACTATTGACCCGAGTTTTGATCTATTTGGACCTAGTTCAATACGAAACGGCCCAACGATCAAAATTCATCGCTATAAGCCATGACTCGTGAGTGATTTTGGTAAAAAAATGTTATTTAGGCCCTCAAAATCAACTCCGTAGGGATTTTGAAGAAGATTCGAGCCAACTAGACATGGAATACGTGAAACGATGTGAGAGTGATAAAAATTGACAAAAAATTCTCAACCAAGTTTTGAGCGATTTGAACCTAGTTCGATGAGAAACGAGCCAAAGATCAAAACTCTCATTGCTTTAAGTCATGACTCATGAGTGATTTTGGTAAAAAAAATTATTTTAGGCTCTCAAAATCGGTTTCATGGTTTTTCAAGTAGATTCGGGCCAAATTGAACTTAGAATACGTGGAACGAGTGTGAGAGCGATAAAAGCCGACGAAAAACTATCGACCCAAGTTTGAGCGGTTTGGACCTAGATCTATACGACACGTGCAAATGATAAAAAATCATTGCTAGAAGCCATGACCTATGAGTGATTTTTGTCAAAAAATGTAGTTTAGGCCCTCAAAATCGGAATTCATGGATTTTAAAAAGATGCAAGCCAACGGGTTTTGGAATACATACGAGTGTGAGAGAGATAAAAGCCGATGAAAAACTAACGACCTAGTTTTGAGCAACTTGGACTTAGTTCAATGCAAAACGGTTCAATGATCAAATCTCATTGGTTTAAGCCATGACCTATGAGTGAATTTGGCAAAAAAATGTATATTAGGCCCTCAAAATCAACGTTTATGGTTTTCAAGAAGATGCGATCAAATGGGATTTGAATACATGGAACGGTGTGAGAGCGATGAAAATATAAGAAAAACGAGTTAGCCTAGTTTTGAGTCATGTTTGGACCTAGTTTGATGCGAAACGGGCCAACAACCAATAGTCATTACAATAAGTCATGACATATGATTGATTTTGGTCAAAAAATATAGTTTAGGCTCTCAAAATCAGCCTTGATAGTTTTTCAAGAAGATGCAAGCCAACTAGATTTGGAATACGTCGAATGGTGTGAGAGCTATAAAAATTGAAGAAAAATTATCGATCAAGTTTAGAGCGATTTGGACCTAGTTCGATGTGAAACGACAAACGATTAAAACTCTCATTGCTTTAAGCCATGACTTATGAGTGATTTTGGTCAAAAAATTTAGTTTGGCCCTCAAAATGAGCATTCATAATTATTCAAGAAAATCCGACCTAACTAAATTAAGAATACTTCAAATGGTATGACAGGGAGAAAAAGCCGAAGAAAAACTATTGGTCCAATTTTGAGTCGTTTAGACCTAGTTTGATGCAAAACGGGCCAACAACCAAAACTCATTGCTATAAGTCATGACCTATGAGTGATTTCGGTCAAAAAATGTAGTTTAGGCCTTCAAAATCAGTTTTTATGGTTTTTAAAGGAGATGCGGGCTAATTGGTTGAAGAATACGTGGGAAGGTATGAGAGCCGTAAAAATTGATTAAAAACTATCAATGTAGTTTTTATTGATTTTAACCTAATGCGATGCGAAACGAGCTAACGATCGAAACTCATTGCTTTATGTAATGACCTATGAGTGATTTTGGTAAAAAAAAATGTTGTTTAAGCCCTCAAAATCAACCTTCATGGTATTCAAGAAGATGCTTTGTCCAACAAGATTTGGAATATGTGGAATAGTGTGAGAGCGATAAGAATTAAAGAAAAACTCGTCGGCCTAGTTTTGAGTCGTTTCGACCTAGTTCCATGCGACACGTGCAAACGATCAAAAGTCATTGCTATAAGTCATGACCTATGAGTAATTTTGGTCAAAAATATAGTTTAGGCCGTCAAAATCGGCATTCATGATTTTTCAAGAAGATATAAACCAATTGGTTTTTCAATACGTGGCACGGTGTGAGAGCGATAATAACCGATGAAAAAATATCAAGCCGAGCTTTGAGATTTTTAGACCTACTTTGATGCAAAATGGGCCAATGATCAAAACTCATAGCTATAAACCACGACCTATAAGTGATTTTTGTCAAAAAAATTATTTTAAGCCCTCAAAATCAATATTCATGGTTTTTCAAGAAGATACGGGCCAACGGGGTTTTGGAATACATCAAAACGTATGAGAGCAATAAAACTAAAGAAAAATGATCGGACCAATTTGGAGTTGTTTGGACCTAATTCAATACGAAACGAGCTAACGATAAACAATCATCGCTATAAGCCATGACCTATAAGAGATTTTGGTAAAAAAAATATAGTTTAGGCCCTCAAAATCAGCCTTTATGGTTATTTAAAGAAGATTCGGACCAATTGGACTTGGAATACGTGAATCGGTGTGAGAGCGATAAAAATTGACAAAAAACTATCGGGTTAAGTTTGAGCTATTTGGACCTAGTTGGATGCGAAACGTGCCAAAGATCAAAACTCATTGCTATAAGCCATGACCTATGAGTTATTTTGGTCATAAAATGTAGTTTAAACCCTCAAAATCAGCCTTCATGGTTTTTCAAGAAGATAATGGCCAACTCGGTTTTATTATACGTCCAATGGTGTGAGAGAGATAAAAACTTAAGAAAAACTATTGGCCCGAGCTTTGAGCGAGTTTGGACTTAGTTCATGCAACATGTGCAAATGATTAAAACTCAATTCTATAAGCCACAACCTATGAGTAATTTTAGTAAAAAAATATAGTTTAGGCCCTTAAAATCATCATTCACTTTTTTTAAGAAGATGCGAGCCAACTCGGTTTTGAAATATATGACACGGTGTGAGAGCGATAAAAGCCGATGATAAAATTTCAATCCAGTTTTAAGTCTGTTTGGACCTAATTCGATACGAAACGAGTCAACGATCAAAACTCATTGCTTTCGGACATGACCTATGAGTGATTTTCATCAAAAAATATAGTTTAGGCCCTCAAAATTAGCCTTCATGGTTATTAAGAAGATGTTGCCCAACTCGTATTTAGAATACTTTGAACAAGTATGAGAGCGATAAAAATTGAAGAAAAACTATCGACTCGGTTTTAAGCTATTTTGACCTAGTTCGATGCGAAATGGGCCAATGATCAAAACTCATCATTACAAGGCATGACCTATTAGTGATTTGGGTAAAAAAAATTATAATTTAAGCCCTCAAAATCGAGCTTCAAGGTTTTTACGAAGATGCGGGCCAACAGGATTTGGAATACGTGGAACGATGTGAGAGTGATAAAAATTGAAGAAAAACTCGTCGGCCTAGTTTTGAGTCGTTTTGACCTAATTCGATACGAAATGGTCAAACAACCAAAACTCATCACTATAACCCATGTCCTATAGGTGATTTTGGTAAAAAAAAAAAAAAACGTTTAGGCCCTCAAAATCGGCATTCATGATTTTTGATTAAGATATGGGCCACTTGGATTTTAACTATGTGGAACTCGTTTGAGGGTGATAAAAGCTCGAAGAAAAAATATTGTCCTAGTTTTGAGCGGTTTGGACTTAGTTTGATGGCAAACGAACCAACAACCAAAACCCATTGCAATAAGCCATGACCTATGAATAATTTTGGTTCAAAAATGTAGTTTAGGCCTTAAAAATCAGCCTTTATGATTTTTCAAGAAGATACGAGCTAACCGAATTTTGAATACATGGAATGGTGTGAGGACGATAAAAGCCGAAGAAAAACTATCGGCCCGCATTTGAGTTGTCCGGACTTAGTTTGATGCAAAACGAGCGAAGAACCAAAACTCATTACAATAAGCCATGATATATGAGTGATTTTGGTCAAAAAATATAGTTTAGGCCGTCAAAATCAACCTTCATGGTTTTTCAAGAAGATACGGGCCAATTGGTTTTGGAATACGTCGAACGAGTGTGAGAGATATAAAAAATTAAGAAAAATTATCGAATTGATTTTGAGTCGTGTGGACCTAGTTCGATGTGAAACGTGCCAATGATCGAAACTCATTGCTATAAGCCACGACATGTGAGTGATTTTGGTCAAAAAATATAGTTTAAGACCTCAAAATAAGCCTTCGTGATTATTCAAGAAGATGAAGCCTAACTAGATTTAGAATACTTCAAATGGTATGAGAGCGATAAAAATTAAAGAAAAACTATCAACCTAGTTTCGAGTCGTTTGGACCTAGTTCAATGTAAAACGGGCCAACGATCAAAACTCATCGCTATAAGCCATGAATTATGAGTGATTTTGGTTAAAAAAAAAGGTGTTTAGGACCTCAAAATCATCTTTTATGATTTTTCAAGAAGATTCGGTCCAACTGGACTTAGAGTATGTTGAACGGTGTGAGAGAGATAAAAATTGAAAAAAAGCTCGTCGATCCAATTTTGAGCTATTTGGACCTAGTTCTATGCGAGATGGGCCAACGATCAAAACTCATCACTATAAGGCATGACATATTAGTGATTTGGGTTAAAAAAATTATCATTTAAGCCCTCAAAATCGAGCTTCAAGGTTTTTAAGAAGATGCGAGCCAACAGGATTTGGAATACGTGGAACGATGTGAGAGTGACAAGAATTGAAGAAAAACTATCGGCCTAGTTTTGAGTCGTTTTGACCTAATTCGATGAGAACTAGTCCAATAATCAAAACTCATCACTATAACCCATGTCCTATGGGTGATTTTGGTAAAAAAAAATATCGTTTAGGCCCTCAAAATCGACATTCATGATTTTTGATTAAAATGCGAGCCAATTGGATTTTGAATATATGGAATAGTTTGAGGGTGATAAAAGCTGAAGAAAAACTGTTGTGTTTGTTTTGAGTGGTTTTGACCTAGTTTGATGGCAAACGAGCCACCAACCAAAACGCATTGCAATAAGCCATGACCTATGAATAATTTTGGTTCAAAAATGTAGTTTAGGCCTTAAAAATCAACCTTTATGATTTTTCAAGAAGATGCGGGCCAAATGAATTTTGAATACGTGGAACGGTGTGAGGACGATAAAAGCCGAAGAAAAACTATCGACCCAGCTTTTGAGTTGTCCGGACTTAGTTTGATGCAAAACGAGCGAACAACCAAAACTCATTGCAATAAGCCATGATATATGAGTGATTTTGGTCAAAAAATATAGTTTAGGCCCTCAAAATCAGCCTTCAAGGTTTTTCAAGAAGATACAACCCAACTCGTTTTGGAATACGTCCAACGGTATGAGAGCGATAAAAACTTAAGAAAAATTATCGGACCAATTTTGAGCCGTGTGGACCTAGTTCAATGTGAAACAAATTTTAGTTTAGGCCCTCAAAATCAGCCTTCATGGTTTTCAAGAAGATGCGAGCCAACGGGATTTGGAATATGTGGAACGGTGTGAGAGCGATAAAAACTAAAGAAAAACTGTCGACTTAGTTTTGAGCTATTTGGCCCTAGTTCGATGCGAAACGGGCCAACGATCAAGATACATCGCTATAACCCATGACCTATGAGTGATTTTGGTAAAACATTATCGTTTAGGCCCTCGAATCGACCTTCATTGTTTTTTATGAAGATGCGGGCCAACTTGATTATGAATACGTGGAATGGTGTGAGGGTGATAAAACCGAAGAAAACCCGTTGTCCTACTTTTGAGCGTTTTGGACCTAGTTTGATACGAAATGGGCCAACAACAAAAACTCATCGCAATAAGCCATGACCAATGAGTGATTTTGGTCAAAAAATGTAGTTTAGGCCTTAAAAATCAGCCTTTATGGCTTTTCAAAAAGATTCCGGCTAATTGGTTTTGGAATACATAGGGCGGTGTGAGAGCGATAAAAATTGATGAAAAACTATCGGCCTAGTTTTGAGTGATTTTGATCTAGTTCGATACGAAACAGGCTAACGATTAAAACTCATTGCTTTAAGCCATGATCTTTGAGTGATTTTGGTAAAAATATGGTGTTTAGGCCCTCAAATTAGGCTTCAATGTATTCAAGAAGATGCGAGCCAACAAAATTTGGAATATGTGGAACGGTGTGAGAGCGAAAAAAATTAAAGAAAAAATATCAGCCTAGTTTTGAACTCTTTGGACTTAGTTCGATGCGACACATGTAAACGATCAAAAATCATTGCTATAAGCCACGACCTATGAGTGATTTTGGTCAAAAAATATAGTTTAGGCCCTCAAAATCAGCATACATGACTTTTCAAAAAGATACAAGCCAACTCGGTTTTTTAATATATGGCACTGTTCGAGAGCGATAAACACCGATGAAAAAATATTGGGCCAAATTTGAGTCGTTTAGACCTACTTTGATGCGAAACAGTGCCAACGATCAAAACTCATAGCTATAAACCATGACCTATGATTGATTTTTGTCAAAAAAATGTAGTTTAAGCCCTCAAAATCAACATTCATGGTTTTTCAAGAAGATATGGGCCAACGGGTTTTGGAATATGTCAAAACATTTGAGAGTAATAAAAGCCGAAGAAAAACTCGTCAACCCAATTTTGAGATATTTGGACCTAGTTCGATGTGAAATAGGCTAATGATAAAAAATCATCGCTATAAGCCATGACCGATGAGTGATTTTCGTAAAACAACGTAGTTTAGGCCCTCAAAATCAGCCTTTATGGTTTTTCAAAAAGATTTGGGCCAACTAGATTCGGAATACTTGTAACGATGTAAGAGCGATAAAAACTAAAAAAAACATTATCGGCCTAGTTCGAGTCGTTTGGACCTAGTTCGATGTGAAACGGGTAACGACCAAAACTCATCTCTTTAAGCCATGACCTATGAGTGATTTTGGTAAAAAAATTTAGTTTAGGCCCTCAAAATCGACCTTTATGGTTTTTGAAGAAGATGCGGGCGAACCGAATTTTGAATACGTGGAATGGTGTGAGGGTAATAAAAACTAAAGAAAACATATTCTTAGTTTTGACCGTTTTGGACCTAGTTTGATGTGCAACGAGCGAACAACAAAAGCTCATTGTAATAAGCCATAATCTATGAAGAAGATGCGGGCCAACTGGCTTTTGAATACGTGAAACGATATGAGGGAAATAAAAACTATAGAAAAATTGTTGTCCTAGTTTTTAGTGTTTTGGACCTAGTTTGATGCGAAACAAGTGAATAACAAAAACTCATTGCAATAAGCCATGACCTTTGAGTGATTTTGGTCAAAAAATGTAGTCTAGGCCTTCAAAATCACCCGTTATGATTTTTCAAGAAGATGCGGACCAATTGGTTTTGGAATACATAGCATGGTGTGAAAGCGATAAAAATGGATGAAAATTTGTCGAATCAATTTTGAGAAATTTTGACCTAGTTCGATACAAAATGGGCCAACGATCAAAACTTATCGCTATAAGCCATGACCTATTAGTGATTTTGGTAAAAAAAACCATTGTTTATGCCCTCAAAATCAACCATCATGGTTTTCAAGAAGATGCGAGCCAAAGGTATTTGGAATACTTGTAATGATGTGAGAGTAATAAAAATTGAAGAAAAACTATCAGTCCGAGTTTGAGTCTGTTTGGAACTAGTTTGATGCGAAACGCATTAACCATCAAAACTCATCGCTATAAGCCATGACATATGAGTGATTTTGATAAAATAATGTAGTTTAGGCCCTCCAAATCAGCCTTCATAGTTTTGAAGAAGATTTAGGCAAATTGGACTTGGAATATGTGGAACGAGTGTTAGAGCGATAAAAGCCGAAGAAAAACTCGTCGACCTTGTTTTGAGCTATTCGGACCTAGTTCGATGCAAAATGAGCTAAAGATCAAAGCTCATTGCTTTAATCCATTGCCTATGAGTGATTTTGATAAAAAAAACAAATGTAGTTTAGGCCCCTTAAAATCAACCTTTATGATTTTTTTAAGAAAATACGAGCCAACCAGATTTGGAATACGTGGAAGGGTGTGAGAGTTGTAAAAATGAATAAAAACTATCGACCCAGTCGTGAGTTGTTAGGACTTAGTTCGATGCGAAATGGGCCAACGACCAAAACTCATTACAATAAGCCATGACTATGAGTGATTTTGGTCAAAAATGTACTTTATGGCCTCAAAATCAGCCTTTATGGTTTTTTAAAAACATGCAGCTAACCGGTTTTGGAATATGATGCACGGTGTGAGAGCAATAAAAGCCGATAAAAAACTATCGACCCAGCTTTGAGTGATTTAGACCTAGTTTGATGCGAAATGGGCCGACAATCAAAACTCATTGCTTTAAGCGATGACCTATGAGTGATTGTGGTTAAAAAATAGTTTAAGATCTCAAAATAAGGCTTTGTGGCTTTTCAAGAAGATATAGGCCAACTTGATATGGAATACGGGGAGCGATGTGAGAGCAATAAAATCCGAATAAAAGCGTCTAGCTGAGTTTTGACCTCGTTTGGACCTAGTTTAATTTGAAACGGGTCAACGATCAAAACTCACGGCTATAAACCACGACCTATGAGTGATTTTTATCAAAAATGTAGTTTAAGCTCTCAAAATGAACATTTATGGTTTTTCAAGAAGATTCGGGCTAGTGGGTTTTGGAATACGCTAAAATGTTTTAGAGAAATAAAAACTAAAGAAAACTTTCGACCCAATTTTGAGATGTTTGGACCTAGTTCGATGTGAAACGAGCTAACGATCAAAGCTAATCGCTCTAAGCCATTACCTATGATTGATTTTGGTAAAAAAATATAGTTTAGGCTCTCAAAATCAGCCTTTATGGTTTTTGAAGAAGATGCGGACCAATTGAATTTTGAATACGTAGAACGATGTGAGGGCGATAAAAGCCGAAGAAAGACTATTTTCCTAATTTTAACCGTTTTGGACCTAGTTAGATGCGAACGGGCGAACAACAAAAACTCATTGGTTTAACCATGACCTATGAGTGAATTTGGAAAAAAATGTATATTAGGCCCTCAAAATCGGCGTTCATGGTTTTCAAGAAGATGCGATCAAATGGGATTTGAATACATGGAACCGTGTGAGAGCAATGAAAATAGGAGAAAAACAATCGACTCAGCTTTGAACTTGTTTGGCCTAGTTTGATGGGAACGGGCCAACAACCAATAGTCATACAATAAGTCATGACATATGATTGATTTTGGTCAAAAAATATAGTTTAGGCTCTCAAAATCAGCCTTGATAGTTTTTCAAAAAGATGCAAGCCAACTAGATTTGGAATACGTCGAATGGTGTGAGAGCGATAAAAATTGAAGAAAAACTGTCGGCCTTCATGGTATTCAAGAAGATGCTCGTCCAACAAGATTTGGAATATATGGAATAGTGTGAGAGCGATAAGAATTAAAGAAAAGCTCGTCGGCCTAGTTTTGAGTCGTTTGGACCTAGTTCGATACAACACGTGCAAATGATCAAAACTCATTGCTATAAGTCATGACCTATGAGTAATTTTGGTCAAAAATATAGTTTAGGCCGTCAAAATCAGCATTCATGATTTTTCAAGAAGATATAAACCAATTGGTTTTTCAATACGTGGCACGGTGTGAGAGCGATAAAAGCCGATGAAAAAATATCAAGCCGGTTTTGAGCTTTTTAGACCTACTTTGATGCAAAACGGACCAACGATCAAAACTCATAGCTATAAACCACGACCTATGAGTGATTTTTGTCAAAAAATTTAGTTTAAGCCCTCAAAATAATTATTCATGGTTTTTCAAGAAGATACGGGCCAATAGGATTTTAGAATACATCAAAATGTATGAGAGCAATAAAAACTAAAGAAAAACGATCGGACCAATTTGGAGTTGTTTGGACCTAATTCAATGCGAAACAAAGCTAACGATAAAAAATCATCACTATAAGCCATGACCTATGAGAGATTTCGGTAAAAAAAAATATAGTTTAAGCCCTCAAAATCAGCCTTTATGGTTATTTAAAGATTCGGACCAATTGGACTTGGAATACGTGGATCGGTGTTAGAGCGATAAAAATTGAAAAAAACTATCGAGTTAGATTTGAGCTATTTGGACCTAGTTGGATGCAAAACGTGCCAAAGATCAAAACTCATTGCTATAAGCCATGACCTATGAGTTATTTTGGTCATAAAATGTAGTTTAAGCCCTCAAAATCAGCCTTCATGGTTTTTCAAGAAGATAATGGCCAATTGGTTTTATTATACGTCCAATGGTGTGAGAGAGATAAAAACTTAAGAAAAACTATTGGCCCAGTTTTGAGCGAGTTTGGACCTAGTTCATGCAACATGTGCAAATGATTAAAACTCAATTCTATAAGCCACAACCTATGAGTAATTTTAGTAAAAAAATATAGTTTAGGCCCTTAAAATCAGCATTCATTATTTTTTAAGAAGATACGAGCCAACTGGTTTTGAAATATGTGACACGGTGTGAGAGCGATAAAAGCCGATTAAAAAATTTCAAGCCGGTTTTAAGTCTGTTTGGACCTAATTCGATGCAAAACGAGTCAACGATCAAAACTCATTGCTTTAAGACATGACCTATGAGTGATTTTGATCAAAAAATGTAGTTTAGGCCCTCAAAATCAGCCTTCACGGTTATTAAAAAGATGTGGCCCAACTCGTATTTAGAATACTTTGAACAAGTATGAGAGCGATAAAAATTGAAGAAAAACTATCAACCCGAGTTTTGAGCTTTTTGGACCTAGTTCGATGCGAAATGGGCCAACGATCAAAACTCATCATTACAAGGCATGACCTATTAGTGATTTGGGTAAAAAAAATATCATTTAAGCCCTCAAAATCGAGCTTCAAGGTTTTTACGAAGATGCGGGCCAACGGGATTTGGAATACGTGGAACGATGTGAGAGTGATAAAAATTGAAGAAAAACTATCGGCCTAGTTTTGAGTCGTTTTGACCTAATTCGATACGAAATGGTCCAACAATCAAAACTCATCACTATAACCCATGTCCTATAGGTGATTTTGGTAAAAAACAAATAACTTTAGGCCCTCAAAATTGGCATTCATGATTTTTGATTAAGATGTGGGCCAATTGGATTTTGAATATGTGGAACGGTTTGAGGTCGATAAAAGCCGAAGCAAAACTGTTGCCCTAGTTTTGAGCGGTTTGGACTTAGTTTGATGGCAAACGAGCCAACAACCAAAACCCATTGCAATAAGCCATGACCTATGAATAATTTTGGTTCAAAAATGTAGTTTAGGCCTTAAAAATCAGCCTTTATGATTTTTCAAGAAGATACGGGCCAACTGAATTTTGAATACGTGGAACGGTGTGAGGACGATAAAAGCCGAAGAAAAACTATCGACCCGAGTTTTGAGTTGTCCGGACTTAGTTTGATGCAAAACGAGCGAAGAACCAAAACTCATTACAATAAGCCATGATATATGAGTGATTTTGGTCAAAAAATATAGTTTAGGCCGTCAAAATCAACCTTCATGGTTTTTCAAGAAGATACGGGCCAATTGGTTTTGGAATACGTCGAACGGTGTGAGAGCGATAAAAAATTAAGAAAAATTATCGAATCGATTTTGAGTCTGTGTGGACCTAGTTCGATGCGAAACGTGCCAATGACCAAAACTCATTGCTATAAGCCATGACATGTGAGTGATTTTGGTCAAAAGATATAGTTTAAGACCTCAAAATAAGCCTTCATGATTATTCAAGAAGATGAAGCCTAACTAGATTTAGAATACTTTGAACGGTATGAGAGCGATAAAAATTGAAGAAAAACTATCAACCTAGTTTCGAGTCATTTAGACCGAGTTCAATGTAAAATGGGCCAACGATCAAAACTCATCGCTATAAGCCATGAATTATGAGTGATTTTGGTAAAAAAAAAAAAAAAGGTGTTTAGGACCTCAAAATCATCTTTTATGGTTTTTCAAGAAGATTCGGTCCAACTGGACTTGGAGTATGTTGAACGGTGTGAGAGAGATAAAAATTGAAAAAAAAACTATTGATCCGAGTTTTGAGCTATTTGGACCTAGTTCTATGCGAAATGGGCCAACGATCAAAACTCATCACTATAAGGCATGACCTATTAGTGATTTGGGTAAAAAAAATTATCATTTAAGCCCTCAAAATCGGTCTTCAAGGTTTTTAAGAAGATGCGGGCCAACGAATTTGGAATACATGGATCGATGTGAGAGTGACAAAAATTGATGGAAAACTATCGACCTAGTTTGAGTCGTTTTGACCTAATTCGATGCGAACTAGTCCAACAATCAAAACTCATCACTATAACCCATATCCTATGGGTGATTTTGGTAAAAAAATATCGTTTAGGCCCTCAAAATCGACATTCATGATTTTTTATTAAAATGCGGGCCAATTGGATTTTGAATATGTGGAACAGTTTGAGGGTGATAAAAGCCGAAGAAAAACTGTTGTCTTAGTTTTGAGCGATTTTGACCTAATTTGAAGGCAAACGAGCCAACAAACAAAACCCATTGCAATAAGCCATGACCTATGAATAATTTGGGTTCAAAAATGTAGTTTAGGTCTTAAAAATCAACCTTTATGATTTTTCAAGAAGATGCGGGCCAACTGAATTTTGAATACGTGGAACGGTGTGAGGACGATAAAAGCCGAAGAAAAACTATCGACCCGAGTTTTGAGTTGTCCGGACTTAGTTTGATGGAAAACGAGTGAACAACCAAAACTCATTATAATAAGCCGTGATATATGAGTGATTTTGGTCAAAAAAATATAGTTTAGGCCCTCAAAATCAACCTTCAAGGTTTTTCAAGAAGATACGAGCCAACTCGGTTTTGGAATACGTCCAACGGTGTGAGAGCGATAAAAACTTAAGAAAAATTATCGGACCAATTTTGAGTCGTGTGGACCTAGTTCGATGTGAAACGTGCCAATGACCAAAACTCATTGCTATAAGCCATGACCTATGAGTGATTTTGGTCAAAAAATATAGTTTAAGAACTCAAAATAAGCCTTCATGATTATTCAAGAAGATGAAGCCTAACTAGATTCGGAATACTTCGAACGGTATGAGAGTGATAAAAACTAAAGAAAAACTATCGACCTAGTTTCGAGTCTGTTTGGACCTAGTTCAATGTAAAATGGGCCAATGATCAAAACTCATCGATATAAGCCATGAATTATGAGTGATTTTGGTAAAAACAAAATTGTGTTTAGGACCTCAAAATCATCTTTTATGGTTTTTCAAGAAGATTCGGTCCAATTGGACTTGGAATATGTTGAACGGTGTGAGAGAGATAAAAGCCGACGAAAAACGATCGGGCCAAGTTTAAGTCTGTTTGGACCTAGTTCGATGCGAAATGATCCAAGGATCAAAGCCGATCGCTATAAGCCATCACCTATAAGTTATTTTGGTCAAAAAAGTAGTTTAGGCCCTCAAAATCAGCCTTCATGATTTTTCAAGAAGATACGGGCCAACTGGTTTTATGATACGTCGAATGGTGTTAAAGCGATAAAAGCCGATGAAAAACTATCGAGCCAAGTTTCGACTTGTTTAGACCTAGTTTGATGCGACACAAGCAAATGATCAAAACTCATTCCTATAAGCCGTGATGTACGAGTAATTTTGGTCAAAAAATGTAGTTTAGGCCCTAAAAATCAACATTCACGGTTTTTCAAAAAGATACGGGCTAACTAGTTTTGGAATACGTGGGATGGTGTGAGAGTGATAAAAACCGATGAAAAAATATCGAGCTAGTTTTGAGTCTGTTTGGACCTAGTTCGATCCGGAACTAGCCAACAATCAAAACTCATTACTTTAAGTCATGATTTATGAGTGATTTTGGTCAAAAAATATAGTTTAGGCCCTCAAAACTTCACGGATATTAAGAAGATATGGCCCAACTCCATTTAGAATACTTCGAACAAGTATGAGAGTGATAAAAGCCGAAGAGAAACTATCAACCCAGTTTTGAGTCATGTTTGTACCTAGTTCGATACGAAACGTGCCAACGATCAAAACTTATTGCTATAAGCCATGACTTATTAGTCATTTGGGAAACAAATTTTAGTTTAGGCCCTCAAAATCAGCCTTCATGGTTTTCAAGAAGATGCGAGCCAACGGGATTTGGAATATGTGGAACGGTGTGAGAGCGATAAAAACTAAAGAAAAATTGTCGACCTAGTTTTGAGCTATTTGGACCTAGTTCGATGCGAAACGGGCAAACGATCAAGATACATCGCTATAACCCATGACCTATGAGTGATTTTGGTAAAAAAATTTAGTTTAGGCCCTCAAAATCGACCTTTATGGTTTTTGAAGAAGATGCGAGCGAACCGAATTTTGAATACGTGGAACGGTGTGAGGGCAATAAAAACTAAAGAAAAAATATTTTTAGTTTTGATCGTTTTGGACCTAGTTTGATGTGGAACGGGCAAACAACAAAAGCTCATTGTAATAAGCCATAATCTATGAAGAAGATGCGGGCCAATTGGCTTTTGAATACGTGAAATGATGTGAGGGCAATAAAAACTATAGAAAAACTGTTGTCCTAGTTTTTAGTGTTTTGGACCTAGTTTGATGCGAAACAGGTGAATAACAAAAACTCATTGCAATAAGCCATGACCTTTGAGTGATTTTGGTCAAAAAATGTAGTCTAGGCCTTCAAAATCACCCGTTATGATTTTTCAAGAAGATGCGGACCAATTGGTTTTGGAATACATAGCATGGTGTGAAAGCAATAAAAATGGATGAAAAATTGTCGAATCAATTTTGAGCAATTTTGACCTAGTTCAATACAAAATGGGCCAACGATCAAAACTTATCGCTATAAGCCATGACCTATTAGTGATTTTGGTAAAAAAAACTATAGTTTATGCCCTCAAAATCAACCATCATGGTTTTCAAGAATATGCGAGCCAATGGTATTTGGAATACCCGTAATGATGTGAGAGCAATAAAAATTGAAGAAAAACTATCGATCCGAGTTTTGAGCTTTTTGGAACTAGTTCGATGCGAAATGCGTTAACCATTAAAACTCATCGCTATAAGCCATGACATATGAGTGATTTTGATAAAATAATGTACTTTAGGCCCTCAAAATCAGCCTAAATGGTTTTGAAGAAGATTCGAGCAAATAGGACTTGGAATATGTGGAACGAGTGTTAGAGCGATAAAAGCGAAGAAAAAGCTGTCGACCTTGTTTTGAGCTATTCGGATCTAGTTCGATGCAAAATGAGCTAAAGATCAAAGCTCATTGCTTTAATCCATGACCTATGAGTGATTTTGATAAAAAAAAACAAATGTAGTTTAGGCCCCTTAAAATCAACCCTTATGATTTTTTTAAGAAAATACGAGCCAACCAAATTTGGAATACGTGGAAGGGTGTGGGAGTGGTAAAAAATGAATAAAAACTATTGACCCAGTACGTGAGTCGTTAGGACCTAGTTCGATACGAAATGGGCCAACGACCAAAACTCATTACACAAGCCATGACCTATGAGTGATTTTGGTCAAAAATGTACTTTATGGCCTCAAAATCAGCCTTTATGGTTTTTCGAAACATGTAGGCCAACCTGGTTTTGGAATGTGATACACGGTGTGAGAGCAATAAAAGCGATAAAAAACTATCGACCTAGTTTTGAGCGATTTAGACCTAGTTTGATGTGAAATGAGCCGACAATCAAAACTCATTGCTTTAAGCGATGACCTATGAGTGATTGTGGTTAAAAAATAGTTTAAGATCTCAAAATAAGGCTTTATGGTTTTTCAAGAAGATATAGGCCAACTAGATATGGAATACGGGGAGCGATGTGAGAGCGATAAAATCCGAATAAAAGCGTCGAGCTGAGTTTTGACCTGTTTGGACCTAGTTTAATGTGAAACGGGCCAACGATCAAAACTCACGACTATAAACCACGACCTATGAGTGATTTTTATCAAAAATGTAGTTTAAGCTCTCAAAATTAACATTTATGGTTCTTTAAGAAGATTCGGGCCAGTGGGTTTTAGAATACACTCGAAATGTTTTAGAGAAATAAAAACTAAAGAAAACTTTCGACCCAATTTTGAGATGTTTGGACCTAGTTCGATGTGAAACGAGCTAACGATCAAACCTAACGCTCTAAGCCATTACCTATGATTGATTTTGGTAAAAAAATATAGTTTAGGCCCTCAAAATCGACCTTTATGGTTTTTGAAGAAGATGCGGGCCAACCGAATTTTGAAGACGTGGAACGGTGTGAGGGCAATAAAAGCCGAAGAAAAACTATTCTCTCGGCTTTGTCCGTTTTGGACCTAGTTCGATGCGGAACGGGCGAACAACAAAAACTCATTGTAGTAAGCCATAATCTATGAAGAAGATGTAGGCCAACTGGTTTTTGAGTACGTGAAACGGCGTAAGGGCGATAAAAGCTATAGAAAAACTATTGTCCTAGTTTTGAGCATTTTGGACCTAGTTTGATGTGAAACGAGCGAACAACCAAACCTCATTGCAATAAGCCTTGACCTTTGAGTGATTTTGATCAAAAAATGTAGTTTAGGCCTTCAAAATCATCCTTTATGGTTTTTCAAGAAGATGCGGACCAATTGGTTTTGGAATATATGGCATGGTGTGAGAGCGATAAAAATTGATGCAAAACTCTCGGCTTAGTTTTTATCAATTTTGACCTAGTTCGATGCGGAATGAGCCAACGAACAAACCTTATCGCTATAAGCCATGACCTATTAGTGATTTTGTTGAAAAAAATTAGTTTAGGCCCTCAAAATCAACTCGTCATGGTTTTCAAGAAGATGTGGCTCAATGGGATTTGGAATACGTGTGACGATGTGAGAGTAATAAAAATAAAATAAAAAATATCAGCCATGTTTTGAGCTATTTGAAACTAGTTTGATGCAAAATGGGCGAACCATCAAAACTCATCGCTATAAGCCATGACGTATGAGTGATTTTGGTAAAATAATGTAGTTTAGGCCCTCAAAATTAGCCTTCTTGGTTTTCAAGAAGATTCGAGCGAACTCGGAATTGGAATATGTGGAACGAGTGTTAGAGCGATAAAAGCCGAAAAAAGCTGTCGGTCTAGTTTTGAGCTTTTCGGACCTAATTCGATGAGAAACGGGCTAATGATCAAAACTCATCACTTTAAGGCATGACCTATGAGTGATTTTGGTTTAAAAAAATATAGTTTAGACCCCTTAAAATCGGTCTTTATGGTTTTTGTAAGAAAATGCGAGCCAATCGGATTTAGAATACATGGAAGAAGGTTGTAAGAGTCGTAAAAAATGAATAAAAACTATCAGCCTAGTCTTGAGTCGTTAGGACCTAGTTTGATGCGAAACGAGCTAACGACCAATACTCATTGCAATAAGCCATGACCTATGAGTGATTTTTGTCAAAAAAATATACTTTATGCCCTCAAAATCAACCTTTATGGTTTTTCAAAAAGATGTGGGCCAACTGGTTTTGGAATACGTGGCATAGTGTGAGGGCGATAAAAGCCGATGAATAACTATCCACCTAGTTTTGAGCTATTTGGGCCTAGTTCGATGCGAAATGGGCCAACAATCAAAACTCATTGCTTTAAGCGATGACCTATAAGTGATTGTGGCAAAAATATATAGTTTAAAATCTCAAAATCAGCCTTTATGGTTTTTCAAGAAGATGCGAGCCAACTAGATATGGAATACGAGGAGCGGTGTGAGAGCGATAAAATCTAAATAAAAACTATCGATTGAGTTTTGAGTCTGGTTAGACCTAGTTTGATGCGAAACGGGCCAACGATCAAAACTCATACCTATACACCACGACCTATTAGTGATTTTTGTAAAAAAAAATTTAGTTTAAGCCTTCAAAATTAACATTCATGGTTTTTCAAGAAGATTCGAAGCCAACGGTTTTTAGAATACGTCGAAACGTATGAGAGCAAAAAAACTAAAAAAAAACAATCGACCCCATTTTGAGTCGTGTGGACGTAGTTCGATGCAAAATAGGCTAACGATCAAAACTCATCTCTATAAGCCATGACCTATGAGTGATTTTGGAAACAAAAATATAGTTTAGGCCCTCAAAATCAGCCTTCAAGGCTTTTCGGAAGGTACGAGCCAACTGGATTTGGAGTACGTGGAACGGTATGGGAGTGATAAAAACTAAAGAAAAACTATCGACCCATTTTTGAGCTATTTAGACCTAGTTCGATGTGAAACGGGCCAATGATTAAAACTCATCGTTATATGCCATGACCTATTTGTGATTTTAGTAAGAAAATGTAGTTTAGGCACTCAAAGTCGGCCTTTATGGTTTTTCAAGAAGATTCAGAGCCAACTAGACTTAGAATACGTGGAACGGTGTGACAACGATAAAACCGATGAAAAACTATCGAGCCGCATTTGAGCTATTTGGACCTAGTTCAATGCGAAACGAGCCAATCATCAAAACTCATCAATATAAGCCATGGCCTATGAGTGATTTTTGCAAAACAATTTAGTTTTGGCTCTCAAAATCAGCCTTTATGGTTTTTGAATAAGATGCGGGCCAATTGAATTTTGAATACGTGGAACGGTGTGAGGGCGATAAAAGCCGAAGAAAAACTATTCTCCTAGTTTTGATCGTTTTGGACCTAGTTCGATGCGGAACGGACGAATAACAAAAACTCATTGTAATAAGCCATAATCTATGTAGAAGATGCGAGCCAACTGGTTTTTGAATTCGTGAAACGGTGTGAGGGTGATAAAAACTATAGAAAAACTATTGTCCTAGTTTTGAGCGTTTTGGACCTAGTTTGATGCAAAACGGGCGAACAACCAAAACTCATTGCAATAAACCATGACCTTTAAGTGATTTTGGTCAAAAAATGTAGTTTAGGCCTTCAAAATCAACCTTTATGGTTTTTCAAGAAGATGCAAACCAATTGGTTTTTGAATATGTGACACGGTGTGAGAACGATAAAAATTGATGCAAAACTCTCGACTTAGTTTTTATCAATTTTGACCTAGTTCAATGCAAAACAAGCCAACGAACAAAACTTATCACTATAAGCCATGACCTATTACTAATTTTGATAAAAAAATTTAGTTTAGGCCCTCAAAATCAACCATCATGGTTTTCAAGAAGATGCGGGCCAATGGGATTTGGAATACGTGTGACGATGTGAGAGCAATAAAAATAAAAAAAAAACTATCGACCAAGTTTTGAGTCTGTTTGGAGCTAGTTCGATGCGAAACGGGCTAACCATCAAAACTCATCGCTATAAGCCATGGCGTATGAGTGATTTTGGTAAAATAATATAGTTTAGGCCTTCAAAATCAGCCTTCATGGTTTTCAAGAAGATTCGGGCGAACTAGAATTGGAATATGTGGAACGAGTGTTAGAGCGATAAAAGCCGAAGAAAAACTATCGACCTAGTTTTGAGCTTTTCGTACCTTGTTCAATGCGAAACGGGCTAATGATCAAAACTCATAGCTATAAAATCTAAATAAAAACTATCTAGCCGAGTTTTGAGTCGGTTGGACCTAGTTTGATGCGAAATGGGCCAACGATCAAAACTCATAGCTATAAACCACGACCTATGAGTGATTTTTATAAGAAAAATATAGTTTAAGCCCTTAAAATTAACATTCATGGTTTTTCAAGAAGATTCGGGGCAACGATTTTTGGAATACGTCGAAACGTATGAGAGCAAAAAAACTAAAAAAAACAATCGGCCTAATTTTGAGTTGTTTGGACCTAGTTCGATGTGAAATGAGATAACGATCAAAACTAATCGCTATAAGCCATTGCCTATGAGTGATTTTGGTAAAGAAAAAATATATAGTTTAGGCCATCAAAATCAGCCTTTATGGTTTTCAAGATGATTCGGGCCAACTGGACTTGGAATACATGGATCGGTGTAAGAGCGATAAAAACTAAAGAAAAACTATCGAGCCGAGTTTGAGTTATTTAAACCTAGTTTGATGTGAAACATGCGAATGATCAAAACTCGTTACTATATGCTAAGACCTATGAGTTATTTTTGTCAAAAAAATGTAGTTTAGCCCTCAATATCGACCTTCATTATTTTTCAAGAAGATAGAGCCAACTAGTTTTACAATACGTCGAATGGTGCTAGAGTGATAAAATCGAAGAAAAACTATTGGCTCTATTTTTAGTCAGTTTGGACCTAGTTCCATGCGACACATACAAATGATCAAAACTTAATTCTATAAGCCATGACTAATGAGTGGCTTTGGTTGAAAAATATAGTTTAGGCCCTCAAAATCAACATTTATGGGTTTTGAAGAAGATGCGGGCTAACCGGTTTTGGAATATGTGGCACGATGTGAGAGCGATAAAAACTAATGAAAAATTATCGGGCCAGCTTTGAGCTATTTGGACCTACTTTGATGTGAAACGGGCCAACGATCAAAACTCATAGCTATAGGCCATGACCTATGAGTGATTTTGGTAAAAAAAAAATGTAGTTTAGGCCCTCAAAATCAGCCTTTATGATTTTTAAGAAGATTCGAGCCAACTCGGATTTGGAATACTTGCAATGGTGTAAGAGCGATAAAAACTAAAAAAATTATCGACCCGGTTCTAAGTCGTGTGGACCTAGTTTGATGCGAAACGGGCCAATAATAAAAATCATCACTATAAGCCATGACCTAGGAGTGATTTTGGTGAAAAAATTTAGTTTAGGCCCTCAAAATCAGCCTTTATAGTTTTTGAAAAAGATGCGGGCCAACTAAATTTTGAATTCGTGGAACTATGTGAGAGCGATAAAAATTGAAGAAAAACTATTCTCCCGATTTTGACTGTTTTGGACCTAGTTCGATGCGTAACGAGTGAATAACAAAAACACATCATAATAAGCCATAATCTATGAAGAAGATGCGGGCCACTTAGTTTTTGAATATGTGGAACGATGTGAGGGCGATAAAAACTATAGAAAAGTCGTTGTCCTAGTTTTGAGCATTTTCAACCTAGTTTGATGTGAAACGGGTGAACAACTAAAACTCATTTCAATAAGCCTTGACCTTTGAGTGATTTTGGTCAAAAAATGTAGTTTAGGCCTTCAAAATCGACCTTTATGGTTTTTCAAGAAGATCCGGACCAATTGGTTTTGGACTACGTGGCACGGTGTGAGAGCGATAAAAATTGATAAAAACTCTCGACTCGGCTTTGCTCGATTTTGACCTAGTTCGATGCGTAACGGGCCAATGATCAAAACTTATCACTATAAGCCATTACCTATTAGTGATTTTGGTAAAAAAATTTAGTTTAGGCCCTCAAAATCAACCGCCATGGTTTTCAAGAAGATGCGGGCCAATGGGATTTGGAATACGTGTAATGATATGAGAGCAATAAAAATCGAAGCAAAACTATTGGCCAAGTTTTGAGTTGTTTGGAACTAGTTCGATGCGAAACCGGCTAACCATCAAAACTCATCGCTATAAGCCATGACATATTAGTGATTTTGGTAAAACAATGTAGTTTAGGTCCTCAAAATTAGCCTTCATGGTTTTTAAGAAGATTCGGGCGAATTGGAATTGGAATATGTGGAACGGTGTTAGAGCGATAAAAGCCGAAGAAAAACTATTGACCTAGTTTGGAGCTTTTCGGACCTAGTTAGATGCGAAACGGGCCAACAATCAAAACTCATTGCTTGAAGCACAACCTATGAGTGATTATGGAAAAAAATATAGTTTAAGATCTCAAAATCAGCCTTTATGGTTTTTTAAGAAGATGCAAGCCAACTCGGATATCAAATACGTGGAGCGGTGTGAGGGTGATAAAAATTGAATAAAAGCGCTCGGTTGGGTTTTGAGTCGTTTAGACCTAGTTTGATGTGAAATGGGCCAACGATCAAGACTTATAGCTATAAACCATGACTTATGAATGATTTTTATCAAAAAATGTAGTTTAAGCCCTCAAAATCAACATTAATGGTTTTTCAAAAAGATTCGGGGCAACGGTTTTTGAAATACGTCAAAATGTATGAGAGTAATGAAAATAAAAAAAACAAGTTGGCCCAATTTTGAGTTGTTTAGACCTAGTTCGATGTGAAACGAGCTAATGATCAAAACTAATCATTATAAGCCATTACCAATGAGTGATTTTGGTAAAAAAAAATATAGTTTAGGCCCTCAAAACCAGTCTTTATGGTTTTCAAGATGATTCTGGCCAACTGGACTTGGAATACGTGGATCGGTGTGAGGGTGATAAAAGCCGACGAAAAACTATCGACCTAGGTTTGAGTTGTTTGGACCTAGTTAGAGGTGAAACGAGCCAACGATCAAAACCGATCGCTATAAGCCATGACCTATGAGATATTTTAGTAAAAAAATATAGTTTAGGCCCTTAAAATCGACCTTCATGGTTTTTCAAGAAGATGCGAGTCAACTATATTTGGAATACGTTGAACGGTATGAGATCGATAAAAATTAAAGAAAAACTATTAGCCTAGTTTTGACCTCGCTTAGACCTAGTTCGATGCAAAATGGGCCAATGATCAAAACTCATTACTATAAGCCATTACCTATGAGTGATTTTAGTAAAAAAAGTAGTTTAGGCCCTCAAAATCAGCCTTCATGGTTTTTCAAGAATATACGGGCCAACTAGACTTTGAATACGTCGAACGGTGTGAGAGCAATAATAACCGAAGAAAAACTATTAGCCAATTTTGAGTCGTGTGGACTTAGTTCGATGCAAAAGAGGCCAACAATCAAAACTCATCTCTATAAGCTATGACCTATGAGTGATTATAGAAAAAAAATATAGTATAAGATCTCAAAATCAGCCTTTATGGTTTTTCAAGAAGATGCAAACCAATTGGATATGGAATACGTGAAGTAGTGTGAGGGCGATAAAAATTGAATAAAAACTTTCGGTTGAGTTTTGAGTCGTTTGGACCTAGTTTGATGCAAAATGGGCCAACAATCAAAACTCATATTTATAAACCATGACCTATGCGTGATTTTTGTCAAAAAATATAGTTTAAGCCCTCAAAAGCAACATTCATGGTTTTTCAAAAAGATTCGGGACAATGGTTTTTGGAATAGGTCGAAACATATGAGAGTAATAAAAGCCGAAAAAGAAAACAATTGGCCCAATCTTGAGTTGTTTAGACCTAGTTCGATGCGAAACAAACTAAAGATCAAAAGTAATCACTATAAGCATTACCAATGAGTGATTTTGGTAAAAAAAAATGTAGTTTAGGCCCTCAAAATCAACATTCATGGTTTTTCAAAAAGATTTGGGGCAACAGTTTTTGAAATACGTCAAAACGTATGAGAGTAATAAAAATTAAAAAAAATAGTTGGCCCAATTTTGAGTTGTTTAGACCTAGTTCGATGCAAAACGAACTAATGATCAAAACTAATCATTATAAGCCATTACCAATGAGTGATTTTGGTAAAAAAATGTAGTTTAGGCCCTCAAAATCAACATTCATGGTTTTTCAAAAAGATTTGGGGCAACGGTTTTTGAAATACGTCAAAACGTATGAGAGTAATAAAAAATAAAAAAAATATTTGGCCCAATTTTGAGTTGTTTAGACCTAGTTCGATGCGAAACGAACTAATGATCAAAACTAATCGTTATAAGCCATTATCAATGAGTGATTTTGGTAAAAAAATATAGTTTAGGCCCTCAAAATCGGTCTTTATGGTTTTCAAGATGACTCGACCAACTGGACTTGGAATACGTGGATCGATGTGAGGGTGATAAAACCGACGAAAATCTATCGGGCTAGGTTTGAGTTGTTTGGACCTAGTTAGAGGTGAAACGAGCCAACGATAAAAAATGATCGCTATAAGCCATGACCTATGAGATATTTTAGTAAAAAAGTATAGTTTAGGCCCTCAAAATCAGCCTTCATGGTTTTTCAAGAAGATGCGAGTCAACTCAATTTGGAATATGTTGAACGGTATGAGATCGATAAAAATTAAAGAAAAACTATTACCCTAGTTTTGACTCCGCTTAGACCTAGTTCGATGCGAAACGGGCCAACGATCAAAACTCATTGCTATAAGCCATTACCTATGAGTGATTTTAGTAAAAAGCTCGTAGTTTAGGCGCTCAAAATCAGCCTTCATGGTTTTTCAAGAATATACGGGCCAACTAGACTTTGAATACGTTGAACGGTGTGAGAGCAATAATAACCGAAGAAAAACTATCGACCAATTTCGAGTCGTGTGGACCTAGTTTGGTGCAAAACGAGTCCAACAATCAAAACTCATCTCTATAAGCTATGACCTATGAGTGATTGTGGAAAAAAAATATAGTATAAGATCTCAAAATCAGCCTTTATGGTTTTTCAAGAAGATGCAAACCAACTGGATATGGAATACGTGAAGTAGTGTGAGGGCGATAAAAATTGAATAAAAACTTTCGGTTGAGTTTTAAGTCGTTTGGACCTAGTTTGATGCAAAACAGGCCAACAATCAAAACTCACGGTTATAAACCACGACCTATGAGTGATTTTTGTCAAAAAATGTAGTTTAAGCCCTCAAAATCAACATTCATGGTTTTTCAAGAAGATTCGGGACAATGGTTTTTGGAATAGGTCGAAACATATGAGTAATAAAAACTAAAAAAGAAAACAATTGGCCCAATCTTGAGTTGTTTAGACCTAGTTCAATGCGAAATGAACTAAAGATCAAAAGTAATCACTATAAGTCATTACCAATGAGTGATTTCGGTAAAAAAATGTAGTTTAGGCCCTCAAAATCAGCCTTCATGGTTTTTCAAGAATATACGGGCCAACTAGACTTTGAATACGTCGAACGAGTGTGAGAGCAATAATAACCGAAGAGAAACTATCGACTAATTTTGAGTTGTGTGGACCTAGTTAGATCCAAAACAGAGCCAACAATTAAAACTCATCTCTATAAGCTATGACCTATGAGTGATTGTGGAAAAAAATAGTATAAGATATCAAAATCAGCCTTTATGGTTTTTCAAAAAGATGCAAACCAACTCGGATATGGAATACGTGAAGTAGTGTGAGGGCGATAAAAATTGAATAAAAACTTTCGGTTGAGTTTTGAGTCGTTTGGACCTAGTTTGATGCAAAACGGGCCAACAATCAAAACTTATAGTTATAAACCACGACCTATGAGTGATTTTTGTCAAAAAAATATAGTTTAAGCCCTCAAAATCAACATTCATTGTTTTTCAAGAAGATTCGGGACAATGGTTTTTGGAATAGGCCAAAACATATGAGAGTAATAAAAACTAAAAAAGAAAACAATTGGCCTAATCGTAAGTTGTTTAGACCTAGTTCGATGCAAAACGAACTAAAGATCAAAACTAATCACTATAAGTCATTACCAATGAGTGATTTCGGTAAAAAAATGTAGTTTAGGCCCTCAAAATCAGCCTTCATGGTTTTTCAAGAATATACGGGCCAACTAGACTTTGAATACGTCGAACGGTGTGAGAGCAATAATAACCGAAGAAAAACTATCGACCAATTTTGAGTCGTGTGGACCTAGTTAGATCCAAAACAGAGCCAACAATCAAAACTCATCTCTATAAGCTATGACCTATGAGTTATTGTGGAAAAAAATAGTATAAGTTCTCAAAATCAGCCTTTATGGTTTTTTAAGAAGATGCAAACCAACTGGATATGGAATACGTGAAGTAGTGTGAGGGCGATAAAAATTGAATAAAAACTTTTGGTTGAGTTTTGAGTCGTTTGGACCTAGTTTGATGCAAAACGGGCCAACAATCAAAACTCATAGTTATAAACCACGACCTATGAGTGATTTTTGTCAAAAAATGTAGTTTAAGCCCTCAAAATCAACATTCATGGTTTTTCAAGAAGATTCGGGACAATGGTTTTTGGAATAGGTCGAAACATATGAGAGTAATAAAAACTAAAAAAGAAAACAATTGGCCCAATCTTAAGTTGTTTAGATCTAGTTCGATGCGAAATGAACTAAAGATCAAAACTAATCACTATAAGTCATTACCAATGAGTGATTTCGGTAAAAAAATGTAGTTTAGGCCCTCAAAATCAGCCTTTATGGTTTTCAAGATGATTCGGCCAATTGGACTTGGAATACGTGGATCGATGTGAGATTGATAAAAGCCGATGAAAAACTGTCGGGCCATGTTTGAGTTGTTTGGACCTAGTTCAAGGTGAAACGGGTCAACGATCAAAACTCATCGCTATACACCATGACCTATTTGTGATTTTGGTAAAATAAATGTGGTTTAGGCACTCAAAGTTAGCCTCCATGGTTTTTCAAGAAGATTTGGGCCAACTGGACTTGGAATATGTGGAACGGTGTGAGAGCGATAAAACCGATGAAAAACTATCGAGCTAGATTTGAGCTATTTGGACCTAATTCGATGCGTAAGGGCCAACGATCAAAACTTATCACTATAAGTCATAACCTATGAGTTATTTTGGTCAAAAAATGTAGTTTAGGTCTTAAAAATAAGCCTTCATAGTTTTTCCGGAAGATACGTGCCAACTCGGTTTTATAATACGTCAAATGGTGTAAGAGCGATAAAAGCCGAAGAAAAGCTATGAGCCAAATTTTAAGGTGTTTGGAACTAGTTCGATACGGCACATGCAAATTATCAAAACTCATCGCTATAAGCGATGACCTATGAGCAATTTTGGTCAAAAAATATAATTTAGGCTCTAAAAATCAGCATTCACGGTTTTTCAAGAAGATGCGACCTAACCGGTTTTGGAATATGTGGCACGATGTGAGAGGGATAAAAATTGATGAAAAACTATTGGTCTAGTTTTGAGCTATTTGGACTCGGTTCGATGTGAAACGGGCCAATGATAAAACTCATCGCTATAAGCCATGACCTATTTGTATTTTGGTAAAAAAGATATAGTTTAGGCCCTTAAAATCAGCCTTTATGATTTTTGAAGAAGATGCGGGCCGACTAGTTTTAGAATACATCGAACCGTATGAGAGAGACAAAAACCGATGAAAAATTATCGGTCTAGTTTTGAGCTATTTGGGCCTATTTCGATGCGAAATGGGCCACCGATCAAAACTCATTATAATAAGCCATGACCTATGAGTTATTTTTTCCAAAAAAGTCGTTTAGGCTTTAAAAATTAGCCTTCATAGTTTTTCAACAAGATACGGGTGAACCGGTTTTATAATACATCAAATGGTGTAAGAGTGATAAAAACTAAAGAAAAACTATGGGCTCGGCTTTGAGCTATTTGGACCTAATTCGATGCGACACGTGCAAACGATCAAAACTCATTTGTATAAGTCACATCCTATGAGTAATTTTTGTAAAAAAATATAGTTTAGGACCTCAAAATCAACATTGATGATTTTTCAAGAAGATGCGAGCCGACTGGTTTTAGAATACATGGCACGCTATGAGAGCGATAAAAACTTAAGAAAAACTATCAGCCTAGTTATGAGCGATTTGGACCTAGTTCAATGTGAAATGGGCTACGATCTAAACTCATTACTATAAGCCATGACCTACGAGTGATTTTGGCAAAAAATATAATTTAGGCCCTCAAAATCGGCCTTCATGATTTTTCAAGAAGATGCGGACCAAATGGTTTTGGAATACATCGAATGGTGTGAGAGCGATAAAAACTAAGGAAAAACCATCGACCCAGCTTTGAGTCCGTTTGGACCTAGTTCGATGCGACAGGTGCCTCATTGCTATAAACCACGACCTATGAGTGATTTTCGTTAAAAAAAATAGTTTAGGCCCTCAAAATCAACATTCACGAGTGTTTCAAGAAGATTCGAGCCAATTGGTTTTTGAATACGTAACATGATGTGTGAGCGATAAAAACTAATAACAAACTATCGACCTACTTTTGAGTGATTTAGGCCTAGTTTGATGCGAAACGGGCCAATGATCAAAACTCATTGCCTAAAGCCATGACCTATTTGTGATTTTGGTAAAAAAATATAGTTTAGGCCATCCAAATAAGCCTCACGGTTATTAAAGAAGTTACAACCAAACTAGATTTAGAATACTTCGAATGGTATGAGAGTAATAAGAACCGAAGAAAAACTATCGACCCATTTTTGAGTCTGTTTGGACCTAGTTCGATGCGAAACGGGCCAATGGTTAAAACTCATCGCTATACGCCATGACCTATTTATGATTTTGGTAAAACAATATAGTTTAGGCCTTCAAAATCAGCCTTCATAGTTTTTCAAGAAGATTCGAGCCAACTGGACTTAGAATATATGGAACGGTATGAGAGCGATAAACACCGATGAAAAACTATCATGCTAGATTTGAGCTATTTGGACCTAGTTCGATGCTAAATGGGACAACGATCAAAATTTATCGCTATAAGCCATGACCTATGAGTTATTTTGGTCAAAAAATATAGTTTAGGCCCTAAAAATCAACCTTCATGGTTTTTCAAAAAGATACGGTCCAACTCGGTTTTATAATACGTCAAATTGTGTAAGAGCGATAAAATTGAAGAAAAACTATGGGCTCGGCTTTTGAGTTGTTTGGACCTAGTTCAATGCGACACGTGCAAATGATCAAAACTCATTGCTATAAGCCACGACCTATGAGTTTTGGTCAAAAAATATAGTTTAGGCCTTAAAAATCAGCATTCACGTTTTTTCAATAACATGCGGGCCAAATGGTTTGGGAATACGTGGCACGGTGTGAGAGTGATAAAAATTGAAGAAAAACAATCGGCCTAGTTTTAAGTGATTTGGACCTAGTTTGATGCGAAAGGGGCAACGATCAAAACTCATTGCTTTAAGCCATGACTATGAGTGATTTTGGTAAAAAATGTAGTTTAGGCCCTCAAAATAAGCCTTCACGGTTATTTAAGAAGATGTAGCCCAACTGGATTTAGAATACTTTAAAAAAGGTATGAGAGCGATAAAAACCGAAGAAAAACCTATCGACTCGGTTTCTAGTCGTTTTGACCTAGTTCGATGCGAAACATGCCAACGATCAAAACTCATCTCTATAAGCCATGATCTATGAGTGATTTTGGTAAAAACTTAGTTTAGGCCCACAAAATCAGCCTTATGGCTTTTCAAGAAGATGCGAGCCAACTAGATTTGGAATTCGTGGGACGATATGAGAGCAATAAAAAATTAAAAAAAAAACTATCGACCCATTTTTGAAGTCGTTTAGACATAGGTCGATGCGAAATGGGCCAATGATCAAAACTCATCATTATATGCCATGACCTATTTGTGGTTTTGGTAAACAAAAATATAGTTTAGGCACTCAAAATCATCCTTCATGGTTTTCAAAATGATTTGTGCCAACTGGACTTGGAATTTGTGCAACGCCGTGAGGGCGATAAAACCGATGAACAACTATAGGGTTGATTTGGGCCATTTGGACTCGGTTCGATACGAAATGGGCCAATGATAAAAACTTATCGCTATAAGCCATGACCTATGAGTTATTTTGGTCAAAAAATATAGTTTAGGCCTTAAAAATCAGCCTTCACGATTTTTCAAGAAGTTACGGCCAACTGGTTTTATAATACGTCAAATGGAGTAAAAGAATAAAGACATGAAGAAAAACTATGGGCCCGAGCTTTGAGCTCTTTGGAACTAGTTCGATGCGACACGTGCAAACGATCAAAACTCATCTCTATAAACCATAACCTATGAGTGATTTTGGTAAAAAATATAGTTTAGGCCCTCAAAATCAGCATTCACGGTTTTCGAAGAAGATGTGGGCAATCGGGTTTTTAAGTACGTAGAATGATGTGAGAGTGATAAAAGCCGAAGAAAAACAAGTAAGCTCATTTTTTAGCTTTTTAGACCTAGTTCGATGCGAAACGGGCCAACAATCAAAACTCATCTCTATAAGCCATGTCCTATGACTGATTTTGGTAAACAAATATAGTTTACACCCTCAAAATTAGCCTTCATAGCTTTTCAAGAATAAGCGAGCATACTCGGATTTGAAATACGTGAAACAAGTATGAGAGCGATAAAAACCGAAGAAAAACTATCGGGCCGGATTTGAGCTATTTGAACCTAGTTCGATATGAAATGGGCCAATTGGTTTTACAATACGTCAAATGGCATAAGAGCAATAAAAACCGAAGAAAAACTATGGGCCCAGCTTTTAAGCTATTTGGACCTAGTTCGATGCGACACGTGCAAACAATCAAAACTCATTGCTATAAGCCACGACCTATGAGTGATTTTGGTTAAAAAATGTAGTTTAGGCACTAAAAATCAGCATTCATGGTTTTTTAAGAAGATGCGGGCTAACTAGTTTTCGAATACATGGCATGGTGTGAGAGCGATAAAAATTGATAAAAAACTTTCGATCCAAGCTTTGAGTCGTTTGGACATAGTTCGATGCAAAACGGCCAACGATAAAAAAACTCATTACTATAAGCCCCGACCTATTGGTGATTTTTGTAAAAAAAATATAGTTTAGGCTCTCAAAATTAGCCTTCAAGGTTTTTAAGAAGATGCGAGTCAACGAGATTTGGAATACGTGGAACGGTGTGAGAGCGATAAAAACCGAAGAAAAACCATCGGCTCAATTTTGAGCTTTTTGGACCTTGTTCAATATGAAACGGGCCAACAACTAAAACTCATTGCAATAAGCCATGACCTATGAGTGATTTTGGTCAAAAAATATAGTTTAGGCCCTTAAAATCAGCCTTTATGGTTTTTTAAGAAGATGCGAGCCAACTAGTTTTAGAATATGTCGAACAAGTATGAGACATAAAAAATGGTGAAAAACATAGGCCTAGTTTTTGAGCTCTTTGGACCTAGTTTGATGCGAAACGTGTCAATGACCAAAGCTCATTACAATAAGCCATGACATATGAGTGATTTTGGTAAAAAAAATACATTTTAGCTCTCAAAATCAGCCTTTATGGTTTTTCAAGAAAATGCGGATCAACTAGTTTTAGAATATATAGCATGGTGTGAGAGCAATAAAAACCGAAGAAAAACTATCAACCCAGCTTTGAGCCGACCTAGTTCGATGCGAAAAGGGCCAACGATCAAAACTCATTGCTATAAGCCATCATCTACAAGTGATTTTTTTCAAAAAATATAGTTTAGGCCCTCAAAATCAACCTTCATGGTTTTCAAGAATATGTGGGCCAATGAGATTTGGAATATGTGGAACGATGTGAGAGCGATAAAAACCGAAAAACTCGTCGGCTTAGTTTTGAGTCGTTTCGACCAAGTTCAATGCGAAACGGGCCAATGATCAAAATTTATCGTTATAAGCCATGACTTATGAGTTATTATAGGAAAAAATATAGTTTATGCCTCAAAATAAGCCTTCATTGTTTTTCAAGAAGATGTGAGCCAACTGGATTTGAAATACGTCGAACGGTATGAGAGCGATAAAAATTAAAGAAAAACTATCACCCTAGTTTTGGCCTCGCTTAGACCTAGTTCAATGTGAAATGAGCCAACGATCAAAATGCATTGCTATAAGTCATGGCTTATGAGTGATGTTAGTAACAAATGTACTTTAGGCCCTCAAAATCACCTTCATGGTTTTTCAAGAAGATATAGGCCAACCTGGATTTGGAATAGTCGAACGGTATGAGAGCGATAAAAATTGAAGAAAAACTATCACCCTAGTTTTGACTCGCTTAAACCTAGTTCGATGTGAAATAAGCCAACGATCAAAACTCATTGTCGTAAGTCATGACTTATGAGTGATTTTAGTAAAAAATGTAGTTTAGGCTCTCAAAATCAGCCTTCATGGTTTTTCAAGAAGATACGGGCCAACTCGGATTTAGAATATGTCGAACGGTGTGAGAGCGATAAAAACCGAAGAACAACTTTTAGCCAATTTTGAGCTATGTGGACCTAGTTTGATGCGAAACGGTCAACGATCAAAACTCATCTCTATAAGCCATGACTTTTCAAAATCAGCCTTCATGGCTTTTCAAGAAAATTCGAGCCAACTAGATTGGGAATACGTGGAACGCTATAGGAGCGATAAAAACTAAAGAAAAATCTATCGACCCATTTTTGAGCTATTTGGACCTAGTTTGATGTGAAACAGTGCCAACAATCAAAACTTATCGCTATACGCCATGACCTATTTGTGATTTTGGTAAAAAAATATAGTTTAGTCACTCAAAGTCAGCCTTCATAGTTTTTCAAGAAGATTCGGGCCAATTGGACTTGGAATACGTGGAATGGTGTAAGAGCGATAAAAACCGTAGGGCTAGATTTGAGCTAATTGGAACTAGTTCGATGTGAAACGGGCCAATGATCAAAACTTATCGCTATAAGCCATGACCTATGAGTTATGTTGGTCAAAAAATGTAGTTTAGGTCTTAAAAATCAGCCTTCATGGTTTTTTCGAAGATACGAGCCAACCGGTTTTACAATACATCAAATGGTATGAGAGCAATAAAATCGAAGAAAACCTATCGGGCCATATTTGACCAATTTAGACCTAGTTCAATATGGAACGGGTCAACGATCAAAACTTATTGCTATAAGCCATGACCAATGAGTACTTTTGGTCTAAAAATTTAGTTTAGGCCTTAAAAATCAAGCTTTACGATTTTTAAGAAGATACGAGCCAACCGGTTTTATAATACGTCAAATGGTGTAAGAGCGATTAAATTTGAAGAACTATGAGACTAGTTTTGAGATGTTTAGACATAGTTTGAAGCGATACATGCAAATAATAAAAAATCATTACCGTAAGCCACGACCTATGAGTGATTTTGGTTAAAAAATATAGTTTAAGACCTCAAAATCAGCATTCATAGTTTTTCGAGAAGATTCAAGCTAAATAGTTTTTGAATACGTCACACGGTGTGAGAGCGATAAAAACTAATGAAAAACTGTCGGCCTAGTTTTGAGCTCGTTTGAATCTAGTTCAATGCGAAACGGGCCAACTATCAAAACTTATTGCTTTAAAGCATGACCTATGAGTGATTTTAGTCAAAAAATATAGTTTAAACCCTCAAAATCGGCCTTCATGGTTTGTAAGATGATGCGAAGCCAACGGAATTTGGAATACGTGGAACGATGTGAGAGCAATAAAAAGTGAAGAAAAACTATCAACCTAGTTTTGAGTCCGTTTGGCCCTTATTCAATGCGAAACGAGTCAACGACTAAAACACATTGCAATAAGCCATGACCTATGAGTGATTTTGGTTAAAACTTGAGTTTAGGCCCTCAAAATCAGCCTTTATGGTTTTTCACGAAGTTGTGGGCCAACTGTCTTTCGAATACGTCGAACGGTATGAGAGATAAAACCGGTGAAAAACTATTGGCTTAGTTTTAAGCTATTTAGATGTAGTTCGATGCGAAATAAGCCAGCAACCAAAACTCATTGCAATAAGCCATGACCTCCGAGTGATTTTGGTTAAAAAATGCAGTTTAGGCCGCCAAAATAAGCCTTTATGGTTTTTCAAAAAAATGTGAGGCAACTAGTTTTAGAATACATGGCACGGTGTGAGAGCAATAAAAGCTAAAGAAAAACTATCGACCTAGTTTTGAGTCGTTTGGACCTAGTTCATTGCGAAATGGGCCAACGATCAAAACTCATCTCTATAAGCCATCACCCATGAGTGATTCTAGTCAAGAAATATAGTTTAGGCCCTAAAAATCAGCCTTCATAGTTCTCAAGAAGATGCGAGCCAATGGGATTTAGAATACGTGGAACGGTGTGAGAGCGGTAAAAATTAAAGAAAAACTATCGACCTAGTTTTTTCATGTTTGGACCCACTTCGATGCGAAACGGGCTAACGATTAAAACTCATTGCTATGAGCCATGACCTATAAGTGATTTTGAACAAAAAAAATATAATTTAGGCCCTCAAAATTAGCTTTCATGATTTTTCAAGAAGATGTGGGCAACCCGGTTTTTGAGTACGTGGAACGATGTGAGAGCGACAAAAACGAAAGAAAAACTATCGCCTAAGTTTTGAGCCGTTTAGACCTAGTTCAATGGGAAACAGGCCAACAATCAAAACTCATCGCTATAAGCCATGACCTATGAGTGATTTTGGTAAAAAAATATAGTTTACACCCTCAAAATCAACCTTCATGGTTTTTCAAAAAGATGCGAGCCAATTTGTTTTTGAATACATCGAACGGTGTGAGAGCGATAAAAACTAAAGCAAAACTATCAACACAATTTTGAGTCGTGTTGACCTAGTTCGATGTGAAACATGCCAACGACTAAAAATCATTTCTATAAGCCATGACATATGAGTGATTTAGGTCAAAAAATGTAGTTTAGGCTATCAAAATCGGCTTTCATAGTTTTTTAAGAAGATGTGGGCAACTCCGGTTTTTTATTACGTGGGATGGTGTTAGAGCGATAAAAACTAACGAAAAACTCGTCGAGCTAAATTTGAGCTATTTGGACCTAGTTCGATGCGAAATGTGCCAACAATCAAAAGTCATCGCTATAAGCCATAACTTATGAGTTATTTTGGTTAAAAAATGTAGTTTAGGCCCTCAAAATACCCTTTATGGTTTTTCAAAAAGATACGTGCCAATTGGTTTTATAATATGTCGAATGGTATGAGAGCGATAAAAATTGATGAAAAACTCTCGGCCTAGTTTTGAGCGATTTGGGCTTAGTTCAATGTGAAACTACAATGATAAAAAATCATTACTTAAAGCCATGACTTATGAGTGATTTTGGTCAAAAAATGTGGTTTAGGCCCTCAAAATCAGCCTTCATTGTTTTTCAAGAAGATGCGAGCCAACCTGGTTTTGGAATACGTCGAACGATATGAGAGCAATAAAAATCAAAGAAAAATTATCAACCCAGCTTTGAGCTTTGTGGACCTAGTTCGATGTGAAACATGCCAACGACCAAAACTCATTACTATAAGCCACGACATATGAGTGATTTTGGTCAAAAAACGTAGTTTAGGCTCTTAATATACTATTCATGATTTTCCAAGAAGATGTGGGCAACTCTGGTTTTTGAGTACATGGAACGATGTGAAAGCGATAAAAACAAAAGAAAAACTCGTCGGCTCGGCTTCGAGCTATTTCGACCTAGTTCGATGCGAAATGGGTCAACGATCAAAACTCATCGCTATAAACCATGACCTTTGAATGATTTTAGCAAAAAATGTTGTTTAGGTCCTCAAAATCAGCCTCATGGTTTATCAAAAAGATGCAGGCCAATTGGATTTGGAATACGTGAAACAAGTATGAGAGCGATAAAAGCCGAAGAAAAACTATTAACCCGAGTTATGAGGTGTTTGGACCTAGTTTGATGTGAAACGGGCTAACGATCAAAACTCATTGCTATAAGCCATGACCTATAAGTGATTTTGGTAAAAAAAAAAAAAAAGAGTTTAAGCCCTCAAAATCAACCTTCATGGTTTTTCAAGAAGATACGGGCCAACTGGTTTTGGACTACGACGAACGAGTGTGAGAGTGATAAAAATTGAAGAAAAACTATCGGCTTAGTTTTAAGCAATTTGTAACTAGTTTGATGTGAAACATGCCAACGATAAAAACTCCTCGCTATAAACCACGACCTATGAGTGATTTTGGCAAAGAAATATAGTTTACACTCTTAAAATCAGCCTTCATGATTTTTTAAGAAAATACGAGCCAAATGGTTTTGAAACATCGAATGGTGTGAGATCGATAAAAACTAAAGAAAAACTATCGGTCCAATTTTGAGTTGTTTAGACCTATTTTGATGCGACACGTGCCTCATTACTCTAAACCACTATCTATGAGTGATTTTGGTCAAAAAATTGTAGTTTCGACTCTCAAAATCGGCATTCATGATCTTTTAAGATCATACGAGCCAACCGGTTTTGGAATATGTAGCATGGTGTGAGATCGATAAAAACCGATAAAAAGCTGTCGGCCTAGTTTTGAGTGATTTGGGCCTAGTTCGATGCGAAACGGGCCAACGATCAAAACTCATTGCTTGAATCCATGACCTATGAGTGATTTTGGTCAAAAAAGGTAGTTTAGGCCCTCAAAATTGGCCTTCATGGTTTGCAAGATGATGCGGGCCAATGGGATTTGGAATACGTGGAACGATGTGAGAGCGATAAAAACTAAACAAAAACTATTGACCTAGTTTTGAGTCGTTTGGACCTTGTTCGATGCGAAACCGGCCAACGACTAAAACTCATTGTAATAAGCCATGACCGATGAGTGATTATGGTAAAAAAATACGAGTTTAGGCCCTCAAAATCAGCCTTTATGGTTTTTCAAGAAGATTTGGGTCAACTAGACTTGGAATACATGGAACGGTGTGACAACGATAAAAATTAAAGAAAAACTATCGGTCTAATTTTCACCTGTTCGGACCTAGATTGATGCAAAACGGGCCAACGATCAAAACTCATCGCTATAAGCCATCACCTATGAGTGATTTTGGTCAAACAAATGTAGTTTAGGCTCTTAAAATCAGCCTTCATGGCTTTCAAGAAGATGTGGGCCAACGGGATTAGGAATACGTGAAATGGTGTGAGAGCGATAAAAAGTGAAGAAAAAATATCGGCCCAGTTGTGACTGTTTGAACTTAGTTCGATGCGAAACAAGCCAATGATCGAAACTTATTCCTATAAGCCATGACCTATGAATAATTATGCTAAAAAAATATAGTTTACGCCCTCAAAATTAGCATTCATGGTTTTTCAACAAGATGTGAGCAACTCTGGTTTTTTAGTACGTGGAACGAGTGTGAGAGCGATAAAAATTAAAGAAAAACTCGTCGACTCATTTTTGAGCATTTTAGACGTAGTTCGATTCAAAACAGGCCAACGATCAAAACTCATCGCTATAAGTCATGACATATGAGTGATTTTGGTAAAAATGTAGTTTAGGCCCTCAAAATCATTCTGGACAATTATTATAAAGGTGTGGTCCAACTCGGATTTAGAATACTTCAAATGGTATGAGAGCGATAAAAATTGAAGAAAAAGTATCAATCCGAGTTCGAAGTCGTTTGGACCTAGTTCGATATGAAACCAGCTAACGATCAAAACTCATTACTATAAGCCATGATCTATGAGTGATTTTGGTCAAAAAAATTAGTTTAGGCCCTCAAAATCAGCATTCATGGTTTTTCAAAACGATACGGGCCAACCGATTTTGGAATACGTGGCACGGTGTGAGAGCATAAAACCGATGAAAAACTATCGATCAAGTTTTGAGTCGTTCGGAGCTAGTTCAACGCGAAACGAGCCAATGACCAAAGCTCATTGCAATAAGCCATGACCTATGAGTGATTATGGTAAAAAAAATACAGCTTTAAGCCCCCAAAATCAGCCTTTATGGTTTTTCGAGAAGATTTAGGCCAACTAGACTTGGTATACATGGAACGGTGTGAGAGCGATAAAAACTAAAGAAAAACTATCAACCCAATTTTGACTCGTTTGGAACTAGATTGATACGAAATGGGCAACCGATCAAAACTCATCGCTATAAGCCATCACCTATAAGTGATTTTAGTAAAAACAAAATGTAGTTTAGGCTCTTAAAATCAGCCTTCATGGTTTTCAAGAAGATGTGGGCTAACGAGATTAGGAATACATGGAACGGTGTGAGAGCAATAAAAATTGAAGAAACATTGTTGGCTCGGCTTTGACCTGTTTAGACCTAGTTCGATGTGAAATGGGCCAATGATCGAAACTCATTGCTATAAGCCATAACCTATGAGTACTTATGGTCAAAAATTGTAGTTTAGGCCTTCAAAATCAGCATTCACGATTTTTCAAGAAGATGTGAGCAACCTGGTTTTTGAGTATATCGAACGGTGTGAGGGCGATAAAAACTAAAGAAAAACCGTCGGCTCGGCTTTGAGCTATTTAGACCTAGTTCAATGCGAAACGAGCCAACAACAAAAACTCATCGCTATAAGCCATGACCTATGAGTGATTTTGGTAAAAAATGTAGTTTAGGCCCTCAAAATCATCCTCTAAGATTATTAAGAAGATGCGATCAACTGGATTTAGAATACTTCGAACGGTGTGAGAGCGATAAAAGCGAAGAAAAACTACCGAGCCGATTTGAGCTTTTTCGGACCTAGTTTGATGCGAAATGGGCCAACGATCAAATCGTATTACTATAAGGCTTGACCTATGAATACTATTGGTCAAAAAATTTAGTTTAGGCCCTAAAAATCAAGCTTCACAATTTTTAAGAAGATACGAGCCAACTCGGTTTTATAATGCGTCCAATGGTTTAAGAGCGATACAAATTGAAGAACAACTATGGGCCTAGTTTTGAGATGTTTAGACCTAATCCGAAGCTATACGTGCAAATGATAAAAAATCATTACTATAAGCGACGACCTATGAGTGATTTTGGTCAAAAAATGTTGTTTAGGACCTCAAAATCAGCATTCACGATTTTTCAAGAAGATGCGAGCGAACTAGTTTTTGAATACATGGCATGGTGTGCGAGCGATAAAAGCCGATGAAAAACTCGTCGCCTCGGCTTTGAGTCGTTTGGACCTAGTTCGATACGAAACGGGCCAACGATTAAAACTCATTGCTTTAAGGCATGAACTATGAGTGATTTTGGTCAAAAAAATATAGTTTAGGTCCTCAAAACCAACCTTCATGGTTTTTCGAAGATATCCGCTAACCGATTTTATAACACGTCGAATGGTGTGAGAGCGATAAAAGCCGATGAAAAACTATCGGCCTAGTTTTGAGCGATTTGGGCTTAGTTCGATGCGAAACGGGCCAACGATCAAGACTCATTACTAAAGGCATGAATTATGAGTGATTTTGGTCAAAAAATATAGTTTAGGCCCTCAAAATCGGCTTTCATGGTTTTTCCGGAAGATGCGAACAACTAGTTTTGGAATACGTCGAACGAGTGTGAGAGTGATAAAAATTGAAAAAAAATTATAAACCCGAGCTTTGAGCATTGTGGACCTAATTCGATGTGAAACGTGCCAATGACCAAAACTCATTGCTATAAGCCACGACATACGAGTGATTTTGGTCAAAAAACGTGGTTTAGGCTCTCAAAATCACTATTCATGGTTTTCCAAGAAGATGTGGGAAACCTGGTTTTTGAGTATGTGGAACGCTCGTGAGAGCGATAAAAACAAAAGAAAAACCGTTGGCTCAGCTTTTGAGCTATTTGGACTTAGTTTGATGCAAAACGGGCCAATGATCAAAACTCATCGCTATAAGCCATCACTTATGCAAAACGGGCCAATTGAAGAAAAACTTTTAGTCAATTTTGAGTCGTGTGGACCTAGTTTGATGCGAAACGGGCCAATGATCAAAACTCATCTCTATAAGCCATGACCTATAAGTGATTTTGGAGAAAAAATATAGTTTAGGCTCTCAAAATAAGCCTTCATGGCTTTTCAAGAAAATACGAGCCAACTAGATTAAGAATACGTGGACGCTATGGGAGCGATAAAAACTAAAGAAAAACTATCGACACATTTTTGAGTTGTTTAGACCTAGTTCGATGCAAAATGAGCCAATGATCAAAACTCATCGCTATATGCCATGACCTATTTGTGATTTTGGTAAAAAAAAAATAGTTTAGTCACTCAAAGTCGACCTTCATAGTTTTGTCAAGAAGATTCGAGCTAACCTGGACTTGATTAAGTGGAACGGTGTGAGAGCATTAAAAACTAATGAAAAACTATCGACTAGATTTAAGCTATTTGGACCTAGTTCGATGTCAAACAGTGCGAACGATCAAAACTTATTGCTATAAGCCATGACCTATGAGTTATTTTGGTAAAAAAATATAGTTTACGTCCTAAAATTCAGCCTTCACGGTTTTTCTAGAAGATATGGGCCAAATGGTTTTACAAGTACGTCAAATGATGTAAGAGCAATAAAAACTAAAGAAAAACTATGGGTCCAGCTTTGAGTCATGTTTGGACCTCTTTCGATGCGACACGTGCAAATGATCAAAAATCATTGCTATAAGCCACGACTTGTGAGTGAGTTTTGACAAAAAATATAGTTTAGGCTTTAAGAATCAGCATTCATGGTTTTTCAAAAAGATACGAACTAATTGGTTTTGGAATACGTGGCATGGTGTGAGAGCGATAAAAATTGATGAAAAACTTTCGATCCAGCTTTGAGCTTTTTAGACCTAGTTCGATGTGAAACGGGCCAACGATAAAAACTCATCGCTATAAGCCATGACCTATTTTTGATTTTTTTAACAAAAATATAGTTTAGGCCCTCAAAATTAGTCTTCATGGTTTTTAAGAAAATACGAGCCAACGGGACTTCGAATATGTAGAACATTGTGAGAGCAATAAAAACTAAAGAAAAAGTATCGACCAAGTTTTGAGTCGTTTGGACTAGTTCGATAAGAAACGAGCCAACGACTAAAATTCATTGCAATAAGCCATGACCCATGAGCGATTTTGATAAAAAATATCGTTTAGGCCCTCAACATCGGCCTTTATGGTTTTTCAAGAAGGTGTGGGCCAACTAGTTTTAGAATAAGTCGAACCGAATGAGAGAGATAAAAACCGATGAAAAATTATCGACCTTGTTTTGAGTCTGTTTGGACGTAGTTTGATGCGAAACGGGCCATCGATCAAAACTCATTGCAATAAGGCATGACCTATGAGTGATTTTAGTAAAAAAAATATAGTTTAAGGCCTCAAAATTAGCCTTCAAGATTATTAAAAAGATGCGACCCTGCTAGATTTAGAATACTTCAAACAAGTATGAGAGCGATAAAAGCCGAAGAAAAACTATCAACCTAGTTTTGAGTCGCTTGGACCTAGTTCAATCCGAAACGGGCCAACGACTAAAATACATTGCAATAAGCCATGACCTATGAGTGATTTTGGTAAAAAATATAGTTTAGGCCCTTAAAATTAGCCTTTATGGTTTTTCGGGAAGTTGTCGAGCAACCGTCTTTTGAATACATCAAACGCTATGAGAGAGACAAAACCGATGAAAAACTATCGGCCCGATTTTGAGCTAATTAGATCTAGTTCGATGCAAAAAGATCCAACGATCAAAACTCATTGTAATAAGCCATGACCTATGAGTGATTTTGGTCAAAAGATGTAATTTAGGCCCCTAGAATCAGCCTTTATGGTTTTTCAAAAAGATGTGAGCCAACTCGGTTTTAGAATACGTGGCACGGTGTGAGAGCAAAAAAGTCGAAGAAAAAATGTCGACCTAGTTTTGAGATGTTTGGACCTAGTTCGTTGCAAAATGGGCCAATGATCACAACTCATCGCTATAAGCCATGAACTTTGAGTTATTTTTGTCAAAAAATGTAGTTTAGGCCCTCAAAATCAGCCTTCATGGTTTTCAAAAGATGTGATCCAACGAGATTTGGAATACGTGGATCGAGTGTGAGAGCGATAAAAGCCGAAGAAAAACCATGGGCCTAGTTTTGAGCTTTTGGACCTAGTTTGATGCGAACCATGCCAACAACCAAAAGTCATTGTAATAAGACATGGCATAGAGTGATTTTGGTCAAAGAATGTAGTTTAGGCCCTCAAAATCAGCCTTGATAGTTTTTCAAGAAGATGCGAGCTAACCGGATTTGGAATATGTCGAACAAGTGTGAGAGAGATAAAAAATAAAGAAAAACTATCGACCAAGTTTTGAGCAATTTGGACTTAGTTCGACGCGAAATGGGCCGACGCTCAAAACTTTGATTGCTTTAAGCCATGACCTATAAGTGATTATGGTTAAAAAATTTAGTTTAAGCCCTAAAGTGAGCATTCATGATTATTCAAGAAGATGCGAGCCTAACTAGATTTAGAATACTTCAAACGGTATGAAAGCGAGAAAAACAATCGATGTAGTTTTGAGCTATTTAGACCTAGTTCGATACGAAACAATCCAACGATAAAAATTCATCGCTATAAGCCATGACCTATGAGTGATTTTGGTAAAAAAAAAAATAGTTTAGGCCCTCAAATTCAACCTTTAGGGTTTTTAAAGAAGATTCGGGTCAACTGGATATGGAATACGTGAAACAATGTGAGAGTGAGAAAAAGCCACAAAAAACTATAAGCCCGAGCTTTGAGCGATTTGGACCTAGTTCGATGCGACACGGGCAAATGATCAAAACTCATCGTTATAAGCCATGACCTATATGTAATTTTGATAAAAAAAATATAGTTTACGCCCTCAAAATCAACCTTCATGTTTTTTCAAAAAGATTCAATCCAACTCGGACTTCGAATACGTGAAAAGGTGTGAGAGCGATCAAAATTGACAAAAAACTATCGGGCCAGGCTTTAGTCGTTTGGACCTAGTTTGATGCGAAATGAGCCAACGATCAAAACTCATCGCTATAAGCTATGGCCTATGAGTTATTTTTGCCAAAAAATGTAGTTTAGACCCTCAAAATCAGCCTTCACGAATTTTAAAGAAGATATGGGCGAACCGGTTTAATAATACTTCAAACAAGTATGAGAGCGAGAAATACCGAAGAAAAACTATCAACCTAGTTATGAGCTATTTGGACCTAGTTCTATGCGAAACGGTCCAACGATCAAAATTCATTGTTATAAGCCATGACCTATGAGTGACTTTGGTAAAAAAATATAGTTTAGGTCCTCAAATTCAGCCTTCGTGGTTTTTAAAGAAGATTCGAGCCAAATGGACTTAGAATACGTGAAACGATGTGAAAGTGATAAAAACCGACAAAAAACTATCGACCTAGTTTTGAACAATTTGGACCTAATTCGATGGGAAACAAGAAAACGATCAAAACTCATCGTTATAAGCCTTGACCTATGAGTGATTTTGGTAAAAAAAAAATATAGTTTAGGCCCTCAAAATCAGCTTTTAGGTTTTTCAAAAACATTCGAGTCAATTGGACTTGGAATACGTGAAACGGTATGAGAGGGATAAAACCGACAAAAAACTATTGGGCCAACTTTGAGCTATTTGAACCTAGTTTTATGCGACATGTGCAAACGATCAAAACTCATTGCTTTAAGCCATGAAGTATGAGTGATTTTGTTTTCAAAAAATATAGTTTACACCCTCAAAATCAGCATTCGGTGGTTTTTCTAAAAGATGTGGGCCAATAGATACGTGGCACACTTTGGGAGCAATAAAAGCCGATGAAAAACTATCGGGCCAATTTTGAGTGATTTTGACCTAGATCGATACGAAACGGGTCAATAATACAAACTCATTTCTTTAAGCCATGACCTATGAGTGATTTTGGTAAAAAAAATATATAGTTTAGGTAGAAAAATGGGACTTGGAATACGTGAAACAATGTGAGAGTGAGAAAAAGAGACGAAAAACTCGTAGGCCCAGCTTACGCCTTTAAAATCAGCCTTCATGTTTTTTCAAAAAGATTCAGATCTAACCGAACTTCGAATACGTGGAACGAGTGTGAGAGCGATCAAAACCGACAAAAAACTATCGAGCCGGGTTTTAGCTATTTGGACCTAGTTTGATGTGAAATGGGCCAACAATCAAAACTCATCACTATAAGCTATGACCTATGAGTTATTTTTGTCTAAAAAATGTAGTTTAGGACCTCAAAATTAGCTCCCACGATTTTTAAAAAAGATACGGGCCAACTGGTTTAATAATACTTCAAACGGTATGGGAGTGAGAAATACCGAAGAAAAACTATCGACCTAGTTTTGAGCTATTTGGACCTACTTCAATGCGAAACGGTCTAACGATAAAAATTCATTGCTATAAGCCATGACCTATGAGTGATTTTGGTAAAAACATATAGTTTAGGTCCTCAAATTCAGCGTTCGTGGTTTTTAAAGAAGATTCGGGCCAACTGGGCTTAGAATACGTGAAACGATGTGAGACCGATAAAAACTAACGAAAAACTATCGACCTAGTTTTGAACGATTTGGACCTAATTTGATGTGAAACGGGAAACAATCAAAACTTATCGTTATAAGCCTTGATCTATGAGTGATTTTGGTAAAAAAATTATAGTTTAGGCCCTCAAAATCAGCTTTTAGGTTTTTCAAGAAGATTCGGGTCAACTGGACTTGGAATACGTGGAACGGTGTGAGAGCGATAAAAACTATCAAAAAACTATCGGGACAAGTTTGAGTCTGTTTGGACCTAGTTTTATGTGACATGTGCAAACAATCAAAACTCATTCCTTTAAGCCACGAAAAATGAGTGATTTGTTTCAAAAATACGGTTTACGCCCTCAAAATCGGCATTCGGGGTTTTTCAAGAAGATGCGGACGGGGTTTGGAATACACGGCATCCTGTAAGAGCAATAAAAGTTGATGAAAAACTATCGGCCCATTTTTGAGTGATTTGGACCTAGTTCAATATGAAAAGGGCCAACAATACAAACTCATTTTTTAAGCCATGACCTATAAGTGATTTTTGTGAAAAATATATAGTTTAGGTAGAAAAACGAGCCTTGGAATACGTGAAACGATGTGAGAGTGAGAAAACGCTATGAACTATGTTTTTTCAAAAAGATTCGATCCAACTGGACTTCGAATACGTGGAATGATATGAGAGTGATCAAAACTAATGAAAAACTATCGGGTCGGGTTTTAGTCGTTTGGACCTAGTTCGATGCGAAACAAGCCAACGATCAAAACTCATCACTATAAGCTATGACCAATGAGTTATTTTTGTCAAAAAATATAGTTTAGGCCCTAAAAATCAGCCTTCACGAGCTTTTAAAGAAGATACGGGCCAATTGGTTTAATAATACTTCAAACGGTATCGGAGCGAGAAATACCGAAGAAAAACTATCGACCTAGTTTTGAGCTATTTGGACCTAGTTTGATGCGAGGTGGTCCAACGATAAAAATTCATTGCTATAAGCTATGACTCGTGAGTGATTTTGGTAAAAAAATTATAGTTTAGGTCCTCAAATTCAGCCTTCAAGGTTTTTAAAGAAGATTCGGGCCAACTCGGACTTAGAATACGTGAAACGATGTGAGAGTGATAAAAGCTCGTTGAAAAACTATCGACCTAATTTTGAAGGATTGGACCTAATTCAATACAAAACAGGAAAACGATCAAAACTCATCGTTATAAGCCTTGACCTATCGGTGATTTTGGTAAAAAAAAAAAAAGTTTAGGCCCTCAAAATTAGCTTTTAGGTTTTTCAAGAAGATTCGAGTCAACTGGACTTAGAATATGTAAAACGATGTGAGAGCGATAAAAGCCGGCAAAAAACTATCGGGCCAAGTTTGAGTCTGTTTGGACCTAGTTTAGGCCTTTAAAATCAGCCTTGATAGTTTTGCAAGAAGATACGAAGCCACTTGGATTTGGAATACTTCAAACGGTGTGAGAGCGGTAAAAATTGAAGAAAAAATGTCGACCAAGTTTTGAGCGATTTGGACCTAGTTCGATATGAAACGGGCCAACGATCAAAACTCTCATTGCTTTAAGCCATAACCTATGAGTGACTTTGGTAAAAAAAATTTAGTTTAGGATCTCAAAATCAGCTTTTTTGATTTTTCAAGCAGATCGGGCCAATTGAACTTGGAATACGTGGAACGAGTGTGAGAGCGATAAAAATTAACGAAAAGATATCGAGCAAGGTATGAGCATTTTGGACATATTTCTATGTGACACGTGCAAACGATCAAAACTCATTGCTAAAAACCATGACCTATGAGTGATTTTTATAAAAAAATGTAGTTTAGGCTCTCAAAATCGGCATTCGGGGTTTTTCAGAAGATGCGAGCCAACGGGTTTTGGAATACATGGTAGGTATGATAGAGATAAAAGCCGATGAAAAACTATCGGCCTAGATTTGAGCGATATGGACCTAGTTCAATGCGAAACGGGCCAACGATCAAAAGTCATTGGTTCAAACCATGACCTATGAGTGATTTTGGAAAAAAAATACATTAGGCCCTCAAAGTCGGCGTTGATGGTTTTCAAGAAGATGCGATCAAATGGGATTTGAATACGTGGAACAAGTGTGAGTGGGATAAAAATAGAAGAAAAACTCGTTGGCCTACTTTTGAGTCTGTTTGGACCTAGTTTGATGCGAAACGGGCCAACAACCAAAAGTCATTACAATAAGCCATGACATATGGAGTTGATTTTGGTCAAAAAATGCAGTCTAGGCCCTCAAAATCAGCCTTGATAGTTTTTCAAGAAGATGCGAGCCAACTACATTTGGAATACATCGAACGGTGTGAGAGTGATAAAAATTAAAGAAAAACTATCGGCCAAGTTTTGAGTGATTTGGACCTAGTTCGATGCGAAACGGGCAAACGATTAAAACTCTCATTGCTTTAAGCCATGACCTATGAGTGATTTTGGTCAAAAAATTTAGTTTAGCCCTCAAAATGAGCATTCACGATTGTTCAAGAAAATGCAACCTAACTAGATTTAGAATACTTCAAACGGTATGAGAGAGAGAAAAACCGAAGAAAACCTATCGACCCAGCTTTGAGCTATTTGGACCTAGTTCTCTACGAAACGACTCAACGCTCAACACTCAAAACTCATCGCTATAAGTCATGACCTATGAGTGATTTTGAAAAAAATATATAGTTTAGGCCCTCAAATTCAACCTTTAGGGTTTTAAAGAAGATTCGAGCCAACTTGGATCAATTGGACTTAGAATACGTGGAACGATATGAGAGCGATAAAAGCCGATGAAAAACTATTGGGCTAGGTTTAGGTTGTTTGGACCTATTCTATGCGACACGTGAAAACGATCAAAACTCATTGCCATAAGCCACGACCTATGAGTGATTTTTGTCAAAAAAATAGTTTAGGCCCTCAAAATCTACATTCGGGGTTTTTTTAAGAAGATGCGGGCCACTCGATTTTGAAATACGTGGCACGATACAAGAGAGATAAAAAGTGATGAAAAACTATCGGCTTAGTTTTGAGCGATTTGGGCCTACTTCAATTCGAAATGGGCTAGCGATCAAAAGTCATTGCTATAAGCCATGACCTATTAGTGATTTTGGTAAAAAAATTATAGTTTAGGCCCTAAAAATTAGTCTTCTTGATTTTCAAGAAGATGCGAGCCAACAAGATTTTGAATACTTGGAACGGTTTGAGAGCGATAAAAATTGAAGAAAATCTATCGACCTAGTTTTGAGGTGTTTGGACCTAGTTTCATGCGAAACGGGCCAATGATCCAAACTCATCACTATAACCCTAACCTATGAGTGATTTTGGTAAAAAAAAATATATATTTTAGACCCTCAAAATTAGCCTTCATGGTTTTTTGAAGAAGATGCGAGCCAATTGTATTTTGAATACGTGGAACGGTGTGAGGGAGATAGAAACCGAAGAAAAATTGTTGGCCTAGTTTTGAGCTTTTTGGACCTAGGTTGATGCAAAGCCGGCCAACAACCAAAACTCATTGCAATAAGCCATGACCTATGAGTGATTTTGGTATAAAAAAATAGTTTAGGCCCTCAAATAAGCATTTATGGTTTTTCAAGAGGATGTGAGCTAACCGGTTTTTGAATACGTGGCACGATGTGAGAGTGATAAAAACTAAAAAAAAACTATTGATGCAATTTTAGGATGTTTAGGCATAGTTCGATGTGACGCATGCCAATGATCAAAACTCATTGCTATAAGCCACGACCTATTAGTGATTTTAGTCAAAAATATAGTTTAGGCCCTTAAAATCAGCATTCACAGCTTTTAAAGAAGATGTAGGCCAACCGGTTTTGGAATACATCGAATGGTATGAGGGCAATAAAAACTAAAGAAAAACTATCGACCCAATTTTGAGTCAGTTTGGACTTAATTTGATACAAAACGAGCCAACAACTAAAAGTCATTGCAATAAGCCGTGACATATGAGTGATTTTGGTAAAAAAAAATAATTTAGGCCCTCAAAATCAGCCTTGATAGTTTTTCAAGAAGATGTGGGCCAACTATAATTGGAATATGTCGAATGGTGTGAGGGCGATAAAAATTGAAGAAAAACAGTTGGCCAAGTTTCGAGCGATTTGGACTTAGTTGATGCGAAACAAGCCAAGGATCAAAACTCTCATTACTTTAAGCCATGACCTTGAGTGATTTTGGCAAAAAAAATTTAGTTTTGGCCCTTAAAATTAGATTTCATGGTTTTTCAAGCGATTCGGGCCAACCGAACTTGGAATGCGTAGAACGGTTTGAGAGCAATAAAAGCCGATGAAAAACTATCGAGCCGAGTTTGAGTCTGTTTGGACCTAATTCTATGCGACACATGTAAATGATCAAAACTCATTGCTATAAGCTATGACCTATAAGTGATTTTTGTCAAAAAAATATAGTTTAGGCCCTCAAAATCGGCATTCGGGGTTTTTCAATAAGATGCGGGCCAACCGGTTTTGGAATACGTGGCATGGTGTGAGAGAGATAAAACCGATGAAAAACTCGTCGATCTAGTTTTGAGTGATTTGGTCTCGGCTCCATCCGAAACGAGCTAGCGATCAAAACTAATCGCTATAAGCTATGACCTATTAGTGATTTTAATAAAGAAATATCGTTTAGGCCCTCAAAATCGGTCTTCATGGTTTTCAAGAAGATGCGAGCCAATGAGATATGGAATACGTGGCACGGTGTGAGAGAGATAAAAGCTAATGAAAAATTATCGACCTATTTTTGTGCGATTTGGACCTAGTTCGATGCAAAAAGGGCGAGCGATCAAAACTCATCGCTATAAGCCATGACATATGAGTGATTTTGGTATAAAAATATAGTTTATGCCCTCAAAATCAGCTCTCATGTTTTTCAAGAACATGCACGCCAACCGGAATTGGAATACGTAGAGCGGTGTGAGAGCGATAAAAACTAAAGAAAAACTATCGACCCATTGTTCAATCTGTTTGGACCTAGTTTAATGAGAAATGGGTCAACATTGAAAACTCATTACTATAAGCCATGACCTATGAGTTATTTTGGTTAAAAAATGTAGTTTAGGGCCTTAAAATCAGCCTTTATGGTTTTTCAAGAAGATCTAGGACAACTGGTCTTATAATACATCGAATGATCCGAGAGTGATAAAAACTAAAGAAAAACTATTGACCGAGTTTTGAGTCTGTTTGGAACTAGTTTGATGCAACACGTGCAAACGATGAAAACTAATTACTATAAGCCACGACTTATGAGTGATTTTGGTAAAAAAATGAAGTTTAGGCCCTCAAAATCAGCATTCATGGTGTTTCAAGAAGATGCGAACCAACCGGACTTGGAATACGTGGAATGGTGTGAGAGCGATAAAACCGACAAAAAAATGTCCAACTAGGTTTGAGTCGCTTAGACCTAGTTCGATGTGAAACGGGGCAATAATAAAAAATCATTGCTTTAAGCCATGACCTATGAGTGATTTTAGCTAAAAAATGTAGTTTAGGCATTCAAAATAATCTTCGAGTTATTAAGAAGATGCGACCAAACTGGATTTAGAATACTTTGAACGGTAAGAGAGCGATAAAAATTGAAGAAAAACTATTGACCCGAGTTTTAAGTCTGTTTGGACCTAGCTTGATGTGAAACAAGCCAACGATCAAAACTCATCACTATAAGCCATGACCTATGAGTGATTTTGGTAAAAACATATAGTTTAAGCCCTCAAAATCAGCTCTCATGGTTTTCAAGAACATGCGCGCCAACCGGATTTAGAATACATAGAGCGGTGTGAGAGCGATAAAAACTATAGAAAAACTATCGACCCCGTTTTGAGTCTGTTTGGACCTAGTTCGATGCAAAATGGGCCAACAATCAAAACTATAAACAATAACCTATGAGCGATTTTGGTGAAAAAATTTAGTTTAAACCCTTAAAATCAGCGTTTATGGTTTTTTAAGAAGATTCCGACCAACTCGAATTTTGAATACGTGGAACGGTGTGAGGGCGATAAAAACTAAAGAAAAACTAGTGGCCCGAGTTTTGAGTTTTTTGAACTTAGTTTGATGCGAAATGATCCAACAACCAAAACACATTAGCATGAGCCATGACATATGAGTGATTTTGGTAAAAAAATATAGTTTAGGCCCTCAAAATCAGCCTTCATGGTTTTTTCAAGAAGATTCAAGCCAACTCGAACTTGGAATACATGGAACGGTGTGAGAGCGATAAAAGCCGATAAAAAACTATAAGGCTAGGTTTGAGTGTTTGGACCTAGTTTGATGGGAAACGGGCTAACGATCAAAACTCATTACTTTAATCCATGACCTATGAGTGATTTTGAAAAAAAAAATGTAGTTAAGGGCCTCAAAATCAGCCTTTATGGTTTTTCAAGAAGATCCGAGTCAACTGATTTTGTAATACGTTGAATGATGTGAGAGCAATAAAAACTAAAGAAAAACGTTTGGCCCAGTTTTGAGTCTGTTTGGACCTAGTTCGATGCGACACATGCATTGGATAAAAACTCATTGCTATAAGCCACGACCTATGAGTGATTTTGGTCAAAATATGTAGTTTAGGCCCTCAAAATCAGCATTCATGGTTTTTCAAGAAGATGTAAAGCATTTGGTTTTGGAATACATGGTACGGTGTGAGAGCGATAAAAGCCGATGAAAACATATCGACCCGAGTTTTCGGCGATTTGGAGCTAGTTTGATGCGAAATGGCCAATGATCAAAACTCATTGCTTTAAGCCATGACCTACGAGTTATTTTGGTCAAAAAATATAATTTAAGCCTTCAAAATCAGCCTTCACGGTTATTAAGTAGATGCGACCCAACTCGGATTTAGAATACTTCAAACGGTATGAGAGCAATAAAAGTCGAAGAAAAACTATCGACCCGAGTTTTGAGTCGTATCTAGTTCGATGCGAAACGGGCCAACGATCAAAACTCATCGCTATTAGTGATTTTGGTAAAAAAATATAGTTTAAGCCCTCAAAATCAGCCTTCATGGTTTTCAAAAAGATCCGACCCAACAGGATTTGGAATACGTGGAACGGTGTGAGCGCGATATAAATTAAAGAAAAACTATCGGCCTAGTTCGATCTCGTTTGGACCTAGTTCGATTCAAAGCGACTCGACGATCAAAACTCATCGCTATAATCCATGACCTATGAGTGATTTGGGTAAAACAATGTAGTTTAGGCCTTCAAAATCAACCCTCATGGTTTTCAAGAACATGTGCGCCAACGGGATTTGTAATACGTAGAGCGGTGTGAGAGCGATAAAAATTGAAGAAAAATATCGGCCTAGTTTTGAGTCGTTTAGACCTAGTTCGATGTGACATAGACCAATGATCAAAACTCATCGCTATAAGCCATGACCTATGAGTGATTTTGGTAAAAAAATATAGTTTAAACCCTCAAAATTAGCGTTCATGATTTTTGAAGAAGATGCGAGCTAACCGGATTTTAAATACATGGAACGAGTGTGAGGGCGATAAAACCGAAAAAAAACTATTGGCCCAATTTTGAGTTGTTTGGACCTAGTTTGATGCAAAACGAGCCAACAACCAAAACCCATTGCAATAAGCCATGACATATGAGTGATTTTTGTCAAAAATGTAATTTAGGCCCTCAAAATTAGCCTTCATGATTTTCCAAGAAGATGCAAGCAACTAGATTTGGAATATGTGGAACGGTATGAGAGTGAGAAAAACCGAAAAGAAAAACTATCGGCCAGTCGTGGGCTATTTGGACCAAGTTCGATGTGAAACGGGCTAACGATCAAAGCTCATTGCTATAAGCCATGACCGATGAGTGATTTTTATAAAAAAAATAGAGTTTAAGCCCTCAAAATTAGCCTTTATTGTTTTTCAAAAAGATACGGGCCAACTGGTTTTGGAATACTTCGAACGGTATGAGAGTGTTAAAAGCGAAGAAAAACTATCGGCCTAGTTTTGAGGTGTTTTGACCAAGTTCGATGCGACACGGACGGACGATCTAAACTCATTGCTATAAGCCATGACCTATGGGTGATTTTTGCCAAAAAATGTAGTTTAGGCCTTCAAAATCGGCATTCACGATTTTTTAAGAAGATACGGGCCAACTAGTTTGGGAATATGTGACATGATGTAAGAGGTATAAAAGCCGACGAAAAACTCGTTGGGCCAAGTTTGAGGTGTTTGGGCTTAGTTCGTTGTGAAAATGGCCAACGATCAAAATTCATTGCTATAAGCCATGATCTATGAGTGATTTTGGTCAAAAAATATAGTTTAGGCCCTCAAAATAAGCTTTCACGATTTTTCAAGAAGATGCGGGCCACCCGGTTTTGGAATACGTGGCACGGTGTGAGAGTGATAAAAACTAATGAAAAAATATTAAGCCAAGTTTGAGGTGTTTGGGCCTAGTTCGTTACGAAACTCGCCAACGATCAAAATTCATTGCTAGAAGCCACGATTGTTTAAGAAGATGTACTTTAGGCACTCAAAATCAGCATTCACGATTGTTTAAGAAGATGCGAGCCAATTGGTTTGGGAATACGTGACACGGTGTAAGAGGTATAAAAACTAATGAAAAACTATCAAGCCAAGTTTGAGGTGTTTGGGCCTAGTTCATTGCGAAACGGACCAATGATCAAAACTCATCACAATAAACCATGACCTATGAGTTATGTTTGTTAAAAAATGAAGTTTAAGCCCTCAAAATCAGCCTCCATGGTTTTTCAAGAAGATACGAGCCAACCTGGTTTTGGAATATGTCGAACGGTGTGAGAGCGATAAAAACTTAAGAAAAACTATCGACCCAATTTTGAGCTATGTGGACCTATTTCGATGTGAAACGTGCCAACGACCAAAACCGATTGCTATAAGCCATGACCTATGAGTGATTTTGATCAAACAATGTAGTTTAGGCCCTTAAAATCAACATTCATGATTTTCAAGAAGATGTTGGCAACCTAGTTTTTTAATACATGGAATAGTATGAGAGCGACAAAAGCCGAGGTAAAACTATGAGCTCGGTTTTGAGTCGTTTGGACCTAGTTCGAGACGAAACGGGCCAATGATCATAACTCATCACTATAAGCCATGACCTATGTGTGATTTTGGTGAAAAAAATATAGTTTAACCCTAAAAATTAGCTTTCATGGTTTTTCAAGAAGATTCGAGCGAAATGGACTTGGAATACGTGGAACGGTATGAGAGCGATAAAAACTAATGAAAAATTGTAGGGCCGGGTTTCAACTATTTTGACCTAGTTCGATGCGAAACGGCCAACGATCAAAATTCATTACTATAAGCCACGATCTATGAGTGATTTTGGTCAAAAAATGTAGTTTAGGCCCTCAAAATAAGCATTCATGGTTTTTCAAGAAGATGCGAGCCAACTGGTTTTGGAATACGTGACACGGTGTGAGAGTGATAAAAACTAATAAAAAAATATCGAGTCATTTTTGAGATCGTTTGGACATAATTCGAAGCGAAACGGACCACCGATCAAACTCATTATAATAAGCCATGACTATGAGTGATTTTGTTCATAAAATGTAGTTTAGGCCCTCAAAATTAGCATTCACGATTTTTCAAGAAGATACGGACCAATTGGTTTTGGAATATGTGGCATGGTGTGAGAGCCAAAAAAATTGATGAAAAACTCGTTGTTGGCCTAGTTTTGAGTGATTTTGACCTAGTGTGATAGGAAATAGGCTAACGATCAAAACTTATTGCAACAAGCCATGACCTATGAATGATTTTGGTAAAAAAAAATAGTTTAAACCCTCAAAATCAACCTTAATGGTTTTTGAAGAAGATTTGAGCCAATTGGATTTTGAATACGTGGAATGGTGTGAGGGCGATAAAAGCCGAATAAAAACTATCGGTCCAATTTTAAGTTGTTTGGACTTAGTTTGATGCAAAACAGGCCAACAACCAAAACTCATTGTTATAAGCCATGACCTATGAGTGATTTTGGTCAAAAAATGTAGTTTAGGCCTCAAAATCAGCTTTTATGGTTTCTAAAGAAGATGCGGGCTAATTGATTGTGGAATACGTGGGACGGTGTAAGAGCGATAAAAATTGATTAAAAACTATCGACATAGTTTTTAGTGATTTTAACCTAATGTGATGGAAAACGGGCTAATGATCAAATCTCATTGCTTTAAGCCGTGACATATGAGTGATTTTGGTAAAAAAAAATGTCGTTTAAGCCCTCAAAATCAACCTTCATGGTATTCAAGAAGATGCTATCCAACAAGATTTAGAATACGTGGAATAGTGTGAGAGCGATAAAAATTAAAGAAAAAATGTCGACCTAGTTTTGAAGTCGTTTAGACTTAGCTCGATGCGACATGTACAAACGATCAAAGCCGATTGCTATAAGCCACGACCTATGAGTAATTTTGGTCAAAAAATATAGTTTAGGCCCTCAAAATCAGCATTCATAATTTTTCAAGAAGATGCGGACCAATTGGTTTTTGAATACGTAGCACGGTGTGAGAGCGATAAAAGCCGATGAAAAAATATCGAGCCATTTTTGAGTCTGTTTGGACGTACTTTGATGCAAAACGGGCCTATGAGTGATTTTTGTTAAAAAATCTAGTTTAAGCCCTCAAAATCAATATTCATGGTTTTTCAAGAAGATACGGACCAATGGGGTTTTGGAATACGTCGAAACATATGAGAGCAATAAAAACTAAAGAAAAACTATCGGACCAATTTGGAGTTGTTTGGACCTAGTTCAATGCGAAACGAGCTAACGATAAAAAATCATCGCTATAAGCCATGACTCGAGTGATTTTGGTAAAAAAAAGTATAGTTTAGGCGCTTAAAATCAACCTTTATGGTTATTTAAAGAAGATTCGGGCCAACTAGACTTGGAATACATGGATCGGTGTGAGAGCGATAAAAATTGACAAAAACCTATTGGGCTAGGTTTGAGCTATTTGGACCGGTTCGATGCGAAACGTGTCAAAGATCAAAACACATTGCTATAAGCCATGACCTATGAGTTATTTTGGTCATAAAATGTAGTTTAGGCACTCAAAATCAGCCTTTATGATTTTTCAAGAAGATAATGGCCAACTGGTTTTATTATATGTCGAATGGTGTGAGAGAGATAAAAACTTAAGAAAAACTATTGGCCCGATTTTGAGATCGTTTGGACCTAGTTCATGCGACATGTTCAAATGATCAAAACTCAATTCTATAAAACACGACCTATGAGTGAGTTTAGTAAAAAAATATAGTTTAGGACCTCAAAATCAGCATTCATGATTTTTTATGAAGATGTGAGCCAATTGGTTTTGGAATATGTGACATGGTGTGAGAGTGATAAAAGCCGATGAAAAAATTTCAAGCCATTTTTGAAGTCTGTTTGGACCTAATTTGATGCGAAACGGAGCCAACGATCAAAACTCATTGCTTTAAGACATGACCTATGAGTGATTTTGATCAAAAAATGTAGTTTCGGCCCTCAAAATTAGCCTTCATGGTTATTAAGAAGATGTGGCCCAAGCTGTATTTAGAATACTTCGAACGAGTATGAGAGCGATAAAAATTGAAGAAAAACTATCGACCTAGTTTTGAGCTATTTGGACCTAGTTCGACGTGAAATGGGCCAACGATCAAAACTCATCGCTATAAGGCATGACCTATTAGTGATTTAGGTAAAAAAATATCGTTTAAGCCCTCAAAATCAGCCTTCAAGGTTTTCAAAAAGATACGGGTCAACAGGATTTGGAGTACGTGGAACGGTGTGAGAGTGATAAAAATTGAAGAAAAAGCTGTCGGCCTAGTTTTGAGTCGTTTGGACCTAATTCGATGGGAAATGGTCCAACAATCAAAACTCATCACTATAACCCATGACCTATGGGTGATTTAAGTAAAAAAATATCGTTTAGGCCCTCAAAATCAACATTCATGATTTTTTATTAAGATGCGGAGCCAATTGGATTTTGAATATGTGGAATGGTTTGAGGGTGATAAAAGCGAAGAAAAGCTGTTGTCCCGAGTTTTGAGCATTTTTGACTTAGTTTGATGGCAAATGAGCCAACAACCAAAACTCATTGCAATAAGCCACGACCTATGAATAATTTTGGTTCAAAAATATAGTTTAGGCCTTCAAAATCGATCTTTATGATTTTTCAAGAAGATGCGGGCCAACCGAATTTTGAATACGTGGAACGAGTGTGAGGATGATAAAAGCCGAAGAAAAACTATCGGCCCGATTTTGAGTTGTTTGGACTTATTTTGATGCGAAGCGGGCGAACAACCAAAACTCATTACAATAAGCCATGATATATGAGTGATTTTGGTCAAAAAAATATAGTTTAGGCCCTCAAAGTCGACCTTCATGGTTTTTCAAGAAGATATAGGCCAAGCTGTTTTTGGAATTCGTCGAACGGTGTGAGAGCGATAAAAACTTAAGAAAAATTATCGGACCAATTTTGAGCGAGTGTGGACCTAGTTCAATGTGAAATGTGCCAATGACCAAAACTCATTGCTACAAGCCACGACCTATGAGTGATTTTGGTCAAAAAATATAGTTTAAGACCTCAAAATAAGCCTTCATGATTATTCAAGAAGATGAATCCTAACTAGATTTAGAATACTTCGAACGGTATGAAAGCGATAAAAAATGAATAAAAACTATCGACCTAGTTTCGAGTCGTTTGGACCCGGTTCGATTAAAACGGGCCAACGATCAAAACTCATCGCTATAAGCCATGAATTATGAGTGATTTTGGTAAAAAAAAATATGTTTTAGGACCTCAAAATCATCTTTTATGGTTTTTCAAGAAGATTCGATCCAACTGGACTTGGAATATTTTGAACGGTGTGAGAGAGATAAAAGCGACGAAAAATAATCGAGCCAAGTTTAAGTCGTTTAGACCTAGTTCGATGCGAAACGAGCCAAGGATCAAAGCCGATCCCTATAAGCCATGACCTATAAGTTATTTTGGTCAAAAAATGTAGTTTACGCCCTCAAAATCAGCCATCACGATTTTTCAAAAAGATACGGGTCAATTGATTTTATGATACGTCGAATGGTGTTAGAGCGATAAAAGCCGATGAAATACTATCGAGCCAAGTTTCAGTTGTTTAGACCTAGTATGATGCAACACGAGCAAACGATCAAAACTCATTGCTATAAGCCACGATATATGAGTGATTTTGGTCAAAAATGTAGTTTAGGACCTCAAAATTAGCATTCATGATTTTTCAAAAAGATACGAGCCAACTTGGTTTTGGAATACGTGGGACGGTGTGAGTGTGATAAAAGCCGATGAAAAAGTATCGAGCCGGTTTTGAGTACGTTTGGACCTAGTTCATTCCGAAACTAGCCAATGATCAAAACTTATCCCTATAAGCCATGATCTATGAGTTATTTTTGTCAAAAAATGTAGTTTAGGCCCTCAAAACATCACGGTTATTAAGAAGATGTGGCCCAACTCCATTTAGAATACTACGAACAATATGAGAGCGATAAAAACTAAAGAGAAACTATCAACCAAGTTTTGAGTCTGTTTGGACCTAGTTCGATATGAAACGGGCCAACGATCAAAACTCATTACTATAAGCCATGACCTATTAGTGATTTAGGAAACAAATTTTAGTTTAGGCCCTCAAAATCAGCCTTTATGGCTTTCAAGAAGATGCGAGCCAACGGGATTTGGAATACGTGGAACGGTGTGAGAGCGATAAAAGCGAAGAAAAGCTGTCGGCCTAGTTTTGAGTCTGTTTGGACCTAGTTCGATGTGAAACAGGCTAACAATCAAGACTCATAGCTATAACCTATGACCTATGAGTGATTTTGGTAAGAAAATGTCGTTTAGGCCCTCAAAATCGGCCTTCATTGTTTTTGATGAAGATGCGGGCCAACTTGATTATGAATATGTGAAACGGTGTGAGGGTGATAAAAATTGAAGAAAAACTATTGTCCTAGTTTTGATTGATTTGGACCTAATTCGATGCAAAATGGGAAAATGATCAAAACTCATCGTTATAAGCCTTGAGCTATGAGTAATTTTGGTAAAAAAAATATAGTTTAGCCCTCAAAATCAGCTTTTAGGTTTTTCAAGAAGATTCGGGTCAACGGAACTTGGAATACGTGGAATGGTGTGAGAGCGATAAAAGCCGACAAAAACTATTGCACCAAGTTTGAGTCGTTTGGACCTAGTTTTGTGTGACATGTGCAAACGATCAAAACTCATTCCTTTAAGCCCCGAAGTATGAGTGATTTCTTTTCAAAAAATGTAGTTTACGACCTCAAAACAATATTCGGGGTTTTTCAAGAAGATGCGGACGAGTTTTGGAATACCCGGCATGCTTTGAGAGCAATAAAAGCGATGAAAAACTATCGGCCCAATTTTGAGTGATGTGGACCTAGTTCGATATGAAACGGGCCAACAATACAAACTCATTTTTTAAGCCATGACCTATGAGTGATTTTTATGAAAAATATATAGTTTAGGTAGAAAAACGGGACTTGGAATACATGAAACGATGTGAGAGTGAGAAAAAGCTACGAAAAAACTATAGGCCCGGTTTACGTCCTCAAAATCAGCCTCCATCTTTTTTCAAAAGATTCGGTCCAATTGGACTTCCAATACGTGGAACGATGTGAGAGTGATCAAAGCCGATGAAAAACTATCGGGTCCGGTTTAAGTCTGTTTGGACCTAGTTCGATACGAAATAGGCCAACGATCAAAACTCATCACTATAAGCTATGACCTAAGAGTTATTTTTGTCAAAAAATATAGTTTAGGCCCTCAAAATCAGCCTTCACGAGCTTTTAAAGAAGATACGGGCCAATTGGTTTAATAATACTTCAAACGGTATCGGAGCGAGAAATACCGAAGAAAAACTATTGACCTAGTTTTGAGCTATTTAGACCTAGTTCGATACGAGGTGGTCCAACGATCAAAATTCATTGCTATAAGCTATGACCTATGAGTGATTTTGGTAAAAAAATTATAGTTTAGGTCCTCAAATTCAGCCTTCGGGGTTTTTAAAGAAGATTTGGGCCAACTGGACTTAGAATACGTGAAACGATGTAAAAGTGATAAAAGCCGAGGAAAAACTATCGACCTAATTTTGAATGATTTGGACCTAATTCAATGTGAAATGGGAAAACGATCAAAACTCATCGTTATAACCCTTGACCTATGTGTGATTTTGGTTAAAAAAAATAGTTTAGGCCCTCAAAATCAACTTTTAGGTTTTTCAAGAAGATTTGGGCCAAGCTGGACTTGAAATATGTGAAACGAGTGTGAGAGCGATAAAAGCGGTAAAAAACTATCGGACCAAGTTTGAGTCTGTTTAGACCTAGTTTTACGTGACACGTGCAAATGATAAAAACTCATTGCTTTAAGCCACGAAGTATGAGTGATTTTTTTTCAAAAAATGTAGTTTACACCCTCAAAATTAGCATTGAGGGTTTTTAAAAAAGATGCGGGCCAATAGGTTTTGGAATACGTGGCACACTTTGAGAGTAATGAAATTGATGAAAAACTATCGACCCAATTTTAAGTGATTTGGACCTAGTTCGATACGAAACGAGCCAACAATACAAAGTCATTTCTTTAAGCCATGACTTATGAGTGATTTTTGTAAAAAAATATATAGTTTAGGCGAGAAAAATAGGACTTGGAACACGTGAAACAATGTGAGAGTGAGAAAAAACGATGAAAAACTGAACTTGGAATACGTAAAATGATGTGAGAGTGAGAAAAAGCGACAAAAAGCTGTAGGCCCGGTTTACGCCCTCAAAATCAGCCTTCATGTTTTTTCAAAAAGATTCGATCGAACTGGACTTCAAATATGTGGAACGAGTGTGAGAGCGATCAAAGCCGACGAAAAAATATCGGGCTAGGTTTTAGTCGTTTGGATGTAGTTTGATGCGAAACGGGCCAACAATCAAAACTCATCGCTATAAGCTACGACCTATGAGTTATTTTTGTCAAGAAAATATAGTTTAGGCCCTCAAAATCAGCTTTCATGGTTTTTAAACAAGATACGGGCCAGTTGGTTTAATAATACTTTAAACGATATGAGAGCAAGAAATATTGAAGAAAAACTATCGACCTATTTTTGAGCTATTTGGACCTAGTTCGATGCGAAACGTCCAACGATCGAAATTCATTGCTATAAGCCATGACCTATGAATGATTTTGGTAGAAAAACATAGTTTAGGTCCTCAAATTCATCCTTCATGGTTTTTAAAGAAGATTCGAGCCAAATGGACTTAGAATACATGAAACGATGTGAGAGTGATAAAAGCGAAGAAAAACTATTAACCTAGTTTTGAGCGATTTGGACCTAGTTCGATGCGAAATGGGCAAAAGATCAAATCTCATCGTTATAAACCATGGCATATGTATAATTTACGTAAAAAAATATAGTTTAGGCCCTCAAAATTAGCCTTCCTACTTTTTCAAAAAGATTCGAGCCAACTGGACTAGGAATACCTAGAACGGTGTGAAAGCGATCGAAGCGACGAAAAACTATTAGGATAGGTTTAAGCTCGTTTGGACCTAGTTTGATGCGAAATAGGCCAACGATCAAAACTTATCCCTATAAGCCATGATCTATGAGTTATTTTTGTCAAACAATGTAGTTTAAGCCACGAAAATCGGCATTCATGATTTTTTAAGAAGATACGAGCCCATTGGTTTTATTATATGTCGAATGTTGTAAGAGCTATTAAAATTGAGGAAAAATTATTGGTTTAGATTTAAGTTGTTTAGAGCTAGTTCGATACGACAAATGAAATGGATCAAACTCATTGCTATAAGCCATAACCTTTGAGTGATTTTTGTAAAAAAAGTAGTTTAGTCCCTCAAAATCGGCATTTAGGGTTTTTCAAGAAGATACGAGCCAACTTGGTTTTGGAATACGTGGCACGATGTGGGAGAGATAAAAAATGATGAAAAATTATCGGCCGAGTTTTGAGTCATGTTTGGACCTTGTTCTATGCGACACATGCAAACAATCAAAACGCATTGCTATAAGCCATGACCAATGAGTGATTTTTGTCAAGAAATATAGTTTGGGCTCCCAAAATCGACCTTCACGGTTATTCAAGAGGATGCGGCTTAGTTGGATTTAGAATACTTCGAATGGTATGATAGCGATAAAAGCGAAAAAAACTATCGACCAAGTTTTGAGCTATTTGGACCTAGTTTGATGCGAACGGGCCAATGATCAAAACTCATAGCTATAAGCCATGACTTATGAGTGATTTTGGTAAAAAAATATAGTTTAGGCCTTCCAAATCAGCCTTCATGGTTTTCAAAAAGATACGGGCTAACGAGATTTGGAATACATTGAACGGTGTGAGAGCGATAAAAATTAAAGAAAATCTATCGACCCGGTTTTAAGTCTGTTTGGACCTAGGTCAATGCGAAACGGGCCAATGATTAAAACTCATCGCTATAAGTCATGACCTATGAGTGATTTTAGTAAAAAAATGTATGTTAGGTCCAAAAAATCAGCCTTTATGGTTTTCGAAAAAGATACGGAGCCAACTATATTTTGAATACATGGAATGGTGTCGGGGTGATAAAAACTAAAGAAAAGCTGTTGGCCTAGTTTTGAAGTCTGTTTAGATCTAGTTTAATGCAAAACGGGCCAACAACCAAAGCCGATTGCAATAAGCCATCACCTATGAGTGATTTTCGTCCAAAAATATATTTTAAGCCCTCAAAATCAGCTTTTATTGTTTTTCAATAAGATGTGGGCCAACTGGTTTTGTAATACATGGCACGGTGTGAGAGCAATAAAAGCCGATGAAAAACTATTGGCCGATTTTGAGCGATTTAGACGTAGTTTGATCCGAAACGGGCCAACAACCAAAAGTCATTGCAATAAGCTATGACATATGAGTGATTTTTGTCAAAAAATGTAGTTTAGGCCCTCAAAATCGAGGCTTGATAGTTTTTCAAGAAGATGCGAGTCAAGCTGGATTTGGAATACGTCGAACGGTGTGAGAGCGGTAAAAATTGAAGAAAAAATATCGATCAAGTTTTGAGCAATTTAGACCTAGTTCAATGCGAAACGAGCCAACGATAAAAACTCTCATTGCTTTAAGCCATGACCTATGAGTAATTTTGGTTAAAAAATTTAGTTTAAGCTCTCAAAATCGACTTTCATGATTTTTTCAAGTAGATTTGAGCCAATTTAACTTGGAATACATGGAACGATGTGAGAGCGATAAAAACGACGAAAAAATATTGAGTTAGGTTGGAGCGGCTTGGACCTAGTTCTATGCGACACATGCAAACGATCAAAACTCATTGCTATAAACCACGACCTATGAGTGATTGTTGTCGAAAAATGAAGTTTAGGCCCTCAAAATCAACATTCGGGGTTTTTCAAGAAGATGCGGGCCAACGGGTTTCGGAATACATGGCGGGTGTGAGAGAGATAAAAGCGATGAAAAACTATTAGCCTCGTTTTGAGTGATTTGGACGTAGTTCGATGCGAAACGGGCCAACGATCAAAAAGCATTAGTTTAAGCCATGACCTATGAGTGATTTTGGCAAAAAAATATACATTAGGCCCTCAAAATCGGCATTCATGGTTTTCAAGAAGATGTAGTCAAAGGGGATATGAATACGTAGAATGGTGTGAGAGCGATAAAAATAGAAAAAAAATATCGGCCTAGTTTTGAAGTCTGTTTGGATCTAGTTTGATGTGAAACGGGCCAACAACCAAAAGTCATTACAATAAGCTATGACATATGAGTGATTTTGGTCAAAAAATGTAGTTTAGGCCTTCAAAATCAGCCTTTATAGTTTTTCAAGAAGATACGAAGCTAACTGGATTTGGAATACTTCGAACGGTGTGAGAGCGATAAAAATAGAAAAAAAATATCGGCCTAGTTTTGAGTCTGTTTGGATCTAGTTTGATGTGAAACGGGCCAACAACCAAAAGTCATTACAATAAGCTATGACATATGAGTGATTTTGGTCAAAAAATGTAGTTTAGGCCTTCAAAATCGGCCTTTATAGTTTTTCAAGAAGATACGAGCTAACCTGGATTTGGAATACTTCGAACGGTGTGAAAGCGATAAAAATTGAAGAAAAAATGTCAACCAAGTTTTGAGCGATTTGGACCTAGTTCAATGCGAAACGGGCCAACGATCAAAACTCTCATTGCTTTAAGCCATGACCTATGAGTGACTTTGGTGAAAGATTTAGTTTAGGATCTCAAAATCGGCTTTTTTGATTTTTTAAGCGAGATCGGGCCAATTGAACTTGGAATACGTGGAACGATGTGAGAACGATAAAAACTAACGAAAAGCTATCGAGCTAGGTATGAGCGGTTTGGACATATTTCTATGTCACACGTGCAAACGATCGACACTTATTGCTAAAAACCACGACCTACGAGTTTGAGCGATGTGGGCCAACGAGCTTTTGGAATACATGGTAGGTGTGATGAGATAAAAGCCGATGAAAAACTATTGGCCTAGATTTGAGCGATATGGATATAGTTCAATGCGAAACGGTCCAATGATCAAAAGTCATTGGTTTAAACCATGACCTATGAGTGATTTTCGAAAAAAAAATACATTAGGCCCTCAAAGTAGCGTTGATGGTTTTCAAGAAGATGCGATCAAATGGGATTTGAATACGTGGAATAGTGTGAGAGCGATAAAAATAGAAGAAAAATTGTCGACCTAGTTTTGAGTCTGTTTGGACCTAGTTTGATGCGAAACGGGCCAATAACCAAAAGTCATTACAATAAGCCATGACATATGGAGTTGATTTTGGTCAACAAATGTAGTCTAGGCCCTCAAAATCAGCCTTGATAGTTTTTCAAAAAGATGCGAGCCAACTACATTTGGAATATGTCGAACGGTATGAGAGTGATAAAAATTAAAGAAAAACTATCGACCAAGTTTTGAATGATTTGGACCTAGTTCGATGCGAAACGGGCAAATGATTAAACCTCTCATTGCTTTAAGCCATGACCTATGAGTGATTTTGGTCAAAAAATTTAGTTTGGCCCTCAAAATAAGCATTCACGATTATTCAAGAAAATACGAGCCTAACTAGATTTAGAATACTTCGAACGGTATGAGAGCGAGAAAAATTGAAGAAAACCTATCGACCTAGTTTTGAGCTATTTGGACCTAGTTCTGCGAAACGACCTCAACGCTCAACGCTCAAAACTCATCGCTATAAGCCATGACCTATGAGTGATTTTTGAAAAAAATATAGTTTAGGCCCTCAAATTCGGCCTTTAGGGTTTTAAAGAAGATTCGAGCCAACTTGGGTCAATTGGACTTGGAATACGTGGAACAATATGAGAGCGATAAAAGCGATGAAAAACTATTGGGCTAGGTTTAGGTTGTTTGGACCTATTCTATGCGACACATGCAAACGATCAAAACTCATTGCCTTAAGCCACGACCTATGAGTGATTTTTGTCAAAAAAATAGTTTAGGCCCTCAAAATCTACATTCGGGGTTTTTAAAAAGATGCGGGCCACTCGATTTTGGAATACGTGGCACGATGCAAGAGAGATAAAAGCGATGAAAAACTATCGGCTTAGTTTTGAGCGATTTGGACCTACTTCGTTTCGAAATGGGCTAGCGATCAAAACTCATCGCTATAGGCTATGACCTATTAGTGATTTTGGTAAAAAAAATTATAGTTTAGGCCCTAAAAATTAATCTTCTTGATTTTCAAGAAGATGCGAGCTAACGAGATTTGGAATACTTGGAATGGTCCGAGAGCAATAAGAATTGAAGAAAATCTATCGACCCGAGTTTTGAGTTATTTAGACCTAGTTTCATGTGAAACGGGCCAATGATCCAAACTCATCGCTATAACCCTAACTTATGAGTGATTTTGGTAAACGGAAAAAATAATTTAGACCCTTAAAATCAGCCTTCATGGTTTTTTGAAGAAGTTGCGAGCCAATTGTATTTTGAATACGTGGAACGGTATGAGGGAGATAAAAACTAAAGAAAAATTGTTGGCCTAGTTTTCGGCTTTTTGGACCTAGGTTGATGCAAAACAGGCCAACAACCAAAACTCATTGCAATAAGCCATGAACTATGAGTGATTTTGGTACAAAAAAATAGTTTAGGTCCTCGAATAAGCATTTATGGTTTTTCAAGAAGATGCGAGCTAACTTGGTTTTTGAATACATGGCACGGTGTGAGAGTGATAAAATCTAAAAAAAAACTATTGATGCAATTTTGGGATGTTTAGGCATAGTTCGATGTGACACATGCCAATGATCAAAACTCATTGCTATAAGCCACGACCTATTAGTGATTTTAGTCAAAAATATAGTTTAGGCCCTCAAAATCGGCATTCACGGTTTTACGGAAGATACGAGCTAACTGGTTTTGGAATACGTCGAATGGTATGAGGGCAATAAAAACTAAAGAAAAACTATCGACCCAATTTTGAAGTCTGTTTGGACCTAGTTTGATACAAAACGAGCCAACGACTAAAAGTCATTGCAATAAGTCGTGACATATGAGTGATTTTGGTCAAAAAAATATAATTTAGGCCCTCAAAATCAGCTTTGATAGTTTTTCAAGAAGATGTGGGCCAACTATAATTGGAATACCTCGAACGGTGTGAGGGTGATAAAAATTGAAGAAAAATTGTTGGCCAAGTTTTGAGCGATTTGGACTTAGTTCGATGCGAAACGGGCCAAGGATCAAAACTCTCATTACTTTAAGCCATGACCTATGAGTGATTTTGGCAAAAAAAAAAATAGTTTTTTCCCTTAAAATTAGGTTTCATGGTTTTTCAAGTAGATTCGAGCCAAGCTGAACTTGGAATTCGTGGAATAGTTTGAGAGCAATAAAAGCCGATGAAAAACTATCAAGCCGGGTTTGAGCTATTTGGACGTAATTCTATGCGACACATGTAAATGATCAAAACTCATTGCTATAAGCCATGACCTATGAGTGATTTTTGTCAAAAAATATAGTTTAGGCCCTTAAAATCGGCATTTAGGGTTTTTCAAGAAGTGCGGGCCAAGCTGGTTTTGGAATACGTGGCACGGTGTGAGAGAGATAAAAGCGATGAAAAATTATCAACCTAGTTTTGAGTGATTTGGTCTCGGTTCGATGAGAAACGGGCTAGCGATCAAAACTAATCGCTATAAGCTATGACCTATTAGTGATTTTAGTAAAGAAATATCGTTTAGGCCACTTAAAATCGGTCTTTTTAGTTTTCAAGAAGGCTCGGGCCAATGAGATGTGGAATACATGGCACGGTGTGAGAGAGATAAAAGCTAATGAAAAATTATCGGCTTATTTTTGTGCGATTTAGACCTAGTTCGATGCAAAAAGGGCTAGCGATAAAAAATCATCGCTATAAGCCATGACCTATGAGTGATTTTGGTATAAAAATATAGTTTAGACCCTCAAAATCAGCTCTCATGGTTTTCAAGAACATGCACGCCAACTAGAATTGGAATACGTAGAGCGGTGTGAGAGCGATAAAAACTAAAGAAAAACTATCGGCCCATTGTTGAAGTATGTTTGGACCTAGTTCGATGAGAAATAGGCCAACAATGAAAACTCATCATTATAAGCCATGACCTATGAGTTATTTTGGTCAAAAAATGTAGTTTAGGGCTTTAAAATCAGCCTTTATGGTTTTTCAAGAAGATCCGGGACAAGCTGGTCTTATAATACATCGAATGATGTGAGAGCGATAAAAACTAAAGAAAAAATGTTGGCCTAGTTTTGAAGTCTGTTTGGACCTAGTTTGATGCAACACGTGCAAACGATGAAAACTAATTACTATAAGCCATGACTTATGAGTGATTTTGGTATAAAAATGTAGTTTAGGCCCTCAAAATTAGCATTCATGGTGTTTCAAGAAGATGCGAACCAACTGGACTTGGAATACGTAGAACGGTGTGAGAGCGATAAAAGCGAGAAAAAAATGTCGAGCTAGGTTTAAGTCTGTTTGGACCTAGTTCGATTCGAAACGAGCCAATAATAAAAAATCATTGCTTTAAGCCATGACCTATGAGTGATTTTGGCTAAAAAATGTAGTTTAGGCCTTCAAAATAAATCTTCGGGTTATTAAGAAGATGCGACCAAGCTGGATTTAGAATACTTTGAACAATAAGAGAGCGATAAAAACTAAAGAAAAACTATCGACCCCGTTTTGAGTCTGTTTGGACCTAGCTCGATGCGAAACAAGCTAACAATCAAAACTCATCGCTATAAGCCATGGCCTATGAGTGGTTTTGGTAAAAACATGTAGTTTAGGCCCTTAAAATCAACTCTCATGGTTTTCATGAACATGCGCGCCAACTTGGATTTAGAATACATAGAGCGGTGTGAGAGCGATAAAAACTATAAAAAAACTATTGACCACTGTTTTGAGTATGTTTGGACCTAGTTCGATACAAAATGGGCCAACAATCAAAACTATAAACAATGATATATGAGCGATTTTGGTCAAAAAATTTAGTTTAAACCGTTAAAATCGGCGTTCATGGTTTTTTAAGAAGATTCAAGCCAAGCTGAATTTTGAATACGTGGAATGGTGTGAGGGCGATAAAAGCGAAGCAAAGCTGTTGGCCCGAGTTTTGAGTTTTTTGAACTTAGTTTGATGCGAAACGAGCCAACAACCAAAACTCAATAGCATGAGCCATGACATATTAGTGATTTTGGTCAAAAATATATAGTTTAGGCCCTTAAAATCGACCTTTATGGTTTTTTCAAGAAGATTCGAGCCAAGCTGAACTTGGAATACATGGAACGGTGTGAGAGTGATAAAAGCCGATAAAAAATTGTAAGGCTAGGTTTGAGTGTTTGGACCTAGTTGGATGTGAAACGGGCTAACGATCAAAACTCATTGCTTTAAGCCATGACCTATAAGTGATTTCGGTAAAAAAAATGTAGTTAAGGGCCTTAAAATCGGCCTTTATGGTTTTTCAAGAAGATCCAAGTCAAGCTGGTTTTGTAATACATCGAATGATGTGAGAACGATAAAAACTAAAGAAAAACTTTTGGCTCGGTTTTGAAGTCTGTTTGGACCTAGTTCGATGCGACACATGCATTCGATAAAAACTCATTACTATAAGCCACAACCTATGATTGATTTTGGTCAAAAAATATAATTTATACCCTCAAAATCGGCATTCATGGTTTTTCAAGAAGATGTAAGCCATTTTGTTTTGGAATACATGGTACGGTGTGGAGCGATAAAAGCGATGAAAAAATATCGACCCGAGTTTTAAGCGATTTGGAGCTAGTTCGATACGAAACGAGCCAATAATCAAAACCCATTGCTTTAAGCCATGACCTACGAGTGATTTTGGTCAAAAAATATACTTTAAGCATTCAAAATCAACCTTCATGGTTATTAAGAAGATGCGATCCAACTAGATTTAGAATACTTCGAACGGTATGAGAGCAATAAAAGCGAAGAAAAACTATCGATCCGAGTTTTGAGTCGTCCTAATTCGATGCGAAACGGGCCAACGATAAAAACTCATCGCTATTAGTGATTTTCATAAAAAAATATAGTTTAGGCCCTCAAAATCAGCCTTCATGGTTTTCAAAAAGATCCGACCCGACGAGATTTGGAATACGTGAACGGTGTGAGAGCGATATAAATTGAAGAAAAACTATCGGCCTAGTTACGAGTCTGTTTGGACCTAGTTCGATTCAAAACGAGTCGACGATCAAAACTCATCGCTATAATCCATGACCTATGAGTGATTTGGGTAAAACAATGTAGTTTAGGCCTTCAAAATCAACCCTCATGGTTTTCAAGAACATGTGCGCCAACTGGATTTGTAATACGTAGAGCGGTGTGAGAGCGATAAAAATTGAAGAAAAATATCGGCCTAGTTTTGAAGTCGTTTGGACCTAGTTCGATGCAAAATAGACCAATGATCAAAACTCATCGCTATAAGCCATGACCTATGAGTGATTTTGGTAAAGAAATGTAGTTTAAACCCTCAAAATTAGCGTTCATGATTTTTAAAGAAGATGCGAGCTAACTGGATTTTAAATACGTGGAACGGTGTGAGGGTGATAAAAGCGAAAAAAGCCTATTGGCCAAATTTTGAGTTGTTTGGACCTAGTTTGATGCAAAACGAGTCAACAACCAAAACCCATTGCAATAAGCCATGACATATGAGTGATTTTTGTCAAAAATGTAATTTAGGCCCTCAAAATCAGCCTTCATGATTTTTCAAGAAGATGCGAGCAATTGGATTTGGAATACGTGAAACGGTATGAGAGTGAGAAAAACTAAAAAGAAAAACTATCGGCCAGTTGTGGGCTATTTGGACCAAGTTCGATGTGAAACGGGCCAACAATCAAAATTCATTGCTATAAGCCATAACCGATGAGTGATTTTTATAAAAAAAATAGAGTTTAAGCCCTCAAAATCAGCCTTCATGGTTTTTCAATAAGAGACGAGCCAAGTGGTTTTGGAATACTTCGAATGGTATGAGAGCATTAAAAGCCGAAGAAAAACTATCGACCTAGTTTTGAGGTGTTTAGACCAAGTTCGATGCGACACGGACAAACGATCTAAACTCATTGCTATAAGCCACGACCTATGGGTGATTTTTGTCAACAAAATGTAGTTTAGGCCCTCAAAATCAGCATTCATGATTTTTAAAGAAGATACGGGCCAACTAGTTTGGGAATACGTGACATGATGTAAGAGGTATAAAAGCCGACAAAAAACTATCGAGCCAAGTTTGAGGTGTTTGGGCCTAGTTCGTTGCGAAGCGGCCAACGATCAAAATTCATTACTATAAGCCACGATCTATGAGTAATTTTTGTCAAATAATGTATTTTAGGCACTCAAAATCAGCATTCACAATTTTTTAAGAAGATGTGGGCCAACTGGTTAGGGAATACGTGACACGGTGTAAGAGGTATAAAAACTAATGAAAAACTATCGAGCCAAGTTTGAGGTGTTTGGGCCTAGTTCATTGTGAAATGGACCAACGATCAAAACTCATCGTAATAAACCATGACCTATGAGTTATTTTTGTCAAAAAATATAGTTTAGGCCCTCAAAATCAGCATCCATGGTTTTTCAAGAAGATACGAGCCAAGCTGGTTTTGGAATACGTTGAACGGTGTGAGAGCGATAAAAACTTAAGAAAAATTATCGACCCAATTTTGAGTCGTGTGGACCTAGTTCGATGTGACGTGCCAACGATCAAAACTCATTGCTATAAGACACGACGTATGAGTGATTTTGATCAAACAATATAGTTTAGGCCCTCAAAATCAACATTCATGATTTTTAAGAAGATGTTGGCAACTTGGTTTTTTAATACATGGAACGAGTGTGAGAGTAACAAAAACTTAGGTAAAACTATGAGCTCGGTTTTGAGCTATTTGGACCTAGTTCGAGGGGAAACAGGCCAATGATCAAAACTCATCACCATAAGCCATGACCTATGTGTGATTTTGGTGAAAAAAAATAGTTTAAGCCCTAAAAATCGGCTTTCATGGTTTTTCAAGAAGATTCAAGCGAACTGGACTTGGAATACGTGGGATGATATGAGAGTGATAAAAACTAATGAAAAACTATCGGGCCGGGTTTTAGTTGTTTTGACCTAGTTCGATGCAAAACGGGCCAACGATAAAAATTCATTCCTATAAGCCACGATCTAGAGTGATTTTGGTCAAAAAAATATAGTCTAGGCCCTCAAAATAAGCATTCATGATTTTTCAAGAAGATGCGACCGATTGGTTTTGGAATACGTGACGCGGTGTGGGAGCGATAAAAACTAATAAAAAAATATCGAGCCATTTTTGAAGTCTGTTTGGACATATTTTGAAGCGAAACGGACCACCGATCAAACTCATTATAATAAGCCACGACCTATGAGTGATTTTGTTCAAAAAATGAAGTTTAGTCCCTCAAAATTAGCATTCATGGTTTTTCAAGAAGATACGGACCAATTGGTTTTGGAATATGTGGCATGGTGTGAGAGCCATAAAAATTGGTGAAAAGCTGTCGGCCTAGTTTTGAGTGAGTTTGACCTAGTGTGATGCGAAACGGGCTAACGATCAAAACTTATTGCCATAAGCCATGACCTATGAGTGATTTGGGTAAAAAAAGAAATATAGTTTAAACCCTCAAAATCAACCTTTATGGTTTTTGAAGAAGATTTGAGCCAACTTGGATTTTGAATACGTGGAATGGTATGAGGGAGATAAAAATTGAATAAAAACTATCGGTTCAATTTTAAGTCTGTTTGGACCTAGTTTGATGCAAAACGGGCCAACAATCAAAACTCATTGCTATAACCCATGACCTATGAGTGATTTCGATCAAAAAATATAGTTTAGGCCTTCAAAAGCGACTTTTATGGTTTCTAAAGAAGATGCGGGCTAATTGATTGTGGAATACGCGGGACGGTGTAAAAGGGATCAAAATTGATTAAAAACTATCGACGTAGTTTTTAGTGATTTTAACCTAGTGTGATACAAAACGGGTTAACAATAAAATCTCATTGCTTTAAGCCGTGACATATGAGTGATTTTGGTAACAAAAATATTGTTTAAGCCCTAAAAATCAACCTTCATGGTATTCAAGAAGATCTTTGTCCAACAAGATGTTGTTTAAGCCCTCAAAATCGGCCTAGTTTTGAGCTATTTGGACCTAGTTCGATGCGACATGTGCAAACGATCAAAACTCATTACTATAAGCCACAACCTATAAGTAATTTTGATCAAAAAATATAGTTTAGGCCCTCAAAATCGGTATTCATGATTTTCAAGAAGATACGGGCCAATTAGTTTTTGAATACGTGGCACGATGTGAGAGCGATAAAAATTTATGAAAAAATATCGAGCTAGTTTTGAGTCGTTTGGACCTACTTTGATGCAAAACAGGCCAACGATCAAAACTCATAGATATACACCTCGACCTATGAGTGATTTTTGTCAAAAAATTTAGTTTAAGCCCTCAAAATCAATATTCATGGTTTTTTAAGAAGATACGGACCAATGGGGTTTTGGAATACGTCGAAACTTATGAGAGCAATAAAAATTAAAGAAAAACTATCGGACCAATTTGGAGTTGTTTGGACCTAGTTCAATGCGAAACAGTGCTAACAATAAAAAATCATCGCTATAAGCCATGACCTATGAGTTATTGGGGTAAAAAAATATAGTTTAGGCCCTCAAAATCATCCTTTATGGTTATTTAAAGAAGATTCGGGCCAACCTGGACTTGGAATAAGTGGATTAGTGTGAGAGCGATAAAAATTGATAAAAACCTAGTGGGCCGGGTTTAAGCTATTTGGACCGAGTTCGATGCGAAACGTGTCAAAGATCAAAACACATTGCTATAAGCCATGACCTATGAGTTATTTTGGTCATAAAATGTAGTTTAGGCACTCAAAATCGGCCTTTATGATTTTTCAAGAAGATAATGGCGAACTCGGTTTTATTATATGTCGAATGGTGTGAGAGAGATAAAAACTTAAGAAAAACTATTGATCCGAGTTTTGAAGTCTGTTTGGACCTAGTTCATGCGACATGTCCAAATGATCAAAATTCAATTCTATAAGCCACGACATATAAGTGATTTTAGTAAAAAAAAATATATAGTTTAGGCCCTCAAAATCGGCATTCATGGCTTTTCAAAAAGATGCAAGCCAACTGGTTTTGGAATATGTGACACGGTGTGAGAGTGATAAAAACCGATGAAAAAATTTAAAGCCAATTTTGAAGTCGTTTGGACCTAATTTGATGCGAAACGGGCCAATGATCAAAACTCATTGCTTTAAGACATGACCTATGAGTGATTTTGATAAAAAAAAATATATAGTTTAGGCCCTCAAAATTAGCCTTCACGGTTATTAAGATGATGTGGCCCAACTGTATTTAGAATACTTCGAGCAATATGAGAGCGATAAAAATTAAAGAAAAACTATCGATCCGAGTTTTGAGCTATTTGGACCTAGTTCGATGCAAAATGGGCCAATGATAAAAACTCATCACTATAAGGCATGACCTATTAGTGATGCGGGTAAAAAATATCGTTTAAGCCCTCAAAATCAGCCTTTAAGGTTTTCAAGAAGATGCGGGCCAATAGGATTTGGAATACGTGGAATGGTGTGAGAGTGATAAAAATTGAAGAAAAACTCGTCGACCTAGTTTTAAGTCTGTTTGGACCTAATTCGATGGGAAATGGTCCAACAATCAAAACTCATCACTATAACCCATGTCCTATAGGTGATTTTGGAAAAAAAATCGTTTAGGCCCTCAAAATCGACGTTCATGATTTTTTATTAAGATGCGGGCCAATTGGATTTTGAATATGTGGAATGATTTGAGGGTGATAAAAGCCGTAGAAAAACTATTGTCCTAGTTTTGAGCGTTTTGGACTTAGTTCGATGGCAAACGAGCCAACAACCAAAACTCATTGCAATAAGCCATGACCTATGAATAATTTTGGTTCAAAAATATAGTTTAGGCCTTCGAAATCAGCCTTTATGAATTTTCAAGAAGATGCGGGCCAACTAAATTTTGAATACGTGGAACGGTGTGACGACGATAAAAGCGAAAAAAACTATCGGCCAAGTTTTGAGTTTTTGGACTTAGTTTGATGCGAAGCAAGCGAATAACCAAAACTCATTGCAATAAGCCATGATATATGAGTGATTTTGGTCAAAAAAATATAGTTTAGGCCCTCAAAGTCGGCCTTCATGGTTTTTTAAGAAGATACGAGCCAACAATTTTTGGAATACGTCGAACGGTATGAGAGCGATAAAAACTTAAGAAAAATTATCCGACCAATTTTGCGCGAGTGTGGACCTAGTTCGATGTGAAACATGCGAATGACCAAAACTCATTGCTTCAAGCCACGACATATGAGTGATTTTGGTCAAAAAATATAGTTTAAGATCTCAAAATAAGCCTTCATGATTATTCAAGAAGATGAAGCCTAACTAGATTTAGAATACTTTGAACGGTATGAGAGCGATAAAAGCGAAGAAAAACTATCAACCTAGTTTCGAGTCTGTTTGGACCTAGTTCGATGTAAAATGGGCCAACGATCAAAACTCGTCACTATAAGCCATGAATTATGAGTGATTTTGGTAAAAAAAAAATGTGTTTTAGGACCTCAAAATCATCTTTTATGGTTTTTCAAGAAGATTCGATCCAACTTGGACTTGGAATATGTTGAACGGTGTGGGAGAGATAAAAGCCGACGAAAAACAATCGGGCCAAGTTTAAGTCGTTTAGACCTAGTTCGATGCGAAACGAGCCAAGGATCAAAACCGATTTCTATAAGCCATGACTTATAAGTTATTTTGGCAAAAAATGTAGTTTAGGCCCTCAAAATTAGCCTTCATGATTTTTCAAGAAGATACGGGCCAAGCTGGTTTTATGATACGTCGAATGGTGTTAGAGCGATAAAAGCGATAGAAAACTATCGAGACAAGTTTCGACTTGTTTAGACTAGTTTGATGCAACACGAGCAAACGATCAAAACTCATTGCTATAAGCCACGATATATAAGTAATTTTGGTCAAAAAATGTAGTTTAGGCCCTCAAAATCGGCATTCACGGTTTTTCAAAAAGATACGGGCCAACTGGTTTTGGAATACGTCGGGCGATGTGAGTGTGATAAAAAATGATAAAAAAATATCGAGCCAATTTTGAGTCGTTTGGACCTAGTTCTTTCGGAACTAGCCAACAATCAAAAAATGAGTGATTTTGGTCAAAAAATGTAGTTTAGGCCCTCAAAACTTCACGGTTATTAAGAAGATGTTGTCCAACTCCATTTAGAATACTAGAACAATATGAGAGCGATAAAATCTATAGAGAAACTATCAACCCAGTTTTGAGTCTGTTTGGACCTAATTCGATACGAAACGGGCCAACGATCAAAACTCATTACTATAAGCCATGACCTATTAGTGATTTGGGAAAACAAATTTTAGTTTAGGCCCTCAAAATCAGCCTTCATGGTTTTCAAGAAGATGCGAGCCCACGAGATTTGGAATACATGGAACGGTGTGAGAGCGATAAAAATTAAAAAAAAGCTGTCAGCCCAATTTTGAGACATGTTTGGACCTAGTTTGATGTGAAATGGGCCAACAATTAAGACACATCGCTATAACCCATGACCTATGAGTGATTTTGGTAAAAAATGTGGTTTAGGCCCTCAAAATCGGCCTTCATTGTTTTTGATGAAGATGCGAGCCAACTTGATTATGAATACGTGGAACGGTGTGAGGGTGATAAAAGCCGAAGAAAAGCTGTTGTCCTAGTTTTGAGCGTTTTGGATCTAGTTTGATGCGAAACGAGCCAAAAACAAAAACTCATCGTAATAAGCGATGACCTATGAGTGATTTTGTTCAAAAAATGTAGTTTAGGCCTTAAAAAATCAGCCTTTATGGTTTTTCAAGAAGATGCGGGCCAATTGGTTTTGGAATGCATGAGACGGTGTGAGAGCGATAAAAATTGATGAAAAAATATCGGCCTCGTTTTGAGTGATTTTGATCTAGTTCGATGCAAAACGGACTAATGATTAAAACTCATTGCTTTAATCCATGACCTTTGAGTGATTTTGGTAAGAAAATGATGTTTAGGCCCTTAAATCGAGCTTCAATGTATTCAAGAAGATGCGAGCAAAAAGAATTTGGAATACGTTAAACGGTGTGAGACCGATAAAAATTAAAGAAAAAGCTGTCGGCCTAGTTTTGAGCTCTTTGCACTTAGTTCGATGTGACACATGCAAACGATCAAAACTCATTGCTATAAGCCACGACCTATGAGTGATTTTGGTCAAAAAATATAGTTTAGGCCCTCAAAATCAACATTTATGACTTTTCAAAAAGATGCAAGCCAATTGGTTTTTTAATATGTGGCACGGTGTGAGAGCAATAAAAGCCGATGAAAAAATATCAAGCTAGTTTTGAGTTGTTTGGACCTACTTTGATGTGAAACGGGCCAACGATCAAAACTCATAGCTATAAACCATGACCTATGATTGATTTTTGTCAAAAAAGCTATAGTTTAAACCCTCAAAAACAACATTTATGGTTTTTCAAGAAGATACGGGCCAACGGGTTTTGGAATATGTCAAAACATTTGAGAGCAATAAAAACTAAAGAAAAACTATCAACCTAATTTTGAGATGTTTGGACCTAGTTCGATGCGAAACGAGGCTAACGATAAAAAATCATCGCCATAAGCCCCGACCTATGAGTTATTTTCATAAAAAAATATAGTTTAGGCCCTCAAAATCAGCCTTTATGGTTTTTCAAGAACATTTGGGCCAACTGGATTCGAAATACTTACAACGGTGTAAGAGCGATAAAAACTAAAAAAAATTATCAACCTAGTTCGAAGTCTGTTTGGACTTAGTTCGATGCGAAACGAGCCAATGACTAAAACTCATCGCTTTAAGCCATGACCTATGAGTGATTTTGGTAAAAAAATTTAGTTTAGGCCCTCAAAATCGACCTTTATGGGTTTTGAAAAAGATGCGGACGAACTGAATTTTGAATACGTGGAACGGTGTGAGGGCGATAAAAACTATAGAAAAAATGTTGTCCTAGTTTTTAGCGTTTTTAACCTAGTTTGATGCGAAACGGGCCAACAACAAAAACTCATCGTAATAAGCCATGACCTATGAGTGATTTTGTTCAAAAAATATAGTATAGGCCTTAAAAATCAGCCTTTATGGTTTTTCAAGAAGATGCGAGCCAATTGGTTTTGAAATACATGGGACGAGTGTGAGAGCGATAAAAATTGATGAAAAACTATCGACCTAGTTTTCGATGATTTTGATCTAGTTCGATATGAAACGGGCTAACAATTAAAACTCATTGCTTCAAGCCATGACCTTTGAGTGATTTTGCTAAGAAAATGGTGTTTAGGCCCTCAAATCGAGCTTCGATGTATTCAAGAAGATACGGGCGGAAGAATTTGGAATACATGGAACGGTGTGAGAGCGATAAAAATTAAACAAAAGCTGTCGGCCTAGTTTTGAGCTTTTTGGACGTAGTTCGATGTGACACATGCAAATGATCAAAACTCATTGCTATAGGCCACGACCTATGAGTGATTTTGGTCCAAAAATATAGTTTAGGCCCTCAAAATAAGCATTCATGGCTTTTCAAAAAGATACAAGCCAATTGGTTTTTTAATATGTGGCACGGTGTGAGAGCGATAAAAGCCGATGAAAAAATATTGGGCCGATTTTGATCGTTTTGGACCTAGTTTGATGCGAAACGGGCGAACAACAAAAACTCATTGCAATAAGCCATGACCTTTGAGTGATTTTGGTCCAAAAATATAGTTTAGGCTTTCAAAGTCGGCCTTTATGGTTTTTCAAGAAGATTCGGCAAGCCGGATTCGAAATACTTACAACGGTGTCGGAGGGATAAAAACTAAAAAAAAACTATCGGCTTAGTTCGAAGTCTGTTTGGACCTACTTCGATTTGAAACGGGTCAACGACCAAAACTCATCGCTATAAGCCATGAACTATGAGTGATTTTGGTAAAAAAATTTAGTTTACTCCCTCGAGATCGGCCTCTATGGTTTACAAGCCAACTGAATTTTGAATACGTGGAAAGGTGCGAGGGCGATAAAAGCCGAAGAAAAGCTATTCTCCTAGTTTTGATCGTTTTGGACCTACTTCGATGCGAAACGGGCGAACAATAAAAACTCATTATAATAAGCCATAATCTATGAAGAAGATGCGAACCAACTGTTTTTTCAAAACGTGCAATAGCGTGAGGGTGATAAAAAATATAGAAAAACTATTGTCCTAGTTTTGAGCGTATTGGATTTAGTTTGATGCGAAACGGGCGAACAACCAAAACTCATTGCAATAAGCCATGACCTTTGAGTGATTTTGGTCAAAAAATGTAGTTTAGGCCTTCAAAATCAGCCTTTATGGTTTTTCAAGAAGATGCGGACCAATTGGTTTTGGAATACATGGCATGGTGTGAGAGCGATAAAAATTGATGCAAAACTCTCGACTTAGTTTTTATCAATTTTGGCCTAGTTCGATGCGAACGGGCGGACGAACAAAACTTATCGCTATAAGCCATGACCTATTAGCGATTTTGGTAAAAAAATTTAGTTTAGGCCCTCAAAATCGGTTGTCATGGTTTTCAAGAAGATGCGGGCCAATGGGATTTGGAATACATGTGACAATGTGAAAGAAATAAAAATTGAAAAACACTATCGGCCAAGTTTTGAGTCTGTTTGGAAATAGTTCGATGCGAAACGGGCTAACCATCAAAACTCATTGCTATAGGCCATGACGTATGAGTGATTTTGGTAAAATAATGTAGTTTAGGCCCTCAAAATTAGCCTTCTTGGTTTTCAAGAAGATTCGGGTGAACTAGAATTGGAATATGTGGAACGGTGTTACGGCGATAAAAGCCGAAAAAAAATGTCGACATAGTTTTGAGTTTTTCGAACCTAGTTCGATGCGAAATGGGCTAATGATCAAAACTCATCGCTTTAAGCCATGACCTATGAGTGATTTTGGTAAACAAATGTAGTTTAGACCCCCTAAAATCAATCTTTATGGTTTTTTAAGAAAATGCAAGCCAATCGGATTTAGAATACGTGGAAGGGTGTGAGAGTTATAAAAAATGAATAAAAACTATCGACCCGAGTCTTGAGATGTTAGGGCCTAGTTCGATGCAAAACGAGCTAACGACCAAAACTCATTGCAATAACCCATGACCTATGAATGATTTTTGTCCAAAAAGTACTTTATGCCCTCAAAATCAACCTTTATTGTTTTTCAAAAAGATGCGGGCCAGCTGGTTTTGGAATATGTGGCACGGTGTGAGAGCGATAAAAGCCGATGAAAAACTAATCACCCAATTTTGAGCGATTTCGACCTAGTTCGATGCGAAATAAGCCAACAATCGAAATTCATTGCTTTAAGGGATGACCTATGAATGATTATGGAAAAAAAATATAGTTTAAGATCTAAAAATTAGCCTTTGTGGTTTTTCAAGAAGATGTAGGCCACCTGGATATGGAATACGGGGAGCGGTCTCGGAACGATAAAATTTGAATAAAAACTATCGATTGAGTTTTGAGTCGTTTGGACCTAGTTTGATGTGAAACGGGCCAACGATCAAAACGCATAGCTATAAACGACGACCTATGAGCTATTTTTGTCAAAAATGTAGTTTAAACCCTCAAAATTAACATTTATGGTTTTTCAAGAAGATTCGAACCAACGGGTTTTGAAATACGTTGAAACATTTTACGAAATAAAAACTAAAGAAAAACTTTTGACCCAATTTTGAGATGTACGGGCCTAGTTCGATGCGAAACGAGCTAACGATCAAAGCTAATTGCTATAAGCCATTACCTATGAGTGATTTTGGTAGAAAAAAATATAGTTTAGGCTCTCAAAATTAGCCTTTATGGTTTTTGAAGAAGATGTAGGCCAAGCTGAATTTTGAATACGTGGAACGGTGTGAGGGCGATAAAAGCCGAAGAAAAACTATTCTCCTAGTTTTGACCGTTTTGGACCTAGTTTGATGCGAACGGGCGAACAATAAAAACTCATTGTAATAAGCCATAATCTATGAAAAAGATGCGAGCCAATTGGTTTTTGAATATGTGGAACGGTGTGAGGGCGATAAAAACTATAAAAAAAACTATTGTCCTAGTTTTGAGCGTTTTGGGCTCGGTTTGATGTGAAACGAGCGAACAACCAAAAATCATTGTACTAAGCCATGACCTTTGAGTGATTTTGGTCAAAAAATGTAGTTTAGGCTTTCAAAATGTTTCTTTATGGTTTTTCAAAAAGATTCGAGCAAGTCTGGATTCGGAATACTTGCAACGGTGTAAGAGCGATAAAAATTAAAAACAAACTATCGACCTAGTTTGAGTCTGTTTGGACCTAGTTCGATGCGAAACGGGTCAACGATAAAAACTCATCGCTATAAGCCATGACCTAAGAGTGATTTAGGTAAAAAAATTTAGTTTAGGCCCTCAAATCGACCTTTATGGTTTTTGAAGAAGATGCGGGCCAACTAAATTTTGAATACATGGAACGGTGTGAGGGCGATAAAAATTAAAGAAAAACTATTCTCCTAGTTTTGATCATTTTGGACCTAGTTCGATGCGGAATAGGTGAACAACAAAAACTCATTATAATAAGCCATAATCTATGAATAAGATGTGGGCCAACTGGTTTTTGAATACGTGAAATGGTGTGAGGGCGATAAAAACTATAGAAAAACTATTGTCCTAGTTTTGAGCGTTTTGGACCTAGTTTGATGCGAAACGGGCGAACAACCAAAACTCATTGCAATAAGCCATGACCTTTGAGTGATTTTGGTCAAAAAATGTAGTTTAGGCCTTCAAAATCAGCCTTTATGGTTTTTCAAGAAGATGCGGACCAATTAGTTTTGGAATACGTGGCACGGTATGAGAGCGATAAAAATTGATGCAAAACTCTCGGCTTAGTTTTTATCAATTTTGACCTAGCTCGATGTAGAACGGGCCAATGAACAAAACTTATCGCTATAAGCCATGACCTATTAGTGATTTTGGTAAAAAAAAATTAGTTTAGGCTCTCAAAATCAGCCATCATTGTTTTGAAGAAGATACGGGCCAATGAGATTTGGAATACGTGTGATGATGTGAGAGCAACAAAAATTGAAAAAAACTATCGGCAATGTTTTGAGTCTGTTTGGAACTAGTTCGATGCAAAACGGGCTAACCATCAAAACTCATCGCTATAAGCCATGAAATATGAGTGATTTTGGTAAAATAATGTAGTTTAGGCCCTCAAAATCAGCCTTCTTGGTTTTCAAGAAGATTCGAGCGAACTTAAATTGGAATATGTGGAATGATGTCGAGTGATAAAAGCCGAAGAAAAAATATCGACCTAGTTTTGAGCTTTTCGAACCTAGTTCGATGCGAAATGGGCTAATGATCAAAACTCATCGCTTTAAGCCATGACCTATGAGTGATTTTGGTAAAAAAATATAGTTTAAACCCCCTAAAATCGGTCTTTATGGTTTTTTAAGAAAATACGAGCCAACCGGATTTAAAATGCATGGAAGGGTATGAGAGCTCGTAAAAAATGAATAAAAACTATTAGCCCAATCTTGAGTACGTTAGGACCTAGTTCGATGCGAAACGGGCCAACGACCAAAACTCATTGCAATAAGCCATGACCTATGAGTGATTTTGGTAAAAAATATATACTTTATGCCCTCAAAATCAGCCTTTATGGTTTTTCAAAAAGATGCAAGCCAACTTGTTTTGGGATACGTGATACGGTGTGAGAGCGATAAAAGCCGATGAAAAATTTCGACCTAGTTTTGAGCTATTTGGACCTAGTTCGATGCGAAACGAGCCAACAATCAAAACTTTTTACTTTAAGCGATGACCTATGAGTGATTATGAGAAAAAAATATAGTTTAAAATCTCAAAATCAACCTTTAGGATTTTTCAAGAAGATGCGAGCTAACTTGGATATGGAATACGGGGAGTGGTGTGAGAGCGATAAAATCTGAATAAAAAATGTTGGCTGAGTTTTGAGTCGGCTGGACCTAGTTTGACGTGAAACGGGCCAATGATCAAAACTCATACCTATAAACCATGACCTATTAGTGATTTTTGTAAAAAATATATAGTTTAAGCCCTCAAAATTAACATTCATGGTTTTTCAAGAAGATTCGGGCCAACGGTTTTTGGAATACGTCGAAACATATGAGAGCAAAAAAAACTAAAAAAAAACAATCGGCCCAATTTTAAGTTGTTTGTACCTAGTTCGATGCGAAACGAGCTAACGATCAAAGCTAATCGCTATAACCCATTACCTATGAGTGATTTTGGTTAAAAAAAATATAGTTTAGGCCATCAAAATAAGCCTTTATGGTTTTCAAGATGATTCGAGCCAATTGGACTTGCAATATGTGGATCAACGTAAGCGATAAAAGCCGACAAAAAACTCTCGAAGCCGGAGTTTAAGGTGTTTGGACCTAGTTCGATATGAAGCATGCCAATGATCAAAACTCATTGCTATACGCCAAGACCTATGAGTTATTTTTGTCAAAAAATATAATTTAGCCCTCAATATCGGCCTTCATGGTTTTTCAAGAAGATACGAGCCAATTGGTTTTATAACACCTCGAATGATGCGAGAGTGATAAAATGCGAAGAAAAACATTTGGCTCTATTTTGAGTTGTTTGGACCTAGTTCCATACGACATGTGCAAACGATCAAAACTCAATTCTATAAGCCATGACTTATGAGTGATTTTGGTTAAAAAATATAGTTTAGGCCCTAAAAATTAGCATTCATGGGTTTTCAGAAGATACGGGCTAACCTGGTTTTGGAATATGTGGCACGGAGTGGAGCGATAAAAGCCGATGAAAAACTATCGAGCCGGTTTTGAGCCTGGTTGGACCTAGTTTGATGCGAAACGGGCCAACGATCAAAACTCATAGCTATAAACCACGACCTATGAGTGATTTTTGTAAAAAAATATAGTTTAAGCCCTCAAAATTAACATTCATGGTTTTTCAAAAAGATTCGAGCCAACGAGTTTTTGGAATATGTCGAAACGTATGAGAGCAAAAAAAAAACTAAAAAAACAATCGACCTAATTTTGAGTTGTTTGAACCTAGTTCGATGCAAAACGAGCTAATGATCAAAACTAATTGCTATAAGCCATTACCTATGAGTGATTTTGCTTAAAAAAAAAGAAATATAATTTGGGCGATCAAAATTAGCCTTTATTGTTTTCAAGATGATTCGAGCCAAGCTGGACTTGGAATACGTGGATCGATGTAAGAGCGATAAAAGCCGACAAAAAACTATCGGGCCGAGTTTGAGCTATTTGGACTTAGTTCGATGTGAAACATGCAAATGATCAAAACTCATTACAATACGCCAAGATTTATGAGTTATTTTGGTCAAAAAATGTAGTTTAGCCCTTGATATCGGCCTTCATGGTTTTTCAAGAAGATAAGAGAAAACTAGTTTTATAATACGTCGATTGGTGCCGGAGCGATAAAATCCGAAGAAAAACTATTGACTCCGTTTTGAGTCTGTTTGGACTCGGTTCCATGTGACACGTGCAAACGATCAAAACTCAATTTTATAAGCCACGACTAATGAGTGATTTTGGTTAAAAAATATATTTTAGGCCTTCAAAATTAGCATTCATGGGTTTTGAAAAAGATGTGAGCCAACTCGCTTTTTGAATATGTGGCATGGTGTGAGCGATAAAAGCCGATAAAAAACTACGGGCCGGTTTTGAGTCGTTTGGACCTACTTTGATATGAAACGAGCCAACGATCAAAACTCATAGCTATAGACCATGACCTATGAGTGATTTTGATAAAAAAATATATATATATATAGTTTAGGCCCTCAAAATCGGCCTTTATGTTTTTTGAAGAAGATTCGGGCCAACTAGATTTGGAATACTTGCAACGGTGTAAGAGCGATAAAAACTAAAAAAAAAAACTATCAATCCGAGTTCGAAGTCGTTTGAACCTAGTTCGATGCGAAACGGGCCAACTATAAAAAATGATCACTATAACCCATGACCTATGAGTGATTTTGGTAAAAAAAATTTAGTTTAGGCCTTCAAAATCGACCTTTATGGTTTTTGAAGAAGATGCGGGCCAACTGAATTTTGAATATGCGGAATGGTGTGAAGGCTATAAAAGCCGAAGAAAAACTATTCTCCTAGTTTTGATCGTTTTGGACCTAGTTCGACGTGGAACGGGCGAACAACAAAAACTCATTATAATAAGCCAAATCTATGAAGAAGATGTGGGCCACACAGTTTTTTAATTAGTAGAACGGTGTAAGGGCGATAAAAACTATACAAAAGCTGTTATCCTAGTTTTGAGCATTTTGGACCTAGTTTGATACGAAACGGGTGAACAACCAAAACTCATTGTAATAAGCCATGACCTTTGAGTGATTTTGGTCAAAAAATGTAGTTTAAGCCTTCAAAATCGGCCTTTATGATTTTTCAAGAAGATGTGGACCAATTGGTTTTGGAATACATGGCACGGTGTGAGAGCGATAAAAGTTGATGAAAAGCTGTCGGATCGGTTTTGAGCGATTTTGACCTAGTTCGATGCGAACGGGCAAACAAACAAAACTTATCGCAATAAGCCATGACCTATTAGTGATTTTGGTAAAAAAAATTAGTTTAGCCACTCAAAATCAGCTAGACATGGTTTTCAAAAAGATGCGAGCCAATGGGATTTGGAATACGTGTAATGATGTGAGGGCAATAAAAATCGAAGCAAGACTATCGGCCAAGTTTTGAGTTGTTTGGAACTAGTTCGATGCGAAATGAGCTAACCATCAAAACTCATCGCTATAAGCCATGACATATTAGTGATTTTGGTAAAATAATATAATTTAGGCCCTCAAAATTAGCCTTCATGGTTTTCAAGAAGATTCGGACGAACTGGAATTGGAAATGTGGAACGGTGTTAGAGCGATAAAAGCGAAGAAAAACTATCGACCTAGTTTTGAGCTTTTCGGACCTAGTTCAATGCGAAACGGGCCAACAATCAAAACTCATTGCTTTAAGCGCAACCTATGAGTGATTGTGGCAAAAAAATATAGTTTAAAATCTCAAAATTAGCCTTTATGGTTTTTCAAGAAGATGCAAGCCAACTTGATATGGAATACTTTGAGTAGTGTGAGGGCGATAAAAGCTGAATAAAAACTATATGTTGAGTTTTGAGTCAGTTTGGACCTCGTTTGATGCGAAACGGCCCAATGATCAAAACAAATAGCTATAAACCATGGCCTATGAGTGATTTTTGTCAAAAAATGTAGTTTAAGCCCTCAAAATCAACATTCAAGGATTTTCAAGAAGATTCGAGCCAATGGTTTTTGGAATACGTTGAAACGTATGAGAGTAATAAAAGCGAAAAAAAAATTGGCCTAATTTTGAGTTGTTTAGACCTAGTTTGATACGGAACGAACTAACGATCAAAACTAATCGCTATAAGCGATTACTAATGAGTGATTTTGGTAAAAAAATATAGTTTAGGCCCTCAAAATCGGCCTTCATGGTTTTCAAGAAAATTCAAGCGAACCGGAATTGGAATATGTGGAACGAGTGTTAGAGACATAAAAATTGAAGAAAACCTATTGACCTAGTTTTGAGCTTTTCGGACCTAGTTCGATGCGAAATAGGCCAACAATCAAAATTCATTGCTTCAAGCGCAACCTATGAGTGATTGTGGCAAAAACATGTAGTTTAAGATCTCAAAATCAGCCTTTATGGTTTTTCAAGAAGATACAAGCCAACTTGGATATGGAATACGTGGAGTGGTGTGAGGGCGATAAAAGCCGAATAAAAGCTGTCGGTTGAGTTTTGAGTCATTTGGGCCTAGTTTGATGCGAAACGGGCCAACGATCAAAACTCGTAGCTATAAATCACGACTTATGAGTGATTTTTGTCAAAAAAATATAGTTTAAGCCCTCAAAATTAACATTCATGGTTTTTCAAGAAGATCGAGCCAACGGTTTTTGGAATACGTCGAAACATATGAGAGTAATAAAAGCTAAAAAAAATAGTTGGCCCAATTTTGAGTTTTTTAGACCTAGTTCGATGTGAAACGAACTAACGATCAAAACTAATCACTATAAATCACGACTTATGAGTGATTTTGGCAAAACAAATGTAGTTTAGGCCCTCGAAATCGGCCTTTATGGTTTTCAAGATGATTCGGCCAACTGGACTTGGAATACCTAGGTCGGTGTGAGAGCGATAAAAACTTAAAAAAAAAACTATCGAGCCGGAGTTTGAGTTGTTTGGACCTAGTTCGAGGTGAAATGGGCCAATGATCAAAACCGATCGCTATAAGCCATGACCTATGAGTGATTTTAGTAAAAAATATAGTTTAGGCCCTCAAAATCAACCTTCATGGGTTTTCAAGAAGTGCGAGCCAACTAGATTTGGAATACGTCAAACGGTATGAGATCGATAAAAATTAAAGGAAAAATATCGGCCTAGTTTTGATCTACTTAGACCTAGTTCGATGCGAAACGAGCCAACGATCAAAACTCATTACTATAAGCCATTACCTATGAGTGATTTTAGTAAAAAATGTAGTTTAGGCCCTCGAAATCGGACTTCATGGTTTTTCAAGAAAATATGGGCAAACTAGACTTTGAATACATCGAACGGTGTGAGAGCAATAAAAGCGAAGAAAAACTATCTGCTATTTTTTAGGCTGTGTGGACCTAGTTCGATGCAAAATAGGCCAACGATCAAAAGTCATCTCTATAAGCCATGACCTATGAGTGATTGTGGCAAAAAAATGTAGTATAAGATCTCGAAATCGGCCTTCACGGTTTTTCAAGAAAATGCAAGCCAACTCGGATATGGAATATGTGAAGCGGTGTGAGGGTGATAAAAACTAAATAAAAGCTGTCGATTGAGTTTTGAGTTGTTTGGACCTAGTTTGATGCGAAACGGGACAACGATCAAAACTCATAGCTATAAACCACGACCTATGAGTATTTTTGTCAAAAAATGTAGTTTAAGCCCTCAAAATCAACATTCATGGTTTTTCAAGAAGATATGAGACAATGGTTTTTGGAATACGTCGAAATGTATGAGAGTAATAAAAGCTGGAAAAAAAAACGAGTTGGCCCAATTTTGAGTTGTTTAGACCTAGTTCGATGCGAAATGAACTAACGATCAAAACTAATCGCTATAAACCATTACCAATGAGTGATTTTTGAAAAAAAAAATTAGTTTAGGCCCTCGAAATCGGCCTTTACGGTTTTCAAGATGATTCGGCCAACTAGACTTGGAATATGTGGATCGATGTGAGAGCGATAAAAGCGGCAAAAAACTATCGAGCCGGGTTTGAGTTGTTTAGACCTAGTTCGAGGTGAAATGGGCCAACGATCAAAGCCGATCGCTATAAGCCATGACCTATGAGTGATTTTAGTAAAAAATGCGGTTTAGGCCTTCAAAATCGGCCTTTATAGTTTTTCAAGAAGATCCAAGCCAACTAGATTTGGAATACGTTGAACGGTATAAGATCGATAAAAATTAAGAAAAAACTATCGGCCTAGTTTTGACCTCGCTTAGACCTAGTTCGATTCGAAACGGCCAACGATCAAAACTTATTACTATAAGCCATTACCTATGAGTGATTTTAGTAAAAAAAATGTAATTTAGGCCCTCTAAATCGGCTTTCATGGTTTTTCAAGAAGATGCGGGCCAACTAGACGTTGAATACATTGAACGGTGTGAGAGCAATAAAAGCGAAGAAAAACTATCAACCAATTTTAAGCTATGTGGACCTAGTTCGATGCAAAACAGGCCAACGATCAAAACTCATCTTTATAAGCCATGACTTATGAGTGATTTTGGAAAAAACAATATAGTTTAGGCCCTCAAAATCAGCCTTCATGGCTTTTCGGAAAGATACGAGCCAAGCTGGATTTGGAATACATGAAATGGTATGGGAGCAATAAAAACTAAAGAAAAACTATCGACCCATTTTTGAGCTATTTGGACCTAGTTCGATGCGAAACGGGCCAACGATCAAAACTCATCGCTATACGCCATGACCTATTTGTGATTTTGGTAAAATAAATGTGGTTTAGGCACTCAAAGTCGGCCTTCATGGTTTTTCAATAAGATTTAAGTCAACTGGACTTGGAATATATGGAATGGTGTGAGGGCAATAAAAGCCGATGAAAAACTATCGAGCCGGATTTGAGCTATTTGGACCTAGTTCGATTCGAAAGGGCCAACAATCAAAACTTATCACTATAAGTCATGACTTATGACTTATTTTGGTCAAAAAATGTAGTTTAGGTCGTAAAAATCAGCCTTCACGGTTTTTCCGGAAGATACGTGCCAATTGGTTTTATAATACGTCAAATGATGTAAAAGCGATAAAAGCGAAGAAAAACTATAGGTCCGAGTTTTGAGTTGTTTGGAACTAGTTCGATGTGAAATGGGCTAATGATAAAAACTCATCGCTATAAGCCATGACCTATTTGTGATTTTGGTAAAAAAAATAGTTTAGGCCCTCAAAATCGGCCTTCATGGTTTTTAAGAAAATGCAAGCCAATAGGATTCGAAATACGTGGAACGGTGTGAGAGCGATAAAAACTAAAAAAAAACTATCGACTCGGTTTTGAGCTATTTGGACCTAGTTTGATATGAAATGGGCCAACGACTAAAATTCATTGCAATAAGCCATGACCTATAAGCGATTTTGATAAAAAACAAATATAGTTTAGGCCCTCAACGTCGGCCTTTATGATTTTTGAAGAATATGCGAGCCAACTAGTTTTAGAATACATCAAACTATATGAGAGAGATAAAAACTTATGAAAAACTATCGGTCTAGTTTTGAGTCGTTTCGACCTATTTCGATGTGAAACGGGCCACCGATCAAAACTCATTACAATAAGCCATGACCTATGGGTTATTTTTTTCGAAAAATGTAGTTTAGGCTTTAAAAATCAACCTTTATGATTTTTCCGGAAGATACGGGCCAACTGGTTTTATAATACATCAAATGTTGTAAGAGTGATAAAAGCGAAGAAAAACTATGGTCTCGGTTTTAAGTCTGTTTGGACCTAGTTTGATGCAACACGTGCAAACGATCAAAACTCATTGGTATAAGTCACGTCCTATGAGTATTTTTCATAAAAAAAATATAGTTTAGGACCTTAAAATCAACATTCATGATTTTTCAAGAAGATGCGGGCCAGTTGGTTTTAGAATACGTGGCACGCTATGAGAGCGATAAAAACTTAAGAAAAACTATGGACCTAGTTGTGAGCGATTTGGACCTAGTTTGATGTGAAATGGGCTAGCGATCTAAACTCATTACTATAAGCCATGATCAATGAGTGATTTTGGCAAAAAAAAAATGTAATTTAGGCCACTTAAAATCGGCTTTCACGATTTTCCAAGATGATGCGAGTCAAATGGTTTTGGAATACATCGAACGGTGTGAGAGCGATAAAAACTAAAGAAAAGCTGTCAGCACGAGTTTTGAGCTATTTGGACCTAGTTCGATGCGACGGGTGCCTCATTGTTATAAGCCACGACTTATTAGTGATTTTCATCAAAAAATATAGTTTAGGCCCTTAAAATCGGCATTCACGGTGTTTCAAAAAGATCCGAGCCAATTGGTTTTGGAATACGTAGCATGGTGTGTGAACAATAAAAGCGATAAGAAACTATCGACCTATTTTTGAGCGATTCGGGCCTAGTTCGATACGAAACGGGCCAATGATCAAAACTCATTGCCTAAAGCCATGACCTATGAGTGATTTTAGTAAAAAAATGTAGTTTAGGCCACGAAAATAAGACTCATGGTTATTAAAGAAGATACGACCAAATTGGATTTAGAATACTTCAAATGGTATGAGAGAGATAAAAACTAAAGAAAAACAATCGACCCATTTTTGAGTCTGTTTGGACCTAGTTCGATGCGAAACGAGCCAACTCGTCAAAACTCATCGCTATACGCCATGACCTATCGGTTATTTTGGTAAAAAAATATAGTTTAGGCTCTTAAAATCAGCCTTCATGGTTTTTTAAGAAGATTCGAGCCAACTAGACTTGGAATATGTGGAACGGTGTGAGAGCGATAAACAACGATGAAAAACTATCGTGCTAGATTTGAGCTATTTGGACCTAGTTCAATGCTAAACGGGCCAACGATCAAAACCTATCGCTATAAGCCATCACCTATGAGTTATTTTGGTCAAAAAATGTATTTTAGGCCCTAAAAATCAGCCTTCATGGTTTTTCAAAAAAATATGGTCCAACTTGGTTTTATAATACGTCAAATTGTGTAAGAGCGATAAAAAATGAAGAAAAAATATGGGCTTAGTTTTGAGCTATTTCGACCTAGTTCGATGCGACACGTGCAAACGATCAAAACTCATTGTTATAAGCCACGACCTATGAGTTTTGGTCAAAAAATATAGTTTAAGCCCTAAAAATCGGCATTCACGATTTTTCAACAACATGTGGGCCAACTGGTTTTGGAATACGTGGCATGGTGTGAGAGTGATAAAAATTGAAGAAAAAAAATCGACCCGAGTTTTGAGCGATTTGGACCTAGTTTGATGCGAAAGGGGCAACAATCAAAACTCATTGCTTTAAGCCATGACCTATGAGTGATTTTGGTAAAAAATGTAGTTTAGGCCATCAAAATAAGCCTTCACGGTTATTCAAGAAGATGCGGCCCAACTAGATTTAGAATACTTCGAACGGTATGAGAGCGATAAAAGCGAAGAAAAACCTATCGACTCGGTTTCGAGTCTGTTTGGACCTAGTTCGATGCGAAACATACCAACGATCAAAACTCATCTCTATAAGCCATGACCTATGAGTGATTTTGGTAAAAAATTAGTTTAAGCCCACAAAATCGGCCTTTATGGCTTTTCAAGAAGATGCGACCCAACTGGATTTTGAATACTTGGAACGATATGAGAGCGATAAAAAATAAAAAAAAACTATCGACCCATTTTTGAGTATGTTTGGACCTAGGTCGATGCGAAACGAGCCAATGATCAAAACTCATCGCTATACGTTATGACCTATTTGTGATTTTGGTAAAAAAAAATATAGTTTAGGAGCTTAAAATTAGCCTTCATGGTTTTCAAAATGATTTGTGCCAAGCTTGGACTTGGAATTCATGGAATGGTATGAGAGCGATAAAAGCCGATGAAAAACTATAGGGTTAGATTTGGGCGATTTGGACCTAGTTCGATACGAAATGGGCCAACGATAAAAACTTATTGCTATAAGCCATGACTTATGAGTTATTTTGGTCAAAAAATATAGTTTAGGCCCTAAAAATCAGCTTTCATGATTTTTCAAGAAGTTACGAACCAACTTGGTTTTATAATACGTCGAATGGTGTAAGAGAATAAAAACATGAAGAAACAACTGTGGGCCTAGTTTCGAGTCGTTTGGACCTAGTTCGATGCGAAACATACCAACGATCAAAACTCATCTCTATAAGCCATGACCTATGAGTGATTTTGGTAAAAAATTAGTTTAAGCCCACAAAATCGGCCTTTATGGCTTTTCAAGAAGATGCGACCCAACTTGGATTTTGAATACTTGGAACGATATGAGAGCGATAAAAAATAAAAAAAAACTATCGACCCATTTTTGAGTCTGTTTGGACCTAGGTCGATGCGAAACGAGCCAATGATCAAAACTCATCGCTATACGTTATGACCTATTTGTGATTTTGGTAAAAAAAAATATAGTTTAGGAGCTTAAAATTAGCCTTCATGGTTTTCAAAATGATTTGTGCCAAGCTGGACTTGGAATTCATGGAATGGTATGAGAGCGATAAAAGCCGATGAAAAACTATAGGGTTAGATTTGGGCGATTTGGACCTAGTTCGATACGAAATGGGCCAACGATAAAAACTTATTGCTATAAGCCATGACTTATGAGTTATTTTGGTCAAAAAATATAGTTTAGGCCCTAAAAATCGGCTTTCATGATTTTTCAAGAAGTTACGAACCAACTGGTTTTATAATACGTCGAATGGTGTAAGAGAATAAAAACATGAAGAAACACTCGTGGGCCTAGTTTTGAGCTATTTGGACCTAGTTCGATGCAACATGTGCAAACGATCAAAACTCATCGCTATAAGCCATAACCTATGAGTGATTTTGGTAAAAAAATATAGTTTAGGCCCTCAAAATCGGTATTCATGGTTTTTCAAGAAGATGTGGGAAATTGGGTTTTTGAGTACGTAGAACGATGTGAGAGTGATAAAAGCGAGGAAAAATAGTCGGCTCGGTTTTGAGCTATTTGGGCCTAGTTCGATGCAAAACGGGCCAACAATCAAAACTCATCTCTATAAGCTATAACCTATGAGTGATTTTGGTAAAAAATGTAGTTTACGCTCTTAAAATGAGCCTTCGTAGCTTTTCAAGAATAACCAAGCATACTTGGATTTGGAATATGTGGAATGGTATGAGAGCAATAAAAATTAAAGAAAAACTATTGACTCATTTTTGAGTCTGTTTGGACCTAGTTAGATGCGAAACGGGTCAACGATCAAAACACATCGCTATACGCCATGACCTATTTGTGATTTTGGTAAAAAAAATATAGTTTAGGTACTCAAAATCAGCCTTCATGGTTTTTCAAAATGATTTGTTCCAACTTGGACTTGCAATACGTGGAATGGTGTGAGAGCGATAAAAACTAATGAAAAACTATCGAGCCGGATTTGAGCTATTTGGACCTAGTTCGATACGAAATGGGCCAACTAATTTTATAATACGTCAAATCGTGTAAGAGTGATAAAAGCGAAGAAAAACTATAAGCTCGGTTTGAGTCATGTTTGGACCTAGTTCGATGCAACAAGTGCAAACGATCAAAACTCATTGCTATAAGCCACGACCTATGAGTGATTTTGGTTAAAAAATGTAGTTTAGACCCTAAAAATCAGCATTCATATTTTTTCGGGGAGATGTGGGCTAACTAGTTTTGGAATACATGGCATAATGTGAGAGCGATAAAAATTGATGAAAAACTTTCGGCCTAGTTTTGAGTTGTTTGGACATAGTTCGATGCAAAACGGGCCAACAATCAAAAACCCATCGCTATAAGCCTTGACCCATTAGTGATTTTGGTAAAAAAATATAGTTTAGGCTCTCAAAATCGGCCTTCAAGGTTTTTAAGAAGATGCGGGCCAATGGGATTTGGAATAGGTGGAACGGTGTGAGAGCGATAAAAGCCGAAGAAAATTATCGACCCGAGTTTTGAGCTTTTTGGACCTTGTTCGATATGAAACCGGCCAATGACTAAAACTCATTGCAATAAGCCATGACCTATGAGCGATTTTGGTCAAAAAATATAGTTTAGGCCCTTAAAATTAGCCTTTATGGTTTTTGAAGAAGATGCGAGCCAACTAGTTTTAGAATACATCGAACGAGTATGAGAGATAAAAAATGATGAAAAACATGGGCTTAGTTTTGAGCTCTTTGGACCTAGTTCGATGTGAAGCGGCCAACGACCAAAACTCATTACAATAAGCAATGACATATGAGTGATTTTGGTCAAAAAATACGAGTTTAGGCTCCCAAAATCGGCCTTTATGGTTTTTCAAGAAAATGCGGATCAACTGGTTTTGGAATACATAGCACGGTGTGAGAGCGACAAACACCGAAGAAAATTTTTCAACCCGGTTTTGAGTCTGTTTGGACCTAGTTCGATGCGAAACGGGCCAATGATCAAAACTCATCGCTATAAGCCATCACCTATAAGTGATTTTTTTCAAAAAATATAGTTTAGGCCCTCAAAATCAACCTTCATGGTTTTCAAGAATATGTGGACCAACGAGATTTGGAATATGTGGAACAATGTGAGAGCGATAAAAACTAAAAAAAAAAAATGTCGACTTAGTTTTGAAGTCGTTTCGACCAAGTTCGAGGCAAAACGGGCCAACAATCAAAACTTATCGCTATTAGCCATGACTTATGAGTTATTTTAGTAAAAAATATAGTTTATGCCCTCAAAATAGGCCTTCATTGTTTTTCAAGAAGATGCGAGCCAACTCGGGTTTGGAATACGTCGAACGGTATGAGAACGATAAAAATTGAAGAAAAACTATCGGCCTAGTTTTGATTTGCTTAGACCTAGTTCAATGTGAAACGGGCCAATGATCAAAACTCATTGCTATAAGTCATGACTTATGAGTGATTTTAGTAAAAAATGTACTTTAGGCCGTCAAAATCACCCTTCATGGTTTTTCAAGAAGATGCGGGCCAACTGGATTTGAAATTCGTCGAACGATATGAGAGGGATAGAAATTGAAGAAAAACTATCATCCTAGTTTTGACCTACTTAAACCTAGTTCGGTGCGAAATAAGCCAACGATCAAAACTCATTGCTATAAGTCATGACCTATGAGTGTTTTTAATAAAAAATGTAGTTTAGGCATAACCTATAAGTCATTGCCTTCATGGTTTTTCAAGAAGATGCGAGCCAACTTGGATTTGGAATACGTTGAACGGTGTGAGAGCAATAAAAGCGAAGAAAAAGCTGTTAGCCAATTTTGAGGCTGCGTCGACCTAGTTTGATGCGAAACGAGCCAACGATCAATACTTATCTCTATAAGCCATGACTTGTGAGTGATTTTGGAAAAAAATATAGTTTAGGCCCTCAAAATCAGCCATCATTGCTTTTCAAGAAGATACGAGCCAACTAGATTGGAAATACGTGGAACGCTATGGGAGCGATAAAAACTAAAGAAAAAACTATCTACCCATTTTTAAGTCTGTTTGGACCTAGTTCGATGCAAAACGGACCAACGGTCAAAACTCATCGCTATACGCCATGACTTATTTGTGATTTTGGTAAAAAAATATAGTTTAGTCACTCAAAGTCGGCCTTCATAGTTTTTCAAGAAGATTTGGTCCAATTGGACTTGGAATACGTTGAACGAGTGTGAGAGCGATAAAAGCCGATGAAAAACTATTGGGCTAGATTTAAGCTAATTGGACCTAGTTCGATGTGAAACGGGCTAACGATCAAAACTTATCGCTATAAACCCGACCTATGAGTTATTTTGGTCAAAAAATATAGTTTAGGTCTTAAAAATCGATCTTCACGGTTTTTCAAAAGATACGAGCCAACTAGTTTTACAATACATCAAATGGTGTAAGAGCAATAAAAGCGAAGAAAAACTATGGGCTCGGTTTTGAGCGGTTTGGACCTATTTCGATGCGACACATGTAAACGATCAAAATTCATTGCTATAAGCCACGACACCGTGAGTGATTTTGGTCAAAAAATGTAGTTTAGGCCCTCAAAATCAGCATTCACGGTTTCTTAAAAAGATGCGAGCTAACTAGTTTAGAATACGTGGCACAATGTGAGAGCAATAAAAATTGATGAAAAAATTTTGGTCCGAGTTTTGAGCTATTTGGACCTAGTTCGATGCGAAACGGGCTAACGATAAAACTCATCGCTATAAGCCATGACCTATTTGTGATTTTGGTAACAAAAATATAGTTTAGGCCCTCAAAATTAGCCTTCATGGTTTTTAAGAAAATGCGAGCCAATGGGACTTCGAATACGTGGAATGGTGTGAGAGCAATAAAAACTAAAGAAAAACTATCGGCCCGAGTTTTCGGCTTTTTGGACCTAGTTCGATATAAAACGAGCCAACGACTAAAATTCATTGCAATAAGCCATAACCTATGAGCAATTTTGATCAAAAAATATAGTTTAGGCCCTCAACATCGGCCTTTATGGTTTTTCAAAAAGGTGCGGGCCAACTAGTTTTAGAATACATCGAATTGTATGAGAGAGATAAAAATTGATAAAAAACTATCGACCCTAATTTGAGTTGTTTGGACCTAGTTTAATGCGAAACGAGCCATTGATCAAAACTCATTGCAATAAGCCATGACCTATGAGTTATTTTTGTCAAAAAAGTAGTTTAGCCCCTAAAAATCAGCCTTCATGATTTTCAAGAAGATACGGGCCAATTGGTTTTATAATATGTCAAATGGTGTAAGAGCGATAAAAGCTGGAAAAAAAACTATAGGCTCGGTTTTAAGTCTGTTTGGACCTAGTTTGATGCGACATGTGCAAACGATCAAAACTCATTGCTATAAGTCACGACCTATAAGTAGTTTCGGTAAAAAAAAATATAGTTTAGCACCTCAAAATCAGCATTCATGATTTTTCAAGAAGATGTGGGCCAACTAGTTTTAAATATGTGGCATGTCGTGAGAGCGATAAAAACTTAAGAAAAACTATCGACCCAAGTATGAGCGATTTGGGCCTAGTTCGATGTGAAATGGGCCAACGATCTAAACTCATTGCTATAAGCTATGACCTATGAGTGATTTTGGTAAAAAAAATAGAGTTTAAGCCCTCAAACTCGACTTTCATAGTTTTTCAAGAGGATACGGACCAACTAGTTTTGGAATACGTTGAACAAGTATAGGAGCGATAAAAATTGATGAAAAACTAGTTAGATGCGAAACAAACCAACGATCTAAACTCATTACTATAAGCCATGATTTATGAGTAATTTTGGCAAAAAAATGTAGTTTAGGCTCTCAAAATCAAACTTCACTATTTTTCAAGAAGATGCGAGCCAAATGGTTTCGGAATATATCGAATGGTGTAAGTGCGATAAAAACTAAAAAAAATATCAGCCTAGTTTTGAGTCTGTTTGGACCTAGTTCGATGCGATACGTGCCTCATTGCTATAAGACACGACCTATGAATGATTTTTGTCAAAAAATATAGTTTAGGCCCTCAAAATTAGCATTCACGGTGTTTCAAGAAGATTTGGATCAATTGGTTTTGGAATACATAGCATGGTGTGTGAGCGATAAAAACGGATGAGAAACTATCGACCTACTTTTACACGATTTAGGCCTAGTTCGATGCGAAACGGGCCAATGATCAAAACTCATTGCTTAAAGGCATGACCTATGAGTGATTTTGGTCAAAAAATATAGTTTATGCCCTCAAAATAAGCCTCACGGTTATTAAAGAAGATGCGACCCAATTGGATTTAGAATACCTCGAATGGTATGAGAGCGATAAAAATTAAAGAAAAACTATCGACCCATTTTTGAGTCAGTTGGGACCTAGTTCCATGCGAAACGGGCCAACGGTCAAAACTCATCGCTATACGCCATGACCTATTTATGATTTTGGTAAAAAAAAATATAGTTTAGGCACTCAAAATCAGCCTTCATGATTTTTCAAGAAGGTTCGGGCCAAGTGAACTTGGAATACATGGAACGATGTGAGAGCGATAAACACCGATGAAAAGCTATTGGGCCGATTTGAGCTATTTAGACCTAGTTCAATGCGAAACCGACTAACGATCAAAGCTTATCGCTATAAGGTATGACCTATGAGTTATTTTTGTAAAAAAATATAGTTTAGGCCCTAAAAATTAGCCTTCGGGGTTTTTCAAGAAGACACGGGACAACTGGTTTTATAATACGTCAAATGGTGTAAGAGCGGTAAAAATTGAAGAAAAAGTATGGGCCCAGTTTTGAAGTCGTTTGGACCTAGTTCGATGCTACATGTGCAAATGATCAAAACTCATTGCTACAAGTCATGACCTATGAGTAGTTTTGGTAAAAAAAATATAGTTTAGGACCTCAAAATTAGCATTCATGATTTTTCAAAAGCATGCGGGCCAACTGGTTTTAGAATACATGGCGTTATGTGGGAGTGATAAAAACTTAAGAAAAACTATCGGCCCGATTGTGAGCGAGTTTGGACCTAGTTCGATGTAAAACGAGCTAGCGATCTAAACTCATTGCTATAAGCCATGACCTATGAGTGATTTTGGCAAAAAAATGTAGTTTAGGCCCTCAAAATTAGCATTCATGATTTTTCAAGAAGATGCGACCAAATGGTTTTGGAATACGTTGAACGATATGAGAGCAATAGAGATTATAAAAAAAAGCTGTCGGCCCAGCTTTTGACTCGTTTGGGCCTAGTTCAATGCGACACGACCTCATTGCTATAAGCCACGACCTATGAGTGATTTTGGTCAAAAAATATAGTTTAGGACCTCAAAATTAGCAATCACGATCTTTCAAGAAGATGTGGGCCAACCGGTTTTAGATTACGTAGCACGGTATGTGAGCGATAAAAACTCATGAAAAACTATCGATCTAGTTTTGAGCGATTTAGGCCTAGTTCGATGCAACCCAAGCCAACGATCAAAACTCATTACTTGAAGCCATAAGCTATGAGTGATTTTGGTCAAAAAATGTAGTTCGAGCCCTCAAAATCGGCCTCATGGTTATTATAGAAGATGCGACCTAACTGGATTTAAAATACTTCGAACGGTATGAGAGCAATAAAAATTAAAGAAAAATTATCGACCCATTTTTAAGTCAGTTGGAGCCTAGTTCGATGCGAAACGGGCCAACGATCAAAGCTCATCGCTACACGCCATGACCTCTTTGTGATTTTGATAAAAAAAATATAGTTTAGGCACTCAAAATCAACCTTTATGGTTTTTTAAGAAGATTCGAGCCAACTGGACTTGGAATACATGGAACGGTGTGAGAGCGATAAAAGCCGAAGAAAAACTATTGGGCGCATTTGACCAATTTGGACCGGCTTTGAGATCGTTTAGACCTAGTTCGAAGCAAAATGGGCGAACGATCAAAACTCATAGCTATAAGTCATGACATATGAGTGATTTTGGTAAAAATACGGTTTAGGCTCTCAAAATCAATCTCCATAATTATTGAGAAAATGTGGTCCAACTCGGATTTAGAATACTTCAAACGGTATGAGAGCGATAAAAGCCGAAGAAAAACCATCGACCTAGTTCCGAGCTATTTGGACCTTGTTCGATATGAAACAAGCTAACGATCAAAACTCGTTGCTATAAGCCATGATCTATGAGTGATTTTGGTCAAAAAATGTAGTTTAAGCCCTCAAAATCAACCTTCATAATTATTAACAAGATGCGAGCATAGCTGGATTTAGAATACTTCGAATGATATGAGAGCTATAAAAGCCGAAGAAAAACTATCGACCCATTTTTGAGCTATTTTGACCTAGTTTGATGCGAAACGAGCCAACGATCAAAACTCATCGCTTTAAGCCATTACCTATTAGTGATTTTGGTAAAAAATTTAGTTTAGGCAATCAAAATTAGCCTTCATGGTTTTTCAAGAAGATTCGAGCCAACTCGGACTTGGAATACATAGAACGGTGTGAGAGCGATAAAAGCCGGAGAAAAACTATCGAGCCGGATTTGAGCTATTTAGACTTCTTCAATGCGAAACCGATCAACGATAAAAGCTTATGGCTATAAGCCATGACCTATGAGTTCTTTTGGCCAAAAAAATAATTTAGGCCCTCAAAATCAAGCTTCACGAGCTTTTAAAAAGATACGGGCCAACTGGTTTTATAATACGTCAAATGGTGTAAGAGCGATAAAAACTAATGAAAAATTATCGACCTAGTTTTGAGTCATGTTTGGACCTAGTTCGATGCGAAACGAGCTAACAACCAAAACTCATTTCAATAAGCCATGACTTATGAGTGATTTTGGTCAAAAAATGCGGTTTAGCCCCCAAAATCGACCTTTATGGTTTTTCAAAAAGATGTGAGCCAACTAGTTTTGGAATACATGGCATGGTGTGAGATCGATAAAAGTCGAAGAAAAATTATCGGCCTAGTTTTGTGTTGTTTAGACCTAGTTCGTTTCAAAACAGTGCCAATGATCAAAACTCAACGTAATAAGCAATCACCTATAATTGATTTGTCAAAAAATATAGTTTAGGCCCTTAAAATCAGCCTCTATAGTTTTTAAGAAGATGCGACGAACAGGATTTGGAATACGTGGAACGATGTGAGAGCAATAAAAATTATAGAAAAGCTCGTCGACCCGAGTTTTGACTTGTTTGGACTTAGGTCGATGTGAAACGGGCTATGAGCCACAACTTATGAGTGATTTTAGTCAAAAAATGTAGTTTAGGCCCTCAAAATCGGTATTCACGATTTTTCAAGACGATGTGGGCAACTCTGGTTTTTGAGTACGTGGAACGAGTGTGAGAGAGATAAAAACTAAGGAAAAAATATCGGCTTAGTTTTGAGTCGTTTAGACCTAGTTCGATGCGAAACGGGGCAACGATCAAAACTCAATTCTATAAGCCATGACCTATGAGTGATTTTGGTAAAAAATGTAGTTTATACCCTTAAAATCAGCCTTCTTGGTTTTTTAAGAAGATGCGGACTAACCTGGTTTTTGAATACGTCGAATGGTGTGAGAGCAATAAAAACTAAAGAAACACTATCGGCTCGGTTTTGACTCGTTTAGACTTAGTTCGATGTGAAATGGGCCAATGATCGAAACTCATTGCTATAAGCCACGACCTATGAGTAATTATGGTAAAAAAATATAGTTTAGGCCCTCAAAATTAGCATTCATAGTTTTTCAAGAAGATGTGAGCAACTCTGGTTTTTGAATATATGGAACGGTGTGAGGGCGATAAAAACTAAAGAAAAACTCTCGGCTCGGCTTTGAGCAATTTAGACCTAGCTCGATGCGAAACGGGCCAACAATCAAAATTCATCGCTATAAGTCATGAGCTATGAGTGATTTTGGTAAAAAATATAGTTTAGGCCCTCAAAATCATCCTCTATGATTATTAAGAAGATGCGGTCCAATTGGATTTAGAATACTTTCAATGGTGTGAGAGCGATAAACACTAAAGAGAAACTATTAAGCCGATTTGAGCTTTTTGGGCTTAGTTCAATGCGAAATGGGCCAACGATAAAATCTTATTACTATAAGCCTTGACCTATGAGTACTATTGGTCAAAACATTTAGTTTAAGCCCTAAAAATCAAGCTTCATGGATTTTAAGAAGATACAAGCCAACTAGTTTTATAATACGTCAAATGGTTTAAGAGCGTTAAAAACCGAAGAACAACTATAGGCCTAATTTTGAGATGTTTGGACCTAGTTCGAAGTGATATGTGTAAATGATAAAAAATAATTACTATAAGCGACGACCTATGAGTGATTTTGGTCAAAAAATGTAGTTTAGGACCTCAAAATCAGCATTTACGATTTTTTAAGAAGTTGCGAGCCAACTAGTTTTTGAATGCATAGCATGGTGTGAGAGCGATAAAAGCCGATGAAAAACTATTAGCCCGAGTTTTGAGCATTTTGGACCTAGTTCGATGCGAAACGGGCCAACGATCAAAACTCATTACTTTAAGGCATGAACTATGAGTGGTTTTGGTCAAAAAAATGTAGTTTAGGCCCTCAAAATCAGCCTTTACGATTATTAAGAAGATGCGGCCTAACCTGGATTTCGAATACTTCGAATGGTATGAGAGCTATAAAAGCCGAAGAAAAACTATCGACCCATTTTTGAGCTATTTTGACCTAGTTCGATGCGAAATGGGCCAACGATCAAAACTCATCGCTTTAAGGCATTACCTATTAGTGATTTCGGTAAAAAAATTTAGTTTAAGCACTCAAAATCAGCCTTCATGGTTTTTCAAGAACATTCGAGCCAACTGGACTTGGAATACATGGAACGATGTGAGAGCGATAAAAGCTGGAGAAAAACTATTGGGCCGATTTGAGCTATTTAGACTTCTTCAATGCGAAACCGACCAATGATAAAAACTTATCGCTATAAGCCATGACCTATGAGCTCTTTTAATCAAAAAATATAGTTTAGGCCCTCAAAATCAAGCTTTACGATTTTTAAAAAGATACGGACTAACCTGGTTTTATAATACGCCAAATGGTGTAAGAGCGATAAAAGCCGATGAAAAATTATCGACATAGTTTTGAGCTATTGGACCTAGTTCGATGTGAAACGAACCAACAACCAAAACTCATTTCAATAAGCCATGTCTTATGAGTGATTTTGGTCAAAAAATACGATTTAGGCCCCCAAAATCGGCCTTTATGGTTTTTCAAAAAGATGTGAGCCAACCGGTTTTGGAATACTTGGCATGGTGTGAGATCGATGAAAGTCGAAGAAAAGCTGTCGGCCTAGTTTTGTGTTGTTTGGACCTAGTTCGTTGCGAAACAGTGCCAACGATCAAAACTCAACGTAATAAGCCATCACCTATAATTGATTTGTCAAAAAATATAGTTTAGGCCCATAAAATCGGCCTCTATGGTTTTTAAGAAGATGCGACCAACAAGATTTTGAATACGTGGAACGATGTGAGAGCAATAAAAATTGAATAAAAGCTGTCGACCCAGTTTTGACTCGTTTGGACTTAGGTCAATGCGAAATGGGCTATGAGCCACAACCTATGAGTGATTTTAGTCAAAAAATGTAGTTTAGGCCCTCAAAATCAATATTCATGATTTTTCAAGAAGATGTGGGCAACTCTGATTTTTTAGTACATGGAACGAGTGTGAGAGAGATAAAAACTAAGGAAAAACTATCGACTCGGTTTTAAGTCGTTTAAACCTAGTTCGATGTGAAACGGGGCAACGATCAAAACTCATTGCTATAAGCCATGACCTATGAGTGATTTTGGTAAAAAAATGTAGTTTATGCCCTCAAAATCAGCCTTCTTGGTCTTTCAAGAAGATGCGGACCAACCTGGTTTTTGAATACGTCAAACGGTGTGAGAGCAATAAAAACTAAAGAAACACCTGTCGGCTCGGCTTTGACTCGTTTAGACTTAGTTCGATGTGAAATGGGCCAATGATCGAAACTCATTGCTATAAGCCATACCTATGAGTAATTATGATAAAAAAAATATAGTTTAGGCCCTTAAAATTAGCATTCATGATTTTTCAAGAAGAGGTGAGCAACCCGGTTTTTGAGTATGTGGAACGGTGTGAGGGCGATAAAAACTAAAGAAAAACTTTCAGCTCAATTTTGAGCTATTTAGACCTAGTTCGATGCGAAACGGGCCAATAATCAAAATTCATCACTATAAGTCATGAGCTATGAGTGATTTTGGTAAAAAATATAGTTTAGGCCCTCAAAATCATCCTCTACGATTATTAAGATGATGCGGTCCAATTGGATTTAGAATACTTTGAATGGTGTGAGAGCGATAAACACCGAAGAGAAATTATCAAGCCGTATTTGAGCTTTTTGGGCCTAGTTCGATACGAAATGGGCCAACGATAAAATCTTATTACTATAAGCTTTGACCTATGAGTACTCGTTGGTCAAAAAATTTAGTTTAGGCCCTAAAAATCAAGCTTCATGGTTTTTAAGAAGATACAAGCCAACTAGTTTTATAATACGTCAAATGGTTTAAGAGCGTTAAAAGCCGAAGAACAACTATAGGCCTAGTTTTGAGATGTTTGGACCTAGTTTGAAGTGATACGTGTAAATGATAAAAAAATAATTACTATAAGCGACGACCTATGAGTGATTTTGGTAAAAAAAAAGTAGTTTAGGACCTCAAAATCGGCCTTTACGATTATTAAGAAGATGCGGCGCAATCTGGATTTAGAATACTTCGAACGAGTATGAGAGCTATAAAAGCCGAAGAAAAACTATCGATCCATTTTTGAGCTATTTTGACCTAGTTCGATGCGAAATGGGCCAACGATCAAAACTCATCGCTTTAAGGCATTACCTATTAGTGATTTCGGTAAAAAAATTTAGTTTAGGCACTCAAAATCAACCTTCATGGTTTTTCAAGAAGATTCGAGCCAACTGGACTTAGAATACATGGAACGGTGTGAGAGCGACAAAAGCCGGAGAAAATCTATTGGGCCGATTTGAGCTATTTAGACTTCTTCAATGCGAAACCGGCCAACGACAAAAACTTATCGCTATAAGCCATGACCTATGAGTTCTTTTAATTAAAAATATAGTTTAGGCCCTCAAAATCAAGCTTTATGATTTTTAAAAAGATACGGGCCAACTGGTTTTAAAATACGCCAAATGGTGTAAGAGCGATAGAAACCGATGAAAAATTATCGACCTAGTTTTGAGCTATTTGGACCTAGTTCGATGCGAAACGAACCAACAACCAAAACTCATTTCAATAAGCCATGACTTATGAGTGATTTTGGTCAAAAAATGCGGTTTAGGCCCCCAAATTCGCCTTTATGGTTTTTCAAAAAGATGTGAGCCAACTGGTTTTGGAATGCTTGGCATGGTGTGAGATCGATAAAAGTCGAAGAAAAACTATCGGCCTAGTTTTGTCGTCGTTAAAATCAGCCTTCATGGTTTTTAAGAAGATGCGAGCCAACGGGATTTGAACTACATGGAACGAGTGTGAGAGTGATAAAAATTAAAAAAAACTATCGACCTAGTTTTGACTTGTTTGGACCTAGGTCGATACAAAATGGGCTAACGATCAAAACTCATTGCTATGAGCCACGACCTATGAGTGATTTTAGTCAAAAAAATATAGTTTAGGCCCTCAAAATAAGCATTCACGATTTTTCAAAAAGATGTGGGCAACCTAGTTTTTTAGTACGTGGAACGAGTGTGAGAGAGATAAAAGCCGAAGAAAAACTGTCGATTAAGTTTTGAAGTCGTTTAGACGTAGTTCGATGCGAAATGGGGCAACGATCAAAACTCATTGCTATAAGCCATGACCTATGAGTGATTTTGGTAAAAAATGTAGTTTATGCCTTCAAAATCGGACTTTTCGGTTTTTCAAAAAGATGCGGACCAAGCTGGTTTTTGAATATGTTGAACGGTTTGAGAGCTATAAAAACTAAAGAAAAGCTGTCGACCAGGCTTTGAGCTATTTTGACCTAGTTCGATGTGAAACATGCCAATGATCAAAACTCATTACCGTGAGCCACGACATATGAGTGATGTTGATCAAAAAATATAGTTTAGGCTATCAAAATCACTATTCGGGGTTTTTTAAGAAGATGTGGGCAACTCTGGTTTTTGATTACGTGGAACGGTGTAAGAGAGATAAATCTAACGAAAAACTATCGAGCCGGATTTGAGTCCGTTTGGACCTAGTTCAATGCGAAACATGCAAACGATCAAAATTCATCACTACAAGCCATGACTTATGAGTTATTTTGGTCAAAAAATATAGTGTAGGTCCTCAAAATCAACCTTCATGGTTTTTCAAGTAGATACGTTCGAACCGGTTTTATAATACGTCGAATGGTGTGAGAGCGATAAAAACGGATGAAAAACTATCGACTCGGTTTTGAGCGATTTGGGCTAAGTTTGATGCGAAATTGGTCAACGATCAAGACTTATTGCTTAAGGCCATGAATTATGAGTGATTTTTGTCAAAAAATGTAGTTTAGGCTCTCAAAATCGGCCTTCATGGTTTTTTCAAAAGATGCGGACCAACCTGGTTTTGAAAAACGTCGAACGAGTGTGAGAGCGATAAAAATTGAAGAAAAACTATCAGCCCAATTTTGAGCTTTGTGGACCTAATTCGATGTGAAACATTACAATGATCAAAACTCATTGCTATAAGCCACGACATATGAGTGATTTTGGTCAAAAAACGTAGTTTAGGCTCTCAAAATCACTATTCATGGTTTTTCAAGAAGATGTGGGCAACTCTGGTTTTTGAGTATGGGGAACGATGTGAGAGCGATAAAAACAAAAAAAAGCTGTTGGCTCGGTTTTGAGCTATTTGGACCTAGTTCGATGCGAAATGGGTCAACGATTAAAACTCATCGCTATAAGCCATCACTTATGCATGATTTTGGTAAAAAAAAATGCGATTTATGCCCTTAAAATAAGCCTTCATGGCTTTCAAAAAGATGTGGCCCAACGAGATTAGGAATACGTGGAATGGTGTGAGAGCGATAAAAACTAAAGAAAAACTATCAGCCCAGTTTTGACTCGTTTAGACTTAGTTCAATGCGAAATGCGCCAATGATCGAAACTCATTGCTATAAGTCAAGACCTATAGTGATTTTGGTAAAAAAAAAATGGAGTTTAAGCCCTCAAAATTAGCCTCCATAGTTTTTCAAGAGCATATGGGCCAATTGGTTTTGGAATACGACGAATGGTGTGAGAGCGATAAAAGCCGAAGAAAAACTTTCAACCAATTTTGAGTCTGTGTGGACCTAGTTTGATGCAAAACGAGCCAACGATCAAAACTCATCTCTATAAGCCATGACCTATGAGTGATTTTGGAAAAAAAAATATAGTTTAGGCTCTCAAAATAAGCATTCATGGCTTTTCAAGAAGATGCAAGCCAACTAGATTGGGAATACGTGGACGCTATGGGAGCGATAAAAACTAAAGAAAAACTATCGACGCATTTTGAGTCGTTTAGACCTAGTTCGATGCGAAACGGGCCAACAATCAAAACTCATCGCTATACGCCATGACCTATTTGTGATTTTGGTAAAAAAATGTAGTTTAGTCACTCAAAGTCAGCCTTCATAGTTTTTTCAAGAAGATTCGAGCTAACTGGACTTAGAATACGTGGAACGGTGTGAGAGCGATAAAAACTATTGAAAAACTATCGGGTTAGTTTGAGCTATTTGGACCTAGTTCGATGTGAAACGGGCCAACGATCAAAACTTATTGCTATAAGCCATGACCTATGAGTTATTTTGGTCAAAAAAATAGTTTAGGTCCTAAAATTCAGCCTTCACGGTTTTTCCAAAAGATACGAAGCCAAATGGTTTTACAATATGTCAAATGGTGTAAGAGCGATAAAAATTGAAGAAAAACTATGGGCCCGAGTTTGAGCTATTTGGACCTATTTTGATGCGACACCGTAAACAATCAAAACTCATTGCTATAAGTCATGACTCGTGAGTGATTTTTATCAAAAAATATAGTTTAGGCTCTAAAAATCAGCATTCATGGTTTTTCAAAAAGATGTGAGCTAACTGGTTTTGGAATACGTGGCACGGTGTGAGAGCGATAAAAATTGATGAAAAACTTTCGATCTAGTTTTGAGTCAGTTTGGACCTAGTTTGATGCGAAACGGGCCAATGATAAAAACTCATCACTATAAGCCATGACCTATTTGTGATTTTGGTTACAAAAATATAGTTTAGGCCCTCAAAATTAGTCTTCATGGTTTTTTAAAAAATACGAGCCAATGGGATTTTGAATACGCGGAATGGTGTAAGGCCTCAAAATTAGCCTTCAAGATTATTGAGAAGATGCAACCCAGCTAGATTTAGAATACTTCAAACAAGTATGAGAGCGATAAAAGCCGAAGAAAAACTATCGGCCTAGTTTTGAGTCAGCTTGGACCTAGTTCAATGTGAAAGGAGCCAACGACTAAAACACATTGCAATAAGCCATGACCTATGAGTGATTTTGATAAAAAAATATAGTTTAGGCCTTTAAAATCAACCTTTATGGTTTTGCATGAAGTTATTGGCCAACTATCTTCCGAATATGTCGAACGGTATGAGAGAGATAAAAGCCGATGAAAAACTATTGACCTAGTTTTGAGCTATTTGGATCTAGTTCGATACAAAATGAGCCAATGACCAAAACTCATTTCAATAAGTCATGACGTATGAGTGATTTTGGTCAAAAAAATGCAATTTAGGCCCCCAAAATTAGCCTTTATGGTTTTTCAAAAAGATGTGAGCCAACTTGGTTTTAGAATACGTGGCACGGTGTGAGAGCGATAAAAGTTGAAGAAAAGCTCGTCCACCTAGTTTTGAGTCTGTTTGGACCTAGTTCGTTGCGAAACGGGCCAACGATCAAAACTCATCGCTATAAGCCATCACCTATGAGTGATTTTGGTCAAGAAATATAACTTAGGCCCTTAACATCAACCTTCATCGTTTTCAAGAAGATACGGGCCAATGGAATTTAGAATACGTGAAACGGTGTGAGAGTGGTAAAAATTAAAGAAAAGCTGTCGACCTAGTTTTGACATGTTTGGACCTAGTTCATTTCGAAATGGGCTAACGATCAAAACTCATTGCTATGAGCCACGACCTATAAGTGATTTTCGTCAAAAAATGTAGTTTAGGCCCTCAAAATCAACATTTATGATTTTTCAAGAAGATCTAGGCAACTTGGTTTTTGAGTATGTGGAACGGTGTGAGAGCAATAAGAACTAAAAAAAACCGAAAGCTCCATTTTGAGTCTGTTTTGACCATGTTTCAAGAAGGTTCGAGCCAATTGGTTTTGGAATACGTAGCATGGTGTGTGAGCAATAAAAGCCGATAAGAAACTCGTCGACCTACTTTTGAGCGATTTATGCTTATTTCAATGCGAAACGGGCCAATGATCAAAACTCATTGCCTAAAGCCATGACCTATGAGTGATTTTGGTCAAAAAATGTAGTTTAGGCCCTCAAAATAAGCCTCATGGTTATTAAAGAAGATACAACCAAACTGGATTTAGAATACTTCGAATGGTATGAGAGAGATAAAAATCGAAGAAAAACTATCGACCCATTTTTGAGTCATGTTTAGACCTAGTTCCATGCGAAACGGGCCAACTATCAAAACTCATCGCTATACGCCATGACCTATTTGTGATTTTGGTAACAAAATATAATTTAGGCACTCAAAATCAGCCTTCATGGTTTTTTAAGAAGATTCGAGCCAACTAGACTTGGAATATGTGGAACGATGTGAGAGCGATAAACACCGATGAAAAACTATCGTGCTAGATTTGAGCTATTTGGACCTAGTTTGATACTACACGGGCTAACGAACAAAACTTATCGCTATAAGCCATGACCTATGAGGTATTTTGGTCAAAAAATGTAGTTTAGGCCCTAAAAATTAGCCTTCATGGTTTTTCAAGAAGATACGAGTCCAACTAATTTTATAATACGTCAAATTGTGTAAGAGCGATAAAAACTAAAAAAAAACTATAGGCTCGGTTTTGAGATGTTTGGACCTAGTTCGATGCGACACGTATAAACGATCAAAACTCATTGCTATAAGCCATGACCTATGAGTTTTGATCAAAACATATAGTTTAGGCCCTAAAAATCAGCATTCATGATTTTTCAAGAACATGCGAGCCAACTCGGTTTGGGAATACGTGACACGGTGTGAGAGTGATAAAAATTGAAGAAAAACAATCGGTCCGGTTTTGAGCGATTTGAACCTAGTTTGATGCGAAAGGGGCAACGATCAAAACTCATTACTTTAAGCCATGACTTATGAGTGATTTTGGAAAAAGAAATGTAGTTTAGGCCCTTAAAATAAGCCTTCATGGTTATTCAAGAAGATGTAGCCCAACTAGATTTAGAATGCTTCGAATGGTATGAGAGCGATAAAAGCCGAAGTAAAACCTATCGACTCGGCTTTGAGTCGTTTGGACCTAGCTCGATGCGAAACATGCTAGTGATCAAAACTCATCTCTATAAGCCATGACCTATGAGTGATTTTGGTAAAAAATTAGTTTAGGCCCACAAAATCGGCCTTTATGGCTTTTCAAGAAGATGCGAGCCAACTGGATTTGGAATACGTGGAACGATATGAGAGCGATAAAAAAAAAACTATCGACCCATTTTTGAGCTATTTGGACCTAGGTCGATGCAAAAAGGGGCAATGATCAAAACTCATTGCTATACGCCATGACCTATTTATGATTTTGGTAAAAAAATATAGTTTAAGCACTTAAAATCATCCTTCATGGTTTTCAAAATGATTTGTGCCAATTAGACTTGGAATTCGTGGAACAGAGTGTGAGAACGATCAAAATTGATGAAAAACTATAGGGCATGATTTGGGCCATTTGGACCTAGTTCAATACGAAACGGGCCAACGATAAAAACTTATCGCTATAAGCTATGAACTATGAGTTATTTTGGTTCAAAAAAAATAGTTTAGGCCCTAAAAATCAGCCTTCATGATTTTTTAAGAAGTTGGGGGCTAACTAGTTTTATAATACATCAAATGGTGTAAGAGAATAAAAACATGAAGAAAAACTATAGGCCCGATTTTGAGACTGTTTGAACCTAGTTCAATGCGACACATGCAAACGATCATAACTCATCCCTATAAGCCATAACCTATAAGTGATTTTGGTAAAAAAAATATAGTTTAGGCCCTCAAAATCAGCATTCACGATCTTTCAAGAAGATGTGGGCAAGCCGGGTTTTTGAGTATGTAGAACGATGTGAGAGCGATAAAACCGAAGAAAAACAATCGACTCGGCTTTGAGCTATTTGGGCCTAGTTCGATGCAAAATGGGCCAACAATCAAAACTCATCTCTATAAGCCATTACATATGAGTGATTTTGGTAAAAAAAAATGTAGTTTAGGCCCTCAAAATCAACCTTCATAGCTTTTCAAGAATAAGCGAGCATACTAGATTTAGAATACGTGGAACGGTATGAGAGTGATAAAAACTAAAGAAAAACTATTGACCCATTTTTGAGTCGTTTGGACCTAGTTCGATGCGAAATGGGCCAACGATCAAAACACATCGTTATACGCCATGACCTATTTGTGATTTTGGTAAAAAAATATAGTTTAGGTACTCAAAATCATCCTTCATGGTTTTTCAAAATGATTTGTTCCAACTAGGCTTGGAATACGTGGAATGGTGTGAGAGCGATAAAAACTAATGAAAAACTATCGGGCCGTATTTGAGCTATTTGGACCTAGTTCGATACGAAATGGGCCAATTGGTTTTATAATACGTCAAATGGTGTAAGAGCGATAAAAGCCGAGGAAAAACTATGGGCCCAATTTTGAGTTGTTTAGACCTAGTTCGATGCGACACGTGCAAACGATCAAAACTCATTGCTATAAGCCACGACCTATGAGTGATTTTGGTTAAAAAAATATAGTTTAGACCCTAAAAATCAGCTTTAACGGTTTTCTAGGAAGATGCGAAGCTAACTAGTTTTGGAATACATGGCACGGTGTGAGAGCGATAAAAATTGATAAAACCTTTCGGTCCCGTTTTGAGTACGTTTGGACATAATTCGATGCGAAACGGACCAACAATCAAAAACTCATCTCTATAAGCCCCGACCGATTAGTGACTTTGGTAAAAAAAAAATATAGTTTAGGCTCTTAAAATCGAGCTTCAAGATTTTTAAGAAGATACGGGCCAACAAGATTTGGAATACGTGGAACGGTGTGAGAGCGATAAAAGCCGAACAAAAACTATCGGCCCAATTTTGAGCTTTTTGGACCTTGTTCGATATGAAATGGGCCAACGACTAAAACTCATTGCAATAAGCCATGACCTATTAGCGATATTGGTCAAAATATATAGTTTAGACCCTTAAAATCAACTTTTATGGTTTTTCAAGAAGATGCGAGGCCAACTAGTTGTAGAATACGTGGAACAAGTATGAGAGAGATGAAAAATGATGAAAAACATAGGCCTAGTTTTGAGCTCTTTGGACCTAGATCGATGCAAAATCGGTCAACGACCAAAACTCATTACAATAAGCCATGACATATGAGTGATTTTGGTCAAAAAATACGAGTTTAGGCTCCCAAAATCAGCTTTTACGTTTTTTCAAGAAAATGTGGATCAACCGCTTTTGGAATACATAGCACGAGTGTGAGAGCGATAAAAGCCGAAGAAAAACTATCGATCCGAGTTTTAAGTCTGTTTGGACCTAGTTTGATGCGAAACGGCTAACGATCAAAACTCATCGCTATAAGCCATCACCTATAAGTGATTTTTTTCAAAAAACATAGTTTAGGCCCCCAAAATCAACCTTCATGGTTTTCAAAAATATG